>CM031237.1:870105359-871305359 GCA_018340775.1 Taxus wallichiana var. yunnanensis | reverse complement strand
ATCTCAATTCTACAAACCAAGTAATCTTCTTCTATTTTTTCTTTAATCCTTTGATTCCAGCTTCTCATAGCTATCACCAGATCGTAAGGTATTAAATATTTTCCTTTAGACCCTTTTACTGTCATAAAAATCACGCAAGTATGAATACCACAGTCCTTTGGATACTATTAAGATTTGATATTAAAATGATATTTAAATTTCTACTTAAGAATCTTACAAAATCAAAAATTATTTTTCCTACTTCCAATTTACTTGAAAATGATAGGTATGAAATTTAGTGAATGAATTCTAGTGCTTAGAACGACTTGCAGAAAATAAGAATAAATAATTAAGCACACTACACCAAATTTTATCCTTTAAAACCCCCATATTGATGGAAAAACTAGTTGGGAAGGAAAATCGCTCTTTCTTCCCGGTATTTTATTGGCTAATTACAATATTATACATTACAAAAAGTTGAATGAAGAAAACAGTGTTACTTCCACCCTCTATTTCTTTATTGTTTTTGAAACGTGGAAAACTTTGTGGAATTAGATCTTAGGAACCCGTAAAGAGCATATAAAGACCAAAAACTGGTAATGTGAAGACCTACGCTTACTGTTTTGATTAAGCAGCATTTGTTCTTTTTTATTTGTTTTACTAGATTTATCTTCTGTAACAAAAGCAAGAAATTTGCAGACCTGCGTGGTGTTATGAAGCGTGAACTATTCCTGGTGGGCTGAACTGTTACATGGCCAGAGCTGTGTTGAAATATATTGGTAAAGGAGGAAAACGTATCAGGATTTCAATATCAGCACATCCAAATCTCTATTGCATTATAAGATGCGTATGACGCTTATTTTTTTGGTTGTTTGAAACACCACCCTTTGTGCGAGCCACACAATAGAATTTGAACGTTTTCTCTGCTCTAAAACACATCCAACGTGACAGTAGGCATCAGGGAGGCAGGTGAATCATATTGTGGATTCTGACATCTGGTTTTCCAAAGGCATGGCTTTCACCACTGACACAATTTCACTGGATTTTGTTGTTCCCTCCAGAGATATGCATCACCACAAGTGTCATTCCGGTTATTTCAGAAAGGTGAGCAGTATGCACCATTTCCACAAGCTCAAAAATCATTATTTCAGCCCCATTATTACTATCAACAAGCTCTAGTCACTTGTCTGTGTTCAGATGCCACTCCTGACTGTGTTCCCTTCCTAGATATTACACATCACGTCCACTTTAAAGTTTAAGGGAAAGGAGAATTACCTTCCCAGCCACTTGTTGTCAAGGCAAAGCTTATTTCAAGTTCGACAAGAGAAAATTATCAAGGAATATTTTGGCAACTGCCGCGATGTATGAAAATTGTTGGAACATAATGAGCCTCAAAGCTATATCCGCTAGTTAAGTAGTATGTTACTGGAGGCTTGAAAATATATGGAGGTTGTAGGATAACTGACATCCTCTCTTCAGTCACCTACGACAGGGTTGTACTATTGCTTTGGTGATTTTTGTTTATTTGTGTTCATATTTTGTTGTTTGTGATATTGTTATGTGGTGTGTTTTTTCAATAAAATGTAGAGTATTTTTCCAGTTTGGTACCTCCCGAATAAAGGACATTATGAGGAGAAAAACACTAAAGTAGCACTTGGTTCTTGTGTAAAGGGTTTGTGGAAATCTGAGAAACCACATAATTGTTTCGTTAAGATATCAGGTCACCTTGAGGTTCGTGGTGAACTGCAATCGAGAAAACAATAGGGATTCGTTGTAATATAGGGAAACCGTAAACAACTACGGTTTTCTCAAGGATGAATGTTTGCATGTCACTTTGAGGTTTGTGGTAATCATGCAGGGGAAAACCAAGGTGCCATAAAGACTAAGAAGCCACAAAGATGGTATGCCACCTAAAAGGTGAGCAGAATACATGGAGAGTGCAATAAAAAATTTACTATGTTTGGATGAAGGGAGGGTACAAGATCTAGAAATATTATATTTAGAAATAATGTACTAAGGGGGAATGTTAGTAAAAATAATACATTTTTTATTCTATGCGGTTATGCCTATGTGGAATTTTTATTTTCATAATGGTAGGTCGGTTATCCCCACCGATACTCTTTGTATATATAAATGTTGTTTGTGAATATTTTAATGAAGGAATTAAATCAATTTCTCTTCTATCACTTCCTTCACTTGCTCTTCTCATACACCTTGCTTCTAAAAATCAATTCAAGCACCAAGAGTTTCTTACTCACTTCTCCCATCAATTCTTTCTCAATTCTAAGTGATCCACTTATATTTATGTCTTACTTCCTATGTCTTCCCATACACTATAGAATAGGAGGAGTCATCGAAGGAAGAGATACATCCAATAATTTCCAAATTTGTGATTATTCATGGACAAAAATTTCTATTTTCTATCGTGACAATACTCCTGAATGCAAAGGGGCAGATATGCAACCATCACAAAGGTTATGCAACTCAACTGCGAGTGTAGAGGGGAGGACACACAACCGTTGTAGGTATTACACAACTTCGGCTCTGCAAAAAGTGGCAGTTTTCACAGTTAAATTTTTTATCCTTCTTCTTATCATTTTTCCTTTTGATCCTGGTTGTTTTGATGAAGTGGTTTTCTTATCCAAATAACTCTCCTTGGATAACCTATATCTTCCTTCCGACTTCAATGCTTCACATTTCAGGTTTTGCACCCTATTTTCTTCCGTGTGCTCGTGTGTTCCTTCTTTCTTCTCCATTCACATTCTTCTCCCCCTTCCATTTCCCCCTTTCACATCTTCCTCCCGTGCGCTCACTTTCTTCTCTTCCTCCAGCGTGTGCATGCCTTCTTTTCTATCCCCTCGCACCCTATGCGTGTGCATCCTCTCTTCTTTCCTCTCTCGCGCTTGCATCTTGTCGTGTGCCCTACTTCCTTGTCACCTTCTTTCTGTGCGCCCTTGCACACCTTCTTATTTCTTCCTTCACATTCTACTCTCCTTCCATTTTCCATCTTCCATCTAGAAGGCAATGTTCAATCAAGGCCCGAATTGGTTAAGTATGAAAAAGAGCCAATGGAAGCCTCCACATGTCTCATCGGTGCAACTTCAAAGATAAACTCCAAAGTTAGTCTCCAAAAAAAGCACAGCCATCCACGTGGTCAAAGCCCGATAAAGTTGTACTCTTGGCCATTGAAAAGTATGAGAGTTAGCGGAAGCCTCCACGTGTCTCATCGGCGCACCTTCAAAGGTAAAGTCCAAAGCGGGGTCCCCAAATGAGCGTAGGCTCTCCATGTGTCTAGGGTTTGGAAAAGTTACACCGGTCATTAAAAAGTCGAAGAAAGCAACAGAGCCAGTGGAAGGTGCCACATGTCAATTTAGTGCAATTTCAAAGGTAAGACCCAAAAGGAAGGTCCCAAACAAACATGGGCTCTCCACATGTCTAGGGTATGATGTAGTTGCTCCGCCAAATAGGAAGGACTTAGCAAAAAAATGAAGAAAGTAAAGTAGGCCTGTGGATGATGCCAAGTGTCCAATCAACACAACTTCAAGAGTGAAAGGAGGTGGATGAAATCTTAAGACGTGCAGGGCTGCCACGTGGATCTTGCATGGATAGAATCTTTTAAATATTGTGAGCTCGCGTTAAACGCCCGACCCTAACCTTCAGATAGCCATATCTTTCAACTGGGAACTCAGATTTGAGCAAGAAAGGAATTTTTGGAAAGCTCATGATGTCTTGTACTCACCTACCATAATTAATGAAAAAATATAGTTCGTCATTTTCAAGGCTATCAGGTTTCTCACCTACCACCATAATGAAGTATGGGCCTCCTTTCTTGCCCAACAAGGAACAACACATGGAGGCATGGATATATATTGTAAGAAGGGGCATTTTTATAGGAATTTGGTCATTTTCTTGGCTTGCCCCCTTTCTCTAGCTTCCTAGGGTTGAATGTTGAGCTTAAGCCTTATCACATTTCTCTGTAATGGCATTTTCTTGCCTCTTGCCCACTAATGATGGACTATCTGAATTCATGGAGCAATAAAATATGTTTAGTGATACATCTTGTCCACCCTTATTTTATTGTCTCTTCTTGCCTCTCATCATTGGAAGGTATATTGTGCATATTTCTAATGTCTATTACGAGGTTTTGAGAGTTTTGCTTAACGGGTTTATAATGGTGTTACTGTGTGAACTCTATCTTTGGTTTGTGATGCATCTTTTCCATCCTCTCCATTGCTCACCTCTCTCCATTTCAAGAAGTTGATATTGTGATCAACAACCCCCTTTTCTTGGTGTTATCACCTCTCGTAGTATAGGATTTTTTTATTTCATGTTCACTATCTCCTTGTCTCCTTGGCATTGTTAGATTAGGAGTAGGTAGTCGCATTTCCTTCCTTATAAGTAGTTTAGCATTAGGATTAGGAAGAAGAACCGACTTTCTCCAGAGAGGTCCATCTCATGTTTGTAAGTCCCACACTTGAGATATGGTCCCATGTTGTGTAGATTACACTTTGGATACCCTACTCAAATATAAGGCCATTCAGGGGGTGTTGTAATTTCACATCAAGAGTTTTGGCATGCACGCTAGTAGAGGTTTCAAGCATCTTACCACTTCATTTCATCAAGTTGATGTGTTCTCGGTGAGATTTAACCTTTAGAGGCACATGCAAAGCACATCTGGTGACTCCATCTGGTCAACGATCCATTCCATGAGTTGCAGACTTTCTTTCCATCCATTTTCGCCCATTCTTCTTTTCACATCGTTCATTCTCTTCCATTCTATGAAGTTGTGAAATCATGATTTCATTCCCCTCATGGATATCAAACTTACATTAGGACATCGAAAAATTTGATCTCCTATCGACTTGGAGGAATTTTTTGATGAGGAGGGGCTTGTAGAAATTACAACATTCATCCTTCAACCGCAAGAGCTTGCCGCCATGGAGAAGCCAAAATCGGTCATGCCCACCGTAGAGCGAAGGATGATGATATAAAAGCACCAAGGGTCACCATCGACACCTTGAGGAGTTCAATGCCAATTAGCTTGAGGAGGTACTTTTGATTGATGTTGATACATTGGTTATTGTTATCCAAAATTCACCCCTCAAGGTAATTTTGATAACATGTACCAAATTCTTTAGTCCCGAGTAAGTAGAATTGATTCAAGGCCCAAAATCATGTTTTGGGGTTCCTTTGTTTCTCTCTAACTTCCCCATGCAATAAAAAATCAAACGAGTTAGCAAAAATTGAAAAAATCCAAAAACGAAGTCACAAGGTTGTTTTAATGCATTAACGTTCTAGAGGTTGTAGGTCATACCAAGGTTCATCGTACCAAGTTTGGGGCCGAAATACAAAGGAATCGGCTTTGAATCGGACATTTTTGTCATAGGTGGTTCGCGAGGATAGTGGGGACATCAGGACGTGCAAGAAGAAAAAAGCCAATTTTTCTGTAAGTTAGTTTATTACGGATGGTGTGGATATTTTGTTCGGAGACGGTTGGGACACAAGTACGCGGGGGATGCACAAAGGAAAAATCACCGCACAAGGAGGCAATCTAAGTGGATGCGGCCGATGCAGAATTCAATGGTCCTCATGGCACTGGTCAGCGGCGGATGTGTATGGACAAGGAGGCCCGAATTGGCCAATGCGGAAAAATGTTTCGGGACATCCGGACATGCGGACCCGATTTCACCGAAATAGCCACAGCAAAGTGAAAAGTCAAAGTTTGATCTCCTAAACTTCAAACGGCCATAACTTTTGACTCCGAGCTCCGATTTTCATAAAATTGGACTTTCTGAAATGAGCACAACGTCCTCTTAATTTTGATAAGGGTAGATATATTTGAATATAAGAAACATATTCATCTCCAGTAAGTTACTACTCATTCCCATCAAATGACAAAAAACACCGATAGACTCAAAATAGCTTCCCGCACTCAGGAGGTCATAAATTTTGCATTTCTCAATGAAATCGCATGAATTTGGTACCATTGGAATCGTGGCTTCAAGCTTGATGCACAAAAATCAAGAAATTTTGATTTGATGAGAAATTGATGGGGTTTTGTCATAAAATAGGTATGGGTTCATGATATTGTTTTATTTGGTAGTTGGGAGTGCAATTAAGAGGCGTGGTCATCATTCTTTCTCTACTGCAACATCTCGAGACAGTATGGGGAGCCTTTTCCAAGTAACATAAAATCATTTCAATCCATTTAATGCATCTTACAAGTGGTTGAAGGATAGATTTCAGGATTTCCATTTTCCCCTTCTCTCTCTCTTCTCTTTTTCTATAAATTGGAGTGTTAAGCTCATTGTAAGAGGGAGTTTTAGTTGTAGCAAAGCTCTGTAAAAATTGCTTTGTGAAGTCAATGTGTTGTAGGCCCTTGTAGTGGACTCCTTGCATGGTTATCCAAGCCCTTATCTTGTAATATATTGAATTGTGCATATCATGAAGCAATAAAATACAAGTTTGTGGATGCATCTTCCTCTTGTGTTTTGTTTTCACTCTTCTTTCCCTTTCAACCTTCATTACAAGAATATTGTGTCTATTTTTATGCTCTTGCAAGGATCCATTATCATTTTCTATGTTTGAGATGTTGTTGTGAGTGCATTTTTCCAGATTGTGGAGAACTATCATAACCCCTTCTAGTGCGCTCTTTGCTTCTGTATCTCGCGCATTGGAAGACTACTCTCACACCCCTCCTTTTCGGTGTATCACCGCTTTAGTGTAGGATTTCATTTTCATGCATTCTCTCTCCTTGGTCCCTTGGAAAGTTAGATTAGGAAAGATAGTCTTACCTGCATTAGAGTAGATTATGGCAGGTAGTTTAGGAGTAAGAACCAACTTTCGCTTGAGGTCTATCTCAAATAGTAAGTCCCACAACTTGGAGATAGTACCCATGTTATCCAATCACACCATGAGCTCAAGTATACGCACTTGTGTAAACATATGGGTGTTGTGATTCAGTGATAACAATTATTTGGGTGGAGGATCAACCTCTTGTCATTTTTTCACTCATAATGATAGCCATGTTCAGTGCCAAATCATATACACAGCTTCCCATCTTGAGAAAGGGGAGCTACTTTTCCCTGTCAGTTGTAGGATTTGTTTGAGTCCGCTTTGCTCAAGTTAGTGTAGAGTAGAGGTTTTCTTTCAACATAACAAGTTCTTGTGCACACTCTGCATGTTCCACTTAGGGCATGTATATTTTTGTTATCTTTTGTACATAGAGTGTTTTGGTGTTTTTTTGTTCATGCACGACCCATTAGAGGTAGCATTTGGGGAGATCAGGTCCATTCGAATAATGATTCGTGGGTCAGGGAAAAGATTTCGAGATGCATTTCAGAATTATGGTTATCAGGCTTGACTCCATGCCCAACAGATACTCCTAAGGTTACTGATCTATTGATCCAACGGGTAGATGACCCCAAGAATTGCTAAATCTGTTATCCAAATAACTCTCCTAGTTATTTTTGGATAACCTGTATCTTCATTTTGACTCCGATGCTTCACATTTCGGGTTGCGAACCCTATTTTCTTCTCGCGCACCCATGTGTGCCTTCTTTCTTCTCCCTTTGGATTATTCTCCCCTTCCATTTCCCCCCTTTCACATCTTCCTCCCGCACGCTCACTTTCTTCTCTTCCTCCTGCACACGTGCCTTCTTTTTATGTCCCCTCACACCCTATGCACGTGCATCCTCTCTGCTTTCCTCTCTCACATTTACATCTTTCCGCTCACCTTGCTTCCTTGTCCTATTCTTTCCATATGCCCTTGCACACCTTCTTGTTTCTTCCTTCGCATTCTACTCTCCTTCCATTTTCCATCTTCCATCTAGCAAGATAGTGTTCAATCGAGGCCCGAATCGGTTAAGTATGAAAATTATCCAGTGGAATCCTCCATGTGTCTCATCGATGCAACTTTAAAGGTAAAATCCAAAGGCGCCTTCAAATAAGCGCACGCCATCCATGTGGGCAAATCCCGATAAAGTTACACCGGCTGTTGAAAATTCTGATAATGGAAGAATTCGCCATGTGTCTCATCAACACACCTTCAAAGGTAAATTCCAAAGCGGGTTCCCCAAATGAGCGCAGGCTCTCCATGTGTCTAGGGCCTGGAAAAGTTACACCAGCTGTTGAAAAGTTGAAGCAAAGAAACAAAGCAAATGGAAGGTGCCAATTGTGATTCTTAAGCGCAACTTCAAAGGTAAGACCTAAAAGCCGTGTACCAAACGAGCGTGGGCTCTCCACGTGTCTAGGGTTCGAGGTAGTTGCTCTGCCAAAAAGGAGGGACTTAACCAAAAAATAATGAAAGTAAAGTAGGCCCATGGACGATGCCAAGTGTCCAATCAACGCAAATTCGAGAGTGAAAGTAGGGGGCTGAAATCTTAAGACGCGTGGGGCGGCCACATGGATCTTGCACGGATAGAATCTTTTAAATATTGTGAGCCTACATTAAACGCCTTTGACCCCGACGTTCGATACAACCATATATTTCAACTAGGAACTCATATTTAAGCATGGGAGGAATTTTTGGAAAGCTCTCGACGTCTGCTACTCACATGCCACCATTAATGAAAAATATAGTCCACCATTTTCGAGGTTGTCAGGTTTCTCACCTACCGCCATAATGAAGTACGAATGTCATTCATTTCCCAGAAGGAGCAACACATGGACGCATGGTTTTTGTAGTGGAACCCATCATTGAGGCAAGAGAATTCAATGTTCTTTTGGGGTGGTTGAGGTAGGTTTCGGTTTATTCTCTCCTTTCCCCCTCATATTCTTGATATATATTATAAGGAGGGGCATTTTTCTAGGAAGTTGGTCATTTTTCATGCCCTTCCCCCTCTCTCTTTATTCCCTAGGGTTGAATGTGGAGCTTAAGCCTCCTCTCATTGCTCTATAATGGAATTTTATCACCTCTTTCCCACTTATGATGTACTGTGTGAACTCGTGGAGAAATAAAATATGTTTTGTGATGCATCTTATCCTTCCTTTCTTATTTTATTGTCTCTTCTTTCCTTTCATCATTGTAGGGTATATTGTGCATATTTCTAATATCTATTGCATGTTTTGAGAGTTTTTCTTAACGCATTTGAAATGGTGTTATGTGTGAACTCTATCTTTGGTCTATGATGCATCTTGTCCATCCTCTACATTTCTCACCTCTCTCCATTTCAGGGCAGCTAATATTGTGATCAACAACCACCTTTTCTTGGTGCTATCACCTCTGTAGTGTAGGCTTTGTTTATTTTCATGCTCTCTCTCTCCCTCTCTCTGTGGCATTGTTAGATTAGGAGTAGGTAGTCACATTTCCTTTCTTAGAACTAGTTTAGTATTAGGATTAGGAAGAAGAATCGGCTTTCTCCGAAGTTCCATCTTAAGTTCAAAAGTCCCACAGCTTGAGAGATGGTCCCATGTTGTGCAGATTACACCGGATGCCCCACTCAAATCTAAGGCCATTCGGGGTGTTGTAATTTCACATCAACATGTTTTTCTCTGATCCCTATAGATGAGAGACTCGCATCTTGTCCACATTTCTAGTTAGTGATTGTATTGTTTTGCTTTTCCTTCATATTATATGTATGAACACAATATGATAAATGGTTAATTCCTTGGTTTGTTTAAAAATAAGCTAAGTATCTTGACCCTATAAATTTATTTTTGTTGGATAAGATACTAATATTAAGTACTAGAAAAATTAAACACATTTTCTACATTTTTAATATTCTTGCATATTTTGAACCGCATGTCATAAAAATTTGTCTTCATTTAGCTATCTCTTGTCTCCTTTATTTTATTTTCTTATTTTCATCAATATGAATGTATATTCTATGACTCAAGTCAAACATGTGAAGCTTCGTATGTTTTTGGTAGTTAGGATTGCCTACATAAATGAAAAATAAAATTAGATAGTTTAAGGCCTAGAAAATACTATTTATATTTTTGAATTTACATTATTTCAATATGTAATTATTATATACTATGTTTTTTTATTTTAAAGTATGTTCAATTTTCAAAACTCTCATTATTTTAATAAATACATAATAATGTGTTATTTTTTATGGCATTGGTTCAACAATTATGTTCTTGAAACAAAAAATAATTTTATCATAGTAATCCCAAAAATTACAAATCCATTAAAAGGAAGTTTTTCTATGTTGAAGGTGGGTAAGTGCAGAAGTTGATGGACAAATATAGGGTCATCCGTGGACGTCATATTGCAAAAAACAATGAAATCTCAACTTGTAGGGATTATTAGCTATACGTGCACTCAAAATTAGAAAAATTTATATAAATATGAATCGTAGCATTCAGAATCTAGTTTCTAAAATACTATTTTTTTAAAAACAGACAAGTTTCACTATTTTAAACACTTAAAATTATATGACTTAGTTTTTTTTTTTAACTTATAAGATTGTAGCCCGTTTGCCCGCATTTTGGATGACCAAATCTTGTTATTTTTTTTTCCTTTGGTAAAACGCGTTAGATGTAGTTGTCTATGTTGGGATTGATTTTATTTTGTATTTTTTTGAGCAATATTTTTTTTAATTTTTTCCGTGAAAGTAGTCTGTGAAAACAGAGTACTTTCTTTGTTTCCCGCCATAACTATATCAAAAATATCGAAATCAAATATATTTTTAACATGTATAGAATTTTTCCACACTTGGGATGGTATAAGTTTTATCACATTTTGATAAGCGAAACAAAAGTTACAGTCTTAAACATAGACATGAACATTCACGGGAAAAAATGTCTTAAATACCTATTGTTAGTAAAAAATTATAAAATGATATTTATCTTATTCTATTCACTTTAAAATCAATATTTCTACAAAGCTAATAGTCTCCCCTACGCGATGGCACCATTTTTGTGAATTTTTTTAGTTTTTAACATGGTTCAAGTCTTTGGAAGAGTAGATTTGAGGTTTTTTGACCTTTTACACTTCATAATGACCTTCCATAGCTTTGGTTGGGAAAAACAAAGATTTCCCGAGGCTTAGGTTCGAAGATAGATCCGCGATCACGGTTTATAAAGTGCGATCATGGTTTTTTTAACACAAACCGCGAGCGTGCTTTATAAACCATGATTGTAGTTTATAAAGCACACTCGTGGTTCATAAATCATATTTACACACATCCCAATGTCTGAATT
Organism: Taxus wallichiana var. yunnanensis; assembly: GCA_018340775.1. Taxonomy (NCBI): domain Eukaryota; kingdom Viridiplantae; phylum Streptophyta; class Pinopsida; order Cupressales; family Taxaceae; genus Taxus; species Taxus wallichiana. The sequence continues at coordinate 871,294,232 of CM031237.1, read as the reverse complement.
ACCATGTGATTTTTACTCTTTGACCTTACCGTATGAATTACTATGAAATTCTATCTTTTTCTGCATATTTTTCTTATCACCGAAGCAAAACATCATGGGAGACAAGAAACAAAGTCAAAAAAGGAAGTCATTAAGTAAAAAAACACCAAACAAATTAGAGGCCAACAAAATTCAAAATGCTGAGTGAATGCGGAAACTTCGTGAATCAAGAAGAGGTTCATCTTCAACCCCAACTATTGTAAGCAATGAAGAACCAGGTAATGTTTCTACTATCAATGTTGAAGTTAAATTAAATACTCATGATGAAGATGTTTTTACCGTCAATGTTGAAGAAGAATTAAATACTCATGATGTAGCAAATGTTGAAATTGAAGGAGATAATGAAAATGTGAATAAGGAAATTCATGTTGAAACTATAGACAGGCAAAATTTGACAAAAACACCTAGGATTTTATGTAAGAAACCTAATTTTTTTATTGAAATTGATGAAAACATTTTGAAACCAATGTTTGACAAACTTTCTGAATGACAAATCAGAAGAAAAGCCACTGAAATTTGGGATAATCATTTTGAAATTTTAAATGATTCCCAAAGATGTTAGTTGTTGGTTAGTTTGATGAAATTGATTAAAATGAGACCTACATTAAACACCTTAGGATTGACAACATCTAATATACGTGGTCAAACCTCTATAATTGTTGAAAACCTTCATGATGCATATCACACTATTGGTGTCAAGAGATGCACTAGGGATAGTAATATTGTGTGTCGTGTACTTGCTACTAGTGTTGTAAGTGAATCAATAAAAAAACAATGTTTGATTACGCAAACAAGTCGAATGTTGCAAGTTAATCGAAAAACTCTAATGAAAGCAATTGAAAGACATAATATCCTTCAATCACTCAATAACGCCGATTTTTGGCATTTTCTGCTAGAGCACCGCGTAAGGAAATTTTTTTTTTTGATGCTATAAGAGAAGTTGTTATTAAATTTTTGCATGATAACACTAGAGTTTCACCTAATACAAGAGATGTTATAAAACAAAGCGTTGGTTCTACTAATTGTGAACCACATCCAAAGCATTTCTTAGATATGACTCAAACTCAATTTATTCGTAATTTTGAACAAGAGATTTGGAAATTAAAATTGGTCAATGTTTTTTTGAAATGTTGAAACCATTCTATGTGAAAATCAACCACACTTGCACCACTTCTTGTTATAGGCAACATGTTGAATTTGAGATGCATTATGCTAAATTTTTACGTATTCGTTCTAATTTTCATTCTCAAACTATGTTATCGAATGTGGTGTTCAAGTTCCGCCAATATATTTTAGGGATTTCATTTCTACTATATTTTGAGAAAATGAAGTTGGACAATTTTTTTATAGTCAAGATTATTTAGATGGAAGTTGTAGTACATGCGGCGGATTCCCTAAATTGGAAAGTTACATCCATGAGAAAATTAAAGGTACAATAGGACATAATTTAGTTTATTTTGATAAATATAAATTAGTTGCACACCAGTTGAAAGATGGAAAAGAGTCTAAATGGTGTGAGCTAGTTACAGAACAAATGTGTGTTTTCTAATTTTTGAGAAAATTTAAGGATGAAATTGTTTATGAGTATGCTAGGCATACACATAGAGCTTGATGGTTGGATGAACTGTTCAAGCTATATAAAGAGACATTTCCTATTGGTACTATTGTTTCAGTGGTTGATTTTGTAGAGAATTACACATTGCAACCACAAATAGAGGTTCAATCGCAATATTACAATTCAGTACAAGTTGCCATTTTTGTGCATATAGCATTTCTACATTCTCCTGACAGTACAAAGAATGATAAATTTTTTTAAGAGAGTACCATTTTTATATCAGTGATGATCGTACTCATTCTACTGAATTTGTGCAAGGGTGTTTCCAGTTATTTTATGGAAACTTGTCTGATAGGGACATCCACTTCAAACAACATTATATATGGTTAGATAATTGCACGTCTTAGTTTAAGAATGCACGAATGTTTTATTGGATGAGTAGAATGCACGTAAAGATGGGTGTGCAACATATTTGGAGTTTCATTGAGGCTAGACATGGAAAATGAGAGCATGATGGTGCAGGGCATGTGTAAAAAGAGCTCTTGCAAGAGAAGAGTTGAAGTACAAAGATGGTGCTAAATTAAAAGATGTAAAGAGCATAGTGGAATGGTGTATTGACAACATGGCCCGAGGTTCTCAAGAAAATTCCATAGTTCACAGATATTTTTGGTTGATAGAGGAACAACAAATTACTAACTACGAGGATTGTATGACACTCACTGGGTCCAAAGTGATATGCCCTTATTTTGTAGCTAAGACACTACTTCATGTGGCTGTATGGACAAGAAAGTTGACATGTTTTTGTGCATCTTGTATTGAATTTGTTCTTGCTTGAGTGTGATTCACAAGAATGGGTGGATGGATGGATTTGTAGGCCTCTAATTCCGCTTCCTAGTTATCAACCTCCACAAGCATTACGAATTTTTATCTAGGTGAAGTTGCAACATCCAAGGAATTTGATGAAATTTCAATTTTGGTACGACAAGGTATTTAGGGTTCTTTATTTAATTTTTGTATTGAGTTATGTCCATTGAAATTTTAATATGTAATTTAAATTTGAGTTGTTCAACCTTTGTTTTTTGTAGGACATGTGTTTGCAGTAATTGCATGACAGAAGACAATGAAGAAGGAACATACTATTTCTTATGTCGTTACATCGAGGAAAGAAAGAAGTTGACTTCTCCTATTATAGATGGCAAAGATATTGAGTATCCTACAGGGTCAGTGGTAGTTACTGGAACTTGGCTTCGATGGTATCCATTAAAAACTCCTCTGTTTGGGTGTTTGAAGACTTTGAGACACACAGAAAATACTCTTATATTCACATCTAGTTCTAGTGACAAATATTCAGCTGTATAGATATCGAGGAAGGCCTAATAACAAGATTCTTTGGAAGGTTCGAGAGTCAGATCATGAAGCAATCTTGTCTGCTATTCAGAGTAGATCCAATCCTGATGGTTCATTGGAATGAATTTACAATGCTCATGTCTGGTATATATAATTTATTTGATATATATATAAATTTGTTAGTTTAAAGATCTAGATTTAAGTTTGAATATATTTTATTTTAAATTTGTGTATTTTGTATATATAGATAGTATATGGTTTTGATTTGAAACTTAAATTTCTTTAACTAACACTTTTATGTTTAGGTTAGTGGTGCCAAAAAAGCTTTCACCTTCACGTGGTTGGCACTGTTAGTAGAGAATTTTAAATTCTCGAAGCTAAGAGAAGCTTTCATTATTTGAAAAAGTTGTAAATTTTGAAAAAGTTGTAAATTTTGAAAATGTTGTAAATTTTGAAAAAGTTGTAAATTTCGAAAAGTTGTAAATTTTGAAAATGTGGTAAATTTTGAAAATGTTGTAAATTTTGAAAAAGTTGTAAATTTTGAAAAAGTTGTAAATTTTGTAAATTTTGAAAAAGTTGTAAATTTTGAAAAAGTTGTAAATTTTGAAAAAGTTGTAAATTTTGACAAAGTTGTAAATTTTGAAAAAGTTGTAAATTTTGAAAATGTTGTAAATTTTGAAAACGACTCCTCCCCAAGTGTTTACAAGACCATACCTATGCATGTGCACCAATCTGGGAAGGAAAAATCTAAGAGAGGATATTGTAGAGGGTCCTTACACTAAGGTGTCGATCAGACAAGACGTCTCTAGGTGCCACGAGTCTGAGTAGTCACCCGTCGAAGTTGAACGATATTTTGGTCTCGGGGCTCTTAAGGGATTACACCTAAACGAAGTAGCCGGAAGTAAAAACCTTGTCATGTATCGAAACACCACCTCCTCTAGCATTCACCGCCACCCGTGACGTGTTAGCATAGTTGGTTTGGTGCCACGACCCATCGCTTGCAAAATATAGCGTTTGACAACCTTACGTTGGCTTCAACCGCACTATTCCGTGTATTTACAAACAATAGGGCAGCGAGAGCACCAAAATGAGAAGGAAAAAACTGAGAGAGGCTATTGTAGAGGGCCCTTATGCTTTGAGGTGTCGAATTAGACAAGGTGTCTCTAGGGGCTATGGAGTCCGAGTAGTCACCCGTCAAGTTGAATGATATTTTGGTGTCAGGGCTCTTAAGGAACTACACCCAAACGAAGTATCCCTAGAAGCAACGAACTTGTCGCAAACCAAAACACCTCCTCCTCTAGTGTTCACCAAGCCACCAGATGTGTCAAGACAATCGGTTCGGTGCCACAACCGATTGTTTGCAAAATATAGTGTTTGATGATGTTACACTCGGCTCCAACCGCACTATTTCACATGTTTGCAAACAATAGCGTAGCGAGAGCACCAATATGAGAAGGAAAAAACTGAGAGAGGATATTATATAGGGTCCCTACACCAAGGATTTGGATCAGATGAGGCATCTCTAAGTGCCACGAAGTCCGAGTTGTCACTCGTCGAAGTTGAACAATATTTTGGTCTTAGGGCTCTTAAGAGACTACGCCCAAATGAAGTAGCCCGGAAGCAATGACCTTGTCACGCACAAAAAAACCACCTCCTCTAGCATTCACCTGGCCACCTAGATGTGTCGGTGTAGTCGGTTTGGTGCCACGACCCACCATTTGCAAAATATAGCATTTGACAACCTTATACTGGCTCAAACTACACTATTTCGTGCCTTTATAAACAATAGGGAAGCGAGAGCACCGATATGAGAAGCAAATAACCGAGAGAGGATTTTTAGAGGGTCCCTACACTGAGGTTTTGGATTAGACGAGGCATCTCTAGGTGCCACGGAGTCCAAGTAGTCACCCGTTGAAGTTGAACGATATTTTGGTCTCAGGGCTCTTAAGGGACTATGCCCGAACGAAGTAGCCCAAGCAATGACCTTGTCACACCAAAACCACCTCCTCTAGTGTTCACCTAGCCACCCGGATGTGTCAGCGTAGTCAGTTTGGTGCCATGACCCACCATTTGTAAAATATAGCATTTGACAACCTTACATTGGCTCTAACTGCACTATTTCACACATTTGCAAACAATAGGGCAACGAGAGCACCAAAATGAGAAGGAAAAAACCGAGAGAGAATTTTTTAGAGGGTCTCTACGCTGAGGTTTTGGATTAGATGAGGCCTCTCTAGGTGCCATGGAGTCAGAATAGTCACCCATCAAATTTGAATGATATTTTGGTCTCAGGGCTCTTATGGGACTACACCCGAACGAAGTATCTCGGAAGCAATGACCTTTTCGCGCACCGAAACACCACCTCCTCTAATGTTCACTTGGCCACTTGGATGTGTCGGCATAGTCAGTTTAGTGCCATGACCCACCGTTTCCAAAATATAGCGTTTGACAACCTTATACTGGCTTCAACTACACTATTTCACGCGTTTGCAAACAATAGGGCAGAGAGAGCACCGAAATGAGAAGGAAAAAACCAAGAGAGGATTTTGTGTAGGGTCCCTATGCTAAGGTTTTGGATCGACAAGGCCCCTCTAGATGCTATGGAGTCTCGATTAGTCACTCATCGAAGTTGAACGATATTTTTTTCTCGGGGCTCTTAAGGGAAAACGCTCCAACGAAGTAGACCGGAAGCAACAACCTTGTCATAAACTGAAACACCACCTCCTCTAGCATTCACCTTGCCACCCACATATGCTTTGGCGTAGTCGGTTTAGTTCCATGATGTCCTGAGGCATGACTTCTCACTCCTTGCCTCCATCCATTTCCTAGGACTCAAAACATTCAATGTCACTTGTTTACCTTCCATCTCTCTTGTTCTCTTTGGACTTTCCTCTATCCTCTTAGGTGCTTCATCACTGTCCTTTATTTCCTCTCTTGAGCTATGTTGTTGTGGTGATCTCTCTCCATCCTCTACTGCCCTAGCTATGTGCTTACATGCTCATTAGTTTTGCATTGTAATAGGATTCTTCATCACAGATCACTACACAGAATTAGGAGTATAAGTAAATCATCAAACAATTAAGGGAACACATGTGTGAAGACCTTTTATTCATAAGTGCTATCATTGATTGCATGAGATTAATAATCTCTACCTCAAATTGAAGTAATGTCTCCTATCTAAAACTTTAACCCCCTAGTCCATCAACCAAGATCAAACATTCATACTGCAAAGAAGGACATGTGACCATTGGGTGAGCATGATCCTTGAAAAGGGAATGATCTATTTCCTAAGATTATCTCTTTGTTTAGATTGTTCTTGGTCATATTTTTGAAAATCAATAGGAATAAAGTTGAGATCAAGAAAGAGAAATTCCATTGGGAAAATAATCTTCCATTTGTGAGTGAGATGAATAATTTTGATTCTCATTCCTTGGTGAGCTCAAGTGTGTTTTCATCTGACTCAGAGAACTTGTATGACATTTTTTCCCATACCATCACCTAGATGTTTGATGCTCTAAAAGAAGCCATTTTTGATTTTGAATCCCATGAGGACAATGTATCAAAATTTTTGGAAGATCTTGGCACAAGAATGCACGAGCTAGGTACTCCTCTCAGGGAGAATAATTCCACATGAAGAATCTTCAAGATTCAAATTTTAAGAATTGGTTCGGAAAATATTTGTGACTCATTCCTTCAATAGTCAATACTTAAGAAGCCCTTGTAGAGATCATAGGTTATATCTCTAGAATCCGATGAATAGGTAAATGAAAAATATTTTAGTCAATGTGGAAATATCAATGCCATTCTTGAGAATTGACTCAACACATTGGAGCATGTGAACATCTTGGAAGATGAGAAAGTTTCATTTGTAGTTTCTAGATTCAACAAGATGGTCTATGGAAAAGCCTCATCATTCAAGATCTTCCACGGAGGAAGACATGAGTTGATTCTTCATTAGAGGAGGATTCTTCATGTGATGGGTGGAACCTAAGAATACTAATAAGGGCTTACTGTCAAATTTTTACCCTTTTCAACTTGGGACATCAAAATGCACCACCACATGAAATCTCTCCCTTTCGTCACTTAAGGCTTGTAACATTCTCACTAGGTATGATTCCTCAGCACCCCAACTTGATTATGTTTCCCCCTCAAATGAATACTTAACCCCTTCAAACATTATCACCCCTTTAAGTCCCTTTGTCAATTAAGGCTTGTAACCCTACCCTGTCATGCCATGTAACCTGGGTTAATCCAGAATGGTCAAGGATGAGTTAGAAGGTGAGTTAGCTAGGTTAATGTTAAGAGGTGTGTATAAACATACACTTACCCATTTTTTAATCCCTTTTTAATATTTCCTTTTCCTTCATTGCTGCTAGTATTTAGTTATGCTACTAAATTTTCAAGAAACCCTATTGCAAAAATCACATTTTTGCTCATATTTCCTTCATTTTTGCTCCATTTCCCCATAACTTCTACTCATGAACTCCTTGAAGATGATCTAACAATATTTTCTATTGGTACCCTAATTTTTTATAGCATCCCATTTAAAATTTCAGAGAAAAAACTTTCCTTTTTAGATCCTTGCAATTTTGGAGATCAAAAACACTTGAAATTTGAAGTAGGAAACTATATGAAAATACCTAATCTAATGAAAACAATTCATCTCAATCCAAATACAAGAATAAATGATTAATATTTATTATTAAATTGGCATATGAGCCTTACTAAAAATAATAAGTTTTGATAACAAAGAATTTTTTTTGAATAGTTCACCTAGCATGGTTTTGCTTAATGGAATAGGTTTGCTTAACAATTGTACCATGTAGTGCTCCGGGACATGGTTTTTTAATTTTAAATCAAACATACATATCTAGAACTAATTTAAATGGTTATGAAAACATACATAGAAGGATATCATACATGCAATGAAATCAAATCAAACATATAGTTCAGATTTATCGTTATGAAAACCAACACACATGGATATATAAGAATCAAACAAAGTGTGCTCTAGACGCATGTCTTTGAAAATATATGTAAGTTCATAATGTATGTGTACATCTCAAACTAAGTGTGTCATAATGTATATAGGACCACATGCGGTCACAAAAGGCTATATATATACAATGGACTATATGAAGAAACATGTTCACTAGGACCAAATGGCCCATATATATATCTATGTACATGTCCGTGTGGAATATAAATCTACTCATGAAACATCTTCCCTCTCTTCGCCTTGCTAGAAGTAGCACGTCCATGACCTGGGGATGTAGTGGAGGGAGATGCCACTATAGATTTCATCTGTGTGGTCCTAGGCATCTCTAAGAAGGCCTACAACCTAACTTGCACATTCATAAAAGACAAGTTTTTAACACCCAAAATTTTAAAATACATTCAAAATTTAGAAACTTGTACAATTTAGTTAAAATGCATGTGAAATCTTACCGCAATGTCATGATCCCTATCAATTTGTTTTTGACACATCGCAGGGATAAAAATAGACTCACGAGGGGTAAGCTACATATAAATAATTAATTTTTAAATTAAATATTTTACATACATACAAAATTTGATATTGTAGATTTAAGTAATAAGAAATAATGAACCTCCAAAATTTAACAAATTTGAAAAATTGTACCTCAGTTAGTGGATTTGCAGATGCTATGGCAGTATCTACAGTAGCCTCCATAGTCTGCATATATGGAGGAGTCTCTCTAGTAGTCATAAGCTATACAAAAAACATGTACAAATCAATATTAAAATCTACATGACTGTGCACCACATAACAGAGGTCCAAAGCATGTAATCCACGTGAACTTCCACAATTAGAAACAAAGTGTAAAGAGATTTACTAACCTATGTAAAACTCATGTGAGGCATGCCAGTAGCCTCAGTTCCCAGAGTAGATGATGACCCACCAGGCTCCTGTGTATAAAAGACAAACATATTAATATGTACAACATACACGTGAAACATTATAATAATAATCTAGTGCAATCAAATGAAATTAAAAATGTAAGTTTGTACAACTTGAAACTTATGTTTGAAACACGCCTAGCTACAGTAGCTAGCATGTCGACGCCGGATGTTTCCTTCACCGGCTCTTGCTATTTAAAATAAAATAAAAAATTAGTTTTTACATGTATATGTACAATCAAATACATATATATTAAAATCTCAAACATGTGAATTAAACTATTATATATATATATATATATATATCTATAATATCTATATTTATTTAAATTTACCTATGAAAGACAAATATCAGTGGCACCAGTTCCAAAAACATTCCCCAACATCTCATCTATAGAAAAGAAATCTTGTGAACCAGCAAATGATGTCTCACCCGCAATGCATACGGAACCACATGATCCATAGTGGTGTGGTGCGCTAGAACTGGTGCCTCCACCAACATCACCAGATGTAATCTGTCACTATGCTGGGTCAAAGTGTCAGTGAGCTCCCTCAATGCATGCAATGTATCAATCTCCACAACCTCCTTCACTATAGGAGGGATAATTGAAGGTAGTGGGGGTTTTGGGGCATGGGGGATCCTAGGTTGACCTATGCGTGCACCAGGTGTACTCTGTGCAGAGCCACCTCCTCGACCAAAAAAGTCAGAAAAGTCAAAATAATTCAGGACCTCATTGAGCACGAACTCACAATATAATTTCTTCAGAAAATAAAGAGGAACCTCATTGTTTTTGCATGGTGGATAATCAAAAACCATCCACCATCGGTCCTAAAAATTATTTTTGATTCTGTCATCATGGCACCAATGGATTGGGAACCGTTTGCAAGTAACTGTGGGGGGGCATTGTTTCTAGGGTCGGTAAATAATGCACAAATGAGGTCTTTTCCATTTTTTTTATCTTTTACGGCCGCATGGGATAGTTTATCTGCATACCACCACCTACAATCACATCTAAAGGTATTACATCTATGTATTTGGTTGGTGGCAGAGTTGACTTCACCAATCAATGTTTGTAATGTATTGGTTAAAGTCATGTGGGATGGATTTGTGGCATGATTTTGTGTTATAGTCTGAATAAGGTTCTCAATGACAATTTTATTTTCTCGGATTCTTCCAATGATATTATCTTGTGTTCCTGTTGGCTCAGTGGGGACAAAAGGAGCCATAAGAGGAAGATCTATGTTTGGAGGAGGGTTTTGAGGAATTTTTAGTGGGTTTTGAGGAATTTTTTGACGGTTTGCATGATTTCGAGCTTGCCAACCAACTGATAAAACAAGAAAATTGTATACATAAACAAACATTTCAAAAAACCCATGAAAATGCAAAAAAACCTAAAATGCAAAAAAAAAACTACAATGGAAAAAAATGATTAAAATCGGGGGCTTACCTCCTCGTCTTGGCGGCATGGTTGAATCTATCATGATCCAGATATCCGATGAGCACTTTTGAGGTGGTATTCAAAGCTCAAGTGAAAAATGTCTAGGAGAAATCACGGTTTGAAATGAAAAATGGGGAAAATAAGGACTTGTAGGATCTGTTAATTTTTGTCTCGAGTTCCGTAATCGTGGTTCTAAACCACGATTGTGGTTTTAGGTTCGGTAATTTCTAAACCTGAAATTCAATAACCGCGATCATGGTTTAAAAACTGCGATTGCGGTATATAAACCACGATCACGGTTCCTGAATTTTGGGTTTTTATGTGCACTTAATTGTCCACCAACTTCGTGCACTTACACATGTATTTATGACATATTTACTACTCAAAAAAATTCTATGATAATTCCCCATGTTTGGCATCACATTTTAAAAAACTTTACTCTCTATATAAGAAGACCACATTTTGATTCATATGAAAGATGTTATAGGATATTGTATTTATTTTTTTGGTGTGGGAATTTTTAATTTGCAGATTCACCATTTGAATTTCAATATTCTATTGTTGGAGGCAATTTTCCAAACAAATGTGAAGATGGGTAATTTTGATAGGTGTCGGAGAGATGTGAAAAACCATGATACATTTGGTCTTTGATGTATTTGCACATCACAACCATCCATAGAGGTACATATTTTGACTCCAATGTTCACCGATATGTGATATTTTTCCCGAACGCCATTTTTTTGTGTTACCTCTCTAAGGGGCTATTATTTTATTGTGTTCAAATATGCAAAGAAATTTCAGGATCACCACCACAATGTCAATTCCATGGCTATTGGGCCTATTGGATTACTTTCAACAATTTCAACGATTGTTAGGTAAAATTATGGAGGAGGATCGGGACTTCGCAATACAATGTTATCACATTCCTTCATCCATTAGGGTGATGATGTATATGTTTTTATATAAAGTTATTATACTTTTTGTTTGATTTAATTTCATTAAAGAGACAATATCTCATCCATGTTGGTGGTTTCTGATTATGGGATTTGTTTCATTATATGAACTGGATGCAAGGGTACAACATGATAAGGTTTTAATTCTACAGTTTGTTTAAAGAAACTAGGTATCTTGACCTAGTGAAAATGTATTTTGTTTTGGGATAAGATAATAATGTTTAATATTAGAAAAATAACTTATTTTGATTTTTTAATCTTTAATTTATTCAACATTTTAAACCATATGTCACAGAAATTTTTCTTTATTTAATTATTTGATATATGCTTTCATTTGATTTGTGTATTATCATCACTAAAATAGGACATTATTTATCTAAATTAGAAAATTCTTAGTTTTTGTATGTTGTTGGTGATTTGGATGCTTGAAATTGTATTAGGTGGTAACAAAATATCATTTTCCCACATAAACCATATCCCTATAATCATTTTCCATACATAAATGAACCAAAAAAATAGAAACGTGAATTACTTGGAAGTAATATTTATAATAAAAACCTTTTGTTTCAAAGCAAAAGAGAGATCTAAATGGAAGTAGGTAGAGATATTGTAGGTTTCAAATTTGAAGAGAGATCAAAATAGAAGCAGGAGAGAGTTCGGAATGAAATTAGACATATAGCTCATGGGTTTCAAAACTTTTCAAAAACAATCAAGGAGCCGTTTCAGAAATTTGATTACGAATGGAAGTGGAAGACTGTAATGCTAAAGGTTCCATATTTAGTGGTGGATAGAACACATGGGTGGTTAAAATTTTCCTTGATGGGGTGTTTTGGTAGGATTTGGCTGAATATAGATCAAGTTAGAAGCTAGATCAGGATGAAATGGAAGATCTTGGGGCAAGTCGATGCTTTTTCCCTATCTAATTTTTTTTTAGATTTTTCTTCTCCCTTGAAGAATATCTTGTTCATGTTGTGTATGGATGAAAATGGTTCTATGGAAGAACCACTCTCTCCATTGTTAGATGGTGAATAGGATCAAAAGCATAAAATCATTGTATGTCTTTTAAGGTAAGGATCCTAGGGCTGCCTCTAGAGTTCGGGAAGTGAATGTGTTGGTAGGAATAATGAAAGTGATTGAGGATTTGATTGCTATGGACCCAACCACAACAACTAGGTATAAATTCAATGCAACTAGGATGTTATTAATGTATTAGCTGGCTCTTCTCCCTCGGATGCCATAAAATTGATGTCTAAAGATGGAATATGGAAGTAAAAGCTCGTTTACGAGGATTCACCTATTTTATTTAGCAAATGCGGGTCGGTGTGTCATTGGATTTATGGATGCAATAAAAAATAATCACCCAACCACAACATTTTTTCAGAAGTAGAGAGAGTAGAATGAGGTGAATCCCACATCCCTTATGGTTTCCTCTACTTATGGCATCGATATTGTTGATGACCCAGGGATTGAGGATGTAGATATAACACATGGTTGGGGAAGAAAGGAGCAAGATAAAGAATTTGTCTCATAGTCCCTGATTTCTCCCGATGACATGGATTTACACACAAAATCACATAATTTAGGTAATTATCTAGTCTCGATCATATAGTAATATACATATGGTTCATGAGTATCAAAAGTAATAATTAACCCATGTCTTTGGGCAATATTTTGTTACTTTCTATTTATACTTTCGGTCTTGCACCATTATTGGCCCAATCTATCTTTTTACACTTAAATTTTACTCTTTCTAGACTTGAATGCCAAATTATGATGTCGGTGCCAGGTGCCCTTATTCCCTCTGGGCACCAAACCTCTTTGTATTTTACTAATATTTTTGGGTACTTTCTAGCGATTTGAGCATATTATCTTTTGGTAGTTGGCCTTTTCTGGGTTACTTACAAAATTCAAGTCAAGGAATCATATAAATATAAAGTTATTTGATCATAATAAGGGACCAAGAACTAAGTACTACTTATAGCCACCTATGGTTATGAACCATAAAGGCATCTAGAGCTCCATTTTCATCCATCTAGGTCCATCACAACGGAAAAATTATAGTTAATATACATCACACTTCATAGGAGGGGAATATATTCTATCCCATACACACATTTAATACATTCTAAATATAGCTAATTTATCATTACTTCAAGTGTGACATGCACAAGAGAAATCTAGGGCACAATTCCACGCACATAAAGAATCACATTAAGTCTCGAGTCTGTAGTGCAACACATAGTTGTAACTCCACCATTATGGTAGTTCAGACAGTCCAACCCCTTTATTTGCATCTTTCTTTTCTAGGGTTTTATGATTTGTTTGTAGTTTTGTAGGAGACTCATTCATTCTAGATCCACATTGAAATTTGGTGGAATTCAATGAAATACATGTTCCAAGAAGAAAAGGTTTCACATCATCTTTTGACCCTATGAAATTGGATTCTAGACCTCTTTCAAAGACCAGGGGCACCCAAAATTAGGCTTAGAGCACCCCAAGTGCCCCCATCCCTTCTCCAGGCACCCCATTCTAGTCAAACCTACTCGATCTACACTTTTATAGGCTTCTATGTAATGGTATTTCATTCTGTTGGTTTGGTCTTCACCGTGACATAGTGTAAAAATCACTATGAATCCGCTAAGACTCTTCCATCCCTATTTGTGCATTAGGGTTTCATATTTTTATTACTTAATTTTTGGGTATTATTTAAGTTCTTTTACTATGCATTTATTTGTTGCAAACTTGCATTAGATTAGGCTATTATTTTACATTTTATCAAAATCATTATGGTAAACCTATAACACCCGTAATTTCGATGTTGTAAAACCACATTAAATCTTAAATAATTATCTGGAAAGTTGCGGAATTTTTATTTATTTTTTGTTTTAAACAGGTTGCAAGGTGTCAAACCCAATAAAACATTTAATTAATTCCCACCAGCAATTACTACATTACAAAGGATAGATCAGGTCTAGATTAATGATCAACTATTCTTAATTTGTTTCCAAGGTCAATTTTAAATTACAATTTGCTAGGAATGTGCCATAAATTATTTTACTTAATTTAATAGTTTCCCCTTCTCAAATAAATGTTGAAACCCATATTAATTACAACCTTAATGTTAGTTACTTTAGTTCCATTATCTTAATAGCTTCAATGTCCATTTAAATAATTACTAAAACATACTAGGAGTGTTACATTTCTAACTTAATACACTAGAGCCCTAATTGGCCCCATTCACCCATTTACACATACATTTGATTTATTTAAAAATTACAACCCTAATATGAATATTCTCACCTAAAAATTGTAGGGTTGATTCTTGACCCTTGGATTAAATCCATTATGGCCACTAGATCAAGAATTCCAACCTAACCCTAACCATCCTTATGAAATTTTATTAACTCCTTTTTCTTTCCCTAGCCTCCTCATTTGGTCTCTTTTCTTTCTTTAATTTTGCAGGTTGGAGGAGTGGAAGCCATGGAAGCTAGGAGGAAGAAACCATGAAGGAATTCACAAAAAATCAATCTTAGTTTAGATTGGATTATGGATTTATTATTGCATTGTTTTCTATTAGTGGATTGTAGGGATTCTTCCCTAAATCTGGAATGTTTACTTAGTTATTTATTTTGTTTTTGTACTCTACTTGGGTAAAACCCTTTTTCCATTTAATCCAAGAGATTCCATACATTTAAATGCCCATTTCAATATTTACAAGTTTAGAACAATGAATTTATGCCCTTATGGCTTGCTAGTGATTTCCTCTTCATATTTGCAGGCTTAAATTTTTAGAAAACTAATTTTAAAATTTCCGAGTCATGGATTTTTACATTTCCACTGATAGTGATGAAATCACCACCCAAAGAAGACCGACGGTCCTCGGACCTCTGCCCTACTTGGGTGATAATTCACAAATTGTCACTTTTCTGGGTGGTGGTTCGAGACCAACACTCTGATCTAACCGGTGGTTAAGAAACCACCGCTCTAAACAGGCGGCGGTCCCGTTCTTAAAAAAAAACCATCATCCCGTAATTTTCCCAAAAACCAAATTTACTAGAGTGATCTAAAGTTTTTCCTTAGCTTAATTTTATGTGTCTAAAGTCTCTAGTTGAAAGGTTACACCATTTATTCATTCCATACTTAAATTACTAAATTTAAAGTTTTTTCTATTTCTATAGTAACAAGAAAACAACTACAAGATCATTTTTATTTTCTTCCAACAAAATTTCTTTCAAGTTCAAAAGTAGGAATGAAGCTTAATCTATTCCTAGTATTATTGTTTTTCCTTTCCACAACAAAATGCAATTTTTTCAACAAAATAACTCATTATAATTTATTGCATCTTTCCATTACTACTACAACCATTTGTTCAACTACAAACAACTCTATTTCACATTCATATTTGCTAAGAATACATTGTTAATGATTTACAACTTCTATGTTCTTCCTTCATTCTTACAATAATGCAACTTCAACAAATAATAATGAACTTTCTTTTTCTTTGAGCATAGCTCATTTCTTTCAATGCAAGAAGCTTTATTTTCCACAATACATTTCAACTTATAAACCAAATATACAATACAAATTTTCTTTTAAATACAATACTACTAGTCTTCCACCTTAAGTGGGAATTACAAGAAAGGATTCTACAATGAAGGATTAATTTTGACTTCCACAATGCCCTAAGTCTCAAATCTTCAAAAATAGCTCCACCAATTCTTCAGTTCAATCACAAAAACAAAAATGGGGGAGAGGCAACACTCTCCACCCAACCAATAATCCAATGAGGAGAAGAAGCTATCCTCCTCATTGGCCCCTGAGCCCCAACCAAAATGTAATAAAGGATGGATCCAACTCATGGAAACTATCACAAAGCTTCCACATCACAATAAAAATTTCACAACCATTTCAAAACACATTCAACACAAGATGCAATCATAAGAAGGAAACTAACAAAATACACAAGGCTTGAAAATGTAAAGCCAATGGAGCAAGGATCTATGGGGAGATCACTTATTCCTCCCAATGGGATTATGTGCCCATCTTAAATCCCTCCAAAACACAACTCAAAACCCTACACAACTCTTATTCCTCCCTAAATATCCTTTTATGGATCCCACATTCTCTTATGCCTACCTACAATTTCTTATGTCTCCTTAAAAGAACCAAGTAAGAAATGCAAGCATATTCTTATCAAAGGTGGGGCACCCAACCCAAAATCCCTCCCAAAACATGAAGTAAAATCTTATGCCCCCTACATATAAGATCCCAATAGCCTTCTCCTACACCATACTTAGGCATTCTACCCATGAACCCAACAAGCATACAAACCATCCATTTGCACATAAGTATACACAAATAAAATTAAATAATTTAAAAAATGGTTTAGTTCCTACCTTTCCATGGTAGAACTTGATCAAGGAGTCACACACCAAGCTCTTTCAAGCTCAATACAACTCTAACATGCTTAAAAAATTCAACAATCACTCCAATACTCTCCAACTTCAAAAATACAAGAGCAAAACAAAATGAATTAACCCCCAAACAAACAATTAAACTTACATAAATAGAAAAAGGGAAGAGGAGGGTGAGGTGGCTCCATGTAGGATGCCACATCACTCATCCTTAACTCCACATCACAAGTCAAACCTTAACCCCAATGCACAATAAATTGGTGGTTGAGAGGAATGACAAGCCTCTTACACACACAATCCAAACCCACACCCTCTAAGGAAAAAATTAAAACCCATGTAAGAAAAGTGCAATTAATGTCACTTTTTGTCTTACAAAACACATAATGGGGTCTATTTTTGACCCCCAAACCATAGGTAGGGTTGGTATAATAAATTAAGAGGTGTGGGACAAGCTTAGATTGTCCCACAAGCCTCCAAAAATGGCCCTTAAGCCCAAATCCGAAATTCCAAAGTAAGGTAGAGTGTACAACACTCAAAGTCACTTACACTCAATCAAAATCATAAAATCCAAAAGACCAACTACTCTAATAAATGGCCCCTTTTGTCACATCCCCAAATAACTTAATAACATGATTAAATTACTTAATAAAGGCACATTAATCAACAATGATTAAATAAATTACATCACAAAATAAATCACATACTCTACAATAAATAAAAGAAAAGGGAAATAATTGCACATAAATCCCATGGTCACAATTGGAGGTCATCCCCTAATGGGAACCCCTAATAAATTAAAACAAAACAAGAAACATTACACAAGTTTCCATGGTGACCTTCGTTGTATCCATCTAGTATTCCGCTCTGTTTGGTCTCTAATCCCCTTTTTGATTATTGTGGTATAATCACCTGCAAAATCACACAATACATCCTTCAGCCTTGTGGCTGTATCAAAACATCAAACATAAAATATTCGTACATAAATCAATAACCATCTGCATATAGATAAATCATCATCTCCATTAAACAATGCTATCATTTGTCTAAAATTTCAATAAAAACTCAATTCTATCTTTTTATCAATATCAACAAGATCACAAGATTAGTTCAAATGCTAAGTCATAGTCAACATGATGAGAATCTTGAATCTCAATAAATATGTATGCTAACAACACATCATTCATCATCAATATAAAATATCTTTGTACATCTCTAAGAAACCACACAAATCATACTATGAATCAAAATCCATCAATAGTCAAAATATCTCTATCATCTAACATCATGCTAACCAAAATGATACAATAATATCCATGTCTATAGTCAACAGTAATCAAAATCAAAATATAATAAGTGTCGAAGAGGAGTGGGCACTACAAAACCCAGTCTTCTAATCCATCTTCTATATAGGGCTTCTTTATTCTAATACATGTTACCCGTAGTGGTCATTTTGTGTATTTTCAATATTTTGAGCTTCCTTCATCTTCCCGTAGAATTTCCACATCGATGGCTGATATCTCCACATCAATGGCTACAATTGACTATCCATTTGATACCTCTTGAAAAATTTCTATTATAGAAATATAAGCATCGATAGTGAGAAATCATATGATGAATATAACAATGTTGACCAAGACCAATTAGACACACTCACTGATTTTAGACAAGCTTTTGCAAGAATCCCACTAATCTCTTGCATATTCTCCATGCTTTGATAGATACTTAGAACAATCGTTATGGTTTTACACCCATTATTGTACTCTCTTCAACTTGCATGGCATCCACTCAACCCCTTTATATTTCAGATCCCATTTCTACCCCTACTACTCCTATCATTCACCCTAGCACTCTCAATTAACAACCTGGATCTTCTTTAAATACGCTTTGATTTAAATTACTTATATCGAGATCTCGTAGATGTAAATTATCTAACTCTAACTAGCTACCTCTTGTCTATCACCATCTTTAGACTCCACTTTACTTTTGCATACTCCTTTTACAACTTCCATTTCCTCCTATCCATTACAACCTAACTCTATCTCCCTAAATTACCCATATTTAAAGGCCATGGCGATCCCTAAGAGCATCTTCAAGCCTTTCATGTATCACACCTCGACTACGTGGATGACCATACCATGTTAGAAAAAATATTTTCCCGCAATTTACAAGATTATGCAATGTGTTGGTTTTATGACCTACCTATCAACCGAGTAACATATTTTAGGCATCTCACCAATGATTTTATTATTCACTTCTCTATCAATATTGGCTCTAAGATCTCATGCGTACAACTTTCATAACTCAAACAAGGATCTAATGAACACTTATTAGACTACGTTTACTACGATAAAAAAACCACTTAGTTAAGATGTATAATATTATTGCAAACTCTCACCTTTAGGAATTATTCATTCAAATTCTATTATTGCCTCTCCAGAAAGTGTTATCTTCAAGACCTCTCCTTCATTCGATCAATCATCATACTCTTAAGCTTCACAAAACCAATATCTTATCCATAAACAAGCTTAAATATCAAGAGAAAACATCGTCTTCTACGAGTTGTCAAAGTAATTTGACATTTAAACTATCTGCACAGAAACCAACCGACACAAAAATCACTATCAATGCCATATCAACTACACAAGAGATTCAATCGCAACCACCTCAGCATATAATCACTAAGTTCAATGTCCCTCCACATATTTTACTACCACATCTTCTCGACAAATAACGTCATTGCACTTCCTCTTCCACTCCATTTAGATCCATCTCAACCAAAAGGCCGTCAATACAATAAAAACTAGGATTGCATTTATCATCGGTGTGTAGAAAATTTAAAAGATAATTATTTCAAGATCTATATTCTTAATCAAGACCTAATCGATAATGGTAAAATTGAGCTTCGTGAACCTACGATTTCTACACCTGTCAATGAAAATCATAAGCTCAAAATATTTAACAATCCTCTACCAAAACATGACACGAAAGTGACCGACTCCTCATCTTATTTTATATATCATGGAGTGTTTCCTCTGCATCAGGGGACTCTTGACTTCTTAGTTGTGCATACTAGAAATTCTCCTCTGATCATTTATTTATCTGATCACAATTATCATGCAACATTGTTTTCTAATCACTTAGACATTAGTTCCTCTATTGAATCTATTCCTATCAATAATACAAGTATTTATCCGTCTTGGCCCATCGGGGCATGTTCTATTCTCCACTCATTATGTTGGCTATCCACTCTCGCAAATATCATAACCAATGAAAAATTCATATGGTTTTGTGAAACTCTATGTTACGGTTTCTCCTATCACTATGCTTGTACCATTCCTTATCGAAAAAGCAATCGACAAGCGTGACATGATTTTAGGCCTCAATTGGATTCACGGGTCTAATTCTATAATATCCATGGATCATTTTCATCTAAAGGTCATTCATAGTAATCAATTAATTTATATTAATGGTGTGCCTCTATCTACTCCATAGTTACACCCTCCCTCGCAACAAATAATGTATCATCTACTTCATCTAGTATTCACAACCCATAGTACACAAAGCACAATATAATCCTAGCTCACCTAATCACAAAACCTCATCTAGCCTCATCACTCTATTATTCTAGCACATCAATATAGGACCATTCCTATGTTATTTACTACATCTCGGCATAAATCACCACCTCTTTTTATTCCACGTAGGTGTCCATCACCGCCGCATTCTACTTCACATAGATCTCCATCACCTACACATTTTGTTACACCATAGTGCCCACCATATAATCATCCATCACACACATATATACTTCACTCACCTACTCAATGTCTCTCTCATATACAAATTCTCTTAGAGCATGGCCATACGCCTCCATCATTGCTAGCATCAAGTCAAGGAACCTCCACATTTACTTTTATCGAATAGCTTACTTATCACCAAATACTTTGGGGCATTACGCTTATTACTCCCCATAATATTAACGTGCATTTTACATTCACCTTATTAAACACCTAAATTCTCATGTATACATCTTCACACACACTAGAATCTTCATTTCTTGATGAGGCACGCTTGTGCTTCGATTCAAAATTTACTTTTGAGAGGCATCGTATACGCATGATCCTCACACACTTCACACTAGACACATCACACATATTACACTTTTATACCTACAAATCATCTCACATTTTACATCCTCCATTACACACTACAAATTCCACATTTATCATCACTACATCTACTACACATTTTACACAATACATTCATCTACTTATATGTGTTGCACTCACTACCCTATGATGCACTCTAATCTCACAGTCATCTTTGGACTATTGAGGGTATACATCACAAATGGACTACATGACACCTACAAATTCAACCATGCAATCTTATTTTCTCATTTGACATTGCTAGATTAGTGATATACACCATAGGATACATAATCACTTCCTCTAGCATCTTGTAGTTATATACGCCATATGTGACATCCTAAATTCCTCTAGCACCTTGTAAGGATATATGCTTTAGGCTATATAATCACTTCTTCTATCATATCATAGTGATATACACTTTAGGATAAATAATCACACATTCACACCTCATCTCTATGTTGCATATCATCACTACACATTTATCACATCAGACTACATACAACACATAGTTTGAACTATTTCTTGACGATGCACACTCATTTATGATTCATTCTTGAATTATGAAGGAGCATAAACAAATGAAAATCACTGCATAAAACTCTCTTCACTCGGGGGCATGCTACTCCTATCATTCACTCTGCATTCCATTCCATCCATCCACGACATACTACATATCTTGGTTGTACTTACTCTTTCTTGCATTTACTTATACATGTTCATCTTATTACACATGCTAGATAGATTTTTTGTATGTCATTATATTTATCATACGCACATACGCATTCAATTTCCTTCTAGTTGTGATCACGGATTCTATAGAGCATTACATACAACATGGATGTTTTGAGTAGTACCTAGTACATGCCCCATAATGGCCCCTAGCGGCATCCACTTTCATACACTACATGTGCTATAGTTTCATTTTGTTTCATAGCACACTAATTTATAATAATATACAAGCTTTAAAATACATTTTTATCTTTCTAACATGCTCATGGGTGCTTTGTGTGCATATTGTTTTTGTAGGTTTAATTTCCATCATTCTTGTCTATTACTTTTCTTGTACTTTCTTGTCATTGTTTTTCATTGTATGGGGATTTTCCCTTTGTTTTTGTGCACACTTGTATGTTTTTGGATTTGTCAACCATGATTATATTGTGACACCGTGAGTGGTATCCCATGTTTGTAGCCTTGATTTTCACTTGTCTACATTGTCTTCTTACATGTTTACTTACATCCTAGCTTACATATTGTTTTTTTAGCTTATACTTCATCTTATACATGCATTCTTGTCTTTGTTTTTACTAGAAGTTATATCCTAACCACTTTTTTCATGTGCCTTGGTTTCTACAAATTGCATTCCCCCTATAGGGAAGAGTTTTAGCTTCAGCAGTTGGTCCTCTTTTTGGTCGCACACTCGTAATGACGTCACATGTGTCCCCAAAGAAGAGGGAATCATTTGGGTGAATAAATCACCCCATATATAGAGTATACACAACATAACACAATACCAAGACTTGTACAATTTTAAGATTTTGGGGCTTAGAATCAGATTTGGGTCCATAACACAATGGCCTTTCCTAGAGTGCCAATAACTAGGGGAAGTTACATAGGGGACGGGTTCAACATAATCTATAGAACTCTACATAGCATCTTTTACGGGGAAGGTTATCCTTAACACATTCATTTGTACACATCATCTATAGTGATTTTTATTTAGGGGAGAAGTTAAAGATTAGAGGATAAAACCAGACCTTCCTCTCTATACTAATTCTTCGGTGGCATCGGACCACCCAAAAACTAGATAGTACATGAGATCTCTACAGATTTAGGGAAGCAGTTAAAGGTTAGAAAATAAATCAGACTTTCCTCCCCATACTTCTTCAGCTAGTGGTATGACATCACCCAAAAAAATCACACTTCATTGATAGGATCCTTTCTACACTCTTTCATCATAATAGATCACCGCACAAGTTTCATTTTTCCATTTTCGCCATTTTCTTTTACATACCTCATCGTGCATGCTTTATATATATATATATATATATATATATATATATATATATATATATATATATATATATATATATATATATATATATATATATATATATATGCATATTTTAATACTTGATCATGTTTTATTTAGTAGGTTCGTCTATATGGGAAGCAAGTACTAAAAATCACATGCGTCAATAGTAATGATAGGTTCACCATACATCGACATCTACACTCGTTTTTCCATCTTAGGTTCATTTTCATCTCCTTTTACACTTTTACATCTTTACTCTCCGTGCTCCATCCTTTTATAACTTCACACTTTGTGTAGTCCCGTGACATGCTTTTGCATAAATCTACATGGATATCAGGTATGCATCTCTATATAATTTATGTTACCAAACATTCCTCTCACCAACATAAAGTGGGGGCAAATATAGACAGAAAATCACACAGTTTGGGTAATTATCTAGTCTCGATCACATACTACTATTCATATGGTTCCTAGGTATGAAAAGTAATAATTCACCCATGTCTTTGGCCATCTTTAGTTACTTTCTATTGTTGCTGGACTTTACGGGTGGAACGTCTAGCCGGGATGTTAGTGTCGGGTGCCCTCGTCCCTCTGGTCACCCCAATCATCTTTGTACTTTACTACAACTTTTTAGGTCCTTTCTATCCATTTGAGCATCTTATCTTTTTTATAGTCATTCTTTTCAACTTTAATTATGAAATTCAAGAGAAGGAATCATATAAATATAAAGTTATGTGATCATAATAGGGGACCAAGCACTAAGCACTACTTATCATCACCTAAGGTTACATCCATCAAGGCATCTAGAGCTCCATTTGCATCCATCTAGCTCCATCACAAGGGACAAAGGCTAGTTCATCTGCATCACACTTCATAGGAGGGGAGTCTATTTTAATCCATGAACACATTTACTACATTCTACATATAGGTTATTTATTTTTACTTCAAGTGCGACATGCACAAGAGAAACCTAGGGCACAATTTTGCACACACACAAAAATACATTGGGTCTGAGATGTATCACTACTCTCGATTGTAAGTCCACCATTTTGGCTACGAGGACAATCGACCCCCTTCATTTGCATCTTTCACAAATGAAAACTAGATTTGGTATTTTATGCATAACAACATCACATGCATAGGTTTCATATTTACTTAGAGTGATATGGCCGTCTAAGGAAGAGGATTTGTTAGATGGTCTAGATAGGGGAAATGTTATCCATGACTCACGATGGAGTGGGTAGTTCCACATTCTTATATCTTCCACCGATTTATTATTTATAGATAATCCATATCTCATGAAGAGAAAATCTAATTCATCTCCTCTCAAATGGATTCCCTTTCCTATAGTTGGGAATACTATAGTATGGAATTCAATGCATATCATATTACCTCGTAATGGTATGGTAAAACCGGCTGATATTTTTCCAATTTGTACCCACAACGTCTTATAATTTATATTTTCCAAGATCATATTTGATTTCATATGATCAATGAGGGAGAAAATGGGGGTCTGATATGTAGGAAAAATACCCCCATGGTTGTTCCATCCATTACACACACAAAGCTAACATTCGTATTTTATGTAGTACTCTACCAAGATCACTACATTCTCCTACTCTCTAAGATAATGAAATCATATGATTTGATCTTGCTTTATTTTACATACCCTTAACTAAGAAGACAAAAATTGAGGAAGGGATCATAGTTTTTGATGATGATAGATGATGAAAATTGTTAGCTTCTCAATGTCACATATTGTATACCTCTAATACTCGGACATGAAATGAATGATCTAGTTGCATTTATGTTATCATTTCAATTTGGTGATGGACATATTGATATCACATTGCCCTCCCTAATTCACGATGCACTCCACTATAACCATATTAATACATTTTAGATGATTAAAAATCACCATGATTTTAATGGGAATAGAATCTTCAAACACATAATCAAAATTATAATATTTAAACTAATCAATTGAGTTATATTGTTTAAAGAGATCAAGTGAATTATAATATCAAACTAAATTATTATCTATATTTAACCTTGGATGAGCTATATAATCGAAGGAGGACCCAAGAGCACACACAAAAAATTATTTTTCTCTTATTTCAATTCCTCACCCATTAATTACGACAATAGATGTTTCCAAATGGGAATCTTAGGGTTTTGTCTAACGCATATTGGGAAAATTAATGGTTGAGCTAGAAAATGGATGCTCAAGGTTTTGTCCCGGTGGTCATTGAGGAATGTCATTATCACTACCATTGATGATAGGAACCCTAATTGATACCATGATAGCTAAAGAGAAGCCCCATAAAAATGTGTATTAAATCACTACCTTGGGATGCCGAGTCGGGACCACATATCTCGTATCAGTAAAGTATTTTGTGAGGCACACAAGTGAATTTCCTTTACATTGATATGTGTTATAATTAAGTAAAAATAGGAAGTGTTGACATTGTAAACCAAAATTACTGACATTGGTAGCATTGATCGACCACTCCTTGATTTGTAAGATATCTCTAAAGTACACAGGCCTCGATTATCCGTACATCGTACCACTTTTCTCCTTTCAATGATTGAAAAAAATGAAACATGGTCATAATAAAAATGAGTTTTGCATTGGTACTACGTAGAATTTTTCCCACCCCCGTACTTCTCCCTCAAATTCATTTTCATCCCCCTCTTCCTCATGCAATATTTCACTCTCTCACGTTTAAGTTCTTGACACATCCCTTTTGGCATCTAATTCATTGAACTGTTTGCATGCAATTTCCAGTTTATAATTAAATAAGAATATGTGCATTAAATCATATAGTCTCTCTTCTCATATTCACTAGGTTTGTTTAACTATCTATGGTAACAAGTGTGATAACTTTGCCCTTTTTCCTTTAATAGGTTAAGGTCTTGCACTAACAAAGCCTTTGTATACTTGTTCTTTCACCAAGCTAAATGGGGATTGATCTAGGGCATCTTCCTTCCTGATCGGTCAAAAATATGATTAATAGTCACATTGTAGATTATTACTACTCACCCTTTCTGAAAATGAAGTACCCTTCAGGGAACTATTCAATGTACTCTTGCTGATTTCTACAAATATTTAGGATCTAGTCTTCTCTAATAAGTCTCCTTATTATAGGTAAAACATGTTTCCCATGCCATATTGGCTTAATATGGCTTATAGACATTCCTTGGAAGTGGATACACTGAGGATAACAAGTTTCCTACTAAATATCTTCTACCAGTTTAATAAATTTCGGGCTAAACAAAATTGTGAACTTGTTTATACTGCAAACAATTGTGAAGATTCTCGATGCAAAACTGTATTATCACATTAATACTAAACCATGAACCATCAAATACATATGGTGATTATTGAATATGCTGTCATCCAGACTAGCAAAAAATGTGAAACAATAAACAAATGAATGTTCTGAATTGCGTAGGATCTAACGCCTCAATTTCAGTTTGCACTTCTTTCGAGTGAAGGCAGCTCCACTCGTCGCATTGACCGGCACAGAAAGGCGGCAATTCACTTTGAGCGTGTAACGACTTATTTTTTTTTCCCGATCTTCAAACGGATCCGTGACCTGAGTTTAACTTCAACAGCCGCCACGCCCTCCGAATCAGACGAGAAGCACAGGCGAATTATTAAAGACGGGATGCAAAGTGGTGGTGTTCTTGTGGCTCTGATAAAAATCCTCCAACGCCGTGATTCCAATTGTACTTCCTCCGTAATGTGCAGTTGCAGAGATTTCCTTGTAGTAGATGCCTATTTTTTGTTCGCATTCCGAACGCTCATCCCCAGCAAGATACTGCCGCTGGTACCGTTTGCGACATTGTTATTGATTTCCACAGTGTCTACATAGAATTTGGGAGTGCTGGGTCTCAGAACCAGCGAGATCACTAGCGCTGCGATGCCCACAACAACGATTAGTGTTATGACGAGTTTTAAGAGGAGTCTGAAGATGCAGATTGGACCGCAACACAGGCTTTGCCTTCGCCGAGGAAGTTTGTGGGCGGCAGCCGGCGAAGGAAGCGGCCCTCCTCCTCCACCTCCTGAATAATATGCTCCATTGAATTTAGCACCTTCGCCCATTAATTCCAACACTAGGACCTCTTTGTTATCTGCTAAATGGGATTTTTGGAATTGAGAGAGAAGTAATAATTATGAGCAATAAGATTGCGATGGATGAAGTTGAAGAAATGGCGAGGGTTAAAGAGGTGATAAAGGAGAGATGACGGTGGAGTTTGCAGTGTATATTGTATCACGAAGTTTCTGTGTACTACAACGAACACCTACGCGCATTCGAAAGGAAAGTGCTGGTTTCGTTGAGCGGTGGTTTGGAATTTTATAAAAAAATAAACATGTTCTTGTTTCTCCTAAGCGGTTTAGGTGTGGTAATCGCGTGGATAAGAAGAAAGCTTGTGCGCCGCCACGCGGGGTAAGAAGCGTTCAAAGCCGCAATTTCACGGACCGACGTCACAGAGCAGCGATGCGTATATAACACCACCCACCGTCCACGGACCATGAAAGACATCAGTTTTTATTTTGTCATTTGTCACTTGTGAGTTGCTGTTGTTTTTAATTTTATTTTTTTGTTGGGTTTGTTTCTTTTTGATGAAAAAGTCTATATTACTTTATAAAATATTACAGCCTACCTACAAAAAATATGGATGGTAAAGGGCACACCCCACGATCAAACTAGCCGATGGTTAGGAGACTAAAGTATCATGCCCAAGGGGCAACAACAAACATAGCAACAATGTCAAAAACGAAAGTAAAAACAAAGTAGGTTCTTTGCAACAAACATAGAGGTAGGGGGCGGTGGAGGCCCCTTATCCTCCAGTTACTACCAAGAAGATCGATGCTAGGCTGGAGGGGCGGCCAACCTGAAGCAACTTCTTTGTCTTTGTCGTCCTGTTGATTAGGAGAAATGGCAAGAGCCAACCTGGGGACTTTTCCAGAATCCCACCCATCCCTCTGCACAGGAGGCGGGGAGTGGTGGTGGGAGCCCCAACCACTGTGCTTTGCGCATAACGATGCAGGGACCCCCAACCACCGCGGTTGACAGGGCTACGCCGATGCTCGGGATGTCGCTTGGGAGAGCGATGATGATGAGCATGGTCAACCGACCGGCCTCGGCCACGATGCCCTCTTGAACGAACACTCCCAGAAGGGGAGGTAGGGGGTTCCCGCGCCACAGTGCAAGGAGTGTTGGCCCAATGATCTAGAAGGGTCTGAAGGTGCCACACTTCCAGCTCCACCTTGCGGGCCTAGTCCTGGATCTGTAAGAACACATTCGAGATAAGCATGGCCTTGTCATAATGCGAAAGAATGCAAGAAACTGTGGAATTAGCAAAAATAGTAGAATTGCGTTCTTTCCATATAAAAAAGGATCTCCACTCTGAAAGTATGCCACACTTGTGCAAAAGCATGGGGAATGGAAATAGAATCCCCAACAAAGCATGTTGCCAAAGAAATGGAGTTGGTCTAAACGGCCAAAAGAAATTCTGGATCCAAGCCCAAATAGCTTGATCTTTTGGGCAGTACCCAAACAGATGTATGAGTGTCTCAATATGCACACAAAAAGGGCATAACCGAGGAGCAATTCCATAATGAGCTAATCTGCTCCCCAGAGGGAGGCCTTGATAAAGCAGACACCAAGCAAAACAGGCTAGCTTGGGCTAAATGATGGCTTTCCATATGGTATGAAATCTAGCTTCCCAAGATGACCATCCAGAATTGATGGACCATCTGGAGTTAAGCAAGGCCACCATCGGCAATGCTGGGATGAGCAGAGCATAACCTTTGCCTAGGGAGTAATTTAAAAAAGGGGTATCTAGAAACCATTTCCAATCCTTCCACCAAGGCCTGAGAGAGACGACACCAACTTTGTGAAGCATCTCGGCAGGAATGGAATCAAGAACTTCCTGATAAGACTCTCTGTAAGCGAAGCAAGCCGAAACTTGGCTTTAGCTTGAGGCCAAGTGAGAAGTAATCTGGTCTGCCTGCAAAAGATGTCTTTAAGAGTGCGCAAGCCTCAACGATATAGCTTAAGAGCATGAACCCAAGGCACTTGGGCAAGTAGCACATCATGAAAATTGATGAGAGGAGACCACCAAATGTTGTGGTCATTAATGGATAGCCCATTTCTGAAACCATCCCCTTCCCAGATTAAAAAGGGTTTGAGTAACTCCCAAGCTTTCCATATGCTTTTGACAACAAAGGTGCCCACAACCTTAACCGGGGCTTTGAGAATGAGTAGACTGTGAAAATCCAGCCCTTGCCAAGTTTTACGCCCTTGAGGGGAGCCTTGACAAATATAGTTGTGAATCAACACTTTCCAAGCTTCGTTGCTAGTGCAGCCCAAATGATCCACTTGGCTACCAGCGCAGACCCCTGGCGGCCAATGTCAGTCAAACCAAGACCTCCAGAATCCCTAGGGAGACAACAATATTCCCAAGCAACTCTGTGAAAGCCTTTGCCAAGCTCCGAGCTAGCCCAAAGGAAATCTCTGAGGAGTTTCTCCAATTTCTTGTAAGAGGCTTTAGCTAGCACCCAACACGAAGAATAATAAACATGTGTGGTCACAATATCTTGGAGCAAATCTGAAATTTTCTTGCTAGCGAAAGGGGTTTAGTAATCTAGTACTCCAACTTGTGGGAAACCCTGTCAATAACATATTGCCAAAGTTGACTGGGAGAAGCATCGAAAGCAAAGGGAATGCCTAGAAATTAAAAAATTTCTCCATGTTGGATATATTTCTAGTCATAACGATTCAAACTAAGCGGGTTTGGGAGAAAAGATTTCCTGAAGCACTGGGTCTTTCTCCATTGGATACTGGAACCTGAAGCTAAACAATACGTGTCCAAACATTGCATGGCATTGTTGATATTTGCTTCTTCCTCTAGGAGCATGAGGAAGGAGTCATCTGCAAAATTCCCATTGACAAGCTAAAGGGGAGTCGTAGAAGGGAGTTGAATACCCCTCACAAGCCCTTGATCACGAGCATGGGCAAGGAGGAACCCAAAACCTTCAGCGGCTAGCACATAAAGAGCAGGCGCTAAAGGACAACCTTGTCTAATAGAGCGAAAAAAACCCAAACTACTCGGAAGTATGACCATTAACAGATAGAGAGGTTGTGGCATCTATAAAAGCATTTTGATAGAGGCGATGAAAACCGAACCGAAGCCCAACACTTCAAGCATCGCCAAAATGAAATGCCATTCAATCCTATCATAAGATTTTTCAAAGTCAATTTTGACAAAAATGGTTGGTTGTTTAGAGGTTCTTGCCCACTCCATACCTTCCCAGACAACCAAAATATTATCTAGAATGTACCTGCTTTGTATGAAACCAGTCTTCTCAGGACTGACGATAATGGGAAAGATGGGCCGAAGCCGAAGAGCTAAAGCCTTAGCTATGATCTTGTATGAAACATTGAGCAAGGTAATCGGCCGCCAATTACAGATGAGCTCTGGGTCTCCTGCTTTAGGGATGAACTTTATGTGACCCCGATTAATAAGGGCACCGAGGGACCCTGAGTGGAGAGCCTTGAGGTAGACTTGTAGTAGATCCCGGCCAACCATGTCCTAAAGGGCTTTGTAAAACTTGCAAGGGAAGCCATCCATTCCAGGAGATTTATCATTGGCCATAAGGGAAACAACTTCATATAAGTCCTCTAGAGTAAGCAATCTGTCACAGACAACTCTGTGAGTCGGTGAAAGCTTGCAAGGAACTACCGAGAGGCATTCAACAAGTGCGGCTTTTTGCTCAGGAGACTCTTCCTATGCTTTGAAAACCTGAACATAGTGCCTAACAAAGGCTTGGACCATCTGAGGAGTGTCTGAAATCTGAACACCAGCATCAACAATGGCAAAAATTTGTTGGTTCATGTGCTTGGCTTTGAGCCACTGGTAAAACTCTTTGGTGAACTACGATCTCCAACTTTAAGCTAGTGCAGCCGAGATTTAATCTGGGCAATGCGAGTGTGTAATCATTAGCAATGTGGATTTTTGCCGCAATTTAGTAACTTGGAGTCACAGAACCACATTGAAGGGAGCCTTTTCGCGCGCCACCATCGAGTGGCTTAGCTCGGTGGAGGTGGTGGAATAGGCTGCCGCCGCTGAATTTAGTGAGCTGAACACCATACATTCGGAGGAATTTAGTGAGCCGAATTATAGCGTCCTTCCACCAACTTATCCAACCCACCTTACCAAGAGGGTCAGGTGCAAGGTTCCAAATTTGGTGGATGTGTGCCAAAGTGGGGTCATGATGCAGTAAAGTAGTATTTAAATAAAACTACATCTTTTTAATTTTTGGTAGTTGAAAATTCCATTCAATACAAAACCGAATCGAATGTGGTCGGAAAGAACAATGGCCATCAATGCTTCCACTGGAAGAGAATAACTATGGGCAAATTTAAAGAAAGGATGTAAAGAGATCATGGCATGATCAATCCTTTTAAAAATCCAATCTTGGTCGTTTCTAAGATTAGACCAAGTGTACCATGTGCTGGTGTGACGCGAATAATTAGGGTCATAAAACCCAAATTTATTATGCATGTAAAACCAAGCTTCCCTTTCGCCAGCTGGCCACCTCATGGGTAAAAGGCCCATTTTGTCGTTGGGATGCTCCACCATATTAAAATCCCCATTGATTAACCAGTGAGCATTTGGAAGGTCATCAACCACCCACCGCCAAAGTGACGTCCTTTCTGACGCGTCATTAGGCGCATAAACATTGATAATCCCAAAGGAGATATTTTCAATATTGAATAGCACCCAGAGAATATGGTTGTCAGGGTCACATCCATGATTGACGTAATGCGGCCACCACTTCGGAGAAATAAATGTGATCATTCCACCTCTCTGCCAAAGCATGGTTGCTAGGGATAGCTAAACTGTCAGGCCAAATAGTCTTGGCGACATAATCAAGTAAAAAACCTGTAACTTTGATTTCCTGTAAACATAGAATATCCATATCCGGAAGCTTTTCCTAAAATCTTGCACTATGTATTTGCGAGTGGAGTCTGTGAGACCCCAAACATTCCATGAGTAGCAATTCATGAGGAAACATTGTCCAGATGCATTTCTGAGTCTAGCTCACTCAAACCATCAAGGGCCCCAAAACTTACTTCAAAAAACCGTTGTTGGTTAACTAAAAAAAAAAAAATCGAGACAGTTGAGTAGCCACAATTTTCAAAATGTGTCCAAATGTATTTTTAAATACCATGTTTTTTTTTTTTTGTTTTAAAGTGTTTTCTATTTTCAACACTTGTGTTATTATAACACATGTAATAAAGTAAGATTTTTTTTGTTTGTATTGGTTTAAGAGTTTGATTATTGAAACACAAATTAATCTAATTGTAAAAATCCCAAACGATGACAAAGCCATTAAAAAGGTACAATTTCTAGGTTGGCTGTATTTTTATATATTTATTGCTCAAGAATCATTCTATGATAAAAACTTATTTTCTGCATCACATTTCATATAGATAAATTCTACATTTGAATTGACCACATGTTTATTCATATGCAACAAGTTCATTAATAACACATTTTTTTGGGTGTGGTTATGCTTAATTTGTAACTTCACCATTACAATCAATATTTTAATGCCAAAGGTATTTTTCAAAACTGGAGCGAAGATGGGTAGCTTTATGGATGTCGAATACGTGAACAATTGTCATGCATTTGGACGTTGATGCACAACAACATCACATCCATGTTTGTGTTGATGTGGATTCAATTTATTGAAACACAAATTAATCTAATTGTAGTAATCCCAAATAGTTACAAAACCATTAAAAAGCCACAATTTCTAAGTTGGTCACATTTTTAACATATTTACCACTAAATGTATACACATGTAGTTTGATCAAGCACTATTATTCTTAATATTGCACTAACTATCCTCCTCTTTACATATTGATGGCATCTCATCAATTAGACCTATCTAACTCTCTATTTACGACTTCCATTTGGTTGTATTCCTCTTGTAATCACTTAAAGACTATTATAACCTCTTATTGGATAGATCCTCTTCTATACCACTTCTACTTGCTTCTTAGACTATCAATCCATTTCATTGGATCGATTAGACCTTTTAAAACCCTCTTAAAACCCTAATTCCTCTCTAAAAAGGATTAACTAGCCTAACCTAGTTTAACTAGTCCTAAACACGATTAACCTCTTCTAACCCTAGTTTATCTCTTATTCTGTTGGTCCATTGACTAGTTTATTTAAAGATTTTGGGGCCTCTTGAGTGTTCTTGTCCCATTTCATATCATTTAATGGGTCCAAGCTAGAAACAAGTTTTCATTATTGAAAATTAACCGGTTTAATCCTTTAACTATTTTGTTTTTGTGATTTTTTAGATTTTTATAGGGATACGCGTAGGTTTCCTAGAGAGGCGCGTACACATTGAAACATGTGTGTATGCGTCAAGTGGCCATGTACCCGTCAAGCTATACTTTGAGTTGTCACACTTTTACAAAGGTATTCGTATCCATTCTATCCCACACGTATGTGTCGAACCATCACTTGTACCCACTACTCTAGACATGTAGGCATTTATCAAAGATTATGTTGACCTTGCATTTTACCTTGGTTGCATAATCTGTTTCTCTAGGACAAGTATCCGTCAAAACCCTAGTGTATGCATCTTTTTGGGTGTGTAGGTGTCAAAACCCATAGTCACATTACATGCACTCGCACGCGTGCACTGTCGGTTAAGGCATGTATTAGTCGGTTGGGGTGCATATGCATCAGATTAGGCGCGTAGGTGTCAATATTAAAAGTTGAATTTTTTCATGAGTTTGTAAGATCAAAGTTTTTGGTTTTTGCTAACTTATTTACATGTTTTTAACATTTGTTTGTCTAGGTCTTTAATCTTATTTTTATTGAATTAGTTAAGTGTTTTCTTTCTTGATTTATTAAGGTCTTCAAAGTGCGTATTCTCTTCCCTTGCACTCATAGGCGATCTTGGGAACCAAAACACTTCCAAGACCTTATTTTTCTTTCAAAACACTTGTTTTACACTTTATAATGGATTAATCTTCAAAATTTGGTTAAAATGAACTCATTTTCACAAGTTATTTCAAGTATTTTCCATTATGTATTCATACTTTACCTTTTTGTGTTGTGTATCTTCTTCCTTTGTGCCTTTTTTATGACCTTGGGAAACAAAAACAACACGTAAACTCTGTTTTTGATATTGTGATATTTTTGGAAAATTACTAACCTTTTTACGTATAGGGCCAAATTTGTTTGTCAAAAAAGAAGTGTTGAGACACAAATCCACTAATACGTGTTTGATTATAGGTTGCCAAATGGTGTGCTACTTAAAACCACATACATCACACTATATTTCGGTTTTCGAAAAGGGTACGTCCTTAGCAGCTCAACTAGAACATAACCCCTTTGGAATAATGCCTTAATGTACAAATGTGGGGCTGGTTCGAGATTCCTAAAGCAAACAACCACAAAATAACCTCATGGATGAAACAGGAAGATCTCACCTTACCCACTTGACTAGTCATACATTGTGAGTTTAGAGTCAAAGTTGTCCATATAGCGACCCCAGTGATAATAAAATTGAATGCACTATTTTCTCATTGTATTGGAAGGGGGTAAAGTAAATCCGAGATAAACAAAGATTAGTCATCACAACTTTCTTGGCAAATCGAGCTAACATTAGACAAAATGTTGATGCCTAGTTGAGTGATCTATTTAGGAAAGATATTTTGCTAAGGAACCCACTTTACTAGTCCATTATTGTGTCTTGTCAAGCCATCACAAAGTGATAACTTGCTTGGATTCAAAACCTTATTTTTCGAACATGCTAACGAACCCACTTAAGTTAGATCTAAGTATCTCTCATCACAGAATCAAGAAAACATATCACTTTGCTTAGTTTCCTTTCCGACCTTCGGATGAGGCGAAACTTTTCTCAAGTGCCACAAAGTTTATTTCCATCTTTTAATACATTCCTTTGTGTTCTTGTGGCCCATTTGGGACAAAACAAGGCATCATTTTGGAGTGTTTTCATAGGTAGTGTTCGCCACTTTTTTATCTATTTACATTCATCCATGTTTGTGGCTAAGTTGTTAAATGTCTAAAGTACGTGGATGCGTCCTTATATCTTTGATGGCCACGTGATCCTGATTTCAAGATCATATTCATAGCTAGGATTCATTTCATCATCGTTTCCCCTTTGAGTTGTTACTTTTCCTGAATTCTAGCCATACAATTACGACACTTATATCTTGTTTTCATTTTTGATAACTTGATATAAGTTACCTCATTGTATCATTACGTTGCTCACACGGCTAACCAATTCTTGCTATACTTGTATTTAGTTTTGATCCCAACATCATCTAAGACCTTTTAAGAGTGTTGACACTACATTGTTCATGTTGTAATAGTATCATCTCGATACTAACACCTTTCCTCCTTCAAAATCTTGGTTAATGGGTCGGGGTAGTGTTATTATGTTATTCGCATTCGCAACTTCCATTATCAAAAAATTAGCTCTTGTTGGCATTTGAACTAGTCATAATATATCTCATGGAGAGATCACGTCAATATAACTTTGGTGCTTAGGTATTGTTGATATTTTAACTCGACCTAGGTATTGATAGGGTACTATCACTATCTAATTTGTACACCTATCATTAAAATCATAGCTTAAGGTATAAAGTGTTTTAGAACAGTTTGAGTGTTTGACTACTAGAGTATTTTACATGTTTGTTCCAATATAAAGTCTTAATTGGATGTTCTTCATGCTTAGGATATCATTTCAAGATAGTAGGCATTAGGAAATGATTCATATCACATACACTTAGGTTTTGTATAACTTGAAATATTTAGACAAAACCTAGTGCCAAATTAGACTAGTAATGCCTAGAATCACAAAAATGGCATCCAAAATAGAGGAGTGTAACTTAAAATAAAATCCTTTCATGTCATACACATTCACTGGGCATAAGTTAGAACCTATCTTTTCACAAGTAGAAGATACATAACATTTGGTTGATCATAGTGGATAAGAATCTAATTCTTCCGAGGAACAACACAAGTTATACCTATTTCTCTTTGACAAGCTCGTTTATTATAATCAAGACCAAGTACTCGCAAGCGTTATTGAAATAGGAACTAGTCTACCACAAAAGTGTGAGGATGAAATTAAAACCATCAACCGTGAAACGTAATAACAACCAAGACCATTCCTCACAGAAATGGATAATCTATTTGACATGGGATATGCTTCCACTTTAGGAAAACATAACAAAAACATTGAAAAAATCCACCAAAACCAACAGACGATTCATGAAGACCTTACTTTAATTCTTCATGCAAAGTAAAAATTGAATGTGAGTGTAAGGATTGACCACCTCCTGGATTTGATGAAGAATATGACCCTTAAATGAAGAAGAGATAATTCAAAGACAGATACTCAAACTTAGTCAAAAGTTAGCAAACTTAGGCTCTTCGGGTAAAAATAAAGATAGACTTAAGACAAAATCGGGTGAGTTTCACACGAGATCCATACTATGACGTAACTTTCAAAGTTGTTAAAGTGAACAGACCGATATCACCCACAAAGGAACAACTCATTCAACAAGAGTTGTAATCAATGAAGAATACACTTACTACCCTATAAGAGGGCAACGTAGGACACAATAGTCAATATTTATATGAAGAACTATGTCCTTACCCCTTTGATAAAGATATGATGTGAAATCCATTTCCAAAACATTTTGACATGCCTAAATTTGACAAATATAAAAGCAAGGGTGATCCTCGTGATCACAATTAAGACTTCTACATGTCTTTCTAGGAATTCGTTTATAGTTATAAAAACTTGATATGTTTATTCGCTCACAATTAGGAGCAGGGCATTAGAGTGGTTCTTCACTATACCTAAGGGATTGATCACAACATGGCCCGCACTTGTTGAAAATTTTGTGTGACATTTCTCCTTCAACATTGATAATGAAATTACCATGAACAACTTATGAAATGCTAAGCAAAAACCCAACGAAACCTTCACAAGCTTCTTACAGCGATGGCAAGGATTAGCAAGTCGCTTCCCTTGTGTCCTACCAGAGAAACAATTAGTAATTATATTCGTCCCTAATTTGAACCCAGAAATATCCTTTCACTTACAAATGTATTGCGGCTCTAACTTCAAAGAGGTTATAGAAAAAGGAAGTCAAATTGAAAAGGATCTTATAGAAAAAGGGACACTCAAGCCCGTTACAAAGGACAAACATGAGACAAAATCCACGGATAAACCCAAGTTTTTCAATAAAAACAAATTTTTTTGTTAGAGATGGCATCACGAGACTCCAAGAGATTCCAAGCCATACATAATGGTCCATTTTAAATATCTCACAAGGACCTCACCCAAAGACACCTACAAAATGCATGTTCACACCTCTAATAGAATTGCTATCTATTATACTTAAATAGCTAGACATAGTAAACATGGTGTAGTATCAAAGAGCAGCGATACCATATCCATAAGATGCCCCTAAACCCGGTTGGTTTAAGGAACATGAATATTGTGATTTCCATTGTGTCAAAGGACACAAAATTGAAAGATGCCTCAGATTAAGGCACTATATACAAGACCTCATTGAAGAGGGTAAAATCGCAGTAGATTCTCCACCTGACTCAAGGCAAGGACCTAAAAAAGATGGGGATATTCAAATAACCCTTTCCTAATCATGGGGACAAACAACACAAGAAGCAAGATCATAGATAGACTTCTAATGATTATAGGACTTCCACTTATATTTACCCTACCGAGGACAAGCCATTTGACTCCCTCATAGGATACATTCATTCTTTTGATGAACAATTTAATACCATTAGGATCTTAGAGAAGAGTTGTGATGTAGGTATATGATGAGATTGTTATGTAATATATAACCATCTACCCATTCCACAGGTAAGGTCAAGATATAACTTAATAGAACAGTTGGAGAAGACACCAACTAGAATCTCGATCCTAGATCTCCTTAAAATCTCTACTACTCATAAGAACATATTGTATAAAATGCTTCAAAGCTCAGGAGTTTCCATAGAAGTAGATCCCGCACATTTGCAAGCAATGGTCGCACACCTTGATTCTAACGATCATATCACCTTTGATCGAAAAGCAATCCCACATAATGACCCATGAGCATAACCTACCCTTATATATAGAGGTTTTTGTTACTCGTCGTAAGATCAAGAGAGTGCTTATGGATGGAGAATTTGGTCTCAATATTTATAAATCGAAGTTGGTTAAGTAGCTAGGTTAATCGATGAGATATCTATTCTCTAATACCATTACCATTATAACCTATGACAATGAGGAATGAGAATCAACAGGCACTATAGAGATTCCAATAGAAGTAGGGCCGACTTGTCATGATACAACTTTCCATGTCCTTGACCTAGACTTTCCTTACAACATGTTCTTGGGGCACCCATGGATCCATGCCATGTAGGCCATTCCCTCCACTTTTCATCAATGTATAAAGTTTTGCCATAAAGGACAAATAATCATCATTCTAGGTGATCCAGAACCATTTGCACATTATAAATCACTGCACAACATTTCACATGTAGTGTATGAATGTCCTTTAATAGATATTGTTGTTCCCTTACAAATAGAGGCTATGAAGGAACATATAGATATAGATGCACTTACTCCTTGTAATCATAATTTCCCATCATTGGTTAATCCCTTCACATCATGGGAAGCAACATCTACAAAATATGGCCTCGATGATCAGTTCACTCTACATCAAGATTTTTAATATCGACCTTCTGTCACCCAGACACATGGTAAACCATACTTCCAATTCAAGAGTACTTGAGATAGATGCCCTGAACCATTAGAGAAGTTTATTTCTAGTGGACTCCTATTCGAGGAGAATATGTTAGAAGATCCCACCAGAGAGTACCTGAAGGTACCATGGCATCATGTCATCAAGATTCACAGTATATTAAAGGCCATCACATGATGTATGTCATGGGCTATAATGGGTATGGATGTAGTATAAATACACAAGGAAGGCTAGAACCCATTCATATTCCTCATTTCAAAACAAACAAGAATGATCTTGGAATTAAGGCCCATGATGATCCACCTACTGAGATAGATGCCACCTCTTCAGAATGTGAGGATGGCTCATCTCATTTGGACAACAATGTAGATTCCCAATATAGCCTATACGAAGATCTTGCCTCCACAAACCTATTTCCTAATTCAGCTATTTTTACCTTGTCTAAATATAAATCCTGTCACATCACCAAGTAACCCTAGTATATCCCGAACTTATATATTGGGATCAACAACTTCATGTGCCAATTAACTTCTTTGAAAATGATGAAGCATTTGTAGAATTTATGGGACTCAGGGATTTCATTCCGAATGGAGATCACAAAAAGGGTTTTTCAATCAAATTAGATGCCTATGCATACTTTGGAGAAGAAGTAGAGATGTGTGGACACTTGAATAAAAAGGTCATAAGCAAAGGCAAGAGTAATCCAGAGAAGCCTTGTGAGAGAAACAAGCGTAAATCTCCTAGTGAAAATCTCTTTGAGACACTAGTAGACAAATAGAATGAATAAATCATAGAAAAAGTGGAGTATCCTTACAAAGATGATCTCACCCCACCTATGGAGGTTGATCTTACTCTTCCCCCGATCCTACATGGATGGAAGATGATTCTAAAATGATTTTTGAAGAGATGATTAGCATTGACATTGGTTCGAAAGTGGAGCCTCAAACGATAAAATTGTGGGCTTCACTCTCAACTCAGAACATAAAGTGTTTGCAGCCTTGTTACTAGAGAATATGGAGATATATTTGCATGTCCATACACGATATGCTAGGTTTAGACCTAGAATTAGTCATGCATAAACTTGTGGTGCACCCAAACATCAAACCTATCAAGTAGAAATAGAGAAAGATGCATCTAAATATTACACTTTGCATGTTAAAGAAGAACACGAGACGTTATTAGCAGCTGATTTCATTAAACCTATTGACTATTCAGATTGGATATGAAACATAGTCCTAGTTCAGAAGAAGTCGGGCTTTTGGTATTAAAATCTGCACTAAATTCGAGACATCAATAAATGGTTTCACAAAGATGAATTGCCTATGCCTAACATCAACATGATTATAGAATCCACTTTTCGTTATGAAATGTTATCACTAATGGATGGCTTCTCCGAGATCAACCAAATCAGCATAGCAAAAGAGGATAAACATAAGAAAAATTATATCACCCCATGGGGAAACTTATTCCATAAGGTCATGTCATTTGGACTCAAGAATGGTGGATCCACTTATAAACATGAAATTCTAGTAATATTTCATGACATGATGAATGACATCATGGAGGATTACGTCGATGAGATCTTAGCAAAATCTAAATCTAGAGGCGATAACCACTGATGTGTTGAGATGCATTTTCCAATGTCTATGAGATTATAAGGTCCGTTTGAATCCCGTATGTGTCTTTGACGTCCTGTTAGGAAAGCTCTTGGATTTCATCATATCATAGAGAGGAATCGAGGTGGACCTGGAAAAGGTTACAACTAGCATTGAAATGCGTCCACCTACAAATCTCAAACAACTACGAAGTCTACAAGGAAAAAATCAGGGAATCCACCATTTTATCTCACAACTTGCGGATAAGTGCCATCCATTTAAACACATGTTAAGGAAGGATATTACATTCAACTAGGAACTACATTGTTAAAATTCCTTCAAATTACTTAAACAATACCTTCTCAACCCACTTGTTCTAATGCCGCCTACCCTAGGTGAACCGCTCTTATTGTATATTTCAGCCACCAAAGTTTACCATTGGGGCAATGCTTTCCCAATACGACCTTGACCATGGGGAAAGGGAGATTTATTATCTCAGTTGCACCTTGATTGACTACAAGTTGAAATATCCCTAGATTGAAAAATCTTTCCTAGCAATCGTATTTACTTTTCATAAATTGCGTCATTACCTCCTTAATAATAAGACCAAATTAATATCCTTAGCGAATTTGATATTGAATTTTTTAACTAGAAGTCTTTGAATAGACAGTGGTATTGACTGTCAATTGGAAAAATCTCCCCTACTTGAATGCATCCATTATGTCTGGATCAGCCAGATGCATCTATGGTGTATATTAAAGAGTCTTTCATGTGATAAGTCCACTTTGATGGATCATTTCCTTTTCAAGGATCAAGACACAGTAAGTACGTATCACTCCCACAGAGAGAGTTATTCCACAAGAATTCCATTTGGGGTTCCCTTACATGAACAATATTACAGATTACGAAGAACTTATCGCTAGCCTTAAGTTAGCTATCACTTGGAATATCAGACAACTATGAGTCATTGGTGAATCTCAACTAATCATTAAACAAGTTAATGATGAGTATAAGGTTAAAGATGAGAATCTCATTCCATATAAGAAATTGGTCGAGACCCTGAAGGATTATTTTGTATAGACTATTTCTAAACAAAGACCAAGATCACACAACAAGTCCATGGATTCTATGAATACAATTGGGTCACTTTTACGCATCCCGCCTCGGGCAAAGAAATTTTCATTCTTTGTAGAGAATTTATGAATTCCTGCATATGACATGCCATAGTCTTGTTTGGCATGTGAATTTGTTGGTCCCCTATCACCCTGGTATATTACCATATTTAATTACCTACAAGATGGCATGTTTCCCCAAACATTACCCATACTGAAAAGAAAGCTCTTATCTATCGTATAGCTCGTCACACCCTCCTAGAAGGCAACCTATATAGTTGTGGCTATGATAGGAATATGTTACACTGCTTAAATGTTACTGAGTCTGTCCACGTTATTAAAGAAGTCCATGGTGGTGTTTGCAGAGTGCATACTAGTGGCATGACTCTAGCTAAGAAACTATTGAGAGTAGGCTATTATTGGCCTACCATGGAAGCAGATTGTTGTTAATTCATTAAGAAGTGTGAAATCTATCAGAAGTATGGTAACTTGATACACACACTGGCATAGGCATTGTAGCCCATTGCAAATCCTTGGCCATTTTCTAGATGGGGTATTGATCTCATAGGGAACCTCCATCCCACCTCTTAATATTTCCATACCCACATTATCACTTCCACCAAAAAAATTACAAAATGGGTATAGGTTTCTCCTCTCACTTACATCACTGGTGCACAAATTTCTGATTTCATCATGAATCACCTCATTTTCTCACATACAGATCCCTTCGCTTGTTTTCATGCAAATGTACAACATGGAAATTAACAATTTTCGAGCATGACAACAATACCCATGTGCAAAATTTTTTATGTATTACAATTCTAAGGCACCTTGAGTCTACTTGGTCAGCCCAATGAACTCCCAAATGATGTTCAATCAATCCCTAGGTGATTTTTTGAGTTCTTAGAAAATTTAAATTTCGGAAGTTGTGGGAAGGGCTATCACCGGCCTTCCCAGACTAGAGAAAATGCCATAGTGCAAAGAATAGGAGAAAAATCAATATGGAGGTGAATTGAAGGTATAGAAACATCATAGTAGTGATTTTGGAATATTTAGGGAAGTTTTGGAGAGGTTGAAGTAGTTTGATCAAAATCAGTTCCACAGACCAAAACAATTGTTGAGCTTCAAGGTGATTTTGGGAGCTCGAATGGTGTTATGAGTAAAAAAACATAGTAAGAAAGGTAATTCCAAGCCCTAAAATATGGTGAAATTATTATTTTCACAACACTTTGACGCAATGGGTCTACAAGCAATTTTTCACATGCACAGTCGAGTACCGGATGAAAACTCCACTTTTCGGTATCAAACTAAGGAATAAAGACCTGATACCCCTATCATTGAATTTATAAGTCCATTTCAGTCACGATCATATTAAATTTCATCAAAACATTCCATTAGGATCTCAAGTTATCTCTGTTTCAAGTTTCCCTCTTATAGCAAGTTCGGGAGTTAGTCAAATTTTGAACATGACACTTGTCAACTCCAAGAGCCTAGTGTAATTTTTTGTCCCTTACGTCTCTCAAGATCAGGGACATAAGGGTCAATAAAATTTACTTATCCCCAATAAACCCTCTGGACACTCATGTGATCCCTTGGATTGCCAGCTTCAACTTTGATGTGTTTGTCGGGCTCATTCTCTTGCTCACTTGAATCGTGATGATAAGTGGCGGATTTTGGCGCGATGTGTAATTTGATGTCCCTCATGTACCTTTGAGGTGGGGGAAATCATGGTCAATAAAATTATCCCATCTTTCGTGATGCCTCAAGGTTCCTAATGTGACCACTTATCGAACTTCAAGTGTTTTAAAGTTGTTTTTAGCCTTAATTCCCTATCGTCCGATCTCTACATGTCAAGTGAGGTGCGCTATGTAATTTTATGTCATTCATATCCCTTTGAGGTAGGGGAAATTAGGGACATGAAAAATTTCCTCTCTCTTTGTTGTGATTTTTTCAAATTTTTAAATATCTCTCCCTCTTTTAACTTCTAACATCTAACTTCTCTGTGCCCAACTTGCTCTGTAACTTTTCAAAGACCACTCTACCATTGCCAATGCTCAAAATAGCTTCTCCACATCAATGATATCCTCTACCCGATGGTGATAAATAGGTCCTAATATAAATATTAAACAAATGAAGGATAATAAATTAGGATTGAATAAGAAGAACAATGGAAATCTACATTTTTCGTGAAATAGAGAATTGAAGATATCTTGCAAAACCAAAGGTACGAAACAATGAACAATATATTGCTGAGTTATTCACTCTTAAAGGAAATTAAAAACTCACCTTTAAACCTCTTTTTCATATAAATTAATGATCACAATGAATAAATTTCATTTCCAGCTCCACGAAGAACAAAGCTCAATTTCTGTCAAACCGTAACCAAACTAAAAAGAAATTTCACAAGTGAGGTAAGAATAGAAAACCCATATCAAGAACAAAAGAGGAGAAAACCAAAACTGAAATTTTTAATCTCCATTAATGGCTGCCATGATACAGTGGTGGAAAAAATCAGCAAGCTACCTTTCCAATTCTCGGGCTTTTAGTGGGCAAAATCGCGCGAAAATTGGAGGGAATGATCATTGAAAAGTCTAGTTTCATTTGAACTAGTTTTTATGCCATGAATTCCATATTTTTAGGGATATGGAGGATTTAGTTTTCATCAACATTCTACCCTATCACATGAGGAATATCAATGAAAAATTAGAGAGCTACCTCTCCAATTCCCGTGGTTCTAGTGGGTGAAATAGCACAAAAATTTGAGGGAATGATTGTTGAAAACTCTAGTTACACATGAACTAGTTTTTGCACCATGAATTCCTTGTTTTTATGGATATGGAGGACTGATATTTTATCAAATTTTTTCTTGGTCACATGACGAAAATATATGGAAAAGGTAGTGAGATACCTCTTCACTTATCGGGTTCCAAAGATAGCTGAAATCACGCAAAAAATTGGAGGGAATGATCGTGGAAAAATCTAGTTTCGT
This sequence comes from Taxus wallichiana var. yunnanensis, assembly GCA_018340775.1. Taxonomy (NCBI): domain Eukaryota; kingdom Viridiplantae; phylum Streptophyta; class Pinopsida; order Cupressales; family Taxaceae; genus Taxus; species Taxus wallichiana. The sequence continues at coordinate 871,249,830 of CM031237.1, read as the reverse complement.
GTAAACTAGTTTTCGTGCCATGAAGTCCCTTTTTTTACAGATATGGAGGGTTTTTTTGTTTCTCATTATTCTTCCTTCGCTAATCAAAATATCATTTTCCAACATGTTCATACAAAGGAATTGCTCGAAATTCGAAGCGTAGAACCTCGAAATAAAACCCATATTTTCAAGACTTGTTTTGTTGCAATCTGACATCCGCGGTGCACTTACTATAAATAGCATGCCTTCCTACAAAGGGGTCTATTACTTTGGGTAAGCCACCATTTTAAGAGGCTATGAAGATGACAAAGTGATCACAAAGGAGTCTCAGGCAGGAAAAGTCATCAAAAAGGTCATCTCATCTTGCAATTGACACTTACTAAAAATAGTAAGTGGTTCCACAAGCCCCTACTATAAATATCTAGTTAGTCCAAAAGGAAAGAGGAACACAATAAGAAGAAATAATTCAAGCTACCATAGTTGGTTGAGGTTGGGAAAAACTAACTATGACACTTACTAAAAAAAGTAAGTTGCCCCATGTGTACTTACTAAAAATAGCAAGTTGTTCTCAAAAGGAAAGTTTGGCACAACGGGACATTGAGGGATAATCATTTAGGTCGATATCACCATTTGGGGTCTAGAAAGGAAAACTATGACACTTACTAAAGATAGTAAGTTGTCCCTTCCAAATATAGTAAGTGTCAAGGAAACATGAATTTCAAGTGCACAGGTTGGTCTAGTTTCTTAGGTGTAATCAATCATGAAGAGATGGCAATTTTTTGTGGTTTGGAATGATCATCTCATATTACGAGGAGTTTTTCTCTCCATCCCTTCTCTCTTTCTATTTTTCCCTCTCTTCTTTCTCTATCCATTGTAATTCTTCATTATCTCATCATCATTGTATTTCATCATATTCACTTAATTGACTTGCTTTAAATTTGTAAAAAGTAATTTCTGAAAATTAGTATAGAAATATGTAATTCATGGAAAATGAAAGGTAATGAGTAGAATATGGAAACAAAGATTCATGTGAGGGAGGTGAAAGGAAAATTTAGATTGCTATAAATTTGGATGGCCTCTCCATTCCAAGGGAATGCTATATTTTTGAAGAACTCTTACTATGTAGCATTTTGAATTGTGATATCTTGGTTAAGGATTTGAATTTATCACTACACATGGAATAAAATCTACACTTATTCTATTTCCCTTTCTTTCTTTCAAGAACTTTACAAGCATTGTTGATCCTGTGTGGAATGGGAAAGGAACTTGATGTCATTGATAGATGAATTTAAAAACATGGCATTTTAATTTGTTGGTCCCGCTAGATTCAATATGCTTTCAACTATATTGAAGGTCAAACTACTTTGTTTACTAGGTGTGAGCTCTGTAATCTACTCATGGAAGTAAAATTCATTGCATAATTTTTCCCCTTTTCCCTTCATCGTTGTCATTTCCTCCCTTGTACCCCTATACACATAATTTTCCATAGGTTTATTAGAGTGTCCATGTGTGATCCCTAGAAAATCTGGCCATCCACAATATTTAGATAGGATTAGGATTATTTTACTTTCGATAATGGGAGTTATACCATTCAATACAAAGGGGCGTAGCCGCATGAGTGCTAGTGGAGATACCTAATTTTTCTACCAATTTTTTTTTATCACCAACAATTTTTTGAGACTCCACTATGGGGAGATTTTCCCAAGTGCGCCCAAAAAATATCTCTGCCCAAAATATCAAAAAAATATATTTTAAAAACATATATCAGATTTTAAAAAAAGGTTTTTGAGGGTGACTCCATTATGGAACAAACCCTGTCACATTCGTGTCCCACACCATGAAGAAATTTCTAGATTGGAGTGAATTACCAATCGGTGATGCATGAAGAAGAAGAAGAAGATGTCTACCTGGAAAAGAAGATTATTGATCAACCATGGTTATAGACTAGTGTTGACAAAGGAATAAAGAAAGAACTTGCCACTGATGAAGAGGAATGGATTCAAAGGAGACATAAGATAAGGTGCAAATCTTGAGAATATGCCAAATTATTGCAAGAGATGTACGAGCAACTTGAAGTGGCCCATAGTGAGGAAGAAGAAGAGGATATTTTTCCTATAGAGGAAGATCCTTAAGATCATTCGTACCATAGGGTTTTTATCCCCAAAAGGTCCTTCAATGCCATTAAATAAAATCCTATCCTTTATCCTTCCAATGAAGATAAAATCAGCATTCAAGAATATGAAGAAAGGCAGGACGGTGCAGGATCTACTAAAGAAGACTTTTGCAACCTCACACAACTCACTATAAAGTGGAGAACACTATCCTTTTTATTCTAGTCTCTAGATGAATTCATTACATATGGTGATGAAGAAATGTATATTTTTAAAATATAATATGTGGAAAGGATTTGGACCATAATAGAAGGAAATTTTGATCCTTAAGTCTTTGATAATATTTGGAGGTATGTTTTAGCTCTACAGAGAAGATATGAACATCTTAAAGCTCTGTATCAAATGGAGGAAGAAGATGAGACACGCCCTATGGAAGAAGACCCTAATGGATGCCCATACTCTGAGGTTTTCATTTCCATAAGATTATTTGATGCTCCCTGAAGAAGATATTATCATGGAACATTCGATGAAAGTAAAGAAACATCATGGAGGAATAAGTAGAAGACATGAACATAGAATCACCATTAAAAATTTCATCCGGCTTGAGGCACAACCCATAGGGGGAATAATTTATTGAATAATAAAATATCCTTGTTGCATAATGGACTATCCAATTCTCTCAAAACACACCACCAATGATGAAGAAGATGGCCAATTCAAAGTAAGAATAAATGATCTATTTTTCAAGTTTTGATCTTTTAACTAATGATGAAATATGTGAAGAAGTGCAAGAAAGTCATTCGAAATCATGGTCCAAAGATGATGAATTCAATATGGTCATAGATAATCTTCCCTCCTATTTTGATTCTTCAAGTGATGCAGAAATGTTGCGAGAATGAAATGGAGGAAGTAAAAGAATAAAACTCTCCTCTCGGTGCAATCATGGATGATTAAATGGAAGAAGCCCACTCTCTTTTCAAAGATGAGGAGAATGAAAAATTTAAACACAACCTCTACTCACTCAGGGAGCAGAATCATCATCACAGTGAAAATAAACACTTTCATTTTTAACCTAAGCAAGAAGATTGAATAATGGATGGTCAAGATGTAGCTGAAAATTCTTCTCATCTTGCTTGCCCCTAACACGGTTCTTTATTTCTTACCAAGAAGAAGATGATATGGATTTTGAGCTTGAAGGAGTGCCCTTCCCATGAAGCTTGGACCTATTCTCCTTGTTAGAAGGTGTTATGAAGTGAGTATGCATGTGTCTGCAAGATATTGAATCTTGAGTAACACAAAGCGTGGAATAGGTGAATGAGGATGTTTCAAATGAATCATGGGCCCATATGGATCATATTTTTAACCATCTCTTGGAGGCACAACACGAATATTCTTCCAATAAGGATGAAGATGAATCTATGGAAGACTCAGAAGAACCATCAATACAAGAAATTTTGAAGGCTACAAAAGAAACTGAAGATCCTCAACTCAGCCTTGAACTCTTGACTCGGGCCATGGAAATGCAAGACAGGTATGAGGCCATTCATGCTCCTCTTTTTGATTCACCAATGTTTGATACTGAAATAGAGCCAATGGATGAATTGGATGACTTCCCCAATGCCTTGGTTGACGAGAATGGATGTGAAAACATGCCTTTTCCTTTCACACAATGTGAAGAGGTTCGTGAGTGCAAAATAAGGAAGGTTGTGGAATCTTCTTTGAATATTATTAATCTTGAAGACAACGTCCTTGCCATGGAGGAAGATAATAAGGAAAATGTTGAGTTGATTTACAAGAAACAAAGTGGGACATCCAAAGAAGTTGGTGAATGGGAAGAAAATCAGTTTGTTCTCTCTCCTTCGAGTGCCTTGCTGATGTAGGAGAATATTTAAAGTGGAAATTAAAATAGGATGGATATCTTCCCACTATTGAATACATGGAAGAATGGTGTCTCATGATCACAGGGCATCAAGCGGGAGCATCAAGGTATAAGAGCTCAGAGAAGATAATGAAGTGTTCATTAGATGTAAGAACGTTCTCTATGTAATATGAGTATGAAGATGGAATCTTGGTTAGCCTTTTTCTTCGAATCCATAAAAAGCCATCACAAAATCATGGTTTGATCAAATAATAGTTTTTGTGCTTCAAAGGTCTAACTTTTATCTACTATTTAAAAATTTCATGTACTTTAGTCAACCTGTTACCAAGTATGTGTATATCCTTTCCCCACCTCTGTAAATTTCCCTACCCCTATATACAATTTCCCTTTCCTATTGTGTGTTGTTTCCCCCTTGGTGTGTTTCCCTTTTGTTTATTTGTTTGTGTGTGTGTGTGTATTCAATAAAGAAAGTTATGTACCCTATTTTTCTAGTGACTCCATAAAGCTCAATGGATAAGGCATTGGTCCACAAAGAAAATTGAGATTCTGGGATTATCATGCCATATATCTTTTGCACTCATTCCATACCATTTCCCCAAGCTAGATCTAACCGTTGTCATGCAATCTGCAACATGGAAATTGATAATTTCCAAGCATGACAATGATACCCTTGTGCTAAAGTTTTCATGTTTTACCATTCCAAGACACCTTGAGTCTAGCCGATTAGTCCAAGTGACCTCCCAGATGATGTTAACTCAGTCCCCTAGGTGATTTAGGGAATTTAAGTCAACCATCTAGATGATTTTAGGAGTTCTTGAAAATGTAAATTTCGAGCAATTATCGAAAGGGCTATCACCGGACTTCCTAAGACTGGAGCAAACCCCACAGGTGAAGCATAGGAGCCAAATAAATATAGAGGTGAATTGAAGGTATAGAAAAATAATATAAGTGATTTTGGAAGATTAAGGAAAGTTTTGGAGAGTTTGAAGTAGTTTGATCAAAATCACGGTTCACAGGCCTAGGCAGTGCACATGCCAAAACAATTGCTGAGATTTTGAAGGTGAATCTGGGAGCTTCAGATGGAGTTAGGAGTAAAATGAAACATTTTCATAAATTTAATTACAATCCCTACTAGATGGTGAAATTATTTTTTTCACAACACTTTGACGTAATGGGTCTGCAAGTAGTTTTTCTCATGTATAGGTGGAGTATGAGATAGAAACTCCACTTCTACAGGAAAAATGGAGGAATAGATACTTGATACACCCACCATTGGATTTAGAAGGTCATTTCCAGTCATGATCATATACAATATTTATTAAAAATTCTATCGGAAGCTCAAGTTATTGCCATTCCAAGTTTCCCTCTTAGAGCAAGTTGTTCGGGAGTTAGTCAAATTTTGAACAGGGACATGTGTCGGTTTCAAGAGCCTTGCACAATTGGGTGTTATTTATATCCCTCAAGATCAGGAGATCGGGGTTAATAAAATGCTCCAATCCCTCATAAGCCCTCGAACCCTCATGTGACCCCTCGTATCACATATTAAGCTCTCGGGTGTTTGTTAGGCTCATTTTCTCGCTCACTCAGATTGTGACAAGTGGAAGCTTCGGCGCTATGAAATTTGATGTCCCTCATGTCCCTTTGAGGTGGGGAAATCAAGGTTAAAAAAATGCACCCAACCCTCATGATTCCTCAAGGTTCCTCATGCGACCACTTCTCAGCCCTTCCAGTGCTTTAAAGTTGCTTTTTAGCCTTAATCCCTTGCCGTTGGATCTCCACCACATGTCAAACTGAGGAACGCTATGCAATTTGATGTCCCTCACATACCTTTGAGGTGGGGGATGTTAGGCTCATGAAAATGTGCCCTTGCCTTAATGTGCTTTTTTCAAATTTTTAAATATCCCTCCCGCTTCTAACTTTTAACATCTAACTCCTCTATGCAAAACTTGTTCGTAAACTTTCTCTGCAACTTCTCACCACCTCTCCACCAATGCCAAATCTCAAACCATATTTTCCATAGAAATGAAATCTTGTACCCCATGGTGATACACAGGTCCCAAGAGAAATATTGAACAAACAAAGGAGAAGAAACAAAGAATGAATAAGAATAATAGTGGAAATCTCCATTGGTGTGAAACAGAGAGAATCGAGGAGATCTTATGCAAACCAAAGGTTACACGAAACAAAAAACCATCTATTTATGAATTCTTCACTATTGAAGGCCATTAAAAATCACCTTCAAACCTCCTTTTTTATGCAAGGAATTCTCAAAGCAAAGAAATTTCATCTCCGACTCCACAAAGAACAAAGCTCAATTTCCCATGAAACCAAAAACCGGATCAAGAAAAATTTCACCAAAGTGAGATCGTAAGAGAAAACCCTTATCCAAAACATAATTGTTATCTCAATTTTTCCCCTCAACAAAATTGATCAAACACGACCTTGTGCGAGATGAAATCCAGGGGCAGGTTTAGGTCAAATGCGGGCCCATGTTTCAAATCCAACAAACAGGTTATAAAGCGGGCTCTACAATGAAGGAGCAGGATCGGGAAGGTCCACCTCTATTTGGTTGCCATGATCAGTCCCTTCCTTGGTCAAGGATCACTTAAAATTCTAGAATTTGTTTTTTATTCCTTTTTCCATGTGAAAGAATCTGTAACTTGGGTGTAAAACTCGGTTTTTCCTTTCCTTCCATTTTCCACAGTCACGTTTTGTTGTCCCTGTCATTTTTTCCCAAATATCTATGAAAAACATGATTGGATGTGGCTTGGAGGATCATATTTGGGCCTTATATCATTTCCAAACTCTCTTTCCTTGAAGAAAGATTCATTTCTGGGCTCAAATGGTGATTTTCCTACATTTTACGGTTTGACGGGTGTATTTTTCCCCATCAAATTTACATCTCAACATCAGTGGAAACGTGGCCCTTTTTGGTTGGATGTGGCTCGGTGGGGCACTTTGAAAACTCTAAGGCTCACTTCAACTCAAAGCTTGTCCATGTGGAGGGTCGGTGCTCATTTGAAAATTCACCTTTTGGTTTGGCCTTGGAGTTGCGTTGGGGAGACACGTGGAGATTTCCTTTGCTTGCCTTGCCAAGACTTAGACAATTTTTTCATGTGGCCGGTATAGTTTTGGTGGACCATGGACACGTGGAGGGTAGGCACTCATTTGAGGATCCTCTCAGGGTCACCTTAACAATTGTGATAGGGAGACATGTGGAGGCTTATGTCGGCTCGCTCCGCTCTATACTTAAACTTTTCAAAGCAATTTTGAAAGGCCTAGGACACGTGGAGGGACCACACTTGTTTGGGGACCAGCCCCTAAGTTTTATTTTGAAGAAGCACTAGGAGGACACTTGGAGGCTTCCACTCACTCTTCCCTTTGCTTGGACTTTTCAATGGCCAAGAAAAATGTCTCGGACCCTAGACACATGGCGCCTTCCGCTGATCCTTCAAATTTTTTAACAAACTTTACGGGCTGAGACACGTGGTGAGCCCACACTTGTTTGGGGTCTCTTTTTGGGGACCATCTCAAAATGTGCCATTGAGACACGTGGAGGCTTCCGCTGGCTCCTTTTTTATTGAGACTTTTTCAAAGGCCAAAAGGCATTTTTCTTGGGCCCAGGGCACGTGGAAGGCCCACGCTTGTTTGGAAACTTTCCCCATACTTCTCCTTTGCGTTGCACTAAGGAAACACATGGATGGTTATAATATAAAGTAGAAAAGGGGAAAATCAATGGTTTTTGTGTATTGCATCTATTTTTCCATTTTTTCTCCAAGACTCCTGGAGATGCGAATACACACTATTTTTCATCATTTTTGATGAAATTCCTTGTCATCTCTATATGTAAAGTGCCATTGAATGGATTTGAACTTAATTTGTGAGTCCAAGGATTGTTAAGGTTGATATTTTGAAGTTGGAATTGCTCGGGCACTTGCAAAAAATGGGAATTACTAGAGAAGATGGATGCGGGACAGAGTTGCAGAGGAAAGAAAGGAAAAGGATGAAATGATGAAAGTTATAGGTGTAAAAAGATGAAAAAGGTGTTTCCTCGAGAGAAAAAGGATTACCTATCAGATCCATCTGTGTAGAGCCTCAGAAAATGATTAAAAGGGGATTTCTCATGAAAAAAATCAAAATGATTAGAAGGATTGCCAAAAAGTTGTGGCATGGCATCCTAGTCATTAGTCGAGGGCCCAAGAAATGTGATCAATTCACAATTGGTCCACCTGGTAGCTTTCGGATGTGAATTTGTTAAATGTCACTTTCTGAGGAAAATTGGTAACAAGAAAAGGTCCCTCGAATATTCTTCTCTTTTGGGGAAAATTGAGTGAGTAAAATGTATAAATGCAATGAGAATACTCTTGCAAAAGGTTGGGGTTGAATTCTTAAGAGAAAATTTGAGAAAATTTCTTCCTGAGAGACCAATCCGAGATAACCTATTAATTTCTTCTATGTTAGATTTTCTATCATGTCAAGTTGGTTGTAGATGTATAGCCATTGATGAGCACTGAGATTTCTCTGGAAGCTTTCCCTTGTTGATGAATCTAAGCAATTTTGAAATTAATTTGTGTCAATCTCTAGAGCAATTTGTGTCTTCTTTGTTTCAGAATGTCTGCAAATAGTTTCTTTCATTCCTATTGCAATCTTACATTGAAATATTTGTGAAATCACACAGGATCTCATCCTTGTGACAATTTAGTGGCATTTGCAATTTCATTTCAAGAAGAGCCTTCATCTTGTGATGAGATAAACAAATTTAAAATCACTTCATTGTCATTTGTTGATAAATATTGTTTATAAGTCTTTGGGTGTACCTTAGGCATGATTGATCAGATATTTTGGTGTTTAATTGAGTCTTTTAACTCAAGCCTTCATGTTAGATTCTCAAATATTGTGTGAAAATGTGTTGATCTGGGCCTCCATTGAAGCACACCTTCTTGGTTGAAGGAACATCTTAACTATTCTGAAGCTTTCTATTGTTGAGTTGTCCATTGTTGTGAAGTTTCTCAGAGATCTGGTATAATCAAATTTATCCTACTTAATCTCCCACAAAATCATTCAAAAACCATGAATCCATCCTAAACTACCCCTATTTTCCTTGTATATCCACAAAGGAACAAAATCTATTTACTAAAATATGTAGAACAATCAAGGATTTCTTAATGTCTTTAGTAACCTTAGCCTTGTGTTGAAAGTATCTCCATCTTTTAGAAGTGACAACTCTTAAGAGTTAAATTATGGAGTATTGACCATATTTTCCCAAGGTTTTCTTCATAAAATTTTTTGCAAAAGAAGGATATCTCCATCTCCTTCATCAAACAGAGGTTACACTAAGGGTCCTCTCACCTGGTTGAAAGGCATGACCTAAAGTAGTGAGGATAGGTCAAATCCTCTTGAAGGTGTTATCCATCTCTCCACAAATCTGAGTGACAAAGGGCCAGTTAGATCTCATCCCCAGCTACAAAATGACACACACTATGATCTATCTGTCTCTAAGCTCCATGTCCAATCTGTGTTGTTTCTCTCGGCTTGAAAAGGAGAACAAATTTGGATACCAACACTTGTGGCACCATTTGGGGACTCTTTGAAGTATTTGAATTTGGCAAATACACACATACAATACCACAGTAATACTTCTTACACATGTTAAATACATTTGCTTGAAACATCATTATCTATTCAGATCTGTAAGAATTGTTCAAAGTTGTGAGTTATGAGTGCAATATTTCCATCTTATATAGTTATTGCACTAAATTTTGTATCATCATTGATAAATTTGGGTAAAAGAAGAGTAGATCTTGTAAGCTTTGCATGAATCTAGTATTGATAGACATTTGATAGGTCTTTCATAGTGCATTTACACAAACTAAGGTGAAAATCCTTAGTGGTGACTCCATGTTGTTTAAATTCTTTATAAATACCAGTGTCTTAACATATATCAAGTAAGATTTGTCATTAATATCTACAAAGCTGGAAGGAAGAAGATCTTTCTTCACCAAGGGACCCTAGTAGAAGGTTGTTTTTCAGAGTTGGGAAAGTCTAATTTAGAAGGAAGAAGAATTTGGAAGGTTGTTGGAGATCAAGCATCAAGAAAAGAGATCTCCATTGGTGAAACTGATCATCTTGTGATTGAAGATTGCAATACTTCCTCAAGTGCTTCTAAATCAGGTAGTCTCTTTGTTGAATTGAATTCTCCATCTAGAGAGGGTCCTTCTTTTGTATTTGAAACATTTGCTTCTCATTCTGTCCCTGTATTTTCCAAATCTAATAGAGTTTTCCAAGAAATAGAGCCTTTAGAGGGTAGTCATTCTGAAAATTACATCCCTATACCACACAGACCCCTCACTCCTCATCATTTTTTTCTCCTGTAAGATCACCTCCTCAAAATAATATGGCTCAGCCTCCACCCAGACCTCCATTTTTGTTAATAATACTTTTGGTCCCATCAATTTTAGAGGTATGGCTGGCTATCCAAATGTTGTGCCACAAGATGTAAGAAATAGATTGCCTAAGTTTCAAGGAAATAATGCAATCACTAGTGATCAACACTTGAAGCTCTTTATCAATATGATGGAGGACTTTGAAATAGAATTTGAGGATGTATACATTAAATTGTTTATCCATACTCTAGAAGAAGATGCAAGGGAATGGTATAAATCTTTGCCAGATAATTCCATTGACTCTGGATAGAGATGAAGAATGCTTTTAGAATGTAGTATGGTGATAAAATAGACCCTAGGTTTCTTTTATCAGAGTTTGAAAATATAAAAAAGAATCCTAATGAATCAGTGCATGATTTCAATACTAGATTTAACAAAACATTGAGAAGACTTCTTGTTAATTTGAGGCCATGTGATGAATCATGTCTGATAAAGTATTTAGATGCATTTGATAAGAAAGTTTCTTACTATTTGAGGGATAAGAACCCTAGGACTTTGAGGCAGGCCTTTACCATGGCTCTACAAATTGAGAACAACATTAAAGTAGTTGGAAAACCTCCTAAGAGGGAGGGTGTTAAACTAATCAACCATGAGAAAATCCTCAATCAAGTAAGGTTGTGGATCTTGAGGAAGTTGTAAAGACTTTGGTAGGGTTGTCAAAGAAATCTCTTACAAGCTAGCTAGGGCAGAGAAAGGAATTGGACAAGGTTCTCAAGGTCAGCATAGGAAACAAGGACAAGATATTTTACAAATCATCCTAGAAATGATCAGAGATCTGATGATAGAGGTAAAGGACCCATGGGAGCTAGACAACCCCAAGCTAGGGAAAATAGAGTAGTGCTTGATCCTCTAAATGCTAGAGTTTGTTGTTGTTGAAGAGAAAAATCAAATTGATTGGTGTGAAAAATGTTTCTTACCCCACCCGCCATGTGAAGTAGATCAGAAAGTTGAAGAAGATGATGATGATGATAACACTGATGATGATGCATGCATGGTGGACTCTCTACAAGCTCACAACAAGGAGAAACTTCAACTTGAAGTAATAAGTGCAAGAACTACTGCAAGTTTTTGGGACTGCATTCACTGGGTACCTCTTCTTCCTCCCTCTCATGCTTTAGAAATAGATATGGTACAAGATTTTGAACTTCCTAATAATGATTTTGAGTACCTAAGAGCTCTAATGATTAAGAAGTATGATGGAGGAATCCCATCAGAAGAGGATAGATAGTTATTAATGAATGTTGTTGTTGCCCAAGAAAAAGAGTATAACACAAGAAGTAAAGTTTGTCAAAGGGGAAGGGCCTCAAGCCAAACCAAAACCCCAGTTCTCACCAATGTCCCAAAAGAAACTCCAAAGAAAGATGCATCTAGAAAAGGCCTTGTTGTCTCAAGTAGAACTAGTGTTCCCACCCATGCCCAAAATGTGAAAAATCTTGTGCCATCTGATGAGTTTGTCAATCTTTCTCCAAATGCTACTTTGCCCAAATACATTCCTTATGACATTTCCCAAGTCTTGAGTCAGATCAAGATTTATGTCCCAATTGTTGAACTACTTAGGATTCCTGAGCACAAGAAGAGGGATTTTGAGTATTTGGGATTGGAAGAAGATAGGAGTACCCAAGGTAGAAATATAAATAATGTAAACACTCCTCCTCCAACCATTGCAGACCTAGAAAAACCACCAGCATTGGAGGAGATAGGTGAACCACTTGAAGTTTACTTGGGAACATCTTTGGTTGAGTCTCAATTAAATGTTGATCCATTTTTACAACACTTGATTATTAAGGACAAACTACTTTGCACAATTGTATGTTTGATTCGAGCATCATGCAATGTTATGCCTCTAGAAGTCATGAATGAATTGAACATTAAAGTGACAACAACTTATGGCAAGTGTCTTGGATGATGGATTCTAGAGAGGTGTCTAGTTGTAGGATGTGTAAAAGGTTTGGTGGTACAACTTGCTGACTTATCTAGGTAAGAACTTGAAACTTGATGTTGTTATTGTTGATTGCCCTTGCCAAATGGGGCATGTTGTTATCAAGAAAGTGGGCTGCAAGTGTTGGTGGAAGTGTTCAGATGGATATGTCTTTTTCCACCATTCCAATTGAAGGCAACCTTGTAAAGTTGTATGGAGAGAAAAAGATGTTGCACCTCATTGAAGATCCCAATAATGCTTCTTATGAAGTGTTGTATGCTGATGTAGATGTAGATAACTTTGTTGGGTTTTTGATGGAAAAGAGCATAAGATTGATCAATGTAAATGTCTTGAACAAGTAGGTTTTACCTTGGACCTTGTTATTTGATGGAGCTTGTTCCAAGTTTGGAAATGGTGTTGGCATTGTTCTTGATTTCTCCAGGCCATGAAGAGTTTGTTTTTTCTTTCAAACTCAACTTTGAATGCACTAACAACATTGCTGAATATGAAGCATTGTTATTAGGCTTGAGAATTGCATGGAAATATGGTATAAAGGATATCATTGTCAAAGGGGATTCAAAATTGATTGTCAAGCAAATTAGAAAATTGTATGCTACTAAAAATCAGAGAATGAAACAATACAAGCATGCAGTCTGGGATTTGATTGAAATGTTTGACTCTTTTAATATTGTGCACCATGATAGAAAGTTTAATGTTGTTGCAGACAAGTTAGCAGTGCTAGGATCCAGATTTGGGAATTATACAGTGTCTCCATTTTGTGAGTATGATGTTGAAATACTAACAAGGCCATTTGTCCCTGATAACATTAAAAATTGGCAAGTGTTTGATGATGATGCCCAGGTGAAATGGTTTTGTAGAACCAAGGTGAGTTTGCTTGACCAAAATATAGATTGGGAACCAATGGTGTGTGTTGTTGAAGGAAAGGAAACTTTATTTGGAAAGACATCATCCAGCTAAAGACAAAAACATGATTCCCAAGAGGTTTGGTGGCACTTGAATCAAACTTTGATAATGTTGATTGCATTATTAAAAGAAGTATGTCGGTTTCAAGAGATGTGGAAGAGCATGACCTGGGCACAAAGGAAAAACCACGTAAAATCTGGTTAGGAAGCAATCTCAGCAAGGAAGAGAAGTAGTCCTATGTTCAATTGTTGAAGAAATATCAAGACTTCCTAGCTTGGTCTTACTTTGAGTTGAAGGCATACAGGGAAGATTTGTTCCAACATGAAATTCCTCTTGAATCTAATGCCAAGCCTTTTAGGGAAAAAATAGAGGCCCATCAATCCACTCCTTTCTTTGAAGATGCAAGAAGAACTGAAGAAGTTGAGGGATGGAGGGATCATTCAGCCCACAAGGTACTCATCTTGGGTTGCAAACCTAGTGCTTGTCAGAAAAAAGAATGGTGATATAAGGTTGTGTGTAGACTTCAGGAACTTGAATAAAGCATCATTGAAAGATAATTACCCTCTGCCAAACATGGAGAATATGCTACAATTGGTAACTGGTTTTGAATTGTTATCCACTTTGGATGGTTTCTCTGGCTATAATCAAGTTGTTGTGAAGGAGTCAGAAAGAATAAAGACTTCCTTTACCACTCCTTGGGGAACTTATGTCTATGTCAGGATGCCTTTTGGCTTAATGAATGTTGGAGAAACTTTCCAAAGAGCAATGGATGTAGCATTTGCTGGTTATATTAATGATTTCATTGTTGTTTATCAAGATGATGTAATTGTGTTTTCCAAAAAAGAAATGATCACTTACAACACTTGGAGAGAATGTTGTTAAGGTGTGAGAGTATATGGCATATCATTGAATCCCAAGAAGTTCCATTTTGGAGTGTAAAAGGAAAAGTTGCTTGGTCACATTGTATCAAAGAAAGGGGTCATGATTGATCCAGAGAGAGTGGAAGCCATCAGCAAGGTTCCAATTCCAGAACTAAGAAGGGAGTCAATCCTTCTTTGGAAAAATAAACTTTATCAAAAGATTTGTGTCTAACTTTGTTGAGTGACCATCCCCATTACTAGCATGCTTTGAAAAGGACCAAGTTATCAAATGGGAAGAAGCTTCCATTCAAGATTTTCAATGGGATCAAAGAAGCACTAAAGCATGCCCCTGTTTTGGCAGCTCCAAATTACAAGAAGCCTTTTCAAATGTTTTCTTTTTCTTCAAAAAACACCATTGCATCTGTTTTTTTGCAGAAAGGATGATGAAGGGGCTGAGAGACCAATTTCCTTTTTCAGTAAGGCATTGCAAGGAGCTGAGTTGAAGTACACCATCATGGAGAAGCAAGAATTTTCCTTGGTGAAAGCAAAAAAAGGTTTTCAGACCCTACATCTTGAGCTCTAAAGTTGTTTCTTATGTTCCCCACACCATGGTGAAAGACATCTTATCAGAGATGGAGGTCTCAAGAAAAATATGCAGATGGGTGAACAAGTTGCAGGAATATGACATGGATATCCAAACCATGAAATTGGTAAGAGGTTTGGGCCTAGCTAAGCTTATGGCTGAGAGAAACTTGCAAACTATTGAGGTGAATGAAGTAGAAGGAGAAAGGGTGGATGTCCTTGAAAATTTGGTAAGCTCTGAATGGTACAAGGATATAATATTTTATCTCAGACATCTATGCTTGCCCTGAATATTTGAGTAAAAATCAGAAAAGAGCTCTTAAGTTAGCCTCTCAAAAATATGTCATTACTGATTTTGGGTTAGCTTGGAAGAACCCGGAGGGAGTGCTCTTAAGATGCATTGCTTGAGGATGAAGCCCCAAAGGTAATTGTTGATCTCCATGGAGGAGTTTGTGGGGGAAATTTTTTTGGAAGAGTTACAACACATAAAATCTTGAGGGTTGGTTATTGGTGGCCAACTCTCTTCAAAGATACAACTCTATTGGTTAGGAAATGTGAAAGTTTTCCAACATTTTTTTAGAAGAATGAAAGCTTCAGGCTCCCTTCCTTTGCATCTGTGTCAATTGAAGCCCCATTTAAGCAATGGGGAATGGATTTCATTGGAAAATTTTTGATCCTTCCAGTGCTGGTCATAAATGGATTCTTGTAGCCACTAATTATTTCACTAAGTGGGTGGAAGCAATCCCCACCAAGAAAGAAACACACCAAGTTATCATGGACTTCATGTTGAATCAAATCATATGCAGATTTGGAGTGCTAGTAAAATTGTTGTTGATAATGCCATGAGTTTTAGAGCCAAACCTTTGGTGGCAATGTGCAAAGAGTATGGAATCAATTTGACATATGCTTCTAACTACAATCCCCAAGGAAATGGACAAGTTGAGTCCAGCAATAATAAAACTTGTTGAAGATCATTAGAAGAACCTTGGAGCTGAACAAAAAGAAGTGGGGTGAGCAACTGAAGTTTGTTGTTTGGGCTGACAGAATCACTATCAAAAGAGCTATTGGTAAAAGCCCATTTGAGTTGGTATATGGAACTCAAGCTTTGTTGCCCCTTCATTTGCAATTGTCTTCATTTCAGTTTTTTCAACAAATTGAAGATCAAGAAGTTAGTCCATATGATGCTCGAATCAATCAGATTATTGAGTTAGATGAAGAAAGAAGGGCATCCCATCAGTGGCATGTGAAGTTTAAAGAAAAGTTGAAGAAGTTATTTGACAAAAAGGTGACTCTAAGAGCTTTTAGCATTGGGGATCTTGTGCTATTATGGGATAGTAGGCATGAAGATAAGGGAAAGCATGGTAAATTTGATGCATTGTGGATGGGCCCTTATTCAATTGATATTCAAATTGGTGAAAATACCTTCTTCCTAAAAGACTTAGATGGGAACTACTTGAATTTCCTATTAATGGCAGGCATTTGAAACATTTCCTTGATTGATTTCTCAGAATCAAGGTATACTCCATTGTATAGTGTATAGTTCTTTGTTTTCATTCTGCTTTTGTGTTTTTTTTTGTTTTGGTCCTTGGTGACCTGGTTTTGTTGGTTTCTCGGTTCATTTTTTGGAGGATGGTTATGGTTTCTCTGCTCTGCAAGCTTATTCTTTGACTCCATTTTGCCCAATGGTCTATTTTTTTGGCACTTGGTCTACTATTTGTTCTTGTGGCACTCACAGGGAGTGCCCATCCCTAAGTCGAGCCATGTTGGTGCTCAATTAGTCTCACCCCATTTGTCCTTGAAATTCTTCAGTTTGCGGGCTCTGTCGTGTTTTCTATCTCCCCATATTGATGCATAAAAAACTTGTCCTCCATTTGGTTGCCATGATCAGTCCCTTCCTTGGTCAGGATCACTTAAAAGTCTAGAATTTTTTTTTTCCTCTGTCCATCCATGTGAAAGAGTCTATAACTTGGGTGTAAAACTTGGTTTTTCCTTTCCTTCCATTTTCCATAATCACGTTTTGTTGTCCCTATCATTTTTGTCCCAAATATCTATGGAAACATGATTGGATGTAGCTTGAGAGGATCATATTTGGGCCTTATATCATTTCCAAACTCTCTGTCTTGAAGAAAAAGATTCATTTCGGGCTCAAATGGTGATTTTCCTACATTTTACGGTTTGATGGTGTGTTTTTCCCATCAAATTTACATCTCAGCATCTGTGGAAACATGGCCCTTTTTGGTTGGATGCGGCTTGGCGGGGCACTTTGAAAACTCTAAGGCTCACTTCAACTCAAAAATTTGTCCACGTGGAGGGTTGCACTCATTTGAAAATTCACCTTTTGGTTTGGCCTTGGAGTTGCACCGGGGAGACACGTGGAGATTTCCACTTGCCTTTCCCAGACTTAGACAAATTTTTCATGCGGCCGGTATAGTTTTTGTGGACCATGGACACATGGAGGAAAGTGCTCATTTGAGGATCTGCCTCAGGGTCCCACCTTAACAATTGCGACAGGGAGACATGTGGAGGCTTCCTTGGCTCCACTCTATACTTAAACTTTTCAAAGAAATTTTGAAAGGCCTAGGACATGTGGAGGGACCATGCTTTTTGGACCAGCCCCTAAGTTTTATTTTGAAGAAGCACTAGGAGGACACTTGGAGGCTTCCACTCACTCTTTGCCCTTTGCTTGGACTTTTCAATGGCCAAGAAAAATGTCTCTCGGACCCTAGACACATGGCACCTTCCACTGATCCTTCAAATTTTTTAACAAATCTTCCGGCTAGAGACACGTGGTGAGCCCACACTTGTTTGGGGTCTCTTTTTTGGGGACCATCTCAAAATGTGCCATTGAGACACGTGGAGGCTTCCACTGGCTCCTTTTTACTAAGAGACTTTTCAAAGGCCAAAAGGCATTTTCTTGGGCCCAGGGCATGTGGAAGGCCCACGCTGTGCTTGTTTGGAAACTTGCCCCTATACTTCTCCTTTGTAGTTGCACTAAGGAAACACATGGATGGCTATGATATAAAGTAGAAAAGGGTAGAATCAATGGTTGTTGTGTATTGTGTCTATTTTTCCACCATTTTTTCTCCAAGACTCCTGGAGATGTGAATACGCACTATTTTTCATCATTTTTTATGAAATTCCTTGTCATCTCTATCTATAAAGTGCCATTGAATGGATTGAACTTAATTTGTGAGTCCAAGGATTGTTAAGGTCGATATTTTGAAGTTGGAATTGCTCAGGCACTTGCAAAAATGGGAATTACCAGAGAAGATGGATGCGGGGTAGAGTTTCAGAGGAAAAGAAAGGAAAAGATGAAATGATGAAAGTTGCGGTGTAAAATGAAAAAGGTGTTTCCTCGAGAGAAAAAGGATTACTGTCATATCCGAGCTGTGTAGAGAGCCTCCAGAAAATGATTAAAAAGGGGATTTCTCATGACAAAATCAGAATGATTAGAAGGATTGCCAAAATGTTGTGGCATGGCATCCTAGTCATTAGTCGAGGGCCCAGAAATGTGATCGATTCATGATTGGTCCACTGGCGCTTTCGGATGTGAATTTGTTAAATGTCACTTTTTGAGGAAAAAATTGGTAACAAAAAAAGGTCCCTCGAATATTCTTCTCTTTTGGGGGAAAATTGAGTGAGTGAAATGTATAAATGTAATGAGAATACTCTTGCAAAGGGTCGGGGTTGAATTCTTAAGAGAAAATTTGAGAAAGTCATCTTCCTGAGAGACCAATCCGAGATAACTTGTTATTTTTCTTCTGTGTTAGATTTTCTATCATGTCAAGTTGGTTGCAGATGTATAGCCATTGATGAGCATTGAGATTTCTCTGGAAGCTTTCCCTTGCTGATGAATCTAAGCAATTTTGAAATTAATTTGTGTCAATCTCTAGAAATTTGTGTCTTCTTTGTTTCAGAATGTCTACAAAATAGTTTCTTTCATTCCTATTGCAATCTTACATTGAAATATTTGTGAAATCACACAGATCTCATCCCTATGACAATTTAGTGGTATTTGCAATTTCATTTCAAGAAGATCCTTCATCTTGTGATGAGATAAACAAATTTAAAATCACTCCACTATCATTTGTTGATAAAGATTGTTTATAAGTCTTTGGGTGTACCTTAGGCATGATTGATCAGAGATTTTGGTGTTTAATTGAGTCTTTTAACTTGAGCCTTCATGTGTTAGATTCTCAAATATTGTGTGAAAATGTGTTGATCTTGGGCCTCCATTGAAGCACACCTTTTAGTTGAAGGAACATCTTAACTATTTTGAAGCTTTCTGTTGTTGAGTTGTCCATTGTTGTGAAGTTTCTCAGAGATCAGGTATAATCAACTTTATCCTACTTCATCTCCCACCAAAATCATTCAAAAACCATGAATCCATCTTAAACTACCCTTGTTTTCCTGTATATATCCACAAAGGAACAAAATCTATTTACTAAAATATGTAGAACAATCAGGATTTCTTAATGTCTTTAGTAACCTTAGCCTTGTGTTGAAAGTATCTCCATCTTTTAGAAGTGACAACTCTTAAGAGTTAAATTATGGAGTATTGACCATATTTTCCCAAGGTTTTATTCATAAAATTTGTGCCAAAAGAAGGATATCTCCATCTCCTTCATCAAAAAGAGGTTACACTAAGGGTCCTCTCACCCTAGTTGAAGAGGCATGACCTAAAGTAGTGAGGACATGTCAAATCCTCTTGAAGGTGTTATCCATCTCTCCATAAATCTGAGTGACAAAGGGCCAGTTAGATCTCATCGCCTAAATTACATGTGGGCCAACAAGCTTGGGAAGGAATTTTCACCCAAATGGAAAATGCGGGCTCATGCAAGCCCAATGATGGTTTTTTGAAAAAAGTGAATTGCGGGCTGTGGGGGTTTTTTTCTACATTTTTGTATTTTTTGTGCCAAAGGGTGCAAAGTGAATTTCAGGTCCGTGGACCCGTTCTACTAATTGGTTTTTCCATTTTTGTATGGACCCGACTCAAACATTCAAATTAACATATCTTCGATCCATGGCCTAAAATTCAACAAATTTGGCACCATTGAAAAGGTCTTGACCTCCTCTACGCCATGGAAACCTAAAAATTTAATTTTGTCGAGGTTGGGTTGGTGGAAAATTGAAAAATGTATTCATGTCATTAATATGCAATCTGATCACTCCAACAACCAGATCATATTTGATTTGATCTGTCATTCTTCCTTCTTCGACATGTCGAGAAAACATAGGGCGGTGGACTTGACAGATTATGGGTGGATTTCGAGGGGTATTAATGGTAGGTAGATGAGTTCCAAATCGATTTTCCTACCTCTTTTCTTCCTCTCTCTTCACTACATCTATAAAAGAAGAAGCTTAGCTCTTTCTAAAGCGTTGAAATTTTTTTGCACCCCCCTTCTTCCCTTGTCTACAAGTGAATTTGTGAAGTTTTCTGAACCTCCCATTCAAGTTGTAATACAAATTTTTTCGACTTGGTTAATGTAATGTACTTGTATCAACTCTAGAGCAATAATATATGTCTGTGGATGATTCTCAACCCTCTCATGTGTTCATTGTTATCTTCTAATCTCTCATTGCAGTTTGGTTATCTATGCATGGTGGTTGTATTACATTTCTATGGTTTATGTTAAATTGCAAAACGAGTGTTTAACATTCCTTTGGTGCATCACCTTGTTAGCTTAGGTTTATTTCTTTCACATCTTCTCAACCATGTCCCCTTGGTAAGATAGAGTAGGTTTAGAGTAGATCCTCTGCAATTTATTTGTGTGTACTTGAATAGAGGAATATGAACTGGCCTTCATCCAGAGATCTCTCTTGATTTCAAAGTCCCACACTTTCAGATATGCTCCATGTTATGCTCTCACACTAAGAGTCTCAACCCATCTAATTCTGAGACACTCGGGGATGCTTTATGATTTTACACTAACATTTTTGCACACCCGGTGGGAGCAATAGGTCTTCATTTTAGTGCAACAATATTTATGTGCACTTGTTGTAATTGTTTAGATTGTAAGGAGCTTTGAAGTAGCATATCTGGCGACTCCAAAAGAGGCAGAGTCCACTAGTTTCAGCATCCTAGGCTTGGTAGATTCATGAGAAGAATCCAGACTAGATCGATAACTAGAGAAGAAAGATTGTTTGTCTATCTACACTTTTCCCTAGACAGAGGGAGAAGGGGAAGAAGAGCTCAAAGGTCTCCATCTCCACCAAATAAAACCTTGTCAACACCTCCTCCTAGTAGGCCATTCATCCAATCAACAAGGGTTCTTAGGTCAGTCATAATGGCACAACCACCCAACCCCTATGTCAACTTCACTAGTAGCAGTTGAATCTCTCTCAATGCACAAAACCCAGTCCCAATTGTA
Organism: Taxus wallichiana var. yunnanensis; assembly: GCA_018340775.1. Taxonomy (NCBI): domain Eukaryota; kingdom Viridiplantae; phylum Streptophyta; class Pinopsida; order Cupressales; family Taxaceae; genus Taxus; species Taxus wallichiana. The sequence goes on along the minus strand of CM031237.1, from coordinate 871,228,763 downwards.
GAATTAAAGAGCATCCCATATTTCACTTTGGAGAGAACAAGACATCTCCTAGCGACCACATTCAAGAAATTGTAAATGTCTACGCAATTCATGAGATCACTGAGATGGACGTTGCAGTCAAATTGTTAGCCTCTTCACTCAAGGTTAAAGATTCACAATGGTTCATGAGTCTAACATTAGGCTCTATTCAAAATCGAGACCATATATGTAGAGCTCTTCACAATTAATTTGGAGAGAAGGGAGATAATCTATCTTTGTTGGAGAATTTGAAAATAATCAAGAGGGATCCTAATAAGTGGTTTACATATTTCAACTTCAGATTTCAAAGGACATGGGACAGGATCCCATTGGCTATGAGGCCCATAGATGAAGGTGTTTTCTTATACTTTCTTAGAGTTTTAAATTCTGATATTGCCTTAATGATTCAATCAATGGGAGGCACAACCTTACCTGCACCTATAACATTTCCATTAGAGCTGAAAATTGTTTAATTCAGGCTAGTAAGCTTGTACCTAGGCCACCTATGCCTCTGTATCTCGAAACTAGGAGCTCCAAGCACTAGTCAAACACCCACATTAGCTCCCATACCTACTCCAAGGAATCAGAGTTCAATTGAAGCCTCCACCTCATCCTTTAGCACTTCAAAAGAGCTATAAGAGGTTATGAAACAACTATAGAACCTAGGGAATGAGTTAGTGACTATTAAGAGGAAACAAGCTCAAATTTCTAGGCCATATCAGCCTCAAAATCAGTATCAAGCTAGGCCCCCATACTAGCAAAATAGACCACCATCTCAGGTTGCAAATCAAAATAAAAACCAAGGACAACCTCAAGCTGCTAGGCCTTTCCGACCATATGATCCAAACACAGCTTCAACATCGAGGGCCTTGGTTCCTACAAAAAACAACATGGCACAATAATATGATTGGTGTTTCCCATGCGGTCAACCCCATAACCAATCAATGTGTTTTAATGGTGCACTAAACTAAGCCTTGATGGTACAAAACATTGGTGTGTCCCAAGAGCCCAGTCAAGAAGAAAATCAGCAACAAGAAACCTAGAAAGAGGCACCTCCAAGTGAGACCATACTTGTAAATTGACAGGCTAAAGATTTTTGTGGGATGAATCAAACACCTTCTCAAAGTGTATATGCCAATACACAGTCCAAGAAAAGGAATATTGGAGAGGGACAATTATCAAAATCAAGTAATCCTCAACCCTCTATTATTCCACAAGGTATTGGCACTTAAATTGCAACTCCTAATGTGCAGGTCGGTCGAACAAGCCACCTTCTAGACCCACTCAGGCACCGATTGTAATGACCCATGTGTAAGAGAAGAATGTACCAGAAAGGGGTAGAAAAATATATCTCATCCCCATTTAACATCATTGAATAAATGAAGAAAACAAATGTGAATATTTCAATGTGGGAGTCATTGGCTATCCCATGGTAGAGAGACCTATTGCAAGCTGCAATGGCCAATTGGAAACCTCAAATCATCCCCCCAACCAACAAGTGAAAGTGCTTACCAATACTACTCAATCTGAAGAAAACCATGAAGGACAAAAAGATAAGAATATGAAGCCCCATCCATTCTATGTTTCATTGATCATTGGGGACAAGCTAGTGCATAATTACATGATTGATTCAGGAGCAAGTAGCTTTGTAATGCCAAAGCAAATAGCCAATCACCTGGGTCTTTAAGACGAAGTCATCTCCAAGGGCGTAGTGCAACTGGATGGGACAACGGGTAACAACAAATGTTGGATTCATCAAGGATTTGACCCTCACATTGCATGCTTTCCCTAATGTGACCATATTGCAAAACGTATCAATCATAGAGTTGCCACCGCACTTTGCATTGTGTTTTTCGAGGGACTTCACTGCTAAAATTGGAGACTATTTGTCTGCATATTAGTCGCACATGATTTTTAGAACAAGGTATGGAGCTAAGGCTATGATCAAATCTGAGCCCATTACATTTTACCATATTGAGCCTCATGTACCCAACCCAATGAATGTGAACTATTCAGCTTTTGATCAGGAAGACCTCCCAAGAACTTGTAAGGTAATTCCGAGGTTGGTTGTATTTCATACTTGACTCTTGATGAGTGGAAAAACAAGAGGCATGCTTTTGAATGCTAGTAAGGAGATGGAGGAATCTGATCTAGGATTCTATTATTTGCATGAGGAGAATCATCCTCTTCCTAACATCATCGAGTAATAACACAAAGACGATAACGAGGTATGATAGTTATTCTTTGATGGCTCAAAACGTAGACTAAGAGATGGAGGAGGAGCTATGCTTGTTTCACCTCAAGGTATGAAATATTACTCAACCTTCCATTTCCAATTTTCTTTCTCAAACAACACAACAAAGTATGAAGCTTTGATCTATGGGACTGCATTGGGAAAGAAAAGAGGGATCAAATACTTGCAAGTGTTTGACAACATTGAGCTAGTTGAAAATCAAGTATGAGGATAAAATAATACTAAGAACAATCATTGAATAACTACAAGAACCGAGTATATGACCTCATCGAATATTTTGAGGCATTCGGCATCAATTCCATCCCAAGGAAGAATAATGAAGCAATAGATAGACTAGAAGAGATTGGGGCAACATTTGATGTTGTAGAGAGTATCAAGAGTGATAAATATCAGCCCCATATCAAAGTGGTTGTAAGACCAGTTGTCCTTGATAATAACAAAAGTTGGCAATTCTTCGAGAATGATCAACAATTGCTAACTTTCTACAAGAAGAAGATGAGTTCTCCACTAGAAACCAAGACAGGTTGGAACAATGTTACAGTGACCAAGTGGTGTAGCTAAGAACCAACAAAATACCAAAGGGTATTATAACTTTGGATTCAATCTTCAACCCAAATGATCAATTCCGAAAGAAGAAATAAAATATTTAGGTGAAGGGTGAAGATTCAGAGCCCATTTCCATAGATGAAAGAAAAATGTTGTGAATTGGCAAGGTAAGTACTCAACAAGAAAAATATGAATTCATTCAACTTTGTCAAGAATTCCCATATGTCTTTTCCTAGACTTACAAGGATTTAAGAGGTTTCAACCTAGAGTTAGCACATCATACTATCGAGCTAGATCAAAGATATAAGCCTTTCGACAAAATAAAAGGCTAGTAAATCCTCATATTGAACCCTTTATGAGGAAAGAGTTGAACAAGATACTTGAGGCAAGCATCATCTTCCCTATCAAACACTCAAGTTGGGTTTTAAAATTGGTTCTTGTGAGGAAAATAAATGGATAAATCAAACGATGGTGGACTTTCATGATTTGAATAGAGCATCACTCAAGGATCATTATCCACTTCCATCAATGGAACAGATCTTGCTGGTTATAGCTGGCTCCCAAAGGTTTTCATTGCTAGATGGATACTCGAGGCTATAATCAGATAATGTTGAAAGAAGAAGATTAGTTCAAGACAGCCTTCACCACCAAATGGGTTATATATGCTTATAAGAAGATGCCATTTGGACTGTCAAATGTCGAGCAACATTTCAAAGTGAGCCATGGACATGGAATTCAAAGGATTGATCAACAATATAGTTTTGGTGTATCTAGATGATATCATCGTATTCTCAAAGAATTTTGTAGATCATCTCTTCCACCTCTGGTAGGTATTTCAAAGGTGTAGAAGATTTAGAGTGTTATTAAACCTAAAGAAGTGTGTTTTCTTGGCTCATGAGGGAAAATCGTTGGGCCACATTGTTTCAAGAGAAGGTTTAACAATTGATCCTGAAAGGGTTGAAGCCATCTGAACTCTTCCATTGCCACAACACAAAAATTCTCTCCAAAGCTTCTTAGGGAGAATAAAATTTGTTCACAGGTTTGTGCCTAATTTTTCCACTCTTGTGAAGCCTTTAACAATGATGTTTAAGAAGAGTCTTGCATTTAAATGGAAATTAGAAGGAAAACAAAGTTTTGAGGCCATCGAGGATTGCAATATCACAGGGCCCCCAACTCTTGTTAACCTAGACTTTTTAAAGGACGTCATGTTATATGCTTTTGGAGGGTCAAACACAATCTCAACTATCTTTTTCAGCCTAAGAAGGAAGGTTCAAAATAGCCCATAGAATTTTTCAGTTAGAGCTTGGAAGATTATGAGGTAAAGTATTCTTTCATTGAGAAGTGTGTCCTTGTTGTCATTAGGAGTTTGAATAAGTTCAGACACTTAGTCTCAAACAATAAGATTCAACTGTTAGTGTCTCATGTTGGTGTCAAGGATTTTCTCCTAAACAAGGACTCGAATGAGAAGAGATCAGGTTGGATCACTTGTGTAATGGAATATGACATTAAAATCAAAGTGACCAAACTAGTTCATGGCAAGGGTCTATGTGAGTAGCTCGCTTCTAAACAATAGCATGAGTCAGTGGATGAAGAAGAGGATTTCCTATTACTATAGAATGATCAAGAACAACCAGCTAATGATGCACCTATTCCATGTTGGACCCAAGCCTTGGTGCATTATCTCCAAAACATTTTGTTCCCTCTAGAATGGAACAAAGCAAAAAGGAGATACTTCGACTACAAGCCATCCCATATGTGCTTGTTGGTGGTGTCTTGTTTAAGAAGGATATCAATGGTGTCCTATTGAGGTGCATCGGGATAAGAAAAATTGAGAGGGTGTTGCATGATTTCCATGATGGAGAAGCAGGAGGCCACTTTACTCCTCGAGTAACAGCTCTCAAGATTATGAAAGTTGGTTATTATTGGCCTACAATGTTCATGGATTACTTCTCATGGATCAAGAAGTGAAAAAGTGTGCATTCTTCACAGGGAAGGAAAAGTTAGCAGCCTTTCCCTTCCGTCTAATTTCAGTGTACCAACCATTCATGCAATGGGGATTAGACTTCATTGGAGTGATTAACCCAAAATCAAGCCAGAGCCACAAGTGAATACTTACAACAACATATTATTTCACCAAGTGGATTGAAGCAGTCACACTTAAGGAGGAAAATGAATCCAACATCTTGGATTCCTATGAAGAAATAGTCACTAGGTTTCGAGTCCCTACCACTATTATATTAGATAATGTAGTGGTATTCCTTGGTACAAGGATCACTGAATGGGATGTCAAGAATGGTTTATAACTCAGCACCTCATCAAACTATTACCCTCAAGGTAATGGCCAAGCGAGTCCACAAACAAGAACCTATTAAGGATTATCAAAGGACTCTTGATGACAATTAGAGAACTTGGCATAAAAGTTCAAATCAGATCTATGGGCTAATAGGATCACATCCAAAAGGTCCACAGACAGACCCCCATACAAGCTTGTAATGGAAAAGAGGTAGTATTTCCCATATCATTGGAGCTTCACACTTTGGAGCTCATGAAATAGTTGGAACTAGGCTGAGTGTGAACCTATGGCAATTAGGTATACAAATCTAATGGAAGTAGGAGAGGTAAGAGAGCATGCAATACGAGATCATGGAGAAAGACCAAGCATTGATCAAAAAGAGTTTTGATAAGAAAGAAAGAACGAGGACCTTTCCAGTGGGGGAATTAGTTTTGAAGTGGGATGCGAGATCGGGAAAATCCAAGAAGACATTCCAAGTTTGATTGCATTTGGAGTGGTGCCTACATGGTCACAAGATGTATAAGCAATGCCTTCCAGATGGCTATGTTGGATCATGAATAATTACAGATTCCAATCAATGAGATCCATCTCAAACATTGTTGCTGAAAAGGAAGGTTCCACACTTGTAAATATTAGCATAGGACTTTAATTTCCCTAAGTGCTATGGCAAATTTTTTTACTACTCTCGGTTTGCATCGTTATACAATTCAATGTGCCTCTAGGTGAATGCGTCAAGCCCTTCAACATTTGCAACAAGGAGACCCATAGTTTCTGTAATAGTTGCTCATTTTAAAATAGAACAAATATAGAGCAACTAAAATTGGGTCTCGAAGGGTCCATTTCGAGCAGCAGGGTAGGTTCCAGGATGCCAAACATAAACATCGAATTCAAGCTTCAAATAACAGGACCAACATCAAGCCACCACCCATGACTCCATGCCCAATGGATACAACAAGGCAAATGATCTCTTCATCTAGTAGGAAGATGTCCTGTGAGCCACCAAATTGTTATCTCAAATTTTCCCCTGGAAAATTTGATCAAACACGACTTTGTGCAAAGAAATCCAATGGACAGTTCCGTCATATGAGCCCATGTTTCAAATCAAACAAATAGGTTATAGACATGCTCTACAATGGATTATTAGGATCGTGGAAGGGCCAAACGAATTCAAAAGAGACCAAAGACTCTCAGGAGAGAAATAGGGAAAGACTCAAAGTCTTCGGGCTTCACAAACGATTCAGAGTGGGCTTAAATTGGCTAAGTATGGAAGAGACAGCAGAAGCTGCCAAGTGTCTCAACATCGCACATTCAAAGGTGCAACCCAAAAGGAAAACTCAAATTAGTGCCAGTCCTCCATGTGGTCAGGGTTGAATAGAAGTCAAATGACAAATGGGCCCAAATCGATAAAGTATAAAGAATGAACAAAAGGCACCACATGTCATCTTGGTGCATCTTCAAACGTAAATCTAAAAGTGGGTCTCCCAGACAAGTGTGAAACATCCATGTGTCCCAGTGCACGAAAAAGGAGGGACTTGACTATTGAAAAGTCAAGATAGGGAAGAGTTAGTAGAGGGTGCCATGTGTCATCTTAGTGAAACTTCAAAATGGGGAGCCTAAGGGCCAGACTCAAACAAGCGCCAAGTCTCCACGTGTCTCGAGTCGAGATATATGGTTCTGTTAAACAAAAGGACTTAGCTAAAAAAAAAGGAACAGAGAAAAGTTACAGAAGGTGCCACGTGTCTCTTCGATGAAACTTCAAAAATAAAATCCAAAAGTGGTCCCCAAATGCACGCCAACTCTACACATGGCCATGATTCAAGTCAAGACAAGAATGCGGGTTGTCGGAGGCAATTCAATTTTTTTTGCTCAAAAAGGTGTAAACTATAAAAATGAGCCGCACCTCTGCCAACGCCCAAGGAACCACATGTCAAGCCTTAAATTACATGCGGGCCAATAGGCACAGAAAGGAATTTTTCCCAAATGGAAAATGCGGGCTGGCGGGCTCGAAGATGGTTTTTGACAAAAGTGAAATGCGGGGCTGCAGGGCGTGTTTTTGCATTTTTGTATTTTTGTGCCAAAGGGCGCAAAGTGAATTTCAGGCCCACAGACCTATTCTAGCTAACTAGTTTTCACCATTTTTGTACGGACCCAACTCAAACATTCAAATGAACATATCTTTTGATCCAATCCCGAAATTCAACAAATTTAGCACCATTGGAAATGTCTCGACCTCATCTACGCCATGGAAACCTAAAACTTTAATTTTGGCAAGGTTAGGTGGGTAAAAAATGAGAAAATGTCTTCACATCATTAATATGTGATCCAATTGCTCCAACAACTAGATTAGATTTGATATGATCCACCGTTCTTCCTTGTTTGACATGCTGAGAAGACATAGAGCGGTGGACTTGACAGTTTGTGGGTGGATTTGTAGGGGTAATAATTGTCGGTAGCTGAGCTCCAAATCGAGTTTCCCACATCTTTTCTTCCTCTCTCTTCGCTACATCTATAAAAGAAGAAGCTTAGCTCTTTCTAAACGGTTGGAAAATTTTGTTTTTCACCCTCCCTTCTTCCCTTGTCTATAAGTGAATTTGTGGAGTTTTCCAAACCTCCCATTCAAGTTGTAATACAAATTTTTTCCTCTTGGCTATAGTAATGTATTGTATCAACTCTGGAGCAATAATATATGTCTGTGGATGATTCTCAACCCTCTCATGTGTTCATTGTTATCTTCTGATCTCTCATTGTAGTTTAGTTATATGTGCATGGTGGTTGTATTACATTTCTATGGTCTGTGTTAAATTGCAAAATAGGTGTTTAACATTCCTTTGGTGCATCACCTTGTTAGCTTAGGTTTATTTCTTTCGCATCTTCTCAACCCTATCCCCTTGGTAAGATAGAGTAGGTTTAGAGTAGATCCTCTGTAATTTATTTGTGTGCACCTAAACAGAGGAATAGGAACTAGCCTTCATCTAGAGAGCTCTCTCGATTTCAAAGTCCCACACTTTGAGAGATGCTCCATGTTATGCTATCACACTAAGAGTCTCAACCCATATGGTTGCGACACTCTCGGGGTGTTGTGATTTTGCACTAACAATAATTTTCATCGTGAATAGAGGAGAATATCATACATGTAATTTTTAAGGTCCATTAATGGCCTCCATGAAATAGTGGTGGAAAAAATCAGTGAGCTACCTCTGTAATTCTCAGGTTTTTAGTGGGAGAAATCACACAAATATTGGTGGGAATAATCATTGAAAAATCTAGTTTCATAAAAAATAAGTTTTGCTACATGAAATACCTATTTTTTAGGGATATGGCGGACTGATTTTCATCAGAATTCTTCCCTGTCATGTGTATAATATCGGTGAAAAATCAGTGATCTACTTCTCCACTTTTCGAGATCAAGCAAATCAAATCACACAAAAGCCAAGGGAATGATCGTTGAAAAATATAGTTTCATGTGAACTAGTTTTTGCACCATAAAGTACCTATTTTTAGGGATATGAAGGACTAATATTTTATCATATTTATACCATGTAACATGAAGAAAATATATGAAAAAGGCAGTGAGATACCTCTTTACTTCTTAGGGTTCTAGTGGGTGAAATCTCGCGAAAATTGTAGGGAATGATGGTTGAAAAATCTAGTTTCACGTAAACTAATTTTTGTGCCATGAAGTCCCTATTTTTTAGAGATATAGAGGGATATGTTTTTTTCAGTATTCTACCCTTTCCAATGAAAATATCATTTTCCAACTTGCTCGAGAAGAAGAATTGCTCAAACTTTGGAGCGTAGAACCTCGAGAATAAAACCGATATTTTCAAGACTTGTTTTGTAGTAATATGACATCCACAATGCACTTACTAAAAATGGCATCCCTTCCTACACAGGGGTATATTAATTCAAGTAAGCGACAATTTGAAGAGGATATGAAGAAGGAAATGAAAATAGAGGGAGTATCACAAGAAAAGTTATAAAAGGTCATCTTGGCTCATGATTGACACTTACAAAAAATAGTAAGTGGTTCCACAAGCCCCTGATATAAATAGCCAATTGGTCCAAAAGGTGAGAGAAACATTGTAAGAACAAATAATTCAAGCTACCATATCCAGTTGAGGATAAGAAAAGCTAACTATGACACATACTAAAAATAATAAGTTGCCCCATGTGTGCTTACTAAACATAATAGGTTGTTCTCAAAGGGCAAGTTTGGCATAACATGACATTAAGGGATAATCATTCATGTCGATATCACCATTTGGGGTCCAGAATGGAAAAATCCAACACTAAATAAAGAGAGTAAGTTGTCCCTTCTAAATATACTAAGTGTCAAGGAAACATGAATTTCAAGTGCATAGGTTGGTCGAGTTTCTTAGGTGTAATCAATCATGAAGAGATGGCAGTTTTTCGTTATTTGGAACAATCATCTCATATTAAAAAGAAGGGCATCGCAAGGAAAATAATTTCAATTAATATTTTTCACTTAAGGAGTGGGTGATTCAAAGAGAGTTGATCAGAATGATTTCAATGAGTCAAGGAGTTCATCAACCAAGTTTCAAGGAGGGTCATCGTGGGAATTGTATGTGTTCATCTCAAGCTTGCATCGGTAAACCTCAAAATAGTGTTTCTGAACACTCATTATGTGGTCTAGGATTTTTTTGCATCATAAAGTTTGTGGTCATCACTAGATGGGGAAAATGATTCAAATTTATTTAAGGGAGCCATCTTCATCAGTGTAGAAGATCACCAGTGGCAGAAATCTTCACTCAAAGTTCATGACTACATCAATGCATTCAAAGCATTTTATCACAAGGAGTGTTTTCCCTCCATCCCTTCCCTCTTCCTCTCTTTCCCTCTCTTATTTCTCTCTCCATTCTAATTCTTCATTATGCTTCATCATTGTATTTTGTCCTATTCACTTAAGTGACCTATTTTAAATTTGAAAAAACTATTTTTTCAAAATTATAAGCGAAATACTTAATTCATGGAAAATGAAAGGTCATGAGTGGAATATTGAAATGAAGATTCATGTGAGGGACATCAAAGGAAAATTTATATTGCTATAAATTAGGATGGCATCTCCATTCCAAGGAATGCTACATTTTTTAAGAACTCTTACTATGTAACATTGTGAATTGTGATAGCTTTGTTGAAGCTTTTAATTCATCACTACACATGGAATAAAAGCTACACTTCTTATATTTAAATTTTTTGTCATCTATTTATTTATTTCATGAACTTTGCAAGAATAGTTGATCCTGCATCGAATTGGAGAGTAACTTTGTGTCCTCGATAGATGAATTTAGAAACTTAGCGTTGTAATTTGTTGGTCCTACTAGCTTCACTTTGTGCTTTCCTCTATATTGAAGGTCAAACTAATCTTGCTACTGGGTGTGATCTCTTAAATATAATCACGGAATTAATTTTCCTTTCATAATTTCCCCACATTTTCCCTCCATCATTGTCATTTCCTCCCTTGTACCCCCATACAAGACACTTCACCACAGTTCAATGGAGGGTCCCTATGTGATCCTCGTATAATATGGCCATCCAAAATTTTTAGATAGGATTAGTATTAGTTTAATTTCAATAATGGGATATGTACCATTCGGTCTGCGAGAGGAGTAGCTCTATGAGAATTGGTGGAGACACCTAATTTTTCTATCTCGAAAAATGTTCTCACCAACACCGCAATTGTCTTAGATAATTGTAAATATTATAAGAACAAAACTTTAAGGGCATTATGTCAAAGATTTAAAATACAAATAAGGTTTTCCACACCATATTTACCTCAAGGTAATGAGCAAGCGAAGGCACCAATAAAATTCTTGTACAAATCATGGAAAAAATGGTTAGTAAGACTAGTCGTAATTGGCATTTGCAAATACATCCTGCCCTCTGGGCCTATCAAACATCCATCCACATTCCCTCTTTGGTGCATCCTTGTATTCCCTAGTATTTTTACTAAAGCCATCATACCTTAAGAACTATACCTTCCCTACCTAAGAATATCTCTCGACGACTATCTTTATAAAGATGAAGACTACATATTTTCTCAATTAGCGAGAGATAGAGTTTTGGATGAGAAGCGTATAAGAGCGCTTAATATCCCGAACATCTATCAAAATAAAGTATCAATAGGATATAAAAAATTGATAATCCATCATGTATTTGATATAGGTTATCTTGTTCTGAAAGAAAACTAGAGAAATAATGTCAAGGAGAGAGAAAAGAAAGAAAAATTTGAGGTTAACTAGTTAGGACCTTATGTAATCATTGCTAAATATGGATCAAGAGCTTATAAAATTACATATTCAGATGGAAAAGATATTCTAGAGCCCATGAACGCCATGCATCTCATGTGGTTCTATGCTTTGAACCATAGAGTAAATATAAAAACATTAATAAAAAGTAGAGAAAACAATAGAAAAAACAAGCAAAAAAATCAAAAAATTAAGAAAGTATTCAAGATAAAACAGGTCATCCAAGTGTGAAAACCATGTTATTGTAGTGCATTGGATAAGTCCTTGGGTGAAAACCAGTTTCGGGTGCCTAGGGAAGATTGATTGTTCACTAGATACTCTCACGATTAGATGAATAACTCATGCTTACATCTAGGATTAGTTTCCCTTGGGAGGTCTAGGAACCCTATTAAATCCATCTTACAAAGCCATGATCTAGCTTATCTATTCTTATCTCTGTGTGAAGGAATCGCCTTTGTATATTCCCATATAACATAGGGGGAACCTTTGCATTTCAACTTCTTACACATATGCGCATGGCAATTTTCATTTTTATATTCCCACATCATGTTGGGGTATCCACATTTTATTTGTGTACATTGTTTTGAAACAAGACCCTAGAAAATATAAAAACATTCAAAAATGGTACACAACAACCTAAACATTCGAATATCTCCTTCTAGAAATGATGCTCCACCATTATCATAACATTTTCATCAGGAAAGCCCAAAAATAATGTGAATAGTAGACGTGTAAATTGTCTTCCACAGATACCAAAAAAATTGGAAAATATATCAATATTGTCAGTAAAAACAAAGTAGTGATTAGATTTCTTTTAGTTGCTGGTTTATAGAGTTTTAATTGCTTTATCCTTTTGTTTTGTATGAGTTAGATTGAAATCATTTTCCTTAAAATTAGGATTAAAAATTCATTTTTAGACCTATGGTATTGCCTTGAATTCATTTTAATTCTTTCATACTTGTACAAATTGGTGTTTTTACTATCGTTTATTAAGGTCTCATTTACTTGATTAAATTGAGTAGTGATTTAACCTATTATTAAGAACGTTAGAACTCATTCTTATATGCATTTGGTTACATTTTTTGATTGGATATTTATTTGTTGTTTTTGTTTTGTCTATGCATATTTGTTTAGTTTTGTTAAATTTTTCTTGCGTGTTTTTCTATTTGATGCACATTTGTTGGTTATCACATGTATTATCATCTATACATCATATATAAATAAAATTGCCAAGTTTTACATCAAACATGTAAACTAAGCTAATCATCACATATCATATCATCAATGGGGGTTAGAGGGGTTGCACATGATCAAAACTCTATCCCCTCCACACCAATATCATCATATCATCCCATCTACTAATCTACCAAGTATCTCATGTACAAAACATATGATTTTATCTACGGATAAATCATCAAATCTAAAACATGTGGTACATCATCAAAACATCCATCATGATACATACATACATATGAAATACAATACAAAACCATGAGCTAATCAACATCCATAAACATAAATCATCATCATAAGACATATGAAAACATGGGAATATATCACATCGAATGTCCATATATACATGTAAAAATTTCTGTCTCAAAAATGGATATACATCATTGATACAAAATATGCCATCAAGGGCATGAATCATACTAAGGCCCTCATCGAGGAATACATCAAAAATGGTACATAAAGTGTATACATAATCAAAATCATCCTTCATTACAGGAATGCATACATATCTAGGTATATCCAAATGTCATCCATGGCTAGATCCCTCCCCAAGACTACTGGGTCTATATAACTGGAAAGGAGGATGTTGTGTCTACTACTTGAGATGGTTTGGCCCCAGTGTGCCAGATTTTTGTATAGTGGGATACTAAACTGATCTAATTGAGTGACCTGAACTCCATGATCATTAGCGTGTCTAACTCACATCAATCTCGGAAAAGGGTCTAACCCTCTGTCCCGTTACCTTTGCATGCTTGTGATAAGCGGTCTGTAGTACAATACATCACCACTAGCTATTGTAAAATCCTCAACCATCTCTATATTACCTAATGAAGTGGCTGATTGAATAGCGACATATTGGTTACCTATAATTCTAGCCATATCATCCTATGCTTGTCTTAGCTTGTTATCCCGCTGCCGGTCTCTATCTATTGTATTGCCTCGAATCTTGGCTAATTCTGATCTCTCCTAATAAGTAACAACCCATGCATGACCACTGTGCATGGTCGTGTTATGTAACGAGAGGCATGTAGTTGTGCCTATGTTTTGTTGTAGAAGAATCATATTCGGGGAACCTTTTGTTCTATCTATTGAATATGCTACATCAATACAACCCCATCCACCCTAAATGGTTTATGCTCTAGCATGGTCCTTCTTTACTGTAATCTATAGATAGGCCCTCACCGATCTCACTCGGATACCACATGTAGCTAAATCGATATAGCGGACTGTAGCTTTTAATTAACCGAACTAATTTCCCATCATCACCACCACCTCGGAGCATGAGGTAGAGGACCTTACTACGGAATTACATTATAATGGAACATGAATACTAGATGGGATCCTAACTAGAGGTAGTTGAACTGTGGCGCTATTGAAAACTATCTCTTTACGGGTTCTTGACCCTATCCATGTTGCTATTGTGGTAGAGGACCTTGTCCCCCACCCCATAATGACACTAGTCGTCAAAGGGATCATCAACGTCATCATCATCATTATTGTCATCTCCATGTGAACCCTCATCACCACTACTGAGAGATCCCACTAGAGGCACTCTCACTCCTACCTCATAAGCTGCTTTAGGAATCATTAATCATCGAGGTATTACTATGTGATACTAAGTAATGTAGTCAGTTGTGAAACTTAAATCTCTCGACATGCCTCTGTGGTATCCATTGAACCGGTAGTTCTTGCAAATAGCTAGCCATAGCCACGTCCATGGTAATTTGTGGCCCCATATCAACATAATCTTAGGCTCTATTTGTATACCTCTTATCTATCCATGGAACATCCTGTAGATTAACAAGTTTTCTTTGACATCGATTAACTCTATACAAATCTCCCCTACTTTGCTTTGGCTGCCCAAAGATAAAATGCTCCACTATCACTATGTTCATCTCTAAACTGTTCTCCATTGACTAAAAATGTCTATATGACCGCTATACTATTGCATCCTGCTATAGCTCATCAAAATTGTGGCGATAGTGGTAGGTATCTCCATGTTTAGCTGCACATAATCATTGGCCATAACCCAACCCATAGTAGATGGCTCCTCTAGAGCACAAACATGCAAAACACCTTTAGGGTGATGAATGAAAATTGTTAGGGTAAAAATAGTTTACTATATGTAATTTTACATTGTATTACCTTAGGTAATTAATTGTTGTTTAATTATTTCATGGTTATGATTATATAACAATTATATTTTTCATTATGTATAGACCCGAATGTAAGTTAGTATATGGTTATTCTTCTATTTGGAATTATCTGTACACAGGTTTGTAATATTGTTGCATAATTGCACCTCCCTATTTTTTTGTACATGGCTGTTTAATTCCTATAAGAATTGTAGCACATTCATTGTAAGGATGATTTGATTAAACATTACTAAAAGTGTGATAATTCTGTCCCTATTTTACATTTTGATTTGGTACTAGAGTAGGTTGAAGTTACTGACCAGGTTGGAGAGATATTGTATAAGAAAGAAAAAGTTTTGGGGAAGAATCTGCATTCCAGGAGAGCCTGTGTTGCCTCTGCAGCTTTCTAGAACACCCTACATCCCCACACCTCCGGTCATTCTCGAGGTAAAAGAAAATAACTTTTTTTTTTTTTCTTTGTGCCTCTTACTGAGATGAAAAATTACTTCTTGGAGCAAATCGAATCACTAAAAATTTATAATAAATTTTTTTCCCCATTAGGGTTTTACCTCTAAAATTTGAGTCCATTTGGTCTCTACTAAGTGCCATAGCTCAGCTGGTAGCCCCCACCACCAAGCTCCTAACATAGCTCTACACCTAGCTAGTTCTTCGACAGAGTTGTTTGCGAAGGGATCCAACCCATACATTGCCTTGACGAGCCAAGTATTGGCAAAGGAATGTTGTGTTGGCCAAGAACCGACCCCCTCACCACCGAGCTAGTTATTCTGCAAATGTTTAAAATGATTTGAATCATACCGATCCAAACAACGAGTCTGTATCACCCAGGGTGAGTTCATGTCGAGCCAAATAAATTGTGGGAAATCAACCAATGAAGATCTCGCATCACCAATGTTAAAATGATCGGGTTAACACTTTGCATTCAAACGTTGCATCCCTATGCACACAAGTTGGGATCTCCATGCCAATGGACGATTTGTGTTCATTTGTCTCCCGAGCTTTGTTTTGCATCCACCGCCAAGTCTAACATCTCCCAAATGATGTTTATAGCAAACGCGACATGTGCCCTACCTCTGCACAAACGAACAATCTAAAAGTGACATCTAACACATTACGGTGGAGTCAATTTCAAACATAATAAACATCGGCCATATGTAAGATAAGAAAATATAAACAACAACAAAAGAGAAAAAGGCGACCTAGATCTGCATTGAGCGGAATACATAATCTACCATCCCAAAACCACCAACCATGTGCATGCAGTGAACTCCCTAGTTAGCACGAGGTAGAGGACCTTGCTACGGAATTACTTGTTATAATGGAACATGAATACTAGATGGGATCCTAACTAGAGCGGTTGAACCTATGGCGCTATCGAAAACTGTCTCTGTGCGGGTTTTGACCCTATCCATGTTTCTACTATGGTAAAGGACCTTGTCCCCCACCCCCATCATGACACTAGTCGTCAAAGGGATCATCAACGTCATCATCATCATTATTGTCATCTCCATGTGAACCCTCATCACCACTACTTGAGAGATCCCACTAGAGGCACTCTCACTCCCGCCTCATAAGCATCTTTAGGAATCATCAATCATCGAGGTATTGCTATGTGATACTAAGTAACATAGTCGGTTGTGAAACTTGAATCTCGACATGCCTCTATGGTATCCATTGAATGGTAGTTCTTGCAAATATCTAGCCATAGCCATGTCCATGGTAATTTGTGGCCCCATATCAACATAATCTTAGGCTCTACGTGTATACCTCTTATATATCCATGGAACATCCTGTAGTTTAACAAGTTTTTTTTTACATCGATCAACTCTATACAAATCTCCAATATAGCTTTGGCTTCCCAAATAAAAATGCTCCACTATCGCTATGTTCATCTCTAAACTATTCTCCATTGACTAAAAATGTCTATATGACCGCTATACTATCGCATCCTTCTATAGCTCATCAAAATCGTGGCGATAGTGGTAGGTATCTCCCATGTTTGGCTGTACATCATCATCAGCCATAACCCAACCCATAGTAGATGGCTCCTCTAGAGCACGAACTTGTAAAACACCTTTAGGGTGACGAATGAAAATTGTTAGGGTAAAAATAGTTTACTATATGTAATTTTACATTGTATTACCTTAGGTAATTAATTTTTGTTTAATTATTTCATGGTTATGATTATATAACCATTATATTTTTCATTATGTATAGACCCGAATGTAAGTTAGTATATGGTTATTCTTCTATTTGGAATTATCTCACTGTACGTACACGGTTTGTAATATTGTTGCATAATTGCAACTCCCTATTTTTTTGCACGGCTGTACAATTCCTATAAGAATTGTAGCACATTCATTGTAAGGATGATTTGATAAAACATTACTAAAAGTGTGATAATTGTGTCCCTATTTTTCATTTTGATTTGGTACTAGAGTAGGTTGAAGTTCTTGACTAGGTTAGAGAGATGTTGTATAAGAAAGAAAAAGTTTTGGAGAAGAATCGCATTCCAGGAGAGCTGTGTTGCCTCTAGCAGCTTTCTAGAACACCCTACATCCCCACACCTCCGGTCATTCTCGAGGTAAAAGAAAATAACTTTTTTTTTCCTTTGTGCATCTTACACCAAAAATATTTACTTCTTGGAGCACATCTCCCGAATCACAAAAAAATTATTAAAAAATCTTTTTCCCCCATTAGGGGTTTTACCTCTAAAATTTGAGTCCATTTGGTCTCTACTAAGTGCCATAGCTCAACTTGGTAGCCCCCACCACCGAGCTCCTAACATAGCTCTACACCTAGCTAGTTCGTCCGATGACAGAGTTGTTTACAAAGGATCCAACCCATACAATTCCTTGACGAGTCGGTATTGTCAAAGGAATGTTGTGTTGGCCAAGAACCGACCCCCTCACCACCGAGCTAGTTATTACTCAAATGTTTAAAATGATTTGAATCATCTGATCCAAACAACGAGTCTGTATCACCACAGGGTGAGTTCATGCCGAGGCAAATAAATTGTGGGAAATCAACCAATGAAGATCTGCATCACCAATGTTAAAATGATCGGGTTAACACTTGCATTCAAACATTTCATCCCTACGCATAAGCGAGTTGGGATCTCCATGCCAATGGATGAGTTGTGTTCATTTATCTCCCCGACTTTGTTTTGCATCCACCGCTAAGTCCAACATCTCCCAAATGATGGATATAGCAAAACGACGATTGTGCCCTGCGTCTGCACAAGCGAACAATGTAAAAGTGACATCTAACAAATTACGGTGGAGTCAATTTCAAACATAATAAACATCAGCTATATGGAAGATAAGAAAATCTAAACAACAACGAAAGAGAAAAAGGTGTCCCAAATCTGCATTGAGAGAAATACATAATCTGCCATCCCCAAACCACCAACCATGTGGAGGAAGTGAACTCTCTAGTTTAAAGGTTAGTCAACTTTCTACATTATTTAAAAACAATGTGCTTTATTTTACATAAGCAAACACTATGTGCGCTATGTTGGTTAGAGGATAGATTTGGGAGGAAAGGTCGGGGGTTCCAATCCCCCATATGCTTCTTTTTATAAGGTTTGAATTTAGTGGGATTTTTGCACTGGCACCATAGTTAGAGGCTAAAATCCTTGCTAAACCCCTTACCTGTAACTAAACCAACCACTATAAATAGAAGAGAAAACCTAAATAATGGGTAAAATTTGTTTTTCTCCCATTTCACACATTTTTCATTCTATTTTTTTTTCAAAAGGGGGACACGTAAAAGCGCATTTTAAGCCATTTTTTTGATTTTTTGAACGTAGAGTCGTATTGAGCTCAAAAGTCCCCTGGGCCTCAAAAAACAAAAACATTTAATTGTCATTTAATTTTTCAAAATTTTGGATATAATTGTATATTTTAGTGTATTGTACTAATTTGCAGTTGTCACATTCAACCATAAACCATTATAATCGCTTAAAAGCGGCGAGAGTTTTGTAATAAAAAACAATAAAAATTTGTTTTTGTAACAATCACGAGATCTTCAATCTCTTACACAAATTTCAATATAAACAATGCATCTCGAGAAGTGCTTACGGGTAAAGTCACCGCGACTACTACCGCACTTAACGCCTAATATAGTTGCGGCAAACGTCATCGAGAATCGACCTTTTAAATTGATAGGGAGTAATAAGGACATAGTGCATACACTTTGAGCCCTCCCATCCATCTGTGAACGATTTCACGACGTAAATCTAGACACTAAAATTATCCAAGTATATAGTGAAGTTACGCATGTGTATGAGGATATTTATTTGATTCAATGTCAATAATCACACAGACCGCTTTCAGTATTGTCTTGGTACCACATATTAGATTCTTTCATGTACATTAATGTGTCTTTCACATACTACTGAGTATATAGAAAGGGAAAGATTATACTACATGCCGATGAGTATATCAAAACAACTCGTATATAGAAAGGTTCAATATATTAGACTGATGGTATATAGATTGGGAGACCATATACCTGGAGTGATAAGAGCCTTACCCTTTGTTAGTTGATTATGCAAAATGGGCACCAATGCCCCCAAATTATTTCTTCCAGATTCACAACTTCTAAGAGGAAATAACTATGCAACATGGAAGAAAAAAATCAAAACACACATCTTGAGATTGAATATATTTCGAGTGTTAAGAATGGTTACGTAACCATATTGGAAACTAATGTAACTCAACAACAATAGTTTGATAGATCCAATCAGAAGGCCAAGATGATAATCTTGTTTGTAGTTTCTAATGATGTGAAACCCCACATTCGAGATGCCAAAATATCCAAAGAAGCGTGGGATAAGTTGAGCACAGTGTATGAGGCCAAGAACAAGAATACAATACTAAATTTGCAGAGTCAATTACACACACTGAAGTTCAAACAAAATGAGAAAATAGAATATTTTTTTAGAAGAGTTACAGAATTGAGGGCTTTACTTCTAGCCCTAGGAGAGGAGCTCACCAATGAAGCTCTTGTTCCCATTATTCTGAGAGCACTCCCTCCATCATACAAAACTTTTGTAACAATACTAAACTTATCGGATTAGACAGTTTCTTTTGACAAGTTAGTAAATCTACTACAATAAGAAGAAACTACGTACAAGAAATATGATGAAGGGTAACATACAATTTCTTTTAATCAGAAATGAAAAGGAAAAGGAAAAGGAAAATTCAACTCTAATTCCTCTCAAAAGTCCCTAAATCACAATTGGCATCAATAAGGGGACAATCAAGAAAAGAAGAAATGTCCTATCTCGTAAAGAGGACATGAGTTGAAATATTGTTACTATAATACATACAAGAAAGGTTCATCAAGCAATTCTAGACCTCAAAATCAACAATCTCACAAGGGAAATTCTAACTACAATCAAGGGTAGAAAAAGGGGATCTTGAAAAGAAAACCCCATCAGAAGGAAATATAGGCGAGCGAGAAGAAAATTTGGATAATGAAGACTTCTTGTACAATGCTCGCTTAAGTTAACCTTTCACATCATCTAGTGATGTCTGGTATGTTAATTCAGGAGCCACTTCACATGTGATTGGCCATAGAGACTAGTTTACCAAAATGAGGGACACACCTTCAAAGAATCATGTTTCATTGGATGATGATTATTCGTACATAGTACAAGGGATTGGGAATATTTATCTACCCCTTCATTCAAAAAATTGTAGATTATCAGATGTACTATATCTCCTTGGGTTGACAAAGAATCTACTATTAGTCAGTCAACTCCTAGATCACAATTTGAAATTTTATTTTCATACTCATTCCGACAAGAAAATGTGTTTAATTCGAGACAAATCACAAGGTTCAAAAATTGTTGGAGAATCCACTAAAGTGGGACGTATATTCCAGACTTAATTTTGTCCGTAGAGATGATTGGGAACTTGTAGCTGATAATTCTATCTCTACACAATTGTGGCATTGGAGACTTGGTAACATTAGTTTCAAGTATCTCGAAACACTTCACCGGTATAACATGGTAAAAATATTTCCATCTCTCCAGAAGGATACAAATAAATTTCCTCACTACCTAGCAGGAAAATAACACACTCGTAGACATCAAAATTAGGTCACACTCCACTTGGTCCTTTTTTGAATAGCCAACTTAAACATATTCACCTAACCATGACCTCCCTACCCCACATTAACATTAATATAATTATTTATAATTAAATTACTAGTAATCCTCACTTCATTCATTATTTAAATACCTTAATTAAAAATAATTTCCACCTCACCGCACCACCTCACCTAGACACCTTACCACAAACACATTTTTAGCATATTTCCCCCTTTTTACTCACCATAACTAACCACATGCCCGCTCATTAAAACATAATGTTTTGATCCGTGAGAATAGACTGAGCTGGCCCAAGAGGATCGCCAAGATCTGGAATTTTTAGTAAACCTAGGATTTCCCACTGTGTAATCGATGTCGGTCAACCCTAAAGATGCCAGTCACCACCCTAAACCACCTTTGGTTACCTTATATTCCTTTTGGTAACCTTGTTTGAGAGGTTGGCCACATTATTGATTTTGGGAATGAAGGATATATACATGCAAGCAAGAACTAGATCCCTTTCACACGTCTAGACAGCCATAGCCAAAGCACCAATATTGATCAGAAGGTATTTACATCCAAAACAACATTCTAGGAATCATTACCATAGAACTAAGCACCACTCCACAGATCAACTATCACCAGCATCTCCAACCACCTCTCCACCACTAAAGGAATTTAAAACACATCTGAACTCCAAGTAAGTTTGTTTCTCCTCTATTACTGGTAGTTTTATTCTTTATTTTCTTTCATCTATTCACTGTTATTACTTAGATCTATCCCTCAGCTTCCTCTCTATCAACCACCCCATCACACCCAACCTAAACTTCACAAAATCCTATCTTATAAACAATGGATTGACGGCCTTCTAGAAAGTACCATACTTCACAGATCTAGCATATGCTAGGCAATCCATTGTCATATGCTATTTAACTCTATTTTCGTGGTCTTGTTGTGTATTTCATGTAGTTCCTCATAGCCAAAAGGAATCTCTCACGGTCGGGATGGATCAAGAAGTCGAAATGAACGTAATGACACAGTAAACCGACCATCAAAACATGTATTCCTCCTTGGCCCACTCCCTTATCTATTTCATCTAAATCCTTAAATAAAATGGTGAAACACACATAGCTTCATTCTAGAAGTGTACTTATCGATCTCATTGTAATCTTGATTTGGTTCATCTTTATCTCTACAGAGCAATGCAACTAAGTCATTTTGGATCCTAATACTTCATAATTTGTGTTGACGATTCTTCAAGAAAAATGTGGATATATTGTCTTCACAAGAAAAGTGATGCTTTTGAAAGTTCAAAAATTTCAAAGTGGCTATTAAGAACAAATTTGTTCATCACATCAGAGCTCTCTATTCATATCAAGGTGAGAATTCACAAGTGATGATTTCAAATCCTACCTACACACTCATGGGATTTGTCGACATAAGCCTCCTCCACACACACCGTAACAAAATATTGTTGTTGAGAGAAGAAATTGTACTATCATGGAAATGATGGGTTGCATGATCAATGATTTTGGTTGAGCGAGGACATTCTCGGGAAGAAGCAACAAAGAAAATAGTGTATCTGTTGACCAAAGTGTCCATAGTTTCTCTTGATGGAGTAATGCCACAAGAAGCATGGAAAAAGAGGAAGCGATATGTTACACACCTTAGAGTATTTTGGTGTAAATCAAGTATGCATATACCCAAGAAGAATAGAAAGAAATTGGATATGAATTCACATAAACTCATCTTCATTGGTTACAGTGAAGAAACTCTTGGGTACAGATTGATGGATTGGAAGACCAATAAATTCTACACCAGTAGAGATGTTGAGTATTTTTAGAAGAAGGAAGCGAGAGACTCCTCCTCAATACTCACCTGATGTAGATTTTCACTTGTAAAAATAAAAGCTGATGTTCCATGAGATAATGACAAAGTGATGATGGGGATGATTAGATAGAACCACGACCCATGGGAGCATTTCATTGTATGCCCAAGTGGTATAATAGCATGCTACGAGATGAAAAATTGGATCTTTTTGATACATCCACCACTAGACCACGGATTGTAGTAAAGCATGAGAAGAAGTAAAATTTTCCTTGATGATTAGGGTTATTAAATTTGATGAGACCTTTACTTGTCGAGGTTTCCCTACGATTCAAAAGCTTGGAAATATTCCATGGAAGCTGAGTATCAATCGGTGATGAAAAATAACACTTGGTAGCTTGTCAATCTTCCACCAGGAAAGAAACCAATTTGTTGCGGTGGATATTCAAAATAAACAAATAAGTAGATGGGACCATAGACAATTACAAAGTGAGACTTGTAGCAAATAGGTATACGCAAAAGAAGGCATTGAGTATGAGGAGACATTTTTTCCCATAGCTAAGATCAAAATGATCGGGATGATATTTTTGTAGCTACACTATTTGGATGGAAAGTTTATCATATGGACATAAGAAGTTCCTTTCTGCATGGAGATTTATAAGAAGAATTCTACATGACTTAACTTTGAGGGATATTTCGTACATGGTCAAGAAACAAAGGTATGCGATTCAAGAAATCTTTGTATGTTCCTAAACACACACCATGGGATTGGTACATCAAAATTGATGAGCATATCATACAACATGGATTTGTCATAAATCCATATGATCCCAATCTCTACCTCAAAAGAAAGGGGCAAATTTTTTTATTGTTCTTTATGTCGACGATCTAGTTATCACCTTTGGCAGTTCAAATAAGATGGTCAATGCAACAAAGAAATATCTTAAATGATTTTTCAACATGAAAGATCTTGGAATGATGCACTACTATATTGGATTAGAGGTATGACAAAAGGAGAATCACATATTTATTTCTCGGTAGAAGTATACCAAGAAAACACTCGATAAATTAAGGATGATGGATTGCACACCTATTACTACACCTATGGAGAACATATTGCAGTTATCTCATTCGATCCATCTCCAAAGTGGTAGATGCAATTATCTAGCGATAATTGATTGGGAGTCTCATTTACCCGACCTAAACTAGACCATATATCGGCTTTGCGGTGAGCTATCTTTCAAGGTTCTTGTAGGAGCCCCACGTTTGTCATTAGAAGGTAGTAAGGAAAATATTGAGATATCTCAAAGGAATAATGGATCTTGGTCTAGAATAAAAGAATAATGATCAAATCTTCTTGACTAGATATTGATTCATATCATGATAGAAAATCCACTTCGGGATGTGTGTTCTTTTTGAGATCTGGTGATATCATGGGGAATCAAGAAACAATACTTTGTTTCTCTCTCTTATAGAAGGCGAGTATCATTTTGCAAGTGAAGTTATCTGTGAAGTGATATGGCTATGTTGGATACTTGAAGGACTTGGACTACCACGGGTAAAACCGACCATCTTATATGTTGAAAATGAAGGTGTTCTCAAACTTGTTCGCAATCTAGTTTTTCACAAGAGAACAAAGAACATTGAGGTACATGTACATTTCATATGTGAACATGTCTAGAAACATAACATACAACTTCAATTTTTTCCAACAAGCTGAAAAATGAGAATGTATCTTCACAAAATCACTTACACATCAAAATTTCATGTTTTTTAGAGAGTTACTCTCCTCATCCCTTGAGACAATGAAAAATTCATGGGGAAATGTTAGGATAAAAATATTTTACTATATGTAATTTTACATTGTATTACCTTAGGTAGTTATTTATTGTTTAATTGTTGCATGGTTATGATTTTATAACCATTATATTTGTCATCATGTAAATACCCGGATGTATATTGTTATCCAGTTATTATTTTGTTTGGAATTACTATACCTTTGGTTTGTAATATTATTGCATAGTTTTAACTCCCTATTTTCTCGTACATGTCCGTACAGGTTTCTATAAGAATTTATGCACATTAATTGTAAGGTTGATTTGATTGAAATTTACTAAAATTTTGAGCCTTCCATCCCTCTTCTCCATTTTCATCAATGTGATCCCACAACCAAATCTATAACAATCTAGTTGGACCTACCATCTTCCGACGGTAGTAAGTGATCAAGTGTAGGTCACAGAGATAAATGTATGGGTATGCACTTTGACAGTATCTCTCCCCATCAATCAATCCATGTATAATTCTAATGATACCAAGAGGAAATGAGGCTACGGTCTTGTCAAGAAGCAAAATTCCACCGATAAAGTCCATCAAGTATACTACCACCCAATCCAGTTCGGGATCTGCTATACATCGGGATAATATGACCGTCATACCTTGGTGAGGTATATATAGGGCTTCGAAAAACTCTAGAATACACTAATAAAAATTAGGCTGATGGCTCATATATTGATTCAACTCACCTTGGATGGTAACTTCATATACCCTCCATACATCCTCTAAAGTGATGGTGATCTTTCCTATCGGGAGCGGAAAGCAATGGCTCGCATTGTGCCACCTTTCAGCTAAGGCTATCGGGAGGTCATGGTACAAGGTGATCTATGGCATTTCGGCCACGTATGCTAATCTAGTCACATTAAAGAGGATATCTAATATATTTCGATCATGTTCATTAAAGGATGCCTCTATGACCGTTTGGAGACCATGCCGCTCTCTCGTATAGAGAATTGGTAATTGTATCTCAAAAATAACAATACATTTGTTAGGATATTTCTACCTATACTTATTATATTATTCATCTAAAAACCCACTAATTTATAATTTTCTTCTACAAATTTCTAGCCTACACTCTTCTACACTTAATTTTTTTTTCTCAAAAATGATTTAAGTCTTTCTTTTGATGCGTGCGCGATTATTTCAACACATACACACTAAATGTGCATATACCTACCTTTCAATGCATATGTGCCCATGTCAATGCATATGCACTAAACATTTTCTACCAAAAATTTCAAACCTTACAGAGCACATACACGTCCGGTCTAGCGCATATGTGTGCTATTCGGTGCACGCGTGCGTGTATGCATGTGCTTTTTCCCATACGACACATATGCATCCCAACCAACAAAAACGTGTGCAAATACTCATTTTTCACCACATACGCATGTGCATAAGCATCATTTCATTGCATACGCATACATGCACGTGTTGATTTTAGCCCTAACTACCCTAAAATGACATAATATGTAATAAACTAATCAATAAATGACAAAATTATCAAGAAGGAATAGATAAATCACATAAGGTCCATCCGCATCGGCCCGAAGTTACTTCTGGATGTGATCAACTCATCTCCTCCACCTCTAAAGTCTCTCCATCTCTTGAATCAGCTTACAAAGCACTTGTGGTGATATTCGGCAAGAGCTCCATAGAAAATGAACTATTTGTGATTGTCTACCCCATCCCAGGTGGGTATATTAAGCTACCGTGATGCTCCTAGGGCATTTCTTGGTCATATTGATCCCTTCGACGCTTCTCCTCCTCACTGAAATAATAATTTTTTTATTTAAAATGATTATTTTTATTAATTTTTCACTACATTGGGGAAATATTTTCCACCTAGCGCTCATTTCTTCACCCTAGGGATTTTTCAATTTTTCTAGGTGCTATTTTTCTATATCTTCTTCTATTTTTCCTGTCCCAATGATTATTTTTATTAAATAATTATTTTTGGCTCATTCTTCTTCTTATTAGGGCATTTTATTGCCATCCAATGCCCTTTACTTCACTGTGGGAATTTTCACGTGTTTTTGAATCATATTATATTTTTAAAATTCTTCTAACCAATCAAAAATTTAAAAATTATAAAGTCATTCACAAATACAAAAATGTAAAACTTCAAAAATAGCCTAAAATTGGTGACAAGCTCATTTGTAGCTTAAAATTGTGTTTCTCACATGGAACTCATCTGTTATCTTGCTAAAGTTTTTCACATGTTTTGAAACAATGAATCATAGACCACCTAACTCTACAATCATTTATAAAGGCTAAGTTGCTTACTTTGTCTATACTCTAAGGTACAACGAGTTTTTTGTGCTTTTTCATTGTGCATAATACTTTTCATTCAACCCAAGTGTCCTCCAACTTTTCCTTTCATGTACAATTTACTTGGGGCATCATTTCTACCCTTTTAGTTTATCACCGACATGTTTTAACTTCATCTTGATAAGAAGATATTTGTGTAACTATCTCGAACATTGTTGGTTTGAGTGTGTATGTTTGTACTTATTTCCCTGTTAGATTGTCTTATTTACTTCTCGTATTGCGTTACATTTTGTATGTTGTATGGAGTTGGCATTTTTAGCAATTGATAACTATTTGTATCATGAGTTTTCATTTCATTATATGCTATTATCACATGCTTATATTTTAATAAGGACCGACGATGAAGATTCTTGGCAATATGATATAATCAAACATTGTTTTATGTGAAGTAGCATCACAAATAGATCAATATCTCCCCCTTTTTAATTTTCCCATCTCCCCTCTTTCTTATTCTTCACACTATTCTTTCTTCTTTTCTTCTTTCTTCTTCTTTTTGATCATTGACCGACCACTTTAATTTCCCTATCAAAACTCAAGGGGGCATCATTCACCCTACTAATGTTTCTTCCACTCCATCAAAATTTTATAGTCATGTGTGTTTTTCTACTTTATTTGAAGTGGCATAGCTTATGCCACCCCATTGATGTGAAAATGTAGACGGTAGTAGTTTGATCGAAGAAATATTATTCTTAATATTTCACTAACTATCCTCCTCTTTGCATATTGACGACATCTCATCAATTAGGCCTATCTAACTCTCTATTTACAACATCTATTTGGTTGTATTCCTCTTGTAATCAATTAAACAAGTTAATATAGCCTCTTATTGGCTAGATCCTCTTTTATACCACTTATACTATATTCCTATACTATTAATCCATTTCATTGGAATGATTAGACCTTTCAAAACCCTCTTGAAACCCTAATTCCTCTCTAAATAGGATTAACTAGCCTAACTTAGTTTAACTAGTCCTAAACCATGATTAACCTCTTCTAAGCCTATTCAAATCTTACTTTGACTCACTAAATTGATTTTTGGCTTATTCATTTTTCCCAAATGCACTAAATTCTCCCACTTTCCAAAATGGAATACTATAAATACTCCACTACCCCTCTCACTTTTCTAAGAACACTTCCTCTCTCTAGGCTAAACTATAGTATTATTGCTAGGATTAGAGCATTTTCTTTATTATTATATTGAGCTAATATTGATGTTTCTTTTCTATTTCACTACATTCACACGTTCGAGTAAATGGAAGGAATGATGTTTGTTTTTATCCATTAATAATGATCTCCCACCCTCATAATCATAAAAGAGATTTCTTAAAATCTACCTAGGTTCATTTTAAAGCTTTCAATAGTAGAGTATTACTAAATATATTAGATTTTCTTGTTTCTTTCAAGATTAATGTATGCAAAGTGATAAATCCTTGTTTATCTCTTATTCTGATGGTCCATTGACTATTTTGTTTAAAGATTTTGGGGCCTTTTGAGTGTTCTTAACCCATTTCATAGCTTTTGCAGCTTTTCCTTTTTCACACTAAACAATCATTCTATGATAAATCCTTATAATTGGCATCACATTCTAGACATATTTTCTTACGTCTAATAATATTGCATGTTCATTCTTATACAACATGTTATATGATGAAAATTTTCTTTTTTGGGTGTGGTCATGCTTACTTTGCAACTTCACCTTGGGAATAAATATGATAATGTCAAACACATTTTTCCAAACTAGAGAGAAGATGGGTAATTCTAATGTGTGTCAGAGACGTGAAAAATTATAATGCATATTGTTTTTGATGCACGGATGAATCACATCCATCCATGTCGGTGCTAATTGTAACTCCCACATTTCTTGGTGTCTCCCTTTCATCAATGGTTCACAACATTATTTAGTGTTAGCGCTATCTAAAGGAAGCATTCATTTTTAATCACCTTGACCATGTTCATATTTTCCTATTGATTTTTATTCCTCGAGGTAGGGTATCATACACTTCGATGGATGCCAATAAAAATTAAAGTTCTAATTTGTAGGAGATAGTGGGAGAGAATAAATACCAAATAAAGCGTTATATATGTTCTTACTAGTTCCTCTGCATGTTATTCTAATTTTTTATCTCTTACTAGTTCTGTGTAGTAGTTTGATATCTCTTTTTCTCGAAAAAATGTTGCAATTTAAAAACATAAATGATCATAAACTTGAATGTGCTCAGGGGTTACGATTCTTCTATCATTATTAAATTTATCACTTTCTTTGAACTTATTAGCACAAAAAAAAACATGTAATTTCTAGGTTGGTGGCATTTTTGATATATTTATTGCTCAATAATCATTCTATGATAAATAATTAACTTTAACATCACATTTAACGCATATTAAATCTACATCTGATTAGAGCACATTTTTATTCATATGAAGGAATTTCTATGATAACACATTTTTTTCATTTACAATACAAGTTTGTTTTCTTGATATATAAAAAGAACATTTTCAAACAACAAAAGACAATTATTTTTATTAATATTTGTGAGTTAATAGGAAAAATATCATCAGAAATGTAATTTTTATAAAATACAACAATAATAATGATGTGAAATTGGTGGATGCAAGGCTCTTATCACTCCAAAAAGATGCATCTTTTGATATATCCCAAACCTGATATACCAAATTTGTCTGGGGAAAGAAGTGGTATGGGGAACCCTTGGAATACTAAAAGAGACTCACCTAATCATTACTATCCCTCTTAGAGGAGTGAATCACCACTCTAATGATGGATTTTGTGACTAGGTGGTAGGGTGATGAGGGAATGATTTGTGTATGGTGTCCTTATTTATCACAAAAGAAATTATAGGGACAATGCCATTAACTTCATTGTTACATATATTTTAGTCATATACTTGTAGTAACTCATTATGAATTTGTTATTTTAATTTATTTTATTTATCCTTCTCTTTTATGGAAATCTATATCGATCATGTAAAATCAAGTTAACCAAAAATAATAAAAGACAAATTCAATCATGTTTATGATTCTCAAGCTCACCAAAAGCACGCGAGAGAAGAGCATACATAACTTAATTGCAAGAAGATAAAAGATAGTTAGTAAGATGGGTTAGATTAAGTTATGAAATAAATCTGAATCATTTTTATCCTCAACATTTCCCGAAGGATGCAATAGAAGAGAATTCATGATGCCGATTATTGAAAAACGAGATGTAAAAATCGAAATAACAAGATAAGTAATATATTTTATTCGAAACAAAAGATTAAGGAAAATTTTCAACTCTATTTTATGTATAAACCTAAAAATAATGGTTAGAAAAAAGTATAAATGTGTCAAAATGTCTTCTTATATACCAAGTTTTTCGAGTTTGAAGTGTTTTCTATTTTCGAAGACTTGTGTTATTATAACACATGTAATAATGTAAGATTTTTTTGTCTGTATTTGTTTAATAGTTATGTTATTGAAACACAAATTAATCTAATTGTAATAATCCTAAATAATTACAAAGACATTAAAAATCCACAATTTGTAAGTTTGTGGAATTTTTGACATATTTACCGCTTAACAATCGTTCTATGATAAATCCTTATTTTTTGCAACACATTTGACACAAATTAAGTTGACATCTGATTAGACTACATTTTTATTCATATGCAACAAGTTATATGATAGAAAATTGTTTTGGAGTGTAAGAATTTTTAATTTGTAACTTCACTTTTGGAATTAGTATTATAATGCCAAAGGCATTTTTCAAAACTAGAGTGAAGATGGGCGTTTCTTATGGGTGTTAGAGACATGAACAACTGTGATGCATTTGGACTTGAATGCACCAAAATATCACATCCATGTTTTTTCTGATGTAGAATCCACGATCGTTGATGAATTCCTTCAATCAATGGTTGATAATTGTATTCATGTCAAATCTCTCTAAAGGATGCATTTAATTTTCTCTAGTAGTTTGTATGTGTTGGGATTATAACAAATGTAATAATGTAAAGCTTATTTTTTTATCTCGTGTTGGTTCGTAGTTATGTTTCTTGAAACACAAATTAATGTAATTGTAATAATCCCAAACAATTACAAAGCCATTAAAAATGCACACTTTCTAGGTTGGTGGCATTTGTGATATATTTACTTGCTCGAGAATCATTATGTGATAAATCCTTTTTTTTGCTTCAAATTTCACATAGATTAAGTTTAAATCTGATCCAACTGCATGCTTATTCATATGTAACAAGTTCAATGATAACACATTATTTTAATTTACAATACAAGTTTGTTTGTTTGATATATAAAAGAATATTTTAAAACAACAAACAAATAATGTTTTGTTTAATTTCTTGTGTCTTAATAGGAAAAATAGCATAAGGAAATGCAAAGTTTTTATAAAATACAACAAGAAGAATGACTTGAAATGGGTGGATGCAAGTATCTTATCACTCCAAAATGATACATCTTTCGATTTATCCCGACCTAATATACCAAATATGTACAAGACGAAGTGGTGCTGGGAACCCTCAAAGCACTAAGCAAGAGTTAATTAATCATTACTATCCATTTAGAAGAGTGAATCACCACTCCAATGATGGGTTTTGTGTGGTGTCCTTACATTTCGGAGGATAATTTAAAGCAACAATGCCATATACTTCGTTGTTACATATATTTTAGGCATACACTCACAGTAACCCATCATGACTTCTTTAGTTTTTGTTTTATTTATCCTTCTATTTTATGGAAATATCTATCAATCATGTGAACTGAATTTAACCAAAAATAATAAAAGAACAATTAAAATGTTTATGATTCTAAAGCTCACCAAAATTGTGCGAGAGAAGATCATACGCGACTTGGTTATAGAAAGGTAAAAGGTAAATAGTAAGATGGGTTATATTAAGCTATGAAAGAAATCTCAATTGATTTTGATTCTCAAAATTTCCCGAAGGGTGCGATAGAAGAGCATACGTGACATCAGTTATAAACCTAAAAATTATTAGAAAATAAGTACAAAAAGAGCAAACATAGAGTTAATTGAACACTTGAAAATCTGTAAGAAAATGTAATTACGACATAAACCGCTAACACATGTAGAAATAATAAAAACATAGAAACATAGAATAAACACACTTGAAATGAAAGGAAACACATATAATATGTTACACGAAACACCGAGTAGAATACGGATGCATAAACAAAATGTTAGGACAATGACATTAATGGAAAGGCATACCTACAAAACAAATAAAATAAGATGAGAAATTTTATCACAAAAACTATCACGTAGACACACCTAATTTCATGCTCACATAGGTATCCAAATGGAGATGTAGATCTAAAGGAAGAAAAAGTTAGTATAAAACACCGGTGCATATAATATAATGTAAAAACAACACGAAGTACACATACACAAGGATTTGAATAGATATGCGGTCTAAAAATGTTAGCATTAATCATGTGCTACACTAGCGCATAGAAGATGATTAAAGCACATATCACCTTTAACTATAACTTTTTTTTTTCCAAAAACAACCAAATTATCTAGTTTTTGTAAACTAATCACAATCTACTCCAAAAAATGCCCTAAAAATTGGTCAGTTGTCCTTGAACAACACAAAAATATGATATTAAGATTAAAATGAAAAAAAACAAATAATAATGTGTTGTATTCCCACCGGGCGTGCAAGAAATATATATACAAATAAAATGTAAAATAAGAGAAGAAAAAAACACAATGTGCAAACATGATACCTCCTTCATATCTCCTTACAATCTCATATGAGATTGGATATATCTTGTAATGAAGCATTGGGCTTATTAAATCTCTATGTCCTATTAGATGTGGATGCTCCAAAAATTCAAAATGGAAGAAGATATTAAATATGATCAATGCATTTGAACGATTGAATTGATTAGTAGATTCATGATCAATTAGACAACGTAATGACGTTTAAAATTGAACGGAAATTTGAAACAATAAATATCTATACACTTAAGCTTCCAAAGAGGAAAAAATTGAGAGGAATGAGTTTTTATTTATATATTAGGAAGATAATCCCATATCATTGATTTGTGTGATTAATTTTCAGATTTGAGGCTAATCAAGAATGATTGGAATGATTTTTCTATTTTCAATTTGAGTGGCAAGATAAGATTCCAATTTAAGCTTAATTGAGTGAGTTGTCATTGAATGTTTCAAAAGGTAGCATATATTTTGAATAATTCAAATTTTTCTTTAAATTAATATTTCATGTCTTTAATTTTATTCACTTGAAGAGAAACGTGAATTTTATTCACCCGAAGAGCTATGTGATTTTTATGGTTGACATAAATGAATCATAGAAAACACATTATTTCTTCTCTCTCTCTTTGTGAAACTACACATTTTGAAATATATACATCTTCTTAAAATAACATCTCACCCGAAAGAAGTTTTCAATGATCACATGATCAGAGCATTGATAGTGGTCACCCAGATGGTTATCTTTGTCCAAGACCCCATTAGAGGACATCTCGCCCTGCAATAACATAACCTGAAACCTCACCTTTAGAATTTCCTTCTTCGTAGGAAGCCTTCCCAACCAAAAACTCTACTATAAATTCATTAGTCAGTTTTCAAAATAGCATAAGCTGAAAAAACTAAATTCACTTATAGGATTTACGTATCTTTCTTATTTTTTTGCTTGACTTGTGTTTTGAGGTTTAAGGATACACATTCTTCATTTTTCTCTTTTTCCTTTGACAATTTGCCATCACAGTTGGAGTATTCTGACTCTCTCTGAGTGTGTAAGGACCTCATCTTATCATCCCTAGACTTTTAGGTTGATTATTCATCTAATCTAAATTCACAAAAAGTAATTTTTTTCTTCATTCTTCTGATTTCATAGTAACCAACCTCGGTCTAGCACCACCGTCGCCTTTACATCAGACCACCATTGGTTTACCTATCTAGTGTCGAGTTCCTTGTTCTTCTAATTTGTTTACCCAAAGAACACAGATCTCATCCTCTCTTAGGTTTAGAGTCTTTTTGTATCCTTGTACTCTCTGTACTCTGATAACAATCATCAAATAAAACTTTCCTATCTAATAGTCCTCGCCTACCTCATTTGTTGAAACTATTGTTTTCTCATAATGTAACCGATAATGGTTCCCGTAACTTTCATTTGTCACCCTTAACCGCCATCGGTCATCACTTAACTAACATCAGCTAGCGTGGTATCAAGGCGTCGGTCACTTTGTTTTTATTTTAATCAAAACAGATTACAAACTTTCCCTCTCATATCTATTTTGTCCCATCTATGTTGTTCTCTTTTTCATTTACGAGTAAAATTCATCTAATATACACTCGATTCACATGGTATGACTCGTAACCAAACTAACCCCTTTGTATTCCGTGCCGGCCATCAGACATTCCCACCTAGTCCATCACCGCCATCCATCATGTCACCTATTAATCCGACTCAACTCATCCCCATCGCTACCATGAGAAGGAGTTCGCGACACTGCTTGACCAGAATCCCGCTCCCCTCCAGTACTACCTTGCTCATTCTTCCACCCAAGATTCCTTAGGATAATTAATATATGGAATTCCCGTATCTATCCCTCCTTCTCTCGCCCCCACTTCGGTGCTACCTTAATCCACTTTACCACAGGGTGTCTCGGGTGAACCCCACAACTACTATAACCATAAAGTCTACATCATCTATTGCACCCGCGACATCGATTGTCCCTCCAAAATCTGATTTATGTATAGCCCCATCTATACCTGCCACTTCACATATACCCATTGCATTACAACCACCCACAATGTTGGCAGATTACACCCCTTTTCAAAACCTCATTCTTTCTATCCCATAGTTCTTACCCCTAATTACCACTAGAGTGGTTACGAATGCCCCACCTGCTTACACATACTACCAACAACCCCTGTCCTCGTCTATTCCTCCTACGCAATTCTCATACTTAGTGCCACCATACACTAACATACCACCCACCTCATACATTCAAATCAAACTCCTTTTTCTCATAGGGGCACCCATTCATTCCAACCTACTAACGACACTGATTAAAATGATGATGGAAAATATGTAGACCTTAGAAGCATTTGTTTCTTGCTCCCGTAATTCTTTAACACATCACAAAATATGTAACTAGCCTATCCATCCATTTATTTTGATTCATCCCTAGCTTTGTGCATCAGAAATTCCTAAATTCAATCATTTCAACAAGAAAGAATACCCAAAACAACACTTACGGTCATTCAAACATGGGTGCTAACTAATCACCCACGAAGATGCTTTGCTCCTACTAACTTTCCCAATGTCCTTGATGGGACCGACATGTGATTGGTATAGTGGACTACCACAACATTCCATTTATTCCTTTAATCAAGTAACCAAATCTTTCTTAGATTAGTTTTCAATCAATGTTACCAAGAAAGTCACCATGACCGATCTCTATTTAAACCGATAGTATGAAGATGAATCTATCGTAGATTTCATTACCCACCGCGAGAGTCTTATTAAGAAATTGACGTTCCAACTACCTCAAACTGAACTTATTGATTTATTCACTAGAGATTGTGCCAAACACATATCTCTAACTATACAAGTCCAAAGCTTTTGAACCTTTGATGAAGTGTTCACCATGGCATGAAAACTAAAAGTTCGTGCCATTGAGGAAAAGAATATCCAATTACAAAACAAGAATACCCCATTCAAATCAAACAATTCTTTTTCATCTTCAAAAACTCAAAATACCTATTCAAAGCCCAAAGGATTTGCCAACGCGGTAGTCCTCAAAGTGGGTCCACGTCATTTTTATAATAAGGCACAACCTTCTTCCAATCTTTCTCATGTCCAGGACCTTTCAGCTCCAGTAATGCAATAATGGAAGTACACTTCAATTGAGAGCCCTATTCTTTAGTCTTGGAAAATATTCTCAAAGTTGGAGCCATTACACTTGCCCCTATAAAACCTCATATAGGTTTCGATCCTACTCGTCCTGTGTGTGCATGGTATAAAGAACACGATTCACGTAATTACCATCATGTTAAAGGACATAGTGATGAATCGTATAAATTTTAAAAACATTGTCCAAGAAATGATAGATAATGGAGACATTGTTGTGGACAGCACTGAACACACTAGTAAATCAAAATTTTCCTATCTTTAAAAATTCCTTCCCTAATCATAAACCATCGTCTATACAAAATAGTGAAACTTCATCTAGTGATAATAATGTCGGTGAAGTCCACGCGGTCTTTGATATCATACATGTCGTTCCTCAAATCCCACCTACTTCGTCTATTGAGGAAATTTTGACACTAACACCTCTACCCGCAGAGGAGAATATCTCTTCTACTCCTTCACCTATAAAGGATTCCCCCTCATCTCCCCTACTCTCACGGAATAGCCCACACTTTCTACCGATGTCCATTCATCATCTACCTCTTGGCCCATTAAATAGTCAACACTTTTTATTCTACCATCCAAAGGAGAATCATCATCGCCTTCTCCTCCACTAAGGGAGAGGTCTATCTCAACCAACCTATTGTCTCTCCTACCTATGGGGGACTCGTTAGACATACCACTACATATTGGGGGCGCCTCCCCGGTATCCCAGACCCAATTAACGTGATCTCATGTCTATTACCTACAAAATATGAGGTTATCTAATTCCTTGTATCACGACATATTCTATAGGGATTTCCACCTAAACCATTCCATTCTCTTCTTCATAATCCCATTTTCACGATTGATCGATCGATTGGATTACGTTGATCGTTTGCATGCTATGGGGACATCTTTGGCTCCCCATTTCGACCCAAATGCATATGTTGCGTGAGGATACTTCCAAAATCTACCCAAAGGTATTTTTTGGAAACCAAATCAACACTAACCATGCTGATTGGAGAAGCTTATTCTTCCTCTTCATCATCCCTACCTCCATCCAAACCTCTACCCATAACTAAAATTGTTTGCAAACCTAAAAATATACTCACACTTATCCCCTCACATGTATCTAGACACGTCACTACTCTGGGTGTCATGCTGACATCAAGCCTTACTCACCCACATGTCGATTGGACCTAGCTATGCCTTCCCAATCGCACACCAACATTATATTCCCCTAAAAGAAAAACCCAACCTTCTAGGCTGCATACACCGGTCTCACCTACCACACCTTTTTCACCTTCGCTGCTTCCATCCATCCTAGGGCCACATCCATCAACCTTGACCAAAAATTCTCTTATCCAAGACCACTCAAAAGATAAGCAACCCTTTGCTTCATCATGGGCCTTCAATACACCCCAATCACCTGAAAACCAAGCACCCTCACCTTCACCTT
Source organism: Taxus wallichiana var. yunnanensis (assembly GCA_018340775.1). Lineage (NCBI taxonomy): Eukaryota > Viridiplantae > Streptophyta > Pinopsida > Cupressales > Taxaceae > Taxus > Taxus wallichiana. The sequence goes on along the minus strand of CM031237.1, from coordinate 871,191,556 downwards.
CACCCGTAAACTTCTTACTACATATTCCTCCACTAACTACTATAACCCCAACATTTCCTATAGATCTTCAACCCCTACCATCTATCCTACCTCTACCAACCACTTCCACCACAACTCGGTTTCCTCCATGGGTAACTCATCCCGGTCTACCGCCTACTTTTCCTTCGGCATACCATACCTGCATGTCAACTTTACCCAATAAGGTACAACCCAAAGATAAGAATTTGCTACCCTCGAATAGGGTAGTTAAACCACCCAAACCTTCCATCAATAACTCTTCTACCCCACCTTTACCCAAGTAGATGCTATAAAAACCTCGAGACCACTCCACATCCCAAACTTGTGGACTAACCCATTCCCCCTTCTATAAATCATCTTCCCTCATGATTATCTACACCTATACCCAAACCCAAACTCACCTCCCATTATGATCTATTGGAGGGGTCCTACGCCAACATTTTCACTACTCTGTTATAAAATTCTGCCATCACATTACCGTTGCTTTGACCTTATGATCCTCTCAAACCCAAACCAAAAGAGTTTGATGAAAACAATATTTTTGCCTTTCATCGTGTGGCGGGACATGATGTTGAAAATTATAAGGCCCTCAAGACTATTCTTATCCAACTTTGTCCTCCTGAACAAAATTTCGATGATGACGACCTTATTGATGAGGACCATGCTACACCTTCACCTCTCACCACACATCATCATCCTTTAATGATTCAATGACCAAGTATCTCATAGACTCCTCCTCCATACTCACTTGATGTAGTTTTTCACTTGTTCTAAAAACAGAAGTTGATGTTCCTACAAAAGATGACATTGATGATGGGGATGATCAGATAGAACTAAAACCCACAGAGAAGTTCATCATATGCCCACGTGGTATAATAACATGCTGTGAGATGAAAAATTGGATTCTCTACACGATACATCCACCACTGGACCATAGAATCACAGTAAAGCATGATAAGAAGTAAAATTTTCCTTGATGAGTAGAGTTATTGAATCTTATGAGCCCTCTACTGTCCAAGATGCCCTACAATCAAAATATTTGAAAGATTCCATAGAAGTGAGTATCGATCGAGTGATGAAAAACAACACTTGGTAGCTTGTCAATCTTCCACTAGGAAAGAAACCAATTGGTTGCAGATGGATATTCAAAACAAAGAAATAAGTAGATGGGACTATAGACAACTGCAAAGTGAGACTTGTAGCAAAGGGGTATGCACAAAAATAAGGCATTGCATATGAGGAGAAATTTTCTCCCATAGCTAAGATCAAAATGATCAGAATGACATTTTCTCTAGCTACATTGTTTGGATGGAAATTCTATTAGATGGACGTAAAAAGTGCCTTTCTGGATGGAGATTTACAAGAAGAATTCTACATGACTCAACCTGAGGGATATGTCTTACGTGGTCAAGAAACAAATGTATACAGACTTAGGCAATATTTGTATGGCATTAAAAATGCACCCTGGGCTTGGTAGATCAAAATTGATGAGCATATCGTACAACATGGATTTGTTAGAAATCCATACAATCCCAACCTCTACCTCAAAAAGCAAGGGGGATAGGATTTGATTTTTGTTTATGGCGATGATCAAGTCATCACCGGAGCTTCAATGAAGATGGTTGATGCAACAAATAAATATCTTAAACGATTGTTCAACATGATAGATCTTGGAATTATGCACTATTATCTTAGATTAGAGCTATGGAAAAGGAGAATCACATATTTATTTCTTAGTTGAAGTATACCAAGAAAACGCTCGAGAAATTCAGGATGATGGATTGCACACCTATTGCTACACCTATGTAGAAAATATTATAGTTATCTCATTCAGATCCATCTCCTATGTAGATTTAACTCTCTATCGGTAGTTGATTAGGAGTCTCATTGACTGACCTAAACTAGACTAGATATCACCTTTGCAGTGAGCTATCTTTCCGGTTCATGTAGGAGTTGTGAGTTTGTCATTGGAAAGAAGCAAGGAAAATATTGAGATATCTCAAAGGAATAATGGATCTTGGTCTATAATACAAGAATAATGATCAATTATTCTTGACTAGATATTCATATACATATCATGCAAGAAACATTGATGACAGAAAATCCACTTTAGGATGTGTGTTCTTTTTGGGACCAGGATGATATCATGTGGAAGCAAGAAACAACACTTTGTTTCTCGCTCTTCTACAAATGTCGAGTATCATTCTACAGGTGAAGATTTGTGTGAAGTGATATGGTTACATTGCATACTTGAAGGACTTGGATTACCACAGGTAAAACCGACCATCTTGTATGTTGAAAATGAATGTGTTCTCAAACTTGTTCGCAATCTAGTTTTTCACGTGAGAAAAAGCACATTGAGGTACATGTACATTTCATACATGAGCATGTCTTGAAACACAACATACAACTTCAATTTTTTATGACAACTGAAAAACGAGAAGATATCTTCACAAAATAACTTGCAAGTGACAAATTCGTGTTGTTTAAAGAGTTAATGTCCTCGTCCCTTGAGACAATACAAAATTTAGGGGATGCATGTTAGGGTAAAAATAGTTTACTATATGTAATTTGACATTGTATTACCTTAGGTAATTAGTTTTGTTTAATTGTTGCATCGTTATGATTTGATAACCATTATATTTGTCATAATGTAAATACCCGATGTATATTGTTATCAAGTTATATTTCTGTTTGGAATTATCTATACACCGGTTTGTAATATTATTACATAGTTTTAACTCCTATTTTTCCGTACATGTCTATACAATTTATATAAGAATTACCGCACATTCATTGTAAGGTAGATTTGATTGAACATTAATAAAAATGTGAGGCTTCCATCCCTCTTTTGCATTTTTAGCAATGTGGTCCCATGTCCAAATCTGTAACAATCTAGCTGGACTTACCCTCTTCCGACGGTAGTAAGTGATCAAGTGTAGGTCCCAATATAAATGTATCAATGCAATACCCCCAATAGTATCGCTCCCCATCAATCAATCCACGTATAACTATGATGAGACCAAGAGACAATGAGGCTCCGGTCTTGTCAGGGAGTAAAATCCATTGACAAAGGTCATCATGTATACTACCACCCAATCCAGCTAAGGATCTGCTATACATTCAGATAATCTGACTGTCATACCTTGGTGAGGTATGTCTGGGGCTCTTAAAAACTCTAGAATACATTGATTAATATCAGGCTGATGGCTCATATATTGAATCAACTCACCTGGATGGGAACCCCGTATACCCTCATGTTTCTTAAGTGTTTCTTTTGACCCATACGGCATTATGTCAATGCATACGCACCCAATGTGCATACGCCTACCTTTCAATGTATATGTGCCCATGTTAATGCATATGCGCTAAACATTTTCCCCCAAAATTTTCAAACCATGCAGGCACATATGTGTCCAATCTAGTGCATACGTGTGCTATTCAAAGTGCACATGCATGTATGTATGTGTTTTTTCCCACATGACACATATGTATCCCGGTCAACGAGACACGTGTGCACATACCCATTTTTCACCACGTACGCATGTGCATACCCATCATTTAAGTACATACGCATACATGTATGCGTTGATTTTATCCCTAACTACCCTAAAATGATGTAAAATGGAATAAATTAAGCAATAAATGACAAAATTATCAAGAAGGGATATAACTCACGTAGGGTCCATCCACATCAACCCAAAGGTACTCTCGGATGTGATCAACTCATCTCATTAACCTCTGAAGTCTCACCATCTCTCGAATCATCTCACAAATCACTTGTGGTGATAATCGGTAAGAGATCTATAGAAAATGAACTATCTGTGATTGTCTACCCCCTCCCGTGTTGGTATATTAAGCTTTCGTGATGACCTTAGGGCATGTCTTTTTCGTATTGATCCCTCTGACGCTTCTTGTACTCACCGAAGTAATGGTTTTTTTAGAATTATTATTTTTATTAATTTTTCACTACGCTAGGGAAATATTTTCTACCTAGAGCTCATTTCTCCACCCTAGGGAAATTTTCAAATTTTCCAGGTGCTATTTTTTGCTATCTTCTTCTATTTTTCTTCTATTTTTCCCGTGTGATGATTATTTTTATTAGATAATTATTTTTGTCTCATTCTTCTTCTCGTTAGGGCATTTTTTGCCACCTAATGCCCATTTCTTCATCGTGGGCATTTTCACATATTTTTGAATGATCTTATATTTTCAAAATTCTTCGACCGATCAAAAATTTAAAAATTATAAAATCGTTCAAAAATACAAAAAATCTTAAAACTTGAAAAATGGACTAAAATTGGTAACAAGCTCATTTGTAGCTTAAAACTATGTCTCTCACATGACACCTCTTTTATCTTGCTAAAGTTTTTCACGTGCTTTGAAACAATGAATCGTAGACCACCCGACTCTACAATAATTAATAAAGGCTACGCTACTTACTTCATCATCGTACTCTAGGGTACAATGAGTTTCTGAAATCTTGTTTCATTATGCACACTACTTTTTCATTCAACTCAAGTGTTCGTCAACTTTTACTTTCATGTAAAATTTTCTTGGGTCATAATTTCTACTCTTTTAGTTTATCACCGACATTTTGGGACTTTAGCTCGATAAAAAAAAAAAAAAATTGTGCAACTATCTGGGACGTTGTTGGTTTGAGTGTGTGTGTTTGTACTTATTTCCCGGTTAGATTGGCTTATTTACTTCTTGTGTGTGTGTTACATTTTGTATGTTGTATGGAGTTGGAATTTTCAGAATTGATAAATATTTATATCATGAATTTTCATTTCATTATACGCTATTATCATATCCTTATATTTTAATAAGGACTGAATGAAGATTCTTAGCAATATGATGTAATCAAACATTGTCTTATGTGAAGCAAAGCATCGTAGATAGCTCAATATCTCCCCCTTTTTATTTTCCCATGTCTCCTCTTTCTTCTTCTTCACGCTATTATTTCTTCTTTTCTTTTTTCTTCTTCTTTTTGATCATCAACTGACCACATTTATTACCCTATCAACACTCGAGGGGATATCCTTCACTCTACTAATGTTTTTCCACTCCTTCAAAATTTTATAGTCATGTGTGTTTGTCTACTTTCTTTTAAGTGGCGTAGCTTACACCAACCCATAGAGGTGAAAATGTAGACACTTGTAGTTTGATTGAAGCACTACTATTCTTAATATTACACTAACTATCCTCCTCTTCTCATATTGACGACAACTCATCAATTAGGCCTATCTAACTCTCTATTTATGACATCCATTTGGTCGTATTCCTCTTGTAATCAATTAATAGTTTAATATAGCCTCTTATTTGCTAGATCCTCTTCTATACTACTTCTAATAGATTCCTATACTATCAATCCATTTCATTGGATTGATTATACCTTTCAAAACCCTCTTGAAACCCTAATTCCTCTCTAAATAGAATTAACTAGCCTAACCTAGTTTAACTAGTCCTAAACCATGATTAACCTCTTCTAAGCCTAGTCAAATCTTACTTTGACTCACTAAAGTGATTTTTAGCTTATTCATTTGTCCCACATGCACCAAAAGTCTCCCACTTTCCCAAATGGAAAACTATAAATAATCCACTACCCCTCTCACTTCTCTAAGAACACTTCATTTCTATAAGCTAAACTTTAGTGTTATTACTAGGGTTAAAGCCTTTTCTTCATTATTATATTGATCTAATATTTATTTTTCTTTGCTACTGCACTACACTCACAATTTCGAGTAAATGGAAGGAACGATGTCACTTTTTAGCCATTAATGATGAGCTCCCATTCTCATAATAATAAAACTAATTTCTTATAATCTACGTAGGTTCATTTCAAGCTTTCAATAGTAGATTATTACAAAATATGTTAGATTTTCTTCTTTCTTTCAAGATTAATGTATGCAAAGTGATAAATATTTATTTATCTCTTATTCTCGATGGTCCATTGACTATTTTGTTTAAATATTGTTAGGCCTCCTAACTTTTCTTAACCCGTTTCATAGCTTTTACAACTTTTCCTTATTCACAATAAACAAACATTCTATGATAAATCCTCATTATTATACAACATTTTAAATGATAATTTTTTTAGGGTATGCTCATGCTTACTTTGCAACTTCACCTTGGGAATAAATATTATAATGTCAAACACATTTTTACAAACTAGAGAGAAGATGGGTAATTCTAATGTGTGTCGAGACGTGAACAATTGTAATGCATATTATTTTTAATGCACGGATGAATCACATTCATCCATGTTGGTCCTAATTGTAACTCCCACATTTCTTAGTGTCTCCCTTTCATTAATGGTTTGCAACATTATTTAGTGTTAGCTCTATCTAAAGGAAACATTCATTTTTAATGCACCCGACCATGTTCATCTTTTTCCTATTGATTTTTATTCCTCGAGGTAGCGCATCATACAATTCTATGGATTCCAATCATAATTAAATATCTACTTTATAGGATATGGTGGGAGATAATCAATACCAAATAAAGCGTTATATATGTTCTTACTAGTTCTTGTGCGTGTTCTTCTAATTTTTTGTTTCTTACTAGTTCCTATGTAGTAGTTTGATATCTCTTTTTTCTCAGTAAAATCTTGCAATTTAGAAAACATAAATGATCATAAACTTGAATTTGATTGGGTGTTCAAATTCTTGTATCATTCTTAAATTTATCACTTTCTTTGTAACTTCTTAGCTCAAAAAATGACATGTAATTTCTAGGTTGGTGGCATTTTTGATATATTTATTTCTCAATAATCATGCTATGATAAATCCTTAATTTTCACATCACATTTAAGACATATTAAGTCTACATCTGATTAGACCACATGTTTACTTATATGAAACAATTTCTATGATAAACATTTTTTGATTTACAATACAAGTTTGTTGTCTTGATATATAAAAAGAACATTTTCAAACAACAAAAACAATGATTTTTCTTATTTTTTGTGAGTTAATAGGAAAAATAGCATCAAGAAATGCAATTTTTATAAAATACAACAATAAGAATGACATGAAATTGGTGGATGCATCTTTTTATATATCCCTAACCTTGATATACCAAATTTGTACGAAAATGTGGTGCGGGGAACCATTGGAGCACTAAAAAGAATCACCTAATCATTACTATCCCTCTTAGAGGAGTGAATCACCACTCTAATGATGGGTTTTGTGACTACACGATAGGGTGACAAGGTTATGATTTTTGTGTGGTGTCCTTATTTATCACATAATAAATTACACGAACAATGCCATAGACTTAATTGTTACATATATTTTAGTCATGTACTTGTAGTAACCCGTTATGACTTTGTTAATTTATTTTGTTTGATTTATCCTTCTCTTTTATGGAAATATATATCGATCATTCAAAATCAAGTTAACCATAAATAATAAAAGACAAATTCAATCGTTTATGATTCTCAAGCTCCCAAAAGGGCATGAGAGAAGAGAATAAAAAATTTAATTGCAACAAGCTAAAATCTATATAGTAAGATGGGTAAGATTAAGTTATGAAAGCAATCAATCATTTTTTATTCTCAAAATTTCTGAAGGATGTAAAAGAAGAGAATTCACGAAGCCGATTATTAAAGAATGATATGTAAAAATGAGAAATAACAAGATAAGTGATAGATATTTGTTTGAAATAAATGATTAAAAGTATTAAACTCTATTTTATGTATAAACTCATTGGTTTGAAAATCATCGTGAGAGCAGATCTATGGATATATGAGCCAACGATTAAGCAGGCAGGGCATAGCCCCTGTTTGAGAGAGCAAAGTGAAACTGGTTTATTGCTATTCTACTAGCCGGAACTCGTGTAAATCTTACGATATTCGCCTTGGGGTTTGGGATCTCATCCCAAGTAGAGGTATTTTTGACGAAGAACAAAAAGGAATGAAGGAAAGGAAGGAAGATGGATCTGAAGGGAGAAAAGAAATGAATTCCAAAGTAGAAAGGTCAGAGGGTCTATGTTTTGGGCTGGTAGTAAACAGAGCCGAACTTACTCGCATAGACGAACAAAGCAATACTGATGAATAAATGACAATAAAGTAGAAGTAGATTCAACAGAACAAACATACAGATCTAACATAAGAAAGCTCTGATGTATAACACAGGTATTCAACACAAAGTCTAAATATTGTATTAATATTTCCTTCTGTTACAAAAAGCTCAAAGTCTTTTCTTCTTACTTCTATTTTTCATCTGAAAAGTATCCACACTTGAATACAACAAGTATTCAAGTATTTATAGAAGAAGAGAAGAAAAGAAGGCAAAAACAAACCAACCACTTAATTACAAAAATATCTTACAAGAGATTCTAAAGTCATTTGTTGACTTTTGACAACTTTGTGGATGACATCATCCCATGGTGCAACATGGATGATGTCATCATTTGTGTCAACATACTTTAGATAATTACAAGGAGAAAGTCGGGAAGAATGAAACTATTCATCGTCATCCCGTGGCTGAAAGGGGGTATCCTGCTTTTGCTGCGTGACGAGATGTGGAACTGGGCACGGTATTCCATGAACTTGCTGATCATGGGTTGAAGTTGATCCTGGGAAGGATCCTTGTGTCGATCACTGATAGCCTCGCAAGTCTCCCGCTCGTCTGTGAGCTTTTCTGGGAGCTTGGAATATTCGTTTTCTGCGTCTATCAGGTACCCAATGAAGTCACGACAGGCCAGCAGGTTATTGATGGATTCAACGTCGAAAGTGACCTCTGGCCCCAGCAATTGTGAAACGATCTCCTTGAAGATCCGAATAGTTTCATCCACCTTTTTAAGGCTAAAGGAGTGAGCAAGCCCGGAGACATTCTCAGGACAATTTCCTCCATTTGATGCATTGCATCCAGGGCTTCCTCCTTGATCTTTTCAATCTTCTCCAGGACGAAATCCAGCTGATCAACCCGGTAATCCAGAGTAGAAAGGATTTTGTTGAGGGCTCTGGGGTGTCCAAAGACGCCGAACTTGACCAGATCTTTGACTGAACAGTCGAGCATTTTCTGAAAGGTCTCATGCTACATCCTGGCATGGTCCAGCTCTTCGGAGATGGGTCCTGCTATTTCCTGGAGCTCTTTGTTCACCCGATTGATATTCTGATATAATCCAGTGAACTTAGCAATCACTCCCTCACTTTCTTTGAGGATTTGGCTCCTCCAGGGAGGAAACTTCCATACCACTCGCTGATTTTGGTGTATTCATTAATCTTATCCTAGATCAGAGGCTTAGGAGTTTCGGTGGAAGTTGTAGGAGGTGCACTACCCATCTTCTGCAAGGCGTGGAGGAGATGTTTATTTTGTTCCTTTAACAACCTCTTTTCTTCCTTTGCTTCCTGGAGCTTCTTGCAAAGGGTGTCAACTACAGATAGGGCCTCTCCTTGAAGGCTTTCTGAAGATGTCCCCATTGTGACTTGGGTCACTGTATAATCTGTTGAAGACAGATCCTTTTTATCCTTTAAAGGATTGGGGTAAGCTATCTCCATTACTCTCTCTCCTGACGCACTCTGAGAGAAGCGGGTTATAGGATTTTGCTTCTTGGCCCCCTTTGATGGGATGACGGAGAAGTCCATCGGTGCGATGGGAAATTTCCTCTTTTGTTGGCTCAGGTGTTGAGAGATCCATCTTGGACTTATGGGAGAGGGGCCGAAAATAGAAAAGGGAGTAGCTGCAGTAGTAGAAGGAAAATGCATGGAGACACTTGGAGGCGGCATTGAGAGGGAGGCCGAGGAAGTGCTCACGGGAGGAAGAGATACTGCAGGGGAGGTAGACATGGGAATGGAAGGGAGCTGAGAGATGAGGGAAGAAATGGTGGGGGACAGCTCCGTGAGAGAAGAGAAGATGGATGATGAGGAAGGGGGAACAGTAGAAGACGGGGGAGAGGATATGACCAAAGGAATGGTCACTTGGGTCACTCGAGGAGGGGAAGGAGGAGAGGGAGAAGAGATAGAAGGGACCTCAATAGTTGTAGTAGTGGAAAAATCCTGAATGGATGTGCCCATCGGAACACCCTCGGCCTCTTCTTTCTCTGGAGGAGCCAGAGTTATAACTTGTTCTTGTGCGGCAGAAGTGGGACTCTCAAGAGTCTCTTCTTGGCCAGAGCTTTACTCGCCCTCTTTGTCTTTACCTTTGCTCTTTGGCAGATGTTTTGGTCTTGAAGGTGCATTACCCAATGGAGAAGTGGTGAAATCAACCCCGACGTAAGTGAGACCATTCATCCTGCACCAGTGCTCTGTTCTCTGCCGAGTTTCTTTGACCCTTTCTTCTATTGTTTGAGGCGCTTTAGTTTTGTCGATCACAGCAAACGGCCATTGTCCTTATCCGTGTCAAGATATACTTGATCAACTTCTTGATCAACAGTTTGATAACCTTTTGGGACGATGGTTACGCCATACTAAATGATTTCGGCCAAAGCTAAGCAAGAATGGTCTTTCCTTCTGAGCTCGACCTCATGGTACAGGTCGATATAAATATCCTCGATTTGTGGAATGTGGATTGGATCGAGTTTTTCCCTGGGAAGGCAATTCCTTGGGTCGAAAGTGGGCCTTGTCTGGAAGTTGTGCTTTAGATTGAGTAGTTCCAGTTCTGTAAACATCTCCCGGGCTTTGTGGTGGGAAAGACAAGTGTACTCGCCTTGTGAGGGGGAAGGAGTTCCACCCTTCTTTTTTATTCAAGAACTTTTCATGGTAGGTTATGAGCTGCTTGGATAACTCCAACAGGATCAGCTTGGGGCCGGCATATCTTGGCAATTTGGTGGGTTCCCCCAAGAATTTGGCTGCCCTTAGATAGGTGAAGGTGGGAAATTACGTGAATACGGCCCCCCACTTCTCCGTTGCTGCAACAATGCTCTTGGTCGTTTGACCATGAGTCATGTTTGGCCTCAAAAGGTAGATGATGCTATAGAAGAAGGCGTCGTTAATCTTTGTAAACTGAGGAATACTTTTTTCAGGCTTGATTCAGCTCGGATAGTATTCATATATTTTCACTTGGGGCCAAACCCCACACCACATCAACGCTGGATAATCCCTCTCCGAGGCTGCAGCATAAACTACATAGGAGTTCATGTAGAACCTCCCCATTGTGGTAAGTTGTTGGAGCTGCTCGGATATAGTGCTGCTTATGATCTCCACCCACTCGAAGTGTTGATCTGGCACATTTTTGTTCATTGTCTCCAGGTATCTAAGCATCCATTTATGAAAGTAGTGGGCATTAGAAAGCCAAAAATACTCTGCTTAGGAACGTGATGGTATGACTTAGTTCCTCTAAGAAATCACTGTGATGAATGACTTGTGACCATCTAGTTACCACCTTCTTATTTTTCAGGTATACCTCATTCATCAATTACATACACTGGTCTTCATTATCCTCCCAAGCCTTGTTGCAATCTTCTTGGCTTATGGCCACAAAATGTCGATGATGAGGGATGCCAAGCATAATTTCAAAGTGTCGGGTAGTGAGGTTGATCACGACCTCGCCCTTCTCATTCTGGACACAGCTAGTGTCTTTGTTGTAGCAGCGGGCTACTACCATCATGAACTCGTTATTCACAAAGACCTTGATCGGGATCCCTCCAAAGAAAATGTAGGCCACTTTGCCTGAAGCTTGTCCATCCACGAACTTCCTGTGACCCTCTTGGTTCTGGCCCAAAAATCCTCCATATCAATGTGGCCGACCTCTGAGTCTCTTATATCCAGGTCACACTCTGCCTGGGATTCGGGCATCCTGACCCTCTAATATTTGTACTTCATTTCTTCCTCTGTAAGCTTGGCTTTACCCTTAGACTTGGTAGGTCTCTTGCTTGATGTAGACATATGTAGTTCTAAACTTAGTTGTTGATCTGCAAGAAGAAGAAGTGAAACCCAACGCAGGAGAGTCATGTTAGCTGTTTGATCTCCCATTAAAGTATTGACAGAAGGAAGAGTTAGCAATTTTAAGGCATCAGGGTGCAGGGCGCATGAACACTGCAGGCTACAGGGCTAAATAGTGTGGCGCATAGAAAAATGGTGTTACAAGGGAAAAATCAGCTGCCAAAGGGTGCAAGGCGCATGGATACTACACATGACATTTTTTGTTGTTGCAAGTGGGAGTGTGCCGACGCCATTTATATGTGTTTTATACCGGGCGCATGTATTTTCATGTTGCACGAGGACATGATGCGCCAAATGCACATGTATTTTTCATGTTACATGATGATTTTGTGCGCCAAAGGCACAGAAGTTTAGCATGTGTAACATAAACTTCAGGTGTGAAAAAAGGGAACTTGGCGCGGCGAATGTGAGGTTTACATGACATGATGTTGCTTTGTAGAGACTATTTTTCGCAAAGCGCAGAGAGCTCATGTGATGCAATTAAATCCGGTGCGCCATAGGCAAGACTGTGCTTCTTGTTACAAGGGTTGTGCGTGCGCTAAGGAAAAACATAGCTTTTGGAAAATGATTTTTCTTCCCTCTCTGACAGATCACGACTTTTAGGCTTAACTCCACATTACTTCAAGTGGTGAAGGGGTTGTAAGGAGGTTTTGGATTTCACTTTCAGGGGAGAGTCATCCTAACCAGCAGATCTGGAAAAAGGATGGAAACAGCTTTGGGAGGGAAAAACACAAAAGCAGGAGGAGCTTCATGGTTTTCAGATATATTCTACCCTACCACTCAATCAGACAATCAACAACAAAACCAAAACACAAGAAAACAAGGACCACTTACCCGGAATATATAGAATGCGAGAGGTGAAATGGGGTCCACGAATGTGACATGAGGACGACAGGCATGCTGACAGGTGCAGAGGAATAAGATCAATCACGTGTTTCAATTGTGAAAGTGACAGGCGGATGTGCCTATATATAGGCAAAGGTGTAATAAATGTGCCAACCACTTTTTGAAGTGGCGCATCAAAACACCTGTCGACATTGCAAAGCTTGCACCCTGTGGCGCACCAAAACGCATGTTAACACATGGTTATGTGCGCCTTTGGTGCACCAAAAGTCTGTCAACATAGAAATACATGTGCCCTTTAGTGCACCAAAATGTGGCGCAACAAAAATATTGTTGACACGAAGGCGCATGCGCCTTGGCGCATGCAAGAAAGGCACAACATGGTGAGGCACACCAAAATGTGTGTCGACATGCCAAAGGGTGCGCCAAAGGAAATGAAGGGGGCATAGATTTACCCTGTGTTGCACAGAAAAAAGGTGCGCCCAACCCAAAAAGACCAAAAATGGCTAAGTTCGAGAAAACTAGATTTCCGGAAATGAATTTTCCAATGTTCCGAATGCAAAGGGGTCCCTGACAAGGGACCAGAACAAAATTTTCATTGGGTTACCCGCGAAATTGCCCTTGCCAATTTTACGGGATAACAGCTGGCTCTTTCTGGGGACTATCTCTGAGTGAACCTCAAGGGTAGAGAATCCCAGATTTTCATGTGCCTATCCATTGGGTAAAAGAGTCAAAAACAAGGGTGACCAAAAGGGGAAACACACAACCAACAAAAGCAAACACACGACAAAAACAAACACACAACTAAAGCAAACTATACAAAGTAGAGAGCAAGCTCTACTTCCTAAAGATTTTCAGATGCTACCAGCTATAGGGAAGCGAGAGTCCAGTTCCGTCCAGATACGAGAGATAGAAGCTATTCTCTCCGTTGAGCTACTTGATCTTGAAAGGTTCCCTCCATAGGGAATCAAATTTTCCGTGCATGCCTTTTGGCTCTCTTCGCTTGTCCCACAAAAGGATGAGGTCTCCCACCCATTACTCTTTTTTCTTAGCTTTTTTATCGAATAATCTCTTGACCTGATTCTGATGTTCGGTGATCCTGTCGACCACTCTTACTCTCTTTTCTTCAAGCTCTGCTAGATACATGATCCTCTTTTCAAGGAATTTTGGAAAGTCTCATTTTCAATTGCTTGTGACAAGTACAGAGTAGGAGTTCCACGAGAAATGGGAAGCTCGGCAGATCGGTGCCATATAACACTTGAAAAGTTGACATGCCGAGAGACCTCTTGGGAGTGATGCGGTCTACCCACAAAGCATCATATAATGACTCGTGCCACATTCGTTGATTCTCATCCACTAGCTTTCGTATGATGGTTACTAAGTTTTTATTACTGGATTCTTCCTGACCATTTCCCTAAGGGTAATAATCTGAGGTGTGAGCTAGAGTTATTCCATATTCATAGAAAAAAACCAACAACTTCTCCGAGGAGAAGTTGGAAGCGTTATCGCAACAATCTTGTTTGGAATGACCAAACCCGATAATGATATTTTCTTTGATGAAATGCAAAACAACCTCGGAAGTGGCATGTTTGACAGGTATGGCCTCCATCCATTTCGTGAAGTAATCATTCTTTGTCGAGGACATAACTATGTCTGACACTTGATTGGGGATTGAGTGCACCGATAAAATCAATTCCCCACTACTTGAATGGTTCGTCGATAATGACCAGCCTGAGGGGAAAAGCAACCAATTTGGGCTTGCCGATAAATTGTTGGCAAGGCTCACACTTTGCTACCCAGGTGGCTGTATCTTGGAAAAGCATCGGCCAATAATACCTAGCCCGGATGATCTTGTGCGCCATCATGGAAGAGGAGAAATGGCCCCCACAGGCCAAATCATGAAAAATCTCAAGTAACTTCACTTGTTGTGGCTTGTCAACACATCGCAAGAAGATGCCATCTATTCCACGTTTGTATAAACCGTCATCCCAGATGATATATCTGGCTGCTCTGAGCTTTATAGCGCGCTTCTCCTTTGTAGTTAGATGAGCTGGGAATTCACCATAGGTGAGAAAGAAAGCAATATCGAATACCACTCGTCGCTGGTTGCGACAAATAGAACCATAGGCAGTGAATCGGGTTTCTCCAGCTGGCTTTGTGCTCCATGGGTGCAATCATCTTTTCTTTTGGAAACTTCTGAATCTTGGTTTTCAGCCATAAGTTGACATAGGCCTCTGCCTCTTACTAACTTGGTTGGTTTTATATCCATATCGTACTCCTGGACTTTTACAATCCAATTTCCTCGCAAACTTCCTAACTCCTGTTGAGTTAAGATAGAATTTACCACCGTGTCAGGAACTAGAACCACCGTATGAGAGTTTAGAATGTAATACATGAAGTTCTTGACTGCTTTGACCATGGCGAAGGCATGCTTTTCCAACTGAGACATCTTTAATTCATGAGGCTTGAGAGGAGAGCTCATAAATGCAATCGGGGATTCAACATTTTGAGAATTCCTTTGCATTAGGATGGCCGACACAGTGTGCTCGGATGCATAGCTATACATAATAAAATCTTTGGAGAAATCGGGACATACCAGGACTGGCGTGTGAGCGACGGAGGCTTTTATTTCCTCAAATGACTTCTTCCCTTCTTCGCTCCATCGGAAAGTTGGTGACCCTTTCATCATGTCTAATATATGACGAGTCTTTTCAGCAAAGTCGAACAAAGCGCCTGAGAAAATTCACTTTTCCGAAGAAAGAGTGAACGCCAGTCTTGCTTGTAGGTAAAGTAAGGCTCTAAATAGCCTTAACTCTTTCGGTATCTATCTTCATCCCTTCTTTGCTAATAAAATGTATGAGCAATTTTCCCTCTGTGACTCTGAAAATAGACTTTTCCAGGTTCAGGGAGATCCCGTGCTCTCGGCATCTAATCAATACTTGCTCCAAATGATCACAATGATCATTTCACTATTTGGAGAACACAGTTAAGTCATCCAAGTAGACTACGATGACCTTCCCCATCATACCTTTGAACGCAAAGTCCATGGCCCGCTGAAAAGTGGCACCAGCGTTGGTCAAACCAAAAGGCATTCTGCTATAGGAAAATGTGCCCCAAGGGGTAGTGAATGTTGTTTTAAATTGGTCTTCAGGTGAGACTTCAATCTGATTGTAGCCTGAAAAACCATCAAGCATGGACAACATTTCTGATCCAAGTGACTCTGCTGGGACCCGATCCATTATGGGAAGTGGATAGTTGTCCTTCAAGGACGCCTGATTCAGGTTGCGAAAATCTACACATATGTGTATCTCGCCATTCTTCTTGTGTACTGGCACAATGTTTTCCACCCAAGTACTGTGATGGATAGGAAAAATGATCCGTGCGTCCAGCATTTTCTGAATTTCAGCCTGGATAGTACCTGAGATCTTAGGATTATAGTGCCTCTTCCTTACGCGCGAAAGGGTTTGATGTCTTATTTCAATAGGATGTCATTCTGGATGTCCTTCGGCTTAAAAGAATTTAGATCGGTGTAGGACCATGCCAATACATCCATGTATTTCTTCAGCAGTTTGACAAACTTCCGCTTCTCTTCAGGTGTGCAACATTTTCCAATGTTTACAAATTGTGGATGTCCAACCGAACCTAAATTGACCGGTTCGGTTTCTGGGGAGGAGCCAGGATCATCTCACCTTTTCTTTTTTACAAAATGATCATGCCTATCGAACAAACACTCTAGAGAAACCAAACCTTTTGGAATTTTATTTCCTTTGAGCTGACATATGCCATCGCTTCCTTTTGATTCTTCATTTTGATCGGTAACTGATTCACGGCATGTAGAAGTGGATCCTTCAAAATGAAGTTCACTAAAATTTTCCGCCTTTTCTAGAAAGGCAATGAGTTGATTGTCATTGTTGAATACTTGCCAATGCTGAGAATTGTCTAGCACGCTTGGGTGGAAAACCACCTCAATGGTATATTTGTCTATTTTCAAACCTGGGTGAGGGAGCATGAGGGATGCTGAAACGGCCAATGAATCGGCCATGTCATTCTGAGCTCTTGGGATGGCTTTTATTGAAAAAGCGTCAAACTCCTTGATGTTGTCCCACACCGCATTGTGGTAATGTCTGAGCCTTTCATTCTTCACTTGGTATATCCTCTTAACTTGATTTATGACCAGCTCTGCATCACCTTGTACCTTCAGATTCTTGATCCCTCTTTCCTTTGCGGCTTGCATGCCAAGTAGCAGAGATTCATACTCAACAGTATTATTTGTGTTGAAAAATTGTAACTTGAAAGAGAGAGGAATAATCTCTTCTTCGGGAGATATTAGCACGGCGCCAGTGCCACACCCACTAGTCGCGCAGCTGCCATCAAACTGCAAAGTCTAGATCTTGTTAAGATCCCCTTCTTAGATGAGGACATCCATTTTGTCAGACTCGGTAGACAAGAAATAGTTTCCCATCCCTGATGATTCGAAGAGAATTTGGGCTTTAGGGTCATCGAGTTAGTAACCAGGTACTTCTTTTGTGATTCAGGCTCCAAAGTTTGCATTACACCTTTGACAGGGATTCTAGCCTTAGACCAGTCCATATGAATCTCCCCACCAACTTCACTACAAAAACTCCTTCCTAGCAGAATTCCATAGGCTGCTGGAATATCGGCAACAAGGACGGTCATTTTTACCCTTTTCTCCGGGAATGCTGCAAACGCAAATTGTGCATCCTTGATTTGACCGATCAGTGGAACTTGCTTGGTTTCCAAGGAATAACATCAGCCAAAAGGCTTGGTAAGGGTGAGGCCCAGAGCATGGGCGACTTTTTCCGGCATGACATTATCGAAGCTCCAGAATCAATTATGCAGTTGCTTAGTTTGTGGCCATTGATTAGGAGGGAGAGGTAGAAAGGTTCTATCTTGCCTGATGCGAAGTCAAGGCAACATTTATGCGGGATGAAGGAGGGGTGGAAAGGATTCCTTTTGGGGAAACCTGATTAGTTATGACAGCCTGACTTTGGATGTATTCAGTCAACCTTACAAGTTGTTCGGGGTTTGATTGAAGGTACTCAGCTTCAGACATTTGGATCTTGGTCTTTTTAGCGTGGTCAATTATGTCAAACATGGCCAAGGGCTGTGTTGATGGAGGAATGAGTCCTTCATTTCATGGCGGTAGAGTAAGGTTACTGGCCTTCATGGAAATAGAAGAAGGCTGATTTGGAGGAGAGATGGGAGGAAAATATTTCTTTGTAAAAGACTTAATAGGGGGTTGAGCAGGAAGAGGATTACCTCTTTTAGCAATAGTTGGGGGCGTGGATGACGCAACCTTCTCTTTCTACACATTGGCAGCGACCTCTGCTTCTTTTCCTTGTGAGCGGGTAAAAACAGCATATGATTGTCCGCTTGCATATCCTTGGGTACCCTCTTCTTTGTCAGATTCTTCCTCATCAAATTCCATATACCCGATAGTAGAGTCACCAGTCGGTTCACCGACATCTTGATCATCTTCACCTTGAGACGAAGGTTCTTCATAATTTTGCTCTTCTTCTTCGATTTCGGCTAAAGCGTTGACCGGAGGAGCCTCAAGCGCCAACCGCGGAGCAGTTGTAGGCAAACGTGGCCTATGCGGGACGCTGTTGGGAGTGAAAGTTCTTCATGGAATATCCCGGTACGAGGAACTGGGGGAAGCTTGGGCTAACTGCTTCTTTAATGTGAGAAAGTCATTCGCCATCTTTTGAAATGTCGGATCAGACGAAGTAGTGGGAGAAGGGCTCGAAGCTTTAAGCTTGGATGATTCCCTTTTTAATTCACCAGATATTAGCAAGTTATCTTCGATTCGATGGTAGCAGCCTGGGTGAGAATCAAGGTAGCTACTTGTTCTTGTAGGAGTAAGAAACTTACTTTCGAGCTCATAGCATTTACGAAGAAACACTTTTGATTCTCCAGTGTTGGAAGCATGGTAGGTGGAACACGGTTGATCAGTGAATTGAAATGGGCGATGAAGTCATGCATAGTTTCATTTACCTCTTTCTTCAGGTGAGTGATCTTTGACAGTAACGCAAACGTCTTTGGAAGGCTTATACCTATCTTCAAATGTAGCCCGCAAGGTGGCCCAACTAGTAATAGATCCGGCCGGCAAATGCTGAAACCATTCTGCTGAGGGCCCTTGCAAGGTTTCCATAAAAAGGTGAACCAACACATCTTCAGGGGTCACATCTAGGATATTGCATGACATGATGAATGCAGATATATGTGAGTCGGTGCTTTGATTTCCACTCCCATCAAATTTGGGAAAATTCTTTCGGTTTCCATGTGGAAGCACGTGAATAGGATGTGGCAAAGCCAGGGGGCCCATAGCATTTCCCCATGGTACTACCATTTGAACGGCCAGGAAAAGAAAGTGGGCTGGAAGCATAGTTCCACCGAGCAAAGAAGACACTTTGCAAAGTGATGTAGATGTTCCTGGTGAGAGATAATTCGTTCGTGGAGGTGAGGCACTCTGGATAACAGGTTAGCCGAGCTTAGTGACCGAGTAAGTTGGTGTTACACTGAAGTTGTGCCTTTGAAGCAGGTCGAAGGTAAGATCAACTTCTCCATGAGCTCTCTGCTTCTGAAGTGAATGGTTCACTGCCAACAGTACCTTCCAGATCTGCAATTTTCGGAGAGGATTCTAAAAACTCTTTTTGGTTGTACTTGCTGATTTTTTGATTTTTCTGACAAAAATCAGCAACATGTACTTTTTGAATATTTAAATTTTATCCTCCTCTTGAAAACCGATTGCGGTTTATTGTTTGATTAATAAGGATAAAATGATGGTAAAACATAGTAAGCTGATTTCCAAATCTAGAGTTGACTTTTTGCAAGGGTTTTGAAATTTTGCAAATTAGTCAAAAACTCATATCTACAGAAAAATATGGACTTTTGTGAAAACTCAGTGAACTAAAGACTTCTATCTAGACCAAATCTATGGATCTCAGAAGAAAATTTTCAATTTGGAGTATTTTGTAAAAAAATTGATTTTAAGCAAAAAGTTCAGATTTGCAAACAGGTAATGATTTTTCTGATTTTCACTGATTTTTTAAACACACCACCATCAAAGATCTGATAGATCTGTTCTATCCCCAGTAGAGTCACCAAAAACTATTGGTTTGAAAATCTGTCGTGAGAGCAGATCTATGGATAGACGAGCCAACAGTGTGTAGGGCATAGCCCCTCTTTGAGACAGAAAGAGAAACTGGTTTATTGCTATTCTACCAGTAGGAACCTGTGTAAATCTTATAGTATTATGCCTTCGGGGGTTTGGGATCTCATCCCAGTAGAGGTAGTTTCGACGAAGAACAGAAAGGAATGAAGGAAGGAAAGGAAGGAAGATGGATCTGAAGGGAGAAAAGAAATGAATTCCAAAGTAGAAAGGTCAGAGGGTTTATGTTTTGGCCTGGTAGTAAATAGAGCCGCACTTACTCGCATAAATGAACAAAGCAATACTGATGAATAAATGACAATAAAGTAGAAGTAGATTCAACAGAACAAACATATAGATCTAACATAAGAAAGCTCTAATGTATAACACATGTATTCAAAGCACAAAGTCTAAATATTGTATTAATATTTCCTTCTGTTACAAAAAGCTCAAAGTATTTTCTTCTTGCTTCTATTTTTCATCCGAAAAGTATCCACACCTGAATATAACAAGTCTTCAAGTATTTATAGAAGAAGGAAAGAAAAGAAGGCAAAAACAAACCAACCACTTAATTACAAAAATATCTTACAAGAGATTCTAAAGTCATTTGTTGACTTTTGACAACTTTGTGGATGGCATCATCCCATGGTGCAATATGGATGATGTCATCATTTGTGTCAACATACTTTAGATGATTACAAGGAGACAGTCGGGAAGAATGAAACTATTCATCGTCGTCCCGCGGCTGAAAGGGGGTATCCTGATTTTCTGCTTTGCTTTCGGTGACGAGATGTGGGCTGGGCACGGTATTCCATGAACTTGCTGATCATGGATTGAGGTTGATCTGGGAAGGATCCTTGTGTCGATCACCGATAGCCTCGCAAGTCTCCCACTCGTGCTGCGTGAGTTTTTAGAGGAGCTTGGAATATTTGTTTTCGTGTCTATCAGGTACCCAATGAAGTCACGACAGGCCAACGGGTTATTGATGGATTCAGAATCGAAAGTGACCTCTGGTCCTAGCCCTTGTGAAACAATCTCCTTGAAGATCTGAATAGTTTCATCCACCTTTCTTAAGGCGAAAGAAGGAGTGAGCAAGCCTGGAGACATTCTCAAGACAATTTGCTCCATTTGATGCATTGCATCTAGGGCTTCCTCCTTGATCTTGTCAATTTTCTCCAGGATGAACTCCAGCTGATCAACCCGGTAATCCAGAGTAGAAAGGATTTTGTTGAGGGCTCTGGGGTGTCCAAAGACGCCAAACTTGACTAGATCTTTGACTGAACAGTCGAGCATTTTCTGAAAGGTCTCATGTTGCATCCTGGCATGGTCCAACTCTTCGGAGATGGGTCCTGCTATTACCTGGAGCTCTTTGTTCACCCGATTGATATTCTGATATAATCCGGTGAACTTGGCGATCACTCCCTCACTTTCTTTGAGGATTTGGCTCCTCCAGGTGGAAACTGCCATACCCTACTCGCTGATTTTGGTGTATTCATTAATCTTATCCTGGCTCAGAGGCTCAGGAGTTTCGGCGGCAGTTGTAGGAGGTGCACTGCCCATCTTTTGCAAGGCGTGGAGGAGATGTTTATTTTGTTCCTTTAACAACCTCTTTTCTTCCTTTACTTCCTGGAGCTTCTTGCAAAGGGCGTCAACTGCAGATAGGGCCTCTCCTTGAAGGCTTTCTGAAGATGTCCCCATTGTGACTTGGGTCACTGTATAATCTATTGAAGATAGATCCTTTTTATCCTTTAAAGGATTGGGGTAAGCTATCTCCATTACTCTCTCTCCTGACGCACTCTGAGAGAAGCGGGTTATAGGCTTTTGCTTCTTGGCCCCCTTTGATGGGATGACGGAGAAGTCCATCAGTGCGATGGGAAATTTCCTCTTTTGTTGGCTCAGGTGCTGAGAGATCCATGCTGGACTTATGGGAGAGGGGCCGGAAATAGAAAAGGGAGCAGCTGCAGTAGTAGAAGGAAAATGCGTGGAGACACTTGGAGGTGGCATTGAGAGGGAGGCCGAGGAAGTGCTCACGGGAGGAAGAGATATTGCAGGGGAGGTAGACATGGGAATGGAAGGGAGCTGAGAGATGAGGGAAGAAATGGTGGGGGACAGCTCCGCGAGAGAAGAGAAGATGGACAATGAGGAAGGGGGAATAGTAGAAGATGGGGGAGAGGATATGACTAAAGGAATGGTCGCTTGGGTCACTTGAGGAGGGGAAGGAGGAGAGGGAGAAGAGATAGAAGGGACCTCAATAGTTGTAGTAGTGGCAACATCTTGAATGGATGTGCCCATCGGAACATCCTCGGCCACTTCTTTCTCTGGAGAAGCCAGAGTTATAACTTGTTCTTGTGCGGCGGAAGGGGGACTCTCAGGAGTCTCTTCTTGGGCAGAGCTTGACTTGCCCTCTTTGTCTTTACCTTTGCCCTTTGGCAGATGTTTGATCTAGAAGGTGCGTTGCCCAATGGAGAAGTGGTGAAATCAACCCCGAGGTAAATGAGACCATTCATCCTGCACCAGTGCTCTATTTTCCGTAGAGTTTCTTTGACCCTTTCTTCTATTGTTTGAGGCGCTTTAGTTTTGTCGATCACAGCAAATGGCCAGTCATCCCCATCCGTGTCAAGATATACCTGATCAACTTCTTGATCAGTAGTTTGATAACCTTTTGGGACAATGGCTACGCCTTGAATGATTTCGCCAAAGCCAAGTGGGAATGGTCTTTCCTTCCGAGCTCGAACTCATGGTACACGTCGATATAAATATCCTCGATCATGTGGAATGTGGATTGCATCGAGTTTTTCCCTAGGAAGGAAATTCCTTCGGTCGAAAGTGGGCCTTCTTTGGGAAGTTGTGCTTTAGATTGAGCAGTTCCTGGCTTCTACAAACATCTCCCGTGCTTTGTGGTGGGAATGACAAGTGTACTCCCCTTGTGAGGGGGAAAGGAGTTCCACCCTTCTTTCTCTTCAAGCACTTTTCATGGTAGGTTATGAGTTACTTGGATAACTCCAACAGGATCAGCTTGGGGCGGCATATCTTTACAATTTGGTGGGTTCCCCCAGAACTTGGATGCCCTTAGATAGGTGAAGGTGGGAAATTGTGTGAATACAGCCCCCACTTCTCCGTTGCTGCAATAATGCTCTTGGTCGTTTGACCATGAGTCATGTTTGGCCTCAAAAGGAAAATGATGCTATAGAAGAAGGCGTCGTTAATCTTTGTAAATTGAGGAATATTGTTTTCCGGCTTCAGATTCTGGATAGTTTTCATATATTTTCACTTGGGGCCAAACCCCACACCACATTAACGCTGGATAATCCCTCTCGAGGCTGCAAAGCATAAACTACTTAGGAGTTCATGTAGAACCTCCCCATTGTGGTAAGTTGTTGGAGCTGCTCTCGATATAGTGCTTTGCTTATGATCTCCAACCACTCGAAGTGTTGATCGGCACATTTTTGTTCATTGTCTCCAGTATCTAAGCATCCATTTATGAAAGTAGTGGGCATTAGAAAGCCAAAAATACTCTGCTTAGGAACGTGATGGTATGACTTAGTTCCTCGAGAAATGACTGTGATGAATGACTTGTGACCATCTAGTTACCACCTTCTTATTTTTCGGGTATACCTCATTCATCAATTACATACACTTTGGTCTTCATTATCCTCCCAAGCCTTGTTGCAATCTTCTTGGCTTATGGCCACAAAATGTCGATGATGAGGGATGCGAAGCATAATTTCAAAGTGTCGGGTAGTGAGGTTGATCACGACCTCGCCCTTCTCATTCGGACACACCTAGTGTCTTTGTTGTAGCAGCGGGCTACTACCATCATGAACTCGTTGTTCACAGCACTGACCGGGATCCCTCCAGCAAAATGTAGGCCACTGCCTACCAGCTTGTCCATCCATGGACTTCCTGTGACCCTTCTGGTTCTGGCCCAAAAATCCTCCATATCAATGTGGCCGACCTCTCAGAGTCTCTTATATCCAGGTCACACTCTGCCTGGGATTCGGGCATCCTGACCCTCTGATATTTGTACTTCATTTCTTCCTCTGTAAGCTTGGCTTTACCCTTAGACTTGGTAGGTCTCTTGCTTGATGTAGACATATGTAGTTCTAAACTTAGTTGTTGATCTACAAGAAGAAGAAGTGAAACCCAACGCAGGAGAGTCATGTTAGCTATTTGATCTCCCATTAAAGTATTGACAGAAGGAAGAGTTAGCAATTTTAAGGCATCAGGGCGCAGGGCGCATGAACACTGCAGGCTGCAGGGCTAAATAGTGTGGTGCACAAAAAAATGGTGTTACAAGGGACAAATCAGCGCCAAAGGGTGCAAGGCGCATGGATCTGCACATGACACTTTTTTTTTGCAGTGGGAGTGTGCTGGTCCCATTTATATGCGTTTTTATACCGGGCGCATGTATTTTTCATGTTACACGGGGATAGGATGCGCCAAAGGCGCATGTATTTTTCATGTTACACGGGGATTTGGTGCGCCAAAGGCGCACAAGTTTAGCATGTGTAACATAGACTTTAAGTGCGAAAAAGGGGAACTTGGCATGGCGCATGTGAGGTTTACATGACATGATGTTCTTTGTAATAGGAGATGCGCCTGCGCCTATATGGAGACTAGTTTTCGCAAAGCGCAGAGAGCTCATGTGCTACAATTAAAGCCGGTGCACCATAGGCGTGATTGTGCTTCTTGTTACAAGGGTTGCGCATGCACCAAGGAAAACGTAGCTTTTGGAAAATGATTTTTCTTCCCTCTCTGACAGATCACGATTTTTAGGCTTAACTCCACATTACTTCAAGTGGTGAAGGGGTAGTAAGGAGGTTTTGGATTTTTCTTTCGGGGAGAGTCATCCTAACCAGCAGATCTAGAAAAAGGATGGAAACGGCTTTGGGAGGGAAAAATAGAAAAGCAGGAGGAGCTTCATGGTTCTCAGATCTATTCTATCCTACCACTCAATCAGACAATCAACAGCAAAACCAAAACACGAGAAAAACAAGGACCACTTACAGGAATATATAGAATGCGAGAGGTGAAACGGGGTCCACGAATGTGACACGAAGACGACAGGCGTGTTGATAGGTGAAGAGGAATAAGATCATTCACGTGTTTCAATTGTGAAAGTGGCAGGGCGGATGCACCTATATAGAGGCAAAGGTGTAATAAATGCGCCAACCACTTTTGAAGTGGCACATCAAAACACCTATCGACATTGCAAAGCTTGTGCCCTGTGGCACACCGAAACACATGTTAACACTTGGTTATGTGTGCCTTTGGCGCACCAAAATTCCTGCCAACACAGAAATACATGCGCCGTTTGGTGCACCAAAATGTGTCGCAACAAAAATATTGTTGACACGAAGGTGCATGCGCCTTGGCGCATGCAAGAAAGGCGCAACATGGTGAGGTGCACCAAAATGTGTGTCGACACGCCAAAGGGTGTGCCAAAGGAAATGAAGGGGGCATGGATTTTCCCTGTGTAGCACAGACAAAAGGTGCACCCAACCCAAAAAGACCAAAAATGGCTAAGTTCGGAAAACTAGATTTCCGGAAAGGGATTTTACAATGTTCCGAACGCAAAGGGGGCCCTGACGAGGGACCAGAACAAAATTTTCATTGGGTTACCCGCAAAATTTCCCTTGCCAATTTTACGGGATAACAAAACCTAAAAAAGGAATAGAAAAAATTACAAATGTGTCAAAATGTCTTCTTATATACCATGTTTTTCGTGTTTGAAGTGTTTTCTATTTTCAACACTTGTGTTATTATAACACATGTAATAATGTAAGATATTTTTTCTATATTTTTTCAACAGTTATGTTATTGAAACACAAATTAATCCAATTTTAATAATCCTAAATAATTACAAAGCCATTGAAAATCCACAATTTCTAGGTTTGTGGAATTTTTGATATATTTATTGCTTAAGAATCATTGTATGATAAATCATTGTTGTTTTGCAACACATATGACACAAATTAAGTCTATATTTTATTATATTGCATGTTTATTCATATGCAACAAGTTCTATGATAGCACATTGTTTTGGGGTGTGGGGTTATTTTATTTGTAACTTCACTTTTGGAATTAGTATTATAATGCCAAAGGCATTTTTCAAAACTAGAGCGAAGATGGGTGTTTCTTATGGGTGTTAGTGACATGAACAACTGTGATGCATTTGGAATTGAATGCACAACAATATCACATCCACGTTTTGTGGAGATGTAGACTCCCACGATTGTCGATGCATTCCTTGATAAATGGTTGACAATTGTATTCATTGTCAAATCTCTCTAAAGGATTCATTCAATTTTAGTTAGTAGTTGTTATGTGTTGGGATTATAACACATGTGTAGTGCCCACTTCCCTTCGACACTTATTACATTTTGATTTTGATTACTGTTGGTTATATACATGGATATTATTGTATCATTTTGACTTAACATGATGATTAGATGATAGAGATACTTTGATTATTGATGGATTTCGATTCATAGTATGATTTTGTGGATTTCTTAGAGAGACATTTTATATTGATGATGATGTGTTGTTGACATATTTATATCTATTTTGACATTTGACATTTTCGTCATATTGAGTAGGATTTAGCAGTGAACTAATCTTGTGATCTTATTGGTATTGATGAAATATAGAATTGAGATGTTGTTGGAATTTTAAAATAGTAACATTATTTTCCTAGATGATGATTTAATTTATGTATGGATGATTTTTGATTTATATGTATATATTTTATCTTGGATGTTTTGATGTGGCCATGAGGCCGAAGGAGGTATTGTGTGTTTTGCTTGGTGATTATATCACAACAATCAAAGGGGATTAGAGACCAACCACATCGAAATGTTGGATGGATTCAACAATGGTCACCATGGCAACTTGTGTTATGTTGTGTGTGTTTTATTTGTTGTTAGGGGGTCCCCATGGGGGGGATTACCTCCAATTGTGACCAAGGGTTTGTGTGTTGTTCTTTTATTTTCCTTTATTTAATTTTAGAGTATGTGATTTTATGGTGATGTAATTCCCTTTTATCATTAATTAATTTATGTCTAGATTAGTAAATTAATCATGTTACTAAAATAATTATGGATGGGAAAAAAATAATTCATTTATTAGATTAGATGGTTCTTTGGTTTATGTGTTTTAAGTTGAAGTGTATGTGATCTTGAGTGTTGTACACTCTACCCCTCTTGGAAATTCGGATTTGGCCTTAAGGGCCAATTTTGGAGGCTTGTGGGACAAGTTAAACTTGTCCCACACCTCTTAATTTATTATACCAACCCTACCTATGGGTTGGGGGTCAAAAATAGACCCCATTATGTGTTTTGGAAGGCAAAAGGTGAGTTTTAATTGCACTTTCTTACATGTGTTTATTTCTTTTCCTAAAGGGTATGGGTTGGAGTGGTGTGTGTAAGAGGTTTTCATACCTCTCAACCACCCATTTATTTTTCCTTGGAGTATGGGTTTGACTTGGGTGATGTGGAGTGGAGAAGAAATGATGTGGCATCCTACATGGAGCCACATCATCTCCCTCCTCTTTTCTATTTATTGAAATTTTTGGGAAGTAAAGGGGGTTACTTGCTTGGTTTGGGCTTTTGGATTTTTGAGTGCTTTGCTTGTTGGAGTAGAAGGGAGCTTGGAGTTTCTTGAGTTTGAAATATTTTGGACTTTCTTGAAAATTGGAGCTTTACCATGGAAAGGTAGGATCTTGCACTCTTACACTTCTTGTTTTCTTGTATGTTATGTGTTGTATGGATGTGTTTCTTCTTGAAGTGTTGGGTAGTAAATTGACCTTAGGTTGTGTTGAGATTTGGAAATGGGGATGAAATATGTTGGGAGGCATAAGAGATTCTTTTTTGTGTTTAGGAGGGAGTGGGTTTTGGATGCCCCACCTTATTCTATTTTTTATTTTGTGTATTGTGGGAGCCATAAGAGAGAGGGAGGCATAAGAGTGAGGGAGGCATAAGAGACATAGATATGTTGTTGTGGGGGGCATAAGATATTTTGGGATTGATTGTTTTTGGAGGATTTTAGAGGTGGGAATCCAAACCCTTGGGAGGCACAAGGGCACCCCATATTCCTATCTCTACTTGCTCTATTTTAGAGCCATTGTTTTTGGAAGTTGTTGTTTAAAAATGAGTGTTTTTATGTGGTTATCTTTTTTGTGTGTTTTTGCTTTCAAAGTAAGTGTGGAAGCATTATAGAGTTTCCATGTGTTGATCCATCCCTTATTGCCTTGTGGTTGGGGCTCGGGGCCAATGAGAAGAATTGCTTCTTCTTCTCATTGGAGTTTTGGTTGGGTGGAGAGTGTTGCCTCTCCCCCATTTTTGTTGTTGTGATCAAGTGAAGAAAGATGGAGCTTGGTTGGATATTTGATTCTTGGAGCACTAATAGAAGACAAAACATATTTCATTATAGTTTCCTTCTTCTTGTAAAATTCCCACTTCAAGTGGAAGATTATTGTATTTTTCTTTTGAAAGAAAAGTTGTATTGTTTATTAGTTATTAAGATTATATTATAGGTTATAAAGGAAAGAAATTTTAGTAAAGCTACTTTTGTTGTAATAGAAATGAAGTTGAAAAGGAAACATCTTGTTCCCATTTTAGTTGATTTATTTTCTCACATAAGTGTGTTGTTCTTTCTTTAAAAATTATTGGAAATATTGTTGAAAGTCTCTTGTGGGAATGTTGAAAATTTGTATAAAGGAAATATTAAATTTTATTGTATTACTTGAAAGGCATATAATGGAAAAGTTAGACTATTTTGCATTTTCTTGTATTATTTGATAGAAAGAAAATACTTTGATGTATAGATGGAAAGAACTTAAATTATAATTGTCTTTTACTTGGCAATGAAAGTAGGTTAATTCCTAATTCTAGTTGTCTAAATAAATTTCATAGTTACTAATAGACCTTAGATCTATTGAGTATACAAAAAATTAAGTTATTAAGCTAAATCAAGTTTTTAAATCAAATATCAAAAATAGTAGTGTAAGTGGAAAACAAAATTTTAAACTATCACTTGATAATATTGACATACCATTTTAA
This sequence comes from Taxus wallichiana var. yunnanensis, assembly GCA_018340775.1. NCBI lineage: Eukaryota > Viridiplantae > Streptophyta > Pinopsida > Cupressales > Taxaceae > Taxus > Taxus wallichiana. The sequence continues at coordinate 871,162,578 of CM031237.1, read as the reverse complement.
AAAGAATTTGTAAGTGTAAAATTGTGTTTAGTTTAGCTAATAATATAGATATCATATTTTGTCTTAAAATCTTAGTATTAAGATATTATTATTATTGAAAATAATAATAATTTTAATTTTAAAAATATATATATATATATATATATATATATATATATATATATATATATATATATAAATAAATATTATATATATATATAAATAATGAAATAAAAATAAAATTGATTTGAATTTTGGTGAGTCAAGTAATAAAATGCGGCATTTTTTTAATGGAATACGGTTGGATGAGGTTGCAGACCCAGCTCCACCCCATTAACAAATGGGATGGGGGGTGGGGTCGAGAGACCCTCCCCCAACCCCAAAACTTTGCCACATAAATAATCAAACTCCTTGTGGCTAATAAAACTCTGTGCATATTTTCTTATGCGGAATGTGGATTTTTCAAACCCACGGCCAAGTATTACATCCCAAATTACTTTTTTTTATATAAATAAATACATATATACACATATATATCTAATCGCTAATATTTGTGATTTGGCAGGTTTTAATCCATTATAAATTTTTAAAATATATTTATATATATAAAATATATATATATGTATATGTATATAAGTGTATATACATATACATATGTATATATTCTCATACCCAAATGAAAACATATATCAAATTTAACTATATCACTAAAATGGGGCAAAACCCATATGCCCATTTGGGCAAATCAAAAAATGAGTTAAATAAAATAAATAAATACTTTGAAACCCTAAATGAGGGTGTAAAAAAAATAAGAAAATAAATGAGGCATGTATGTCTCTCCAAAAGCTTGAGATGGCCTCTAATGGCTTCCTCCTTCTCCTCCACCAATCTACAAAACAAAAGAGAAATAATAAGTCAAAAGAAAAGAGAAAGAAGTCTTTCATAAGAAAACTTAGGGTTAGTGAAATCCCTTGATCTTGTGGCCCCAAATGAATCCATCCAATGGATGAGATTCATCCCTACAAAAATTAGGTGGGGAGTGGTGAGAAAAATTCAAATTTTAAATTTTAAATGCATGGGTTGACTTTTAAGGGGCCACTTTATTTGTGTAGGGGGTGGGTTTATTTTTCTAACCCTTGTGCTAAATTAAGGACCTTGTTATTTTTTTTTAAACCTAGTCACCTTGTGGGATTAAAATAACTTTAGTATTTAATTAAATAGACCCCTTTACCCATGGGATTAATTTGTTCTAGTTTGACTATAGTGGAAATTAAATGTTTATCAAAATAACATTTAGGGGAACCTAAACCATGCCTTAGGATAACTAAGTTTATTAAAAATGTAATGAGAGTTTTATTATTTTATTATAATGGGGATTAAAAAAATTTTATATTATTAATTTAAAGTAACTTAGAAACAAGAATGTGACAACTATTAATTCAAAATTTTTGTGGCATTTTTCAAAAAAATATTATTCCATAATTTTTCTAGCTTGCCCTAGGTTGTTCTTGGGTTTCGTGTGGGAAAATTTAGTGGGTGTTACACTTGGTATCAGAGCTGTGGGTTCAAATCTTGGACCCTTGGGAACACTTGAAAACACGAGACATGAACATTTAACCTAGCACAATTTTTTTTTTTAAAACCTAGAAAACAACATTGTTTGGTAATTGTATAACATAACAAACTTAGAAAACTAGAAAAAAACTAGAATGATTAACTAACTCTCACCTTGGTCTTTGTGGAGGAACTGCACACTGCATAGATTCTAAATTAGACTTGCACCTCCGCAGATAAGGCTCTAACGGCCATTCTACCTCAGATTTTACATATGCTTTAGGACATCAATGCCGCTTTACATTGAGGGTCCTCGGGAGGATGATTTCGTCAGACAGAGAGGGAGACATCATTTGAGTCTCATGCATCTCCTTGAAAAAGTGAGGAGCATAGGGAAATAATTTCCACGTGGAGTTGTCTAGGGCGAGAGTCACCATAGAGGGGACATGGGGACAATATTTTATGGGATAGGGACAGATCTCGGAGCCCTAGGAAGAGGGAGGAGCATGCAGAGAGACCTAGAGGTTGGGTCATCATCATTTTATACAAAACATATTAGGAGATCCTTAAGATACATCCTTCTCACTATTCTTGAGATACGGGTGGTGTTAAGGAAGAGGCCTTGTTAGTAATCTTTAGTGGGTGCTTCAAGCTATGCCCATGTACTAGAAACATGAAAGCTCGTGTTTTGATCCATCTTCTGAGAGGATGGAGTAGATGTTTGGTGGAGGATCGAGGAGCAGAAGCTCCACGTTGACTCAAAGATAATTACCTAGGAGCTCTTTGAGGAGTGGTTCAGGAGTAGGTATTTATCTCGGAGGTTCATTCAAGAGGGATAGATGAGTTCCATGACCTCATTAGGCATCCATGACTGTAGTTGAGTATGAGAGTCAATTTCTAGACCTACTCTAGTATGTTGACTATATGCAGGACGAGTAGGTCCAGATTCACAGTTCATCAGGGGCCTGAATTTAGATTTTGAGGTGCGGTGCACATTCATTTCCGTAGACCTTAGTAAGAGGCCATTGAGAAGGCCTACATTGTAGAGGAGACGTGGGGAAAGACTCAAGCTAGGCCGGTGATAGAGTGCAGAGCCACATCCAACAAATGCAGGATAACAAGTCGAGGGGGTAAACTCCTCTTCCTCATGGTAGACATGGTTCTACATAGTCTTCATTCATGACACCTCTATAGCCATTAGTAGCCACCTAACTAGCAATAACAATAGACCCATCCTCCATTAAGACCTACTCATGTAGAGATTTGATGCTTAGAGGGGATGAAGTATGGGGCCTCCTCCTAGGGGTCCCATTAGGACACAGGGTGCACTGAGAGCTCAGTTTGTAGGAACTTTTCAATAGACAACTCAATAGTCCATAGCCGAGATCATCGATCCATGACAGAGACTAGTGGGTCATACCTCTAGAGTATTTCTAGATTTGCATCTCATTGGAGAGGACCAGGCAGTTTTTATTGTTGTGGTGTTGTTGGACATCATTGGAGAGAGTTCCATAGAACCCTAATAACAAGGGTAAGGCATATATTTTAGAGCCTATGGTTGGCGATATGGGATGTAGCCATAGGATCTACGTAATGGTTTGGAACCACCAAGGATGAGCACCAGTACCGTGTATAGATAATTTAGGTAGCATTGGTGGTATTCTTCCTCTATATTGTTTGATTTTATTTGATTAGTCTGATTCATTTATTGCACCATTTTTAGTAGAGGACTCAATGTGAGGATTGAAAGTTAGGCGGGGTATTAGTTAGGATGTCGAGATGGCTTCGGAGCAACAAAATCTTTGAGACTCCTTATTTAAGGAGTGTGTAGTAGATTTGGGACCCTTCACCACTACCTCGGATCTTATTCATTACTCTACGTCGTTGAGGATTTTGATCTTATTTTCAAAAGATTGACAGGTTGGGTGTCTTCGTGGTGCTTTGGAGTCATCTTAGGCATGTCATCATTTTTGGTTGTATCTATATATCCAGAGTGGACTATTTCCATAAGACTATATCATGTACAAATGTTCTAGGAGTTGAATCGATTATAGCGAGGATTTAAGAGGCCCATTTCCATCTAGACTATTTATTCTATACAAGGGAAGAAGTTTTAATGCGATGTGTGTGATGAGGTTGCACTATGTATGCTATTACAATGACCTATTATGAGGATGAATCTAGTGGGTAGTCTCTTGATGACCATCACATCTTCGAGAGGAATTTTCTGATGTCTTTCTGGGAGCTTTTGGGGATACCTCCCAAACTCAAGGATGTGAGATATATTTTCACATATATTTGGTTCCAAATAGCGCACTCCTATCTCATGAGCTCCTTATCGGATGACTACCCCGAGCTTTGTGAGATCAAGTTGTAGCTTGAGGTCCTTCTGGAGAAATTCCTAATCCTTCCTAGTGTATCCTCTTGGGGTGCACCACCTTTTCAAAGAAGAAGGATAGATTTCTACATTTGTGTATTGTTTATCACTAGTTGAAAAAATTAATGATCAAGAATCGGTACCCCCTTCCACGCATTGATAATTTATTTGATCGAGTTGAAGGGGGCCATAGTATTCTCTAAGATAGATCCTAAGTCGGGATATCATCAGCTGAGGATCACAGAGGCAGATATTTCTAAAACAACCTTCCATACAAGATATGGCCACTTGATGAGTTCACGGTAGTGCTTTTTAGAGACGATGAATGCACCTGTAGTGTTCTTGAGCTTGATGAATGGGGTGTTCAGAATATTTTTGAATCACTTCATGCTCATTTTCCTTGACAAAATTCTGATATACTCATGTACACGTGAGGAGCATGAGGACCACCTTCACCAGGTTCTTCAAATATGTGTATTCGTGAGCGGTAGCTTTACTTTACATTCCCTCGACATGGAGAAGTGTGTTATTTCAGACAAAGGTGTAGTATTTGAGCCACATCATTTATGGGGAAGGTATCATACTCTATCCTTCTAATATTTGAGCTATTATGAATTGGATAGCACCCACTAGTGTGACCACCTAGGTGTGCAATGGCATGGGTATATCTTGATGAGATTTTCAAATTGGATAGGATTCCATAGAAGATCATTTGTGATCGTGATCCCTTGTACACTTCTCACTTCTGGACTATGCAGTATGCTCTCGGGATGAAGATCAATTTCAGCACAACCTATCACCCTAATATAGATGAGCAGATTGAGCTAGTGAATTAGATCTTGGAGGACATGCTTAGGATGTATGTCATAGACCCTCATTTGAAGTGGGATGACTACTTGTATCTGGTGGAGTTTACCTACATTAATAGTTTTTAGAGTTTGATAGGCATGGCTCCTTTTTAGACACTTGTATGGAAGAGAGTGAAGGACACCTATTAGTTATAGGAGTCATTAGAGGATAGAGTTTCTCTTGGGCTAGCTTTATTACAGGATATGGAGCAGCAGGTTGTTATGATCAGGAAGAGATTGCAGGAGGCTCAGGAAAGACAAAAGAATTATGTGGATCAACATAGGATATATCGTAGTGTTGAGGTGGGCACAAATGTTTTTCTTGTGTCAGGCATCATAAGAGCCCTATCCATTATAGAAAAGGCTCTAAGCTTGCTCCTAGATTTGTGGGTCCCTTTGAGATCTTGGAGTGTATCAGCCCTTTGGCCTATCGTCTAGCATTGCCACCTAGCTTGTCTTGTGTCCACGATGTGTTTCATGTTTATGTACTTAGGAGATACATTGTTGATCCTTCTCATGTATTATATTGGAACTCATTGCAGGTGTAGGATCAAAGGAAGGTGATGGTGGATCCCATCTGTATTTTAGAGCGTAGGACCTTGGGCCTTTGTTAGAGATATTGACCAGGTTTGAGTCCAGTGGGATAGGTATGATGAGGCAACTGCTACATGGAAGGATGCTACATTGCTACGGTCTAGTTTCCACACCTATTTTAGTGACTTCCAGGAGGAAGTCGAGTCTAAGGGAGGGGATGTAGTGCCCACTTCCCTTTGACACTTATTATATTTTGATTTCATTACTTGTTGGTTATATACATGGATATTATTGTATCATTTTGGCTTAGCATGATGATTAGATGATAGAGATACTTTGATTATTGATGGATTTCGATTCATAGTATGATCGTGTGGATTTCTTAGAGAGACATTTTATATTGATGATGATGTGTTGTTGACATATTTATATATTTCTAACATTCAACATTTTCATCATATTGAGTAGGATTTAGCAGTGAACTAATCTTGTGATCTTATTAGTATTGATGAAATATAGAATTGAGATGTTGTTGGAATTTTAAAATAGTAACATTATTTTCTAGATGATGATTTAATTTATGTATGGATGATTGTTGATTTATATGCATATATTTTATCTTGGATGTTTTGATGCAGCCACGAGGCTGAAGGAGGTATTGTGTGTTTTGCAGGTGATTATATCACAATAATCAAAGGGGATTGGAGACCAACCACATCAAAATGCTGGATGGATCCAACAATGGTCACCATGGTAATGTGTGTTATGTTGTGTGTGTTTTCTTTTTGTTGGGGATTCCATTAGGGTATTACCTCCAATTGTGATCAAGGGGTTTGTGTGTTGTTCTTTTTTATTTTCCTTTATTTAATTTTAGTGTATGTGATTTTATGGTGATGTAATTCCCTTTTATCATTTATTTTATTTATGTCTAGATTAGTAAATTAATCATGTTACTAAACTAATTATGGATGGGACAAAAATAATTCATTTATTAGATTATATGGTTCTTTGGTTTATGTGTTTTAAGTGAAGTGTATGTGATCTTAAGTGTTGTACACTCTACCCCTTTTTGGAAATTCGGATTTGGCCTTAAGGGCCAATTTTGGAGGCTTTGTGGGACAACATAAACTTGTCCCACACCTCTTAATTTGTTATACCAACCCTACATATGGGTTGGGAGGTAAAAATACCCCATTATGTGTTTTGGAAGGCAACATGTGAGTTTTAATTGAACTTTTTACATGTGTTTATTTCTTTTCCTAAAGGGTATGGGTTGGAGTGGTGTGTGTAAGAGATTTTCATACCTCTCAACCACCCATTTATTTTTCCTTGGAGTACATTTTTGACTTGGGTGATGTGGAGTGGAGAAGAAATGATGTGGCATCCTATATGGAGCCACATCATCTCCCTCCCATTTTCTATTTATTGAAATTTTGGGGAAGTAAAGGGGTTACTTGCTTGGTTTTGGCTTTTGGATTTTGGAGTGCTTTCTTGTTGGAGTAGAAGGGAGCTTGGAGTTTCTTGAGTTTGAAATATTTTGGGACTTTCTTGAAAATTGGATATTTACCATGGTAAGGTAGGATCTTGCACTCTTGTTTTCTTCTTGTTTTCTTGTATGTTATGTGTTGTATGGATGTGTGTTCTTGCTTGAAGTGTTGGGTAGTATATTGACCTTAGGTTGTGTTGAGATTTGGAAATGGGGATGAAATATTTTGGGAGGCATAAGAGCTTCTTTGTGTATTGGGTTTTAGATGCCCCACCTTATTCTATTTTATCATTTTTGTTTTTAAGAGGAGCCATAAGAGAGAGGGAGGCATAAGAGACATAGATATGTTGTTGTGGGGAGGCATAAGATATTTTGGGATTGATTGTGTTGTGGAGGATTTTAGAGGTGGGAATCCAAACCCTTGGGAGGCACAAGGGCACCCCCATGTTTCCTATCTCTACTTGGATTATTTTGAGCCATTGTTTTGAGTAGTTGTGCTTAAAAATGAGTCTTTTTGGTTATCATCTTGTGTTTTGTTGCTTGCAAGTAATTTTGTTAGTTATCATTGGAGTTTTGGTTGGAGTGCAGAGTGTTTCCTCTCCCCCATTTTTGTTGTTGATCAAGTGAAGAGAAGATGGAGGTTTTTTGGAGATTTGATTCTTGGAGCAATAATATAAGACAACATATATTTCATTATAGTTTCCTTCTTGTAAAATTCCCACTTCAAGTGGAAGAATATTGTATTGTTCTTTTGAAAGAAAAGTTGTATTAATTATTAGTTATTAAGATTGTATTGTAGGTTGTAAAAGGAAAGAAAGACATTTTAGTAAAGCTAGTTTTGTTGTAATAGAAATGAAGTTGAAAAGGGAAACATCTTGTTCCCATTGTAGTTGATTTATTTTCTCACATAAGTGTGTTGCTCTTGCTCTAAAAATTATTGGAAATATTGTTGAAAGTATCTTGTGGGAATGTTGGAAATTTGTATGAAGGAAATATTAAATTTTATTGTATTACTTGAAAGACATATAATGGAAAAGTTAGACTATTTGGTGCATTTCTTGTATTATTTGATAGAAAGCCAAAACTTGGATGTATAGATGGAAAGAACTTAAATTATAATTGTCTTTTACTTGGCCAATGAAGTAGGTTAATTTCTAATTCTAGTTGTGTAAAGAAATTTCATAGTTGCAAATAGACCTTAGATCTATTGAGTATATAAACAAGTTATTAAGCTAAATCAAGTTCATTTTAAATCAAATATCAAAAATAGTAGTGTAGGGAAAACAAAATTTTAAACTATCACTTGATAATATTGCCATCCCATTTTAAAAGGAATTTGTAAGTGTGTGTGTTTTAGTTTAGCTAATAATATAGATATCTTATTTCCTCTTAATAATATTAGTATTAAGATATTATTATTATTGAAAATAATAATAATTTTAATTTAATAAAAAAGGGGGTGTATATATATATAGTAAATAAATATTAGCTGATTTACAAACTAATGAAATAAAAAATATTTGAGTTGTGTTTTGGTGAGTCTCAGTAGGTTGCGACCTATTTTTTTAAGGGAATAGGGTTGGGGGAGGGTTGCCAACCCCACCCCCCACCCCATTAACAAATGGAATCGGGGTGGGATCGGCGACCCTCCCCCGACCACAAAAATTTTCCACATAAACAATCAAACCCCCTGTGGCTAATAAAAGTCTATGCAGATTTCCTTATGTGGGTTGTGGTTTTCAAACCTACAACCGAGTATTACATCCAATTAATTCACACACACACACACACACACACACACACACACACATATATGTATATATATACATATATATATATATATATATATATATATATATATATATATACATATATATATGTATATATATATGTATATATATATACATATATATATGTATATATATATGTATATATATATGTATGTATATACATACATATGTATGTATATACATACATATATATATACATATATATATATATATACATGTATATGTATATATATATATATATATATATGTATGTATATACATACATATATATATACATATATATATACATATACACATGTATACATATACACACACACACACACACACACACACACACACACACACACACATATATATATTGGAACAACAATATTGTCACACAGGAAATAATATTATGATATTGTATTCAACCTCATTACAATCAATACTAAGGCTAATAAATAGCCATGGAAATAGAAAACCGACCTCCTACAAACCAGGAAGTCACACAACCAAACAACCCGTTAATATCATTACGGGTATAACAAAATTATATTGTTGAAACAATATAACAAACCTATATTATAATGTGAAGCACTAATCAAGATATTCCTAACATTCCCCCCCTTAGTGTGAACATGGGAGAACAACAATTGCACTTCCTTTTGCAGCGTGCCGCCCATGCGTGCTCATGATCTGGATGGTTTTACAGGACAGCCAACAACCTCAATATGGATGGTTTTATAGGACAACCAACAACCTCAACATGGATGGTTTTACAGGACAACCAACAACCTCAACATGGATGGTTTTACAGGAAAACCAACAACGTCAACAAGGATGGTTTTACAGGACAACCAACAACCTCAATATCATGATGCTACTTTTCTTTTGTACTTTCATCTATCCACTATGCTTTTCCTTTAGGGAATTATGTAGGAAATGCCGCTCATAGATTACAAATATGAAAAGAGAAAATTGAACATTGAGACCATGTTCCCCCCCTCAATGTGAACATTTCACTTATTCACACCAAAACAGAAATACTAAAAAAGAATCACGTTGCACACAACTGAAATCAAGCTAACTCGAAAAGAAAGAAAACTCACACACACACTATTGCCACAACTTTGTGTGGCCCCGTCGTGGTGGTGACAAGAGGTCCCTGAATGACCTTCAGCCTCCGATGCCTCCATCCTCCAATAGACGATGCTGCTTACTCAGCAAATTAGACGTTGAAGCTCAATAGTTTGCACATTGTGATTTATTCTTTTCTCCCGCAATGTGAAACACTTTATTTTGACAGACGTCGGGTAACACCGAAAATGCGTCCGTGAGACAGTTGTACCAATGTAAGTCGGTAGATCACACATGTAAAAACTTTTAGTGTTGAGTGGGATACGTGTAATGTGGGAGACATGTGGCAAAGAAATATGGCCTGAGGTGATTCTGAAAAAAATATCTACTACATGCAACAATATCTGAGGTATGATTCCCAATCCACAAAATCTGTACATGGTCCCAAAGTTATCTAACAAAGGCGATCGGATGCCCGTCTTTGAATAGATTGAGAAATAGCGTAGTAGAGGATATTTGATACAATACGCTTTGATGAAATAAAAGACTGCCAAACATAATGCAATTACGTAGATGCAAATTTTCTCAAAGTTGTGCATGCAATGCACCACACATGAATGCGTGTAAATACATACGCAGGTCTCTATATTTGAATCTTAAAACCACATGCAAAGAAAATTTGTGGGATCCTATTTTGATCCACGGAGATCAAAGCATATTCATCAATTCAATGCATTGAGTTTTTGTGGAGCATAACCCATCCATGCACATTGAATAAACACCATCTAGAATAATCTCCATTGCAATGCCTGAATTGACCATGCAATACAAGACCTGTTCATTTTCACCTTGATTTATTTAGCACTCTTCATTGGATAACTATGGCATATATGTCTCGGGAATTAAATGGAAAAACCGTAATCTCCTACCATTATTTAGCAATTTTGAATCACCCAATGGTATATCAGAATTCAATATAAAATTGTATTTCATTAATTGAGTATTGCTAATAATGCATGTGGAGGGGTGAATTAGGAAAAGAGATGCATGTGCGATTGGGTCTAGACATTTGAATGCAAACCAAAGAAAAAAAACTTATCTCCCGTTATTCATATGGCTTCAGAAACTCCAAATTTGTGTCCAGATTGCCGCGTGGAGATCGACATCAGAGCAGGGAGATTGGATGTAGACGTAGCTTAACAGGAGTGAGGATAATTACATCTTGCTCACGTGTTGCATCAAGGAGAATAAAAAAACAAATCCACATATGTAAAATGTCGATCACGATCCACCTGAAAACTTACATCACAATCTGAAAAATGATTGGCCTGGCACTTAAGGATATACAGTAAGTTCTTTACAAAATATTCTTTTCATGAGAAGGGGAAATCATGAACAACAATTGTTCTGCTCCGTAAAAAATCTCAAGACTCCATGACGTGCACAAAAATCACTCTGATACCAAATATTGGAACAACAATATTGTCACACAGGAAATAATATTATGATATTGTATTCAACCTCATTACAATCAATACTAAGGCTAATAAATAGCCATGGAAATAGAAAACCGACCTCCTACAAACCAGGAAGTCACACAACCAAACAACCCGTTAATATCATTATGGGTATAACAAAATTATATTGTTGAAACAATATAACAAACCTATATTATAATGTGAAGCACTAATCAAGATATTCCTAACAATATATATATATATATATATATATATATATGTATGTATGTATGTATGTATGTATGTATGTATGTATGTATGTATGTATGTATGTATGTATGTATGTATGTATGTATGTATGTATGTATACTAGTGTATATGCATATATATATGTATATATTCTCATGCCCAAATGAAAACATGTATCAAATTTAACTATATCACTAAAATTGGGCAACCCCGCCCCCCCCCCCCCCACCCACACACACACACACACACACATTTATATTGGGTTTTAATCCATTATAAATTTTTAAAATATATTTATAGACAAGTGTGTATGCATATATATATATATATATATATATATATATATATATATATATATATATATATATATATATATATATATATATGTATGTATGTATTTATATATGTATGTATGTATGTATGTATGTATGTATATATTGTCATACCCAAATGAAAACATATATCAAATTTAACTATATCACTAAAATGGGGCAAAACCCATAATCCCATTTGGGAAAATCAAAGAAATATGAGCTAAATAAAATAAATAAATACTTTAAAACCCTAGATTGGGGTGTAAGCAAAATAATAAAATACAATGAGGCATGTATGTCTCTCCAAAATCTTGAGATTTCCTCTAATGGATTCCTCCTTCTCCTCCACCAATCTGCAAAGCAAAAGAGAAATAATAAGTCAAAAGAAAAGAGAAAGAAGCCTTCATAAGAAAACTTAGGGTTAATGAAATCCCTTTATCTTTTGGCCCCAAATGAATCCATCTAATGGATGGGATTCATCCCTACAAAAATTAGGTGGGGAGAGGTTGAGTAAAATTCAAATTTAAAATTTAAAATGCATGGGTTAGCTTTTGAAGGGCCAACTTTATTTGTATAGATGGTAAGTTTATTTTTCTAGCCCTTACGCTAAAACTAAGGACCTTGCTATTTGTTTTAAACCTATTCACCTTGTGGGATTAAAATAACTTTAGTATTTAATTAAATAGACCCCTTTATCCATGGGATTAATTTTTCCTAGTTGACTATAGTGGAAATTAAATGTTTATCAAAATAACATTTAAGGGGAACCTAAACCATGCCTTAGGATAACTAAGTTTATTAAAAATGTAATTAAAGTTTTACTATTTTATTATAATGGTGAAATTTATATTATTAGTTTAAAGTAAATTAGAAACATGAATGTTACAACTGTTAATTCAAAACTTTTTGTTGGCACATTTTTCAAAAAAAAATATTCCATAATTTTTCTAGCTTGCCTAGGTTGTTCTTGGGTTTCATAAATAGAGACAAGATGGGTAATTCTAATGTGTGTCAGAGACATGAACAATTGTAATGCATATTTTTTTTATGCACAGATGAATCACATCCATCCATTTCAATGCTAATTGTAACTCCCACATTTCTTGGTGTCTCCCTTTCATCAATGGTTCACATCATTATTTAGTGTTAGCTCTATCTAAAGGAAGCATTCATTTTTAATGCCGCGACCATGTTCATCTTTTCCATATTTCTTTTTATTCCTCAAGGTAGGGCATCATACAATTGAATGGATGCCAATCAAAACTAAATTTCTAATTTGTAGGAGACGGTGGGAGAGAATCAATACTAAATAAATCGTTATATATATTTTTACTAGTTCCTCTGTATGTTCTTCTAATTTGTTGTTTCTTACTAGTTCTGTGTAGTAGTTTGATATATCATTTTCTCAGTAAAATGTCACAATTTACTAAAAATAAATGATCATAAAATTGAATGTTCTTGAGGGTTAGAATTCTTCTATCATTCTTAAATTTATCACTTTATTTGTAACTTCTTAGCATAAAAAAAAAAACATGTAATTTCTAGGTTGGTGACATTTTTGATATATTCATTGCTCAATAATCAATCTATGATAAATGCTTAACTTTCACATCAAATTTAACACATATTAAGTATACATCTGATTAGACCACATATTTATTCATGTGCAACAAGTTCTATGATAAGCTATTTTTTGATTTACAATACAAGTTTATTTGCTTGATCTATAAAAAGAACATTTTCAAACAACAAAAAACAATGATTTTTTTAATTATTTGTGATTTAATAGGAAAAATGGCATCGGAAATGTAATTTTTTTATAAAATACAACAATAAGAATGACGTGAAATTGGTGGATGCAAGTCTCTTATAAATCAAAAATATGCATCTTTTGATATATACCTAACCTAATATACCAAATTTATGCACGGGACATAAGTGGTGTGGGAACCCTTGGAGCACTAAACAAGACTCACCTAATCATTACTATTCCTCTTAGATGAGTGAATCACCACTCTAATGATGGGTTTTTCGACGATGTGGTAGGGTGATGTGGTTATGATTTTTGTGTGGTGTCCTTATTTGTCACGAGAAGAAATTACGGGGACAATGCCATAGACTTCATTGTTATATATATTTTAGTCATATGCTCATAGTAACCCGTTATGACTTTGTTATTTTAATTTTCTTATTTATCCTTCTCTTTTATGGAAATCTATATCTATCATGCACAATCAAGTTAACAAAAAATAATAAAAGACAAATTTCATTGTTTATGATTCTCAAGCTCACCAAAAGTGCGCTAGAGAAGAGCATACATAAATTAATCACAAAAAGATAAAATCTAGTTAGTAATAAGGGTTTGATTAAGTTATGAAAGCAATCTTAATCTTTTTTATTCTCAAAATTTCCCGAAGGATGCAATATAAGATAATTCACAATGCCGATTATTAAAAATGAGATGTAAAAATTAGAAATAACAAGATAAGTGATAGATTTTTATTCAAACAAAAGATTAAGGAAAGCATTCAACTCTATTTTATGTATAAAACTAAAAATAATGGTTATAAAAACTACAAATGTGTCAAAATGTCTTCTTATATACCATGTTTTTCGAGTTTGAAGTGTTTTCTATTTTCGAGTACTTGTGTTATTATAACACATGTAATAATGTAAGATTTTTTTATGTCTGTATTTGTTTAACTGATTATGTTATTGAAACAAAAATTAATCTAATTGTGATAATCCTAAATAATTACAAAGACATTAAAAATCCACAATTTGTAAGTTTGTGGAATTTTTGATATATTTACTGCTTAACAATCATTCTATGATAATTATTTTTTTGCAACACATTTGACACAAATTAAGTCGACATCTGATTAGACTGAATTATTATTCATATGCAACAAATTATATGATAGCATAGTGTTTTGGGGTGTGGGAATGTTTAATTTGTAACTTCACTTTTGTAATTAGTATTATAATGCCAAAGGAATATTTCAAAACTAGAGCGAAGATGGGCATTTCTTATAGGTGTTAGAGACATGAACAACTATGATGCATTTGGACTTGAATGCAAAACAATATCACATCCACGTTTGTGCTGATGTAGAATCCCATGATCTTTGATGCATTGCTTGATCAACGGTTGACAATTGTATTCAATGTCAAATCTCTCTAAAGGATGCATTCAATTTTCTCTAGTAGTTTGTATGTGTTGGGATTATAACACATGTAATAATGTAAAGCTTGTAGTTCCCACTTCCCTTTGACACCCTTTTGATACTAATCATGATACTGCTGATTATATTATGGACATGATTATGGACTTTATTATAGTATGATGTTAGATGTTAGATTAGGGATTATTTTTGACTTTGGATTCAGATTATGACGCATGATGATTATTAGAGACATTTTATATGTTGATGATGAAATATTGTTTGGCATGGTTATATAAAGGATGTTGTTCACACATGATATATTTGGATATTGTGAGTAGACCTAGAAATGGAAATTAATGGATGATGATATAGTTGTTGATAAAGCTGTAAATGATATGGTTAGATTGCTTGGATTTATTTTGATTCATATATCTGGATGATTTTGGAGTTATATTTATATTATTTTAGATGTTATGATATGGCCATGAGGCTGAAGGTGGTATTTATTTTTGTAGGTTAAAATATCACAACAAACATCGGGGATTGGAGACCAACAACATTGGAATTATAGATGAATTCAACAAGGTCACCATGGCAACTAGTATTTGTTTGTGTGTGTTAGGAATTTCTACGGGGGATCACCTTAAAATGTGACCAAGGGTTATGTGTATTTATTTATTTGACCCTTTTGTTTAATGTTGCATGTGTTTATTTTGTAATGCATTTGCCCCTTTATTTATTAAATGTTGTATTAATATTGTGGGTAAGCATGTTGTTAATATTAATTAAATAAAATATGTCATAAGAAAGTAATTAATATGGTTGTTGGATATGATTTAAAGTGTTGTAAGAATGAGTTAATAATGTGTAAGTAATATGTAAGTGATGTGTAAGTTAAATTTTTGAGTGTGAAACACTCCACCTTCTTGGAAATTCGAATTTGTCCTTGGAGGCTGATTTTGGAGGCTTGTGGGACAAGTTAAACTTGTCCCATACCTCTTAAATTTATTTACCAACCATACCTATGGTTGGAGAGTTGAAATTTGACTTTTATAATGCCTTTTTAGAAGGCAAATTGTAGGTTTTAATTGCACTTTTCTTACATGATTTAATTTCAGTCCTTTGGGGTGTGGGTTGGATTTGAGTGTGTAAGTAAACTATCATATTATTCACCCACCTATTTATTGTGCATTGGAGAATGAATTTGAATTTGGGGGTTGGGGTTGAGGATGTGTGATGTGGCATCCTACATGGATCCACCTCATCCTCTTCTCTTCCCTCTTCTATAAAATTCAAACTCCTTGCCTTGTTTTGGGTTGCTTCACTTTGGAGACTTCATTCTTGGGTGAATTCTTTTGCTATTTTGAGAGCTCTTGCTTTGAAGAATTTTTGGAAGATTGTTGCATGCTTGTGCTTGGTTGTTTTGGATTGCTTGCCTTGGGATAAATCTTGTTGTTTTGGAACTTGGAACAACTCCATCATGGAGAGGTAGGAGCTTGGATCTTTAAATGCTTATTTTTGTTTATGAAAATGTTAATGTGTGAATGTTTTGGCATGTTTGTGGGATGTTGGGTAGATGGCCTAGGAATGGTGTAGGAGAAGACTATGGGGTTTATTTTGTGGGAGGCACAAGTGTTGTTTAGGGAGGTATAAGGGTGGAGGGAGTTGGGATTTGGGTTCCACCTTACAAAGAAATAGCTTTCATTTATTTACTCATTACTCGGGGTGCCATAAGAGGTTAGGGAGGCATAAGGAAATGTGAGGAATAAGGGGTACTTGGGAGGCATACGGAATGTCGGGGTTTTGATATATGTAATATTTTGGTGGTTTATAATTCAGGTGGTGATACCCATTTCAAATTTTGGGAGGCATAAGAAGCATCCCCACAGGTTTCTTGCTCCTTTGTCTTGCTTGATGCAGCCTTAGTATTGTTTGTCATGTTTTAATGTAGTTCAAAACTACATTCTTGTTTTGACTATGTTTTGTGGAAGCCTATTGTTTCCATGAGTTGGATCACATATTTTATTGCATTATGGTTGGGGCTTAGGGGCCAATGAAGAAGGATGGCTTATCCTTTTCATTGGATGTCTTGGTTGGGTGGATAGCATTACCTTTCACCCACTCTTGTTGTGATCAAATTGGAAGAATGAGAAATCTGCATGTTGTTATTCGGGTTGAGGTTAAAAAAAAGATAGTTTGACAGTCCCTTGTGAAATGAAATCTTATTGTAGCCCTTTCCCAATTTGAAGTGGATGATCTGTATATTAATTGTAATGGAAGGATACTTTGTATTGACAATGAAAGTTGAAATTTGAAATGTAAAAGAGTTATACTCTGTATTCTATTTTGGAAAGAATGATACGTAATTTGTATGTTGTATTTTGAAATCAAATGGAAAGGAGGTTGTAGGAGTTTCATTTAATTAATGGAAGTGTTTTCCTTGTTCATATGATATTATTTCCATTGGAAATCTGTGTTTAACATGCACTATGAAATCCCTGTTTAGAAAGTGGAAAAGTGAAATACGTGAGAAGAAAATGTATTATTTTATTCTGTATATAATATATGATTTTTGGAAAGAATAAAAGAAGGATGTTACAAATTTTTCTTTTGGAATCAATGAATGATGTATTACCTTCCTCAAATTACCCTGTGGTATTGAATCTGATCTCTTAAATGTAATTGAAATCTCTGTTTGTAAGGAAGAAATGTGTATAAAGGAATGTGTAATACTCTATCTTTTGAAATATGTGAAAATTAGAAATCAAGAGATGTATCTTAGTTTTGAATAGTTGGTTTGAATCAAATAAATGTATTAGATTAGGATTGGAACACATTATAATGCTTGGAAGAAGAAAATGGCAAATAGGCCTTTTAAAATTTGATCCCTATCTTGTATTTTCAAACTGCAATTATTTAATCCAAAATGTACAGATCAAACCTGCAACAATGAAATAAACAACTAAACGATTAAATTGAAGTATTTTGCCCTAAATGAATCCAACTAGATAAAAATAATTATAAGAAATCTTTCAAAACCAACCAAAACCGAGTTCAAATCTTTCACAGTCGTTTTGTTGTCAAAATTGTAAAATTTTGAATTGGAACTCTATCAAATAGACCTACCTCACAAAAATTAACCTAAATCCACCTAAGAACAAATCTCCATGTCTATTTGACATGTTGGGAGAGGAATAAGATCAAATTGAACAAAATTTTACAAGTTAAAATTTATCAATTCGAACTGTAAAAGCCTACATATCATTTTCATGAAATTTACCCCTTAAAATCTATCAAAATTTAAAACTAATGAATCTTGTGCAAAGAGGATGTCAAGATATTTCCAGAAAGTCCTCGTTTTCCCAAAAATAAGATCTCTATCAAAATTTATGGCCTTCTGAAGTTTTTCTTCACTTGGCGTCAAAAATAAAATTTGGGAAAAATTCCTTGGTGGGCCCGACTTTTTCCCTTAGAGCTTCGCAAACTTTTTGGGAAATGTTTCCAAAATTTCTCCACCTCTCTACCAGCCCAAAACCAATCAGAGGCTACCACATGGCACCATGAGGTTTTGGCGGAGGGGCGGATCACTTTTTAACTTAATGCTTCAAAAAAATTTTGAGAATTTTTTTCAAATTTTCCCCGCCGACCCACGGCCAATCAAGAGCTGCCACGTGGAGTTGCGAGGCTTTGGTGGAGGATCGGGTTCCTTTTTGCCTTTGGCATTTTAGAAAAATTTTGGGAAATTTTTACAAATTTTCCCCGCCGCCCCACCGACCCGCGGCCAATCAAGAGCTGCCACGTGACATCACGAGGCGTCGGCGGAGGTGCGGGTGAAAGTGATCCTTTTTGCCCTTTAGGATGTTAAAATAATTTCTCCCTTTTGCCCCACCTTCCCTACATTGGCTTGGAGAGACCACGTTTCCCTTTCGGACTTGTGGGAGTGCGGGTACAAACTTGGCTTTTTGCCCCGCGTGGGAAGAATTTTCAAATGTCTCCCGCCGCCCCGCTCTCCCGTGCTTTGACTTGGGAGGCAACACATGTCCCTTGTGAACTTGAAAACCACGGGTACGCGAGTACAAAATTAGTTTTTTTTTCCCCATAGCTTGGGAAATTTTCCAAAAGTCTCCCCTGTGACCTCGCCTTTTGGGAAACTTTTCTCCCCACAGGCCCGCATGCCCACTCTTGGGGAAAATTTTCACCCCAAGGCACACTGGCCCATAACTTGAAAAATATGAGGAGTTAAGAGGACTTATTTATATCATTAGAAAGGTGAGAAAATTTCCTATCCAATGGGAATGATTTATGGAAATTTTTAAAGTGTCAATTTTGAGAAAACTTAGTGGAACCTTTAATCCTAGTAGAGAGTGGGTATGGTGAGGAATTACCCTCTGAACCTAATTGAACCTTCTAACCCTAAATTTTGGACCTTGTGACCTCTAATATATGTTAAAAAAAGATAAGTACATTATAGAGGATTAGGATTGATCTGAAACTTGTTAATGACAACCTGTTGTCTTGTAACTGGGTGTAGACTTTTCTAAACAAAAAAAATATTCCATAATTTTTATAACTAATCCTAGGTTGTTCTTGGGTCTCAAGTGGATTGTTTTTAGCAAGCATCACACTTGGTATTAGAGAAGTCATTCAAAATGTTGGGCCATTGGGAACACTAGAGAACTTTAGACATGAACCTTAAACCTAGCACACTTTTAAATCTAGAAGACAACTTATTTTAGAAATTACATATTTTAGTAAACATGGAAACCAAGTAAGACCTAGAATAAGGAATTAACTCTCGTCTTGCTTTGCACAAGACACACAAATAAGATGAGGATCCTTTTCACACGAGACCTAGGCATACCGCCACTAGATCATCATCCCGTAGTAGCCATCCTACCCCATAATTTGCGACTCTTGAGATCAAAGGAGGACATCCAACTAGACATGATAGAGTCACTTCCATTGAGGTTCATTGTTGGTTGTCAAATAAGGACTTTAATGAAAGCAACAGTCAAGGGATAGAAAGTCCCTCCTCTTTAATGGGAGAGGTTCCCTTATTAAAATCAAAAGCTATTAACAATTGTACAATGTTTAACTTCAAAGAGGAACTCTGATATCATGAAAGTGTTTTAAATGATAGATTATCAATACAAAAGGATAGAAGAACTAAGGAATGGAAAAGGTAGAATAACATTCTCTGGAAAAACAGATAGCAAAATAATTTCTTATAAATGTTGGACTAGGATAGTATAGAACAAAATCATTCGCATTAAAACCATAAGATGTTATTTCATAGACACAAAGTTCCAGAGATGACATCCACAAGAATACAAAGCTTCTTAATGCAAAATAGATTAATGATTCAATAATTGTTAATAGATAAGAAGGAATGAGTGAGCACAAATAGAAATAGAAAGGGAAACCTTCTTGTATTGATAGCTTTTGACTCTTTTACACTTTCAAAAATAATCAGAGTTCCAACCCCTTAGAATGGCATGGAGAGCTCATTATATAGCTTAAAAATTGGTTACATTTGGTAACCATTTCTTTTAACTAAAAGATTAATTAAGGAAATGCACAATAAAATATCCTTAATTAATTACAAGGATCTCAACACTAAAAATAGAAGAAGAGAAAGAGGAGCTAGAAGAAGAGACATCGATTATGGCTAAGGAGGGTGCACCAATTTGAGGATACGATATCCGAATTTCTTGAATGCTTTTTCTATTTCCATGGCTCTTTGAATTATGGTGTTGGTAGTGGCATGAGTCCAAGTGCCTAGACATTTCTCCATATCTTTATCAAATTTGGTATGCTCTAGGTATTCTTTATTGGCCTTGGCAATGGTAGATTGAAGAGAGAAAATGTCCTTTATCTTCTCTTTGGTAATTGACTCCTCTTTGAACAATTCATCCTTGAAAAATGTTCTAAACTGAGATTTGATTTCTTGAAGAGAGAAAGGAATACCTGAAATTTCAACTTGAAGTTGACAATGGATATCTTTAAATGTAGGTGAAACAAAAATTTTAAAAGACTCTCCTTTTTGCCATATGTTCTTTAATTCTCCCAGTGCTTCTTCCAAAACCTTCATCTTCCATTTGACACTAAAAATCCATGCCTTTGACAATTTATTCTTGGCATCATCAAATACATTGTTGACTAATAAGATATTCTCATCAGTTTGGCCCATTAGGTGAAGATCTGTAATACAACTACTCTAGAGCTTCAGCTCTTTATCCATAGCTTTGATTGACGAAGTGAGTCTTTACTTTAGATTAATTACCTTTTTGTTGGTCTTGAAGGCTTCCTCAATGAAATTCAAGCCTGCTATAATCATGTCATCTACCATGGCCTCAAAATCCTTCCCATAAGTGGAATACTTATGTACGTCTTTGATGCTCTGAACTTCATCCTAGCTGAGAATCATGGGGGGTGAAAGAGCAGCCAGTGGGGCAGGATCCAAAACCTTATCTTTGGTCAAAAATGACTTGATAAAGTTGGAAAGAACTTGGTTCTGTTCTTCCAATTGTTATATGGTCTACTTTCCCTTCTCCACTCATTCAATAACCTTTGTTACTGATTTCCTGAAGGTTATGAACCTCACTTTTAGGAGTGGATTCTCCCATTGGGATTCTAGAAAGCTCTAAATCAGAGACCAAAAGATCTTGCTCTACCTTATCAACCTTGGGATTTGCAACCTCTAGGAACTACTGGCCCTAAGCATCAATTACTAACCTTGAAGTGGTCTTGGCTCTCTTTCTTTGCTGAGGGGAGGAAGTACCAAAAAAATCTGCCACAACATCAAAATCAAGTCTTTGAAGAGAAGAATAATTTCTCTTCTTGCTATCAACCAAGGGCTGCACCCAGGAAAAGGTAGAAGAAGAAGAGGAAGGAACAAGAGGCCCAAGAGAAAGTGAAATCATGGCACTCAAATTATTAACCACTCTTGCCTCCAGCAGACAAGTACTTGAGACCTCAGGAACTTCCTTTGTAGAGGAGTCTGGTATACGAGGAGGTTCAATACTTGACACTTCTTTTCCTTCTTCAACAGTGATTTCATGAGCTCTGGAAGGATCTGACACTTCACCATCATCACTTTCACTAAGAACAATAATGTTCTCTAATCTTGAAGGTAATTCTGAATGCTCCATAATAGATTCTTCATCAATTAGTTCTTGCTTAACCTCTTTAATCTTCTTTTGATACACTTAAGTGGAAGAAGAAGGAGTAGATGATTCAGGATATTTTATTGAAGAAGAAGGAGGGGTTTTCTCAGGTACCTTGGTACTAGTTGTATGTGTTTGCTTCCTTGTTGTGGAAGTATCTCTAGAAGAAGGTCTACACTGATTCTTCTTGAGATCATGAACTTTTCTGTCGAACCAAACCTTAGTTCTTATAAGAACAGGGGCAATAATCTCAACCAAATCATCTTTTTCTTTCTTGTACCAATCTAGGTTTTCTAAAGGAGTGTGTTTGATTGATCTTTCATATTCAAAGGATTGTAAGTCCTCATCATCATCCTTAAGCCCTTCAGAACTTGGTAGAGATTGAGATCTGCAATTTGTTGCAGAGAGAGTTTGCCATAGTGCCTTCATCTGGCTTCAAAATCATTAGCACAATCAGCCTAGTAATCCTCAGTGTATGGCTTATGATGATAAATTATCCTGAGGTTCTGATCAATAAAATTCTTCAGATCAAAACAAGTCCTGGGTCTTGAAGAAATGGATAGTGAGAGGAGAAATAGCCCTTTCTTTGTTTTGGGCATCCATAATCATTTTGCATGTATTATTTCCCAAGGAGATAGGGAAATGAAGACCAGTGGTCTTCTTGTCTCTGTAGGTTATGTGTAGTTTATCAAGCTATTTGCATACTTCAACCAGAGCCATTTTATCATTACAAAACATGGGGATCTTGAGGGGATTATTTTCATAGCTAGCCAACCTGATGTATGACAACCTTCTAAATTGGATGAATAAATCCCCATACTTATCTATCGTAGTAATGGCTTCATAAAAAAATCTCCTAGGCATGTCACCCTCCAAGAGTCTTACAATATACATGGTGAAAGCATCATTTACCCTTCTGAAATTGTGATTGCTAGCTTCAAGGGTAAACTGAGGGGAGTATGTGTAGATAGGTTCATCCTTCTTTCCTTCCATGTAGGTGAAACCAAACCACTCCCTGGATGCAACTAAGGTATACACAAGATAATAAGTCATATAAACCTTTTTAGTCTGCTTTGAACACTTGACAATCGCTCAGTCAAATTGATATAAACAATTTCAGCCCAGTTTATGTTTTGCTTGCCCTCGTAGATGATGTTTATAAAGGGGCACATCCAGAAATGAAATTCATTGGTGGAGGGTAGTCCCATGATACGAGCTAGTAAAATGATAAAATCAGATAGCTCCTCATTGAAATCAACCCTGAATAATGCTTTGGAGAGTCAGGACGCTCCCTTCTTAGGGTTCTTTAACCATGATTTTGCTATTCATGCCTTGTATTTTTCATTGTCTTGGTCAAACAGGGTCTGAGCTTGAGCACGAGTGAGAAAGATGGAGTCTTCAATCTCTAGAATGCGTAGGGAAGCAACAATGGCGGTAACATTCAGTTTAGAAATTTACTCCCCATGCACATTAGTAAGTTCCTTGGTATCTGAGTTAAAATGGGATCCGCATGCAAGCATGGTGTTGGTACACTGCATAGTGATGAGAAAACTATCCGCGTATGAAATTCCACTATCACAAATCATTTGGGCCATGGGAGCAGGGTTGGCACATGTTAGTTGGCCCCAAAAATCTCCAAAATCTAAGTGGCGAACCTCACTATCCCCAATATCAAGTACAGAGGTCTCAAGAGGTGATAGATGCTCATACCCTTTAAACTTGATCTTCATTTTTACAACACACAGAGCAATGACCTTCCAAGACCAAATTCGTGATGAAAATGCAAAGGGACACGGGGAATTGAACAAATGACTTCAATTGCGAAGGATTCGGGCATGAAAAAGTAGGAAAGCAATGTAATAAATACATAGGTACTAGTCCCTTTAAATAGTCGTTTTAGGAGAGAGAAGTTCATTAACGAGCATTAAATAAACCTTGCACCAAATCAAAAAGATGAGACACGGGAAAAGTGGAAAAAATGGATTGGGCGGTCCTTGGGACATTAGGGACATGAAGATGTTATCGCCGATACAGGGAATGTAGTCCAAATGAGAACGTTCGGTCTAGGGAATCGGGATGCAAGGGACACAAGGGACATGAAGACTCGATTCAACCGATGTGAGTGATGTGGGAATCGGTGAATAGCAAGCTTGAATGCATTTGGGATAGATGAGACAAAAGTACATGAAGAACCCGATGTGGGCGATCGGGGAAAAGGAAGTCCGGGTGAACTTGGGAAAAATGGGCCAAAAATTTTCAACAAAGCCAAAAGATAAGGATATGCGGGAAATCGACCGATCAAGAAATGAAGGTCAAGAGGTACTTGGGACATGAGGGACAAAAATGTCTGACAGTCCTGCAAATCACCAAAATGACTACAATAAATGTAATTTTTCACCATCTCATCGAGTTTTCTATTTAGTACAACTTTACTAAAGGGTGCCAACTCAAAATGTTCAAAATTCTAACTTTCAAAAGAGGGGAAATTTTTAGAGGACAACAACCGGCTTTTTCTAGGATGACTTGACTCGATCGGAAGAACGAGGCGGACAAGTGTTTCGCACGAGAATGTTTCCGTTCTGGAATAGAGTTGCTTCTATTCTTTCATTCTTTTGAGAAACAGAGATAAGCGTAAGGGCTAGGAGGAATACTTGTGGAATGTTGAGAGGGTGTGCGCGTCAGTAGAGAGAGATCAGATCGATTATGAAGAAATCCTTTTTATGTCTGGGAAGGAATACCTGCAAGTAAGAATACACGACCACCGATTTTAGTTAGACAATAAATGAGGAACTGCCTTGGGCCCAGGAAATATTAGACTTCCTTTCGAAGGTGGTCAGTTCCCCTTTTAATATGAATTAACACTAATGATAATAAAGAAGCTATTGCAAAATCACAATTTAGGTACCTTGTTACAAAGTGATAGAGACTAAACTACCAATAATAAAACGTCACGTTGTTTGTTTGGTCAATGGTCATTGATACGTTCAGCTCGAGTTATAGGGATAAACCAAACTAGATCTGAGGTTGTTAGGAGACAAATAGGTGAGAGGAAGGTTTTGTGTATAAGTCACAGTGACCGATGTTGGTCACTGGATAACCGACATGCAGTTAGGAGAACCGCTTACGCGTAGGGATAACCAACACCGGTGGGGTCAGTAATCTAGGTGCTCCTGGATGGAGGTTGGTTGCAGGGTGATTGTGGGGTTTTTAAGACTGGTGGATGGCTGAGGGGAATAGTGAGATGACAGGGAAGACTCAGAGTGTGATAAAACTGTCTTCTGGGCAATACAAGGCTGTATGGATGAAGGTTAAGTGTAGGGTGCTGGTAGGTGGTAGATCTAAAAGTGAGCTTATAATTACTATCAATCAAAAGACTCAGGAAATGGTGCTTAGAAACATACAAGACACTACTTACTCATCCTTGATGAAGATTCAGGTCCAAGGAATGTGGTAGTGACAGTAAGGCTCAGTTGGGATGATCTGGTATTGGAAAACGAGCTGATGAAGCTATCCTCAGCCTTTTCCAATGCTTGAACGGGGGTGCAGATGATCCGATGGCTCACTGCGGATTCACTCGATGCTCTTCTCTTTTCTTCACTTGTCTCCGCCCTGTCAAGTGAATTCCGGATCTTTCAAAATGAATTTTCCGATCCCTTGTTTTTGGTTGGGGGCGGCCATTTACAGGGAACCGATGGCGGTTACGTGCTTGATCCATTTGTGGTCAAGTAGGAACCGATGTCAATTAAGTCAAAGTGGGCTATTTTTAGTAAAATAGGCAACTTTCCCTCCTTTTCTCTGGAGGGATTAGTTATGGGCTTGGTCAAGTCATTATTAGGTTGGTTTTAAGGCATGGGTGAGGAGTAATTAGTCATGGGTGTGGATGTAGACCAAGTTATAGGTCTTAATTAGGTTAGTTTAGGGTTAGGGCTAGGTCATGATGAGGTGGCGAAATGAGGTGGCAGGTTTGGAGATGTGGATTTATTAATTATAAGGTAATTAATAAATAAGTGTGTAGGGTTTAGGTGGTGAGGTTAGGTTGTGAAATGAGATGTGGGGCACAGGGTGTCGTAAGACATAAATTTGGTGTCTACATTAGCCCCTTGTTGTCGTGTAGCTTGTCTTGTAAAGCTGCACTGACAATAATAAGAAGTGGTTACTCCCATTAAGGGTATAGGTAATCCCCCTCAAATCTATCACAGATTGAGGCGACGTGAAATCAGGGATAGGGTTGATAAAGGGTGAATGGTGTGGAGATGATGGGAAGATGGTGGGGTAAGTTCAAGGAATCAGACGCACGTTGAAATGCAGTAGTGTGACTAGGGTACATGATTTGAAGAGCAAACAAGCAATTCATAGGCAAAGGTCGATAGTTTATCCAAACAAGGGTGATATAATCCTGGTATCCAAGGCATAGGAAGTAGCTCCAGGGGATATAACAGGTAAGGTACAGGAACATTTAGGCATGTTCGGCAGTACCAAATGGTTGGTTTGGTTGAGATAAATGTCACGGTCCCGGTCTAGGCAAAGTTGGTCGACTGATCAAGTCAAGTACCCTAATCATGCTAAAACATGAACAGGTGAGCTTAATTGAACAAAAAGCTACATGATTTGGTGAATAAAATCGTAATTGGCAGGTCTTGGGCAAAGTATGTAATTGGTACGGCCTTGGGTCGGGCCAAATTGTTGGTTTCGCCTTGGGTCGCCCGATTGGTTGGTTGCGCAGCCTTGGGTCGAGGCTAGATTGGTTGGTTGTGGCCTTGGGTCGGGCCTAATGGTTGGTTGCGGCCGTGGGTCAGGCCAAATGGTTGGTTGCAGCCTTGGGTCGGGCCAAATGGTTGGTTGTGGCCTTGGGTCAGGCCTGATTGGTTGGTTGCGGCCTTGGGTCGGCCTGATTGTTTAGTTGCGGCCTCGGGTCGGGCCTAATTGGTTGGTTGCGGCCTTGGGTTGGGCCTAATGGTTGGTCGCGCGGCATGGGTCGGGCCAAATGGTTGGTTGCGCCTTGGGTCAAGCCAAATAGTTGGTTGCGGCCGTGGGTCGGGCCAAACGGTTAGTCATGGGCTGGAGTCGGGCGTGATTGGTTGGGTGCGGCCTTAGGTCAGGCTTGATTGAGGTCAAAATAAGGCTAGTCAGCAAAGCCAGGGGTAGGTGATGGGGAAAAAGTTGAGATTGGTGGATAAGGGTGGGAGTTAGGTGAAGGAAGTAGGTAACCGATATCGGTTATGTGTAACCCATATCGGTTAGAAGACCGATACCGGTTGTCTAGGGCACAAAATAACCGGTATCGGTTACAGGTCAAAACCTATAAAAAGAAAAATACGGCCTGTCATTGTCACTTTGTGATTTTGAGCACCCAAATTTAGTTGTCTGAGGTGTGAAGTGATTTTGTGGAGTTTGTGGGCTGAGGTGGCATTATTTGAGTGGAGGAGTGAGTGATCGGTAGACCCTAGCGAGTAGGAGGCAAAGTTTGATTGGTTGAGGACCCGGCTGAGGAGATTTGTAGCCATGGCTTAGCGCAGAGGAGAAGGAGGTGGTCTTTGGACCAGGCTGGAACACCACCACATATCCCACCACGACAATATGTAGTCATACTTGTAGAGCTCAACTCCTACCTATGTGAATTTAATGAGTTTAACTTAAATGTGGGTTTTGGGTAGGAATTTTTAAATTTAATAAAATAATGAATGAATGGAAGTAATATGTAAAATGGAGTGGGTAGGTAGGCTAGTGAGGCCAAAATGGCAGGGTGGGTAGGTTTTTAGGGGTTTGCTTTATGGGTAAAAGGGGAGAAATAGGGAAAAAGGGGTTTTGCGGGCCGTTTTGGGTTCGGCCCCGCAATCGGACAGTGACCGATGTCGGTCACTGGGCGGCCGACATCGGTCACATAAATTGTTTGTATACATTGTTTGGGTAAAGACCGGCGTCGGTACACATAATTTGCTTGGGGGACCGATGGCGGTCGAGGGTGACCGGTACCGGTCAGCATGAATAGGAGTTATGGTTTTTGTTTGTTGTTAGAATTTTGTCGTGTTGTTTTGTTTGTTTGTTTGGGGGTGAAGGGGGAGGGAGTAGAGTTGATAGGAAACGTGATTGGGGTGGGGGGAAATGGGGTTGTTGGGGGCTGGTTTGGGTAGGATAGATTAGGTGTTGGGTATGAAGTAGAAGGTGTTAAATTGGTGGGGGTATAATTAGATGACTAGAGTAGATCTTAAGTGGGTATAGAGAGTTAAGGTAGTTGTTATTGTAAAGGGTAGTCCTGATGAAGTGTGTTGTTTTTGCAGGCACGCCAGCAGCTTACGATGCGGGATCGGATGCCCCGCTATTGAGGTGGATGTGGCCACATGTGTCCGCAGCACAGTGGGGATCATGCGAGAGGTTGGACTTGGTGGAGTCTAGCGGTATAGGGCTGTGGATAGGGACCACAGCCTGATGGTTTCCCTCATCGAGAGATGGGATCCGGTAACCAATGTCTTCCATCTCCCTACTGGAGAGATGACGATTACTTTGGAGGATGTATATCGCATCCTGAGACTGCCGATCGTAGGTGAGGCAGTGTTCCAGGTGGATGTGGAGACCGTGATGGATAGCATCCTACATGTATTTGGGGATGCAACCCCATTGTTGACCTATCACAGCGAGCATTGCCTATGGCGACATGTATCGTGCACACCGACAGGAGACATGGCTTGCCGTGTTGATGATGATAGGTATCACCTGCTTCGCCCTCCCGGACTCAGAGGGAGGCTGCTTCCCATGGGCTTTGATGGGAGTTTTACACGAGATGGTAGAGGAGCATACATGTTATGCCTAGGCACCAGTGTATCTGGTGTAGTTATACAGAGAGTTGTGGGGTTATCGCCGTATGAGGTGATTTGGTATTTGCTCTACATTTTTGTTACACTGCTGGGCATACGAGCACATCATCTGTATACAACCAGTAGGGCTACCCCAGCAGCCAGGGCCACAGATTGTATATAGGTATGGATTTCAGAGGTGGTTGGGGGTCGTGGGCCAGCCACGAGTGGTGCTTGCAGGATGGGATGTGGCCTACTACCGTCATATGCTAGAGGGCTTGACCGCCTGGACATTATATGGAGGCCCTACAGAGGCGATTAGCCTCGAGGAGGAGCCCGAGCACAGATGCACTGGATCCAGTATAGTTTCTAGATAGCTAGATGGAGGCCCGGAGAGTATGATCGGATACCCCTAGAGAGGGTACGACGGCAGTTGGGCTTGTGACAGGATGAGCCACCTCCTTTTCCATAGTACCAGAGGGATGATGTAGAGGCGCCACTGCCTGCACCACAGCCCGTTGACCTAGATTGGGTAGCAGAGAGGCTGGCGGACGATACAGTGGATGATGCTGGAGTGACAGGGGCCTTTTTGGTTTGGTGGGTAGGGGAGAGAGTAGCTAGGAGAGCACAACCCACACAGCCATATTTGGCGGCTGTTATAACAGAGAGGGACCGGCTCGTAGGATAGGTGCAGTTGTTACAGGGGTAGCTTGCTGCGCGCACACACAGATTGGGGTGCTACAGGGGTAGTTAGCCTAGGCACATGCTCGAGCACGAGCACCGCCGTTGGTACGAGCTCCAAAGATGCCAAAGGCACATGCACCACCGTAGCACAGCGCAGTATAGAGTACCACCACAGGCACAGTGTACCGCGGGATAGGGGCTACTACTAGTAGGAGTCGGGGACCAGCCCCAACAGCCATGGTGGCACGGGCCTCGCTATATGGAGGCGAGAGTGGAGGCCCGGTATTATCAGGACGTCCTTGATGGTACCAGGGATGACTATCAGCCATATGTGGCGCACAGAGCCGAGACATCTTGGAGCTAGAGATCCCAGGGAGGTGCAGCCACAGCCGGTGGGTCTGTTACAGGGAGGAGGTGAGAACCAACACAGGGACTAGTAGGGAGACAGGGCCGAGGTGGCGGAGAGAGCTGAGACATCGGGGGAGTGGCGATGGGTTTTTTTTTTTATATTGGATATAGACACCGGTCTGCGAACCGGGTATGTATATTGAGGCCTGCGTGCCCATACATGATTTATTTATTCATTTTGATTGTATATACCAGCCTGCGAGCTGAGTACATGTTGTATAGTTGATACCCTCTGGTCTGCATGAGCCGAGCATATTTTTATTATTATTTTTAGCAGAGGCCCTATGCAGGGCAAATTGTATATTTTGACATTGATATATATAGATGATGATTTTGATCCACATGGTGTGTAAAAGAATGTCTTATGTGTTTTGTCAATGGTTTTTGAAATTTAATGTATATAGATGATGAGTTTTATCCACATGGTGTGTATAATGATGGGTTTGATGTATATATTAAAATGTCGCATATATTTTGTTGATGGTTTTGAAATTTAATGTAGATAGATGACGTTGATGAAATTATGATGATATGTATATGTGTTGATGGGATTTTGATGACAAATATTGATAATGATGTCGTTATGTAGGAAAAAGAGACGAGCACCACCAAAAATTTGCAAAAAAGCGAAGAAAAGGCTTAGGTTTAAGCAAAGGGAGACATATGACCAATATCGGTTAGCTAACCGATGCCGTAGATAAATGATCGATACAGTTAGGTAACCAATATCGGTTATGCTAAAACAAGCTTTTCTAAAAATAGAAAAGCTTGGGAAAAAACTTGAGTTCTTATTTTTAGAGGCATGCAATAAGTTAAATACGAGGATGCGACGTTGTTTGACGACTGATACAGATAATTGCATGGGAGAATTGAGTGATAAGGAGGAAAGAGACAGGTAAAGTGATTGTGGGCTGAGATTAAGAAGGCAGAAAGGCAAGTTATATTGAAGAGGGTGGTGAACATGGCTAGACAAGGAGAAGCATCTAGTAGGCAGAGACGAGAGGGAAGATAGGTTCCACCGCAAGCTGCTGCGTCCCAAGAGGTAAACTGTTTGGTTGGAATTTAATTCTTGCATGTTTTATGAATAGGATGAGAGAAGGGAAGTGGATAGAGATGAGAAAGAAAAGGTGATAGGTAAGGGTTTTGGGATGGGGTGAGTGTTATGGGGTAGGTAAGGGGGTTTCGAGTATGTTTGTAGGTGCAGAGAGGAGTAAACGAGTAAAATAATTATCGTAGGGGATGTTTTTAAGCAGGCTGTATAGGATTGATGATCGGTATCGTTTAGAGATAACCGGTATTGGTTATCTATAACCGATATCGGTTACTGTATGAAATTCCAGAATGTGAGAAAAAACACTTGGGGATTTGATTTATTGAATGGTTTGTTTGTTGGTTTGATGTATGCAGGCAGAGGCCGGGTTGAGGATGAATGATAGTGTGCCAGCTTTGTTGTCATGAGTCCGAGCGGATGTAACACTAGTTGAATGGCCATTGATAAACTGTGTGGTGTTAAGTGGAATCCGCTATTATTCACGAATCGCACGCAATCATGCTATGTTGCAGGCGTTGATTGAGAGGTGGAATCCGGAAAAGAATACCTTCTATCTGCCAACAGGGGAGATGACAGTGACATTGGAAGATGTGTTTAGAATTTTGAGGCTCCCAATTACAGGAAGACCAGTGTATCAGGTGGTGCCTAGCGTGGCGCGGGGAGTGATAACAACAGTATTTGGTTCAGCTGCACGAGATTTGACACAACGAGGTTTGACATTCACTTATGGTACAATGTATGCAACACACCCTGAGGAAACAAGGTTGGTAGTGGTATTAATGATAGTGGTGGGGTATTATGCATTACCGAGGGCGGATGGGGGAAGATTTCCAAAAGCATTGATGTGTATTATTTGGGAAATGATAGAAAGGAGCGTGACTTTTGCATGGGCACCTGCATATCTGGCGGAGCTATACAGGGGTTTATGGGCCTGCAGGCAAAATCACAGGACGACACTGGATTGTGCATACTTATTACATTGTTGGGCCTATGAGCACATTGTGTGTGTGTGACTAATAGGCCGACCAATCCAGGAAAGAGAGACAGGAGTGCAGAGGTTGGGATTTAGATGATGGGTCTAGAAAAAACAAGAGGCAAGGTCCCAGGCCGTGATAGATGACATCGAGTATTATAGGTAGGTATGGGAGATGATGATGATTGCGGATATTCGGTGGAGGCCTTATGGGAACTATATGGTGACAGAGAACATAGCTGAGGAGTTGAGGGGTGTAGAGTGATTGAGGTGGATTGCAGGGCACAGGCCAGGTGAGTACGAGAGGATTCCTCTAGATCACGTGCGGCGACAATTTGGATTTGTTCAGGATATACCCATGGCTTATAGACCATACATGAGGATCGACGCCGAGGCATCATTCTCACCTCCCCGGCCGACACCTCCAGAAGGGCCAGAAGAGATAGCAGCCGATCGCAGGGTAATGGATGTGGGAGCGACAAAGGCTTATAGATTATGGTGGGTAGCAGAGCTGTGAGGTGTACATGAGAGGGCCGATCATCCTGACATAGCTGTGATTACAGTGGAGAGAGACCACCTGCAGGATTTGGTTCACCAGCTTCAAACACAGGTGAATGAGACAACGGGATTGTTAGAGGTTTCGCAGTTATGAGTGGAGAGACTAGAGGCAAGATTCCTCCACACGAGAGGGCATATTCATATGTTATAGGAGATGTTGGTGGATCAGTGGGAGGAACCAATAGTAGTGGCCCCTTTGAGGATGGAGAGGCTAGGTGAGTGGCGTCGACGATCGCGATCACCACCTGATTCGGAAGGAGGCGCAAGAGTCTAAGTGGATTTTATAGGAGTATAAGAATAAATAAGGATGCTGACCTACGCGTCGATGATAGAGAAGATGTATTTGTTTAACATCGAAATAAAACTGAATATGTATGTTGATTTGAGTTATGATAATAATAAGAATGGTTTTGTTTTGAATATATATATATATATATATTATTACAAAGGATAAAGACGAATGTGATCAAATAGAAATACACAAAAAAATTTATATTTATAACACATGATAGGTTATGGTAGGGGATGGTCGAGCTAGCCTTGGGAGACCCCATGTCTCCTAAGTGCTGCCTACATAGCCCATTGCTCAAAGCAAGGAGGGGCCTCAGACCGATGTAGTTCTCCCTTAGGACCAGGGAGAGGTGAATTTAGGAAATTTGGTTGTGGTTAGGTAATTTGTTGGTTGGTAAAAAAATATTGATATTGGTAGGGTAATGTTGTTGGTGTTGGTAAGGAATTGGCGATGTTGGTGTAGGTATAGGTGAAGCGAAAGTTAGCTTACCCAAGTAGTAGGGAACCGTGTCCTGATTAAGGTCAACACATAATCCTAGATTCGAGTAAAAGAGGAAAAAATGTCCCGTAGTTGAGAAGAGCTAAACAAACCACATATAAACGTAGGATAAGTTTGAATCCCTAGGTACCTTGCATATGTGAGAAGTCGATAGGTGAAAAGAGTTGTATATTCACAATATATCAGATATACGTCACGTCCCTTGAGTTTTGTTACTTTGACGAATGGTGAGGTGAGGTGGTATATATAGTTGAGGTGCAGAGTACTTGTTATAAGGTGATTATTCGACGAAAGAGAACCAAACCTAAATAGACAAGTCCGTGACTCAAAAGTGCTTTGAATACTACTTTTACTTTTCTCGGATATAGATCGATCGATGGAAGTCTACATGGGATATATATTTTGTTGTTCTTAAGGTATTCGCGAAGCTGATCAATGCGAGAAGCTTCTAATAAAGGCTGACTTTGTATAGTTGTTCTTCAAGGAGAAGTCTATTTATAGGAGAAAATGCATCTTTTGTGTATAGCTGTCCTTCGGGGGAGCAATCTATTTATAATAGCCGATGTGGCTTTACACATAGCTGTCCTTCGAGGGAGCAGTCTATGTATAACTTAGAGGTCTAGATGTCCGTTTGGCATGAAGCATCTAGTTTTGTAGGAAGTTTGACTCAAGAATATCCCATAAGCGTATAATTGAGAATGTGTTATTTTGATACTTTTAAGTCATGGACCAGACTAAAAAGGGGAAGGCATCTTTAAGAGGAGGTGGTGACCAAACCATGTGTGCTTGATTCTATTTTGAGATGTATGAAACAAAGTGTATGAGGTGATAAACGAGCTCAAGGGATGAGTGCAAGGTAGATAAGAAGTGATATAATACTAAATTCAACAGTAGAATGGTCGAAGATGCAAGGCATTAAGGGGTTCAGCTCAAGTTTACCATTAAGCGAAGCTAAACGATAAGTGCCTGATCCGTAAGTGTGAGTGATAATGTAAGGCCCAATCCAATTTGGAGCAAATTTTCCGTGTTTGCTCTTTTCAAGTTTGGTTACATGTTGATTCTCTTTGAGGACAAGATCACCAACCTTAAAGGTACGCTCATGAATCCGCTTATCATAAGCACGCTTGATGCACTTTTGATAGATTTGAAGGTGGTCAAGAGTCAGTAAGACGACGTTCGTCAAGAAGCTCCAATCGGCCTAACCGCTCTTGGCGGAAATCATCATTGGTGAGAATATCCTGAAGAGATATTCTTAGGGAGGGTATTTGTATTTCGAGAGGTAAGACAGCCTCGGTACCATATACCAAAGAAAATGGTGTGGCATTAGTGGAGGTACGAATGCTGGTACAATAAGCCCAAAGGGCAAAGGGGATGTGATCATGCCAATTTTTTCCAGAATCATTAATGACTTTCATGAGAATTTTTGTCAAGGTTTTGTTAGAAGATTCGGCCTGACCATTTGCTTGTGGATAGTAAGGTGATGAAAAGCTAAGTTTGATACCAAAGTTGTCACAAAGGTTTTGTAACAACTTATTTTTGAAAGATTTTCCATTATCTGTTATCAGGCGATGAGGAACACCAAAATGACAGATAATGTGATGGTTAATGAATTCTACAATTTTTTCCTTTTTGGTTGAAATGAGTGGAATGGCCTCCACCCATTTAGTATAATATTCGGTTGCTGTGATTATCCAATGGTGACGTTGCGAAGAGGGCGGGTGAATCTCACCAATAAGGTCTAAACCCCATTATGAGAAAGGCCAAAGATCTCGTGCGACCTATAGCGGATGGCTAGGAGTATGTTGAAGGTTGGCATGTTGTTGACACATAACACAACGCTTAACATATTCGTAGCAGTCATTATTAAGCGTAGGCCAATAATATCCTAGGTGAAGGATCCATTTGGCCACGACAAGGCCACTAAAATGTCCACCACAAATACCGTCATGGACTTGTTGGATGGTATAGGTAACCTCCGCGCTAGTTAGACATCGAAGGAGGATGCTATCAAAGCCACGTTTATAGAGGAGTCCCCCCATGACTACATAATGAGAAACACTTTTAAGAAAAGTGCGTTTTCCATTATTAGTAAGGTCAGGTGGGAGAATAGAGGTTGTAAGGTAGTCGTGAAATTGGTGATACCAAGTATCCTGCGAGTCAGCAGACACATTATTTACCATACAAACATCCGGGGCTAAGTAAGATGGGGCAAAGAGTTGTTGGACCAAGACAAATATGTCAGAGTCGGTTGGTGAGGCAGGAATTTGCGAGGCTAAGCAAGCCATAGTATCCGCAAATTTATTAGTAGAGCGGGGAATGGTTTGGATAGAATAATGAGTAAATAAGGTCAAAAGTGAATCCACGTAATGTTTATACTTTTGAAGTTCCTCATTTTTGCATTGGTAGATGCCCATAACTTGATTGACTACCAATTGAGAGTCGCCGAAAATGTTAATAGATTTTACACCTAAGTGTAACACAACCTGGAGACCCAAAACAAGGGCCTCGTATTCCGCTGTATTATTAGTGCAAGGGAAATCAAGCCGGAATGAAAGAGGCATAGGTTCAGCGTCTAGAGGAATGAGAACAACACCGGCCCCTCTCGCCACGCTGGCATTTGGATCCATCGAAGAAGAGGGTCATTGAATATGAATCATCACTGAGTGAAAGAGTGGTAATGAGTTCGTCAGGGAAAGTAAAATTGGTAAATTGTTCCCCAGGTAAAGGGGCTTCCGCGAGTTGGTCTACGATAGTTTGTCCTTTGACTGATTTCTGGTGTAAAAACTCAAGGTTGAGGTCGGCGAGGAGCATAGGCCATCGGGTGATGCATTGGTTTAGATGAGGTTTGGCGTACATATAATGGATGGGGTCTACGTTGGTGATGACAAAAGTTTTGTGATTCAGGAGCTAGTGTCGGAGTTTGGTGGCCACGAATGATAGGGCTAGGCACAACGTTTCTACATGTGTATACCTAGTCTCGTAATCCACCGAGTATGACTTTTGTAATAAATGACTTGTTCTCGATGCTCGGAGTCACGATGTGTGAGCAAGGCTCCTACAAAGCATGGTCAGTGGCGGAAAGGTAAAGGTAGAAAGGGTGATCATCCTGAGGTGGGATAAGCACGAGTGGCTGCAAGAGATAGGGTTTAAGAGCCTCAAAGGCCTGGTGGCACTCCTCGCTCCATTGAAAGACAATGTCCTTTTTAAGGAGATGATGGAAAGGTTGACATTGATCCGAGAGTTGTGAGATGAAATGCCGGATAGATTGGAGTTTTCCCTGCAAACTACGCAATTGTTTGAGGTTAGTCGGTGGGGGCATTTCTAGGATAGCTTTGACTTTAGCTGGATCAACCTCGATGCCATGTAAAGAGACAATGAAACCAAGGAGTTTTCCCGAAAGGACACCAAAGACACATTTCTTTGGTTGAAGACGAACACAGTATTGTAACAGGTGATCGAAAATAATGGTTAAAACATCGAGATGTTCACTTTGTATTGTTTAGATTTGCCAAGAAGATCATCGACATAATCCTCCAGAGGATAGTGTGCATAATGTCATGAAAATTGTAAGTCATAGCCCGCTGATAGGTCGCACCAGCATTCTTAAGGCCAAATGGCATGACACGATAGCAGAAGGTTCCCAAAGGAGTTATGAAGGTAGTTTTATGTTGATCGTGGGGCTACCAAAATTTGATTGTATCCTGAGAAGCCATCCATGACAGAAAGCATCTCATGGCCTGCAGTGAGATCAACAAGTTGATCAATACTTGGTAGGGGGAAGTCATCATTTGGGCAAGTGAGGTTAAGGTCCCGAAATCCGTATATATTCGAAGTCCCCGTTGCTTTAGTAATAGGTACGATGTTAGAAATCCATTGAGGATAGTCGATAGGTAAGATGAAGGAAACAAAAAGGAGTCATTGAAGCTCTTCTTTGACCAAGAGGGAAATGCATGGATGCATTTTCTCGATTCGCTTTAACTGGTTTGGAATCGGGTTTTAGGGAATGTTATGGATAGCAATGTCGGGATCAATTCTGGCATGTCATGGTAATAAGCACCAAGCAAAAGCTTGGTTGCGAGCATGGAGGAAGGTAGTGAAGGCCGTTTGTTCTGATGCGTTAAGGGATTGTCTGATCTTCACAATGTGAGGATCGTCCTTTGTGTGGATTTTGATTTCTATAGTCGACTCATTCAACATGGTTTGAGTTTCTGATGGTAAGGCGCATTGAATATAAGAGTCATCCGCACCAAGGTAAGTGAGGATGGAGTCGTCATCCTGGCACTCAACAACATTAATTGAAGGCGAGTCCTCTTCGATCATGTCGGGATACAGAAGGGGAAGAGAAGATGGGTCTTCATTATTGTGTTGATAAGTGAGAGGACCCAGGAAGATAGCGTTTATGAAAAAAAAAAGTTAGGAGGAATGGATTCAGGGTCTATCGATTCTGCGGGTGACGATGGCAAAATGGGTGATGATGGTTCGAAGGAGTGACTTCATCATCTTCCTAGATACAACAGATATGCGGTGTCTTTGGTGTAGGTGGTTCAGAGAATCCAAGACCATGACGATCTTTGTGTTTGCGTGTAGTTACAGGAATGATCGTATGTCGGCCTTGTTCATAAAGACCGAAACCGAAGCCCTTCCAAGCACAACGCGTCAAGAAGGTGAGGGCGAAGTGACGATTAGTTAGATATTGAAAATCAGATTGGAAGGGAACCACACCAAGGGGAGGTTCAGGGGTAACGGAGGATGCGTCGACACCCCCATATGTTAGGTTGGTGCGGCAATTAGGTGGTCCATAGGAGATTACCTCCCCCACACGACGGTCGTAGGTAGGATGCGCATGTAACTGTCCGTACTCTGTGGGGTATGGAAAGAGATAATGTTATATAGGCGATACTCCCCCAGTGTAAGGCATTGAAAAACATCTACTAAGGGGTCTGAGGTCGGGATGTTTTCCGCGGGAAGGAAGCGGTATTTGCGGCGGCGGTTTCATTGGTTGAAGGTGTAAGTGCGGTTGAGGTGGATGGTTGAGGTGTGGTCAAAATAAATGGTTGGGTTGAATGAATGGGTGTCTTGACTGGTACAAGCACATCATTAGGGTGATATAACATATTGCAGGTTTTGAAGGGGGGAGGATCAACTCTTACGGTGTAGGACTTCCCCTCATACTCGAATTTTATGCATCTATGTAAGGTGGAGGGAACACATCCCATAGCCCGGATCCAAGGGTGGCCTAACAACATGTTGTATTGGAATTCTCCCTCAAGGACATAGAAGAGTTCGGGTAAGGTCCGTGGCCCTACATGAATGTTAAGGATCACGGTGCCTAAGGTAGAAGTAATAACATCGTTGAATGAACGCAACATGGTGGGGTTGGCACACATACAGCTAGAAGGGATATTCATTTGTTGGAAGGCTTTGGAAGAGATGATATTTAGGCTAGCACCCCGTAAATCATAACACAATGTACTCGGATGTCCCGGATGTAAGATGAGATGAAAAGAGCGGGGTCAGGATCTTCTACACCAAAGTCAACAATTTCATCTTCGGAGAAACTGACAGCAGTGGTTTGTTGTATAGGGACGGAAGTGGTAGATTGTTTGGTGAGAGAAGCAACGTGGTTAGGTGTTAAGATGGAGGTAATAGGCAAGGTTTTGTTAGGTAAGACCTCTATCCCTTGAAGGATTTCAACGAGAGCTTGGCGATGAGATTCAGAGGTTTGAATGAGATCATACAGTGTCATTTTTATAGGTGATTGGTGAAGTTGTTTGATCATGGTTCGATGGGCAACTCCATCAGAGATGGGGTAGGTAGGTCCATGAATAACCACTTTAGGTGGTGGTGCGATCGGGATGGTGGACGGAGAAAGAGAGGCCGCAGGTGTGCTTTCTTTAGCTTTCCCATTATTTTTCTGCCCTCGAGTAGCAACACAAATCATGTTAATCTCGTGAACATGAGAAGAGGAAGACAATAGGGATGAGTCATTGTCTTCAAGAGGTGGGGTTGTAATAATGATAGATCTTGGTAAGGCAGGGACGGGTGGTACAGGAGAGGGGATTGAAGCTAAAGGTTTCTCCCTTCGTAAGTTGTCTTTCTTAACCTTTCTATCCGAGAGAGGTGACTGACGAAGTATGGATTTCAAAGCTTTACATCCCTCTACATCATGTCCTGGTGTGCGGTGGTAAGCGCAGATTTTAGACTCATCATAACCTATAGGTCGAGGTTTAGATGGATCATAGGGTCTAAGTGGGGGTAGGGAAATGGTCGCATTCTCCACCAATATATCAAGGATCTTGGCGTAAGATCCTTTGAGTGGGTCCAAGTCAGAGGAAGATGAGGCTATTGATTGGGTGGGTTTTGGTAATGTTTGGGTATGGTTGGTTCGTATGGGTGGTGGCTTAGACAAGGGGTTTTGATAATTGGATTTAACTAAACGTGGCTTCTTCGGCGTAGAAGTTATGTTTAGCTGGTCGATGATGATGCCACGATGATGATGTGGTAGCAGGAAACAACCATGGAGAAAGAGGGGTGACAACAAAAACAAATCCTTTGATGATGGAGTTTGTTTAGGGTTGATAGGTGGATAGGATCTCTGTATGGGTGTAGAAGGTGCAGGTCATTTTAAAGAAAACGCAGGAGGTATGATGTATTGAGGCAAGGTGGAGGGGTGAGGTCCCAATATA
This sequence comes from Taxus wallichiana var. yunnanensis, assembly GCA_018340775.1. Taxonomy (NCBI): domain Eukaryota; kingdom Viridiplantae; phylum Streptophyta; class Pinopsida; order Cupressales; family Taxaceae; genus Taxus; species Taxus wallichiana. Next base: position 871,122,660 of record CM031237.1, on the reverse strand, counting down.
GAAGGTAGGTGTGACGGCGAGGGTTTTAGTTGTGACAGAGGCAGGGATTGGACTTGAGAGGATTGGGTTTGTCTCCTAGATGGATGGACGGCTTTATTTTTGGATAAATCTAACCGTTTAGGTGGGTGTGTTAAGCTGGGTATTGGTGAAGTCCCAAGTGTAGGGGGAGGTTTAGTTAGGTTAATAGAGGTGGATGAAGTATCTGATGAAGATGAGGACATAGGCATTTTGAGCTTTTGTAAACACTTCGGGTATATGGTAGAGGTGTCTGGATCGGTCATCTGTATTTGAGTAGAGCATGGTGTACTCAAACGCTCCCATAGGACTCGTCTATCTTCTGGGGGATAACAGTCTTCACGTGTGAATAGGAACTTTTGTATGGAAGAGAGGTGGGTTGTGATTCCGGTCCACTATGGGTGTGATACAGGGGGTAAATGAGGCACTTTGTATCAATGGGCGTTAAGAGGTCAACCATCGCTTTGAAAAGATTTAGGCAATGAAGAACTAATAGGTAGGAGGGCATGTTTGAGAGGATCCGTCATGATTAAAGAATTTGGTGATGTTGGTTCGAGGGGTTTCTCATCTAAGGATGACAGAAAAAGTGGCGAGCCTTCCTCTTGTACAACAAGAGTGGTAGAAGGAGATGTTTGGGAAATAGATAAGTTAGATAACATCCATTCATAATCTTGTAGGGATGTGGTGTAAGAAGGCTCATCTATGAGAAGAGAACTCAGGTGGTTAATTCTGTATAGGTAAAAGAATGGAAATGATTTCGTCTTGTCTTGATGGTGGTGAAGGGGGTTCGGATCCTCGCGTTAGTGAAGAAGCTTGATTCGCAGAATTTCCTCGATAGAAGATTTTGGTTGGGAGTCGAAAAATGCATGGATTTCATGAACACTCTCCTCAGCTAAGATATCTTGGTTTATGTTACTATTAGATGAGTGGTTTGGGAATGGTTTGTTGAAGATTTTCAAATTCCGGTTAGCAGGGGCATTAGGATTATTGAGGGTTATATCCCCTACATCAACCATTTCCTGCACTATATTTTTCAACATCTTGCAGTTTTCGTGATTGTGTCCCTTCACGCGGTGGAAGTTACAGAAGTCATTTTCTTTGTACCAAGAAGGTATAGCGTGGGTGGAATCAAACCCGGAGTGAGGTTTAATAGGAGGTAAGGTGATAGCTCCCGCTTTGAGAAATTTTTCCAAGATGACACCATAAGTTTCTCCCAAGGGAGTGTAATTGATGGGTTCGGCTTTATACTTATAGGTGGTTTTTGGCGGGGTATTAGACAGTGCTTGGGATTTGACCATCACTGCGTGTATAGCTCCTTTTGATTTCGAAGTAGTCGATGCGTGAGAATTGGTGGTGTTGGGTTTGTTGGTGGAGTCTTGGGTTCGGAAATTAGGGTTTTTGTTGCGCAACCACAATTTCTCTTCCTCTAAGGCTCAAATCTCTAGTTTTCAAGCCATAGTAAAGGCCTCATCAAAGGTGTGGAAAGTTTGAATTTGGAGGGTAGGAGAAATGTGCTTAGCGCAGGCCCACGTAAAGAGTTCGATAAGTTCAGCCTGAGGCAAGGCATAAGTAAGTTGGTTGATAAGGCCCCACCATCGTCCAACGAAATGTGATAGATTCATCTTCAAATTTTTGGATGGCATAGAGGTCGGTAATAGATACTTTCTTGGAAATGTTAATGGAGAAATGATCCAAGAAAGATTGGGCTAATTGGTTAAAAGAGAAGATTGAGTGCTGGGTTAAAGCACTATACCACTCCAAGGCGGGTCCTGATAAGGACATGGGAAAGGTGCGGAGTAGTAAGGCATCGTCATGAGCAATCGGTAGCAGGCATGTCTAAATGATCGCAAGTGTTGTTGAGGATCCTCCTTACTATTAAAACAAGTAAATTTTGGTAATTCCCATTGAGGAGGATATGAATGAAGGGGGACAGAAGGATGAATAGGCTCCCGACAAACTTGCTCGTATGTCAGGGTGCTACGGCTTCCTGAAACAGAAGCCTCCAAATTTTACATCTTGTCCATCATTTGTTTGATTAAATCAGTGGTTAGATGAGATGATGGTGTGGTTGTCATAAACGGAGGAGGATTGGGCCAAGGGCCACCACTAGACAATGGTGGGGTTAAATGTTGATAAGGTATTGAGGATGAATATGTTGAGGTGACCGAATAGGGATGTCCTATATAAGATGTTGAAGTCACCGGATACGTGTGTGGAAATGAAAAGGTGGGCGGAGCTTGAGAAGGAAAGCTTGTGTGGATAGGTGGTAGAGAGCAAGTTATGAAAGGAGCAGTCTGCGAGAGAGACGAGGTAGGAGCAGTCGGTGGTAATGATATGTGGGGCCCCAGGTTAACCAAAGGAAAGCCAATCATGCCGTATGAACCACTGAAGCCGCTGAGTTGGGAGACGGGGCTAAGGATGAAGAAGGCAAGGTGGAGTTATCAGGTGGGGAAGGAGCTAAGTGAGCAGCTATACTAATAGGCATACCAACAAGGAGTTGACCATCGGGTGTACGGTCAGGGGCATGAGACAAATAGTACTGTACAGTGCTAGGATTAGCGTCCAAAAATTTCACAAATTCCTTATCTCCTACAGGGATTTTGGGAACCTCACTGGTGTCCGTAGGATTCCCCATAGGATGTGAAGGGGGTGATTCAGGCAAAGGCACGAGAACATGCATGTGAAACCATGGCCATAGCTTGTTTTCGAGTGATAAAAACCATGGACAAGGGTACATAGTAGGGATTCAATCTATCAGAACAAAAACAGCCACAAAATGTTGGAATTGGTAGGTTGTTGGTTTTAGAAAGCTGTGAAAGACAAGAACCGATGTCGGTCGAAATGGCGATGTCGGTCAGTTAACCGATGTCGGTAGAATAGGACCGGTGTAAGAAGCTATAAGAAGTTGTTGATTTGGGGTTAACAATGCTTAGTATACCTACCAAACTGTTCTGAAGTGATCACAGAAATAGTGTATGACAGAGAAACAAAACTAAAAACAAGCAAGATGCACAAGCAAATCAAGAGACTAACCCTAGGATTAGTTTTAATTATTGTGGGCTTATGCCTTAGACGCAAGATGATGTCAATCCTAAACAAAAGACCTAGGGGAAATGTCAAGTTTGTTTTGGCTTATAAGGTTACCTCAATCAGGTGGAGGAATACCGTAGAAAAGGGGGGATGTTTGAGTGTTGTTGTGTTAATTATGATGTGATTTGGTACGTGTTGTGTAGTGAAAGTAAGATTAATTTCTTGTCAATACCGTGGATATCACCCCACATGTATGACCTCGCTACTTGTTATCACCGAATCACAGCACCCCTGTGCATATACCTGAACTCACAGTGTGATTGGATAACATGGGTACTATCTCCAAGTTGTGGGACTTGCTACTTGAGATAGACCTCCAGAGAAAGCTGGTTCTTGCTCCTAAACTACCTGCCACAATCTACTCTAATGCAGGATAAGCTAACTGTTCTAATCTAAATTTCCAAGGGACCAGGGAGAGAATACATAAAATGAAAGCCTACACTAAAGCGGTGATACACCAGAAAAAGAGGGTGTGAGAGTAATCTCCAAATGTGTGAAATACAGAGGCAAAGTGCACACTAGAAGAGGTGATGACAGTTCACCATAATCTAGCAAAATGCATTCAAAACAATATTCCAAGCATACACAATGATAATGAATCCCTGCAAGAACACAATAAATAGACACAATATTCTTATAGAAAGATCAAAGGGCAAGAAGAATGCAAGAAAACACAGTAGGGGAAGATACATCCACAAACTGATATTTTATTGCTTCATGATATGCACAAGATTCAATCTATTACAAGATAAGGGCCTGGATCACGATACAAGGAGTCCACTACAAGGGCTGCAACACACTTTAGCTTCACAAAGCAATTTTGATAGAGCTTTGCTACCAAGAACTTCCTCTTTTACAATGAGCCCAACACTCCAATTTATAGAAAAATGAGAAGGAAAAGAGAAGGGAAAATGGAAATCCCGAAATCTATCCTTCAACCACCTATAAGAGGCATTAAATTGAGTGAAATGGTCATACATTACTTGCAAAGGTTCCCCATACTTTGTCCCATGTGGTGCAGCAGAGAGAAAGAATGATGACCATGCCTCTTAATTGCACTCCCAAATACCAAATAAAACACTGTTATGAACCTTGCCACGTTTTCTTAAAAATCTCAATCAATTTCTGATCAAATCCAAAATTTCTTGATTGCTTTGTGCATCGTGCTCGGAACCACAATTCCAATGGTACTAATTTTGTGTGATTTTGTTGAGAAATGCAAAAGTTATGGCCTTCGAAAAGGGCAGCTATTTTTTTTGGCGGCGTTTTTTGTCATTTGAGCGGGAATGAGCATTGATCGATCCGAGCCGAATATGTTTCTTTTATTTAAATATATCTACCCTCATTAAAATTAAGAAATCCAGTTTTGTGGCGTAGAGGACGTCGTGCTCGTTCGAGAATCACAAAGACTTTTGTGAAAATCGGACCTCGAGTCAAAAGTTATGGCCGTTTGAAGTTTCCGGACCAAACGTTGACTTTTCTCCTCTGCCTTCGGCCGCTTCGGATTTTCGCATCCCACACATCCCTTTGTCCCAAATGTCCCAGTGCTGCGTGGGACAAATTCTTCCGAACCGCCTGAAATGGGCTTCCATGTCCCTTTTCTGCCGGTGACACGTGGCGTGATCTGATTGGCCTTCGGCTCCTTCGGCTATCCGCGTCCCGCGCGTCCCTTTGTCCCATTTGGCCCAGTGCTGAAGTTCCCTGTTTCGGCCGAACCGGCCGGTTCGCGTACTCGCGGCCCAGATGTCCCATTTTCTTTCGGACCGTTCGGGACAAATTTTCCCGATTCACCCGGTTCGGCCGGTTCGCGTACTTTTGTCCCACGCGTCCCAGACTTTAAGTTCTCATTTCGGCCGATCCGCGGTTCGCATACTTCGCGTACCTTCGGCCCAACTATTCCGGGCTGCCTTGACTCATTTCGGCTGATCCGGCCGGTTCACGTACTAATTGCCCAGATGTCCCAGACTGCCTGTTTCAACAGTTAGTCAATTTTTTCAACTTTTCGGCCAGTTCGGATTTCCGCGTCCCGCGCGTCCCTTTGTCCCAAATGTCCCAAATGCTGCGCAGACCACCTAGCGGCCTTTCGGCCGGTTCACGCCCAGATGTCCCAACTGTCCCAAGGACCGCCTGGACTAGGACTTAGCCATTTTTCGTGATTTTTTCTGGCCCGAGCTTGTTTTTATGCAATTTTTTACATTTTCTCAGAACTTGCTCTCTTCTACTTGGACAGGGGAGTTAGAAAAATATGAGGGGACCCTAGAAACATGACCTTTCACCCTGAATCAATATAATTGCTTGGGACTAAAGAATTTGATGCATGTTATCAAAATTTACCTTGGGGTGAATTTTGGATAACACTACTTAATCTACGTACACTAGAATTGAAAACAACAAACAAGAATGTGATGCACGTGTTTTAAACCCAAATCGAAAATGATATTCAATGAAGCAAAGAAGATGACTTTCACTAATGCAAAGATGTGAAAGCAAGACAAATTCTTTTACCAAAATAACAAGATATCTTGTGAATACTTTAGAAGAAGAAAATAGCAAGTGTGCTCCCTATATGAAAGCAAGCAAGAAAGAAAGAAACCCAAAATGGGTCCCACCGGGCGTGCCAAAATGTTTCACACAGAATGTTTCCGTTCCTGGAATAGAGTTGCTTCTATCCTTTCATTCTTTTGAGAAACAGATAAGGGTTAGGGCTAGGAGGAATACCTGTTGAATGTTGAGAGGGTGTGCGTGTACCGTAGAGAGAGATCAGATCGATTGCGAAGAACTCCTTTTTGTCTGGGAAGGACTACCTGCAAGTAAGAATACAAGACCACCAGATTTTAGTTAGACAATAAATGAGGGAACTGCCTTGGGCCCAGGAAATATTAGACTTCCTTTTGAAGGTGGTCAGTTCCCCTTTTAATACGAATTAACACTAATGATAATAAAGAAGCTATTGCGAAATCACGATTTAGGTACCTCATTACAAAGCAATAGAGACTAAACTACCAATAATAAAATGTCACGTTGTTTGTTTGGTCAATGGTCGTTGATACGTTCAGCTCGAGTTACAGGGATAAACCAGACTGGATCTGAGGTTGTTAGGAGACAAATAGGTGAGAGGAAGGTTTTGGGTATAAGTCACAGTGACCGATGCCGGTCACTGGATAACCGACCATGCGGTTAGAGAACCGCTACCGGTAGGGATAACCGACACCGGTGGGGTCAGTAATCTAGGTGCTCCTGGATGGAGGTTGGTTGCAGGGTGATTGTGGGGTTTTTAAGACTGGTGGATGGCTGAGGGGAATAGTGAGATGACAGGGAAGACTCAGAGTGTGATAAAAAAAGCGTCTTACGGGCAATACAAAGCTGTATGGATGAAGGTTAAGTGTAGGGTGCTGGCAGGTGGTAGATCTAAAAGTGAGCTTATAATTACTATCAATCAAAAGACTCAGGAAATGGTGCTTAGAAACATACAAGACACTACTTACTCGTCCTTGATGAAGATTCAGGTCCAAGGAATGTGGTAGTGATAGTAAGGCTCAGTTGGGATGATCTGGTATTGGAAAACAAGCTGATGAAGCTATCCTCAGCCTTTTCCAATGCTTGAACGGGGGTGGCAGCGATCCAGTGGCTCAGTTGCAGTCTTTGGCTCGATGCTCTTCTCTTTTCTTCACTTGTCTCCACTCTGTCAAGTGAATTCCGGATCTTTCAAAATGAATTTTCTGATCCCTTGTTTTTGGTTGGGGGGCCATTTATAGGGAACCGATGGTGGTTACGTAACCGACGGCGGTCGAGTAGGAACCGATGTCGGTTAAGTCAAAGTGGGCTATTTTTAGTAAAATAGCCAACTTTCCCTCTTCTCCCAAGGGATTAGTTATGGGCTTGGTCAAGTCATTATTAGGTTGGTTTTGGCGCGGGTGAGAAGTAATTAGTCATGGGTGTGGATGTAGACCAAGTTATAGGTCTTAATTAGGTTAGTTTAGGGTTAGGGCTAGGTCATGATGAGGTGGTGAAATGAGGTGGCAGGTTTGGAGATGTGGATTTATTAATTATAAGGTAATTAATAAATAAGTGTGTAGGGTTTAGGTGGTGAGGTTAGGTTGTGAAATGAGATGTGGGGCACAGGGTGTCGTAAGACATAAATTTGGTGTCTATAACAAGAACTCAAGAAAAACTCAGGGGAAGAGGACTAGTGCCTTATCCATTGGGCAAACAAATTCAAGGGTAAACCAATATAGAAGGCAACACAAAAATAAGGAAAAAAAAACAAACAAAAATAGGGAAAATAAAAAAAAACATTATACACAATATACAAAGGACCTCCTATTCACCTAGGACTTGAACAATTTCAGGTACTACCCACTATAAGGAAGTGGGAGGGAGGATCCATCCATGTAATCAAGGTAGAAGGAATTTTCACCAACAAAGTGCCTGATTCTGAAAGGACCAAGCCAAAGAGAATCAAACTTACCATGGCTTCCTCGAGGTTCATGTCTTTTATCCCATAGCAAAACAATGTCTCCAACTTTGAAATCTCTAGATCTGGATTTCTTGTCAAATAAAGATTTCACCTTCTGCTGATGGGCAGATATTCTATCAAAAACCTGCAGCATGTCTTCATCTAGCTTATGGAGATACATGATCCTCTTATCCAAAGAATCACTGAAACTGGTGTCCTCAATAGCCTTCATCAAATACAAAGCTGGTAGTTCCACTGTCACTAGTAGTTGGGATTCCACACCATACACCACTTGAAAAGGAGACATCCTAATTGCTCTTTTGGGTGTAATCCTATCTGCCTAGAGAGCATCATAGAGCTTCTTGTGCCAATTCCTCTGAGATTCATTAACAATTTTTCTTACAATGGTCACTAAATTTTTGTTTGTTGATTCTACTTGGCCATTCCCTTGAGGATATTTATTTGAAGAATGAGAAAGGGAAATCCCATATCCATAGCATAAATCCATCATCTTAGCGAAGAAAAAAATTAAAGCATTATCAGTCACGATATTGTTTGGTACTTTAAACCTTATCAAGATGTTCTCTTTGATGAAATTACATACTACCTCTTAAGTGGTACTTTTAACTGGGATAACTTCTACCCACTTAGTGAAATAATCAGTGGCAAATCAACACATGAGTATGTCCTCGCACTTGAATACGGGTTGAGTTTTCTAATGAAATCCAAACCACACTATTGAAAGGGTTCTTCAATCACAACTGGTTTAAGTAGCAAAGTGGCCAAATTTGGCTTTCCTACCTAAGTTTGACAATCTTCACATTTATTAACCCACCTTGATGCATCCTTAAAAAAGTAGGCTAGTAGTACCCTACACGAATTTTTTTTTGAGCAAAGATGGTAGATGAGAAATGACCTCCACAGGATTGGTCATGGAAGGCTGAGAAAAGCTTCTTCTGTTGCTCTTTGTCAATGCACTTCAAGAATCTTCCATCCACTCCCCGTTTGAACAAAGCATTTTCCCATAACACATACTGTGTTGACCTTAGCTTGATAGCTCTCTTCTCCTTGGCAGTTAAGTGAGATGGACATTCACCATAGGTGAGGAAGTGAGCAATTTCAGCGTACCATTCATCCGTTGAGATGAGAAATAGAACAATAGGAACATCAACCTCATCCTTAGGAAATTCATGACCAGCTCCTTCAGCAATGAGTTCACACAGGCCTTTACCCGAACTAGTTTAGTTGGTCTGATGTCAATATCATATTCCTAAACCTTTGCTACCCAGTTTCCTCTCTTAGTTCCAAATTCTTGTTGTGTAAGAATAGACTTGATGGTTGTATCAGGCACCAACACCATAGAGTGAGAGTTAAGGATGTAGAATCAAAACTACTTAACAACTTTAACCACTGCAAAAGCATGTTTCTCCATCATAGTGTACTTCAACTCATGATTTTTAAGAATATAACTCATGAATGCAATTGGGAGCTCATGACCTTCAGAATTTTCTAGGTCAACATAGCGGCGGTACTTTCTGTGGCATAGCAATAGATAATAAAATCTCTGCTAAAATCTGGACATGCTAAGATAGGAGTCTTAGCAATAGATTTTTTAATGACTTTGAATGCCTCTTTCCCCTCAAGGAACTAAAATTTTTTTTTCCTTTCATCATCTGGGAAATATTCAAAGTTAGCTCTATAAAATCAGGGATGAATCTCCTCAGGAAGTTGATCTTACCAAAGAAAGAATGCACTCCCTTTTTACTTGTAGGAAGAGGAATCTGCTGAATAGCTTGAACTCGTTTAGGATCAATCTTGATTCCTTCTTTAGAGACAACATGTCCCAAAAATTTCCTTCCATGACACAAAAGACAGATTTCTTGGGGTTCGGGAAACTCCATGTTCTTTGCATTTCAAGAGAACTTTTTCAAGGTGTTGAAAGTTATCTACTCTAGATTTGGAGAACACAGTAAAATCATCTAGATACACAACAATAAATTTTCCTTTCATACTTTCAAAATCCAAATCCATTGCTTTCTGAAAATTGGTACCAGCATAAAAGAGACCAAAGGGCATCCTCTTGTAGGAAAAATAACCCCAAGGTGTGGTAAAGGCGGTCTTGTGCTGATCAACAATGTTGACTTCCACTTGGTTATATCCCGAGAAGCCAACAAGAATGGACAACATCTCAGCTCCTGTAATAGCTTGCAACACCTGGTCCATCATGGGTAGGGGTAGTTGTCCTTCAGAGAAGCCTGATTCAGATTCCTGAAATCAACACAGATCCAAATCTCACCATTTTTCTTTCTGACAGGCACAATATTAGCAATCCATGTTGAATGATGAATGGGAAAGATAATTTTGGCCTTCAACAACTTTTGTATCTCTTAAAAAATGGTGTCAGCAATCTTTGGATTGTACTTTGCCTTTTCTTTTGTTTGAAAGGTTTAATCCTAGGTTTGAGAGGAATGAAATGTTACATTTCTTTTGGTTGAAAATATTTCAGATCATCATAAGAATAAGCAAGGACATCAATGTACTTCTTCAAAATATTTACTACCTTCTTCTTTTCCTCTTGTGTGCAACATTTCCCAATGTTCACCATTTTGGGGTCATCCAAGCTCCCAATGTTAACCTTTTCATATTCAGCAGATTGTTGAGCTCCTTTAGAAGCTTTAGACTTGACATACCTGTCATGTTTATCAAACAATTCCTCTAGACTCACCATCCCTTTAGGAATCTTATTACCTTTTAGTTTCATTTAGCCATCTTGTTCCATCTCCTATTTGACACCTTCCTCATTGGAAGATACACTCTCTCGAGGAAAATTGTCACTTCCTTTGAAATAAAATTGTTCAAAGTTATCCCTGAGCTCTAGGAAAGAGAGAAAATGTTGGTCATCATTGAAAACTTGCCAGTTGCTTACATTATCCGGTACACTTGATCTATGGATAATTTTAATGGTGAATTTATCTTAAGAGAAATTAGGATGAGGTATAAGCAAAGACCCTAAGATAGCTAGGGAATCATCCCCGTGTTCTTTCCCTGGCACCTTTGCTTCGATGGAGACGACATCAAGAAATTCAATAGAATCTCAAACCATATTCCTATAATTCTTCAATCTTGTATTCTTTACTTGAAAAAGGTCTCGACATTTTTAACAACTACTTCCTCATCTCCACGAGTCAAAAGATTCTTCACACCTTTCTCTTTTGCCACATTAATTCCAAGGATGAGAGCTTCATATTCTACTATATTATTGGTGTTCTCAAACTGTAGTTTGAATGAGAAAGGATGAATCTTTCCTTCTAGAGATATCAATACCACACCAGCCCCGAACTAGTTGAGGAGTAACTTCCATCAAATTCCAAATTCCAAATGCCATTAGGATTATGAAGTACTTCTTTGGGATGTTCTGTTTCATCCTAAGACATAATCATATAGTTGTCATGCCCAATATCTTCATAAAGTATTTTTTCTTTAGGATCATTTGTATTTTGCACAAAATACTCGAGATTTCTTATCGGGAAACAACTTCTTCATCTTCCCATTAAGCGGCATAAGGGCTTGTGACCAATCCATTTTGATTTTTCCTCCCACGTCCTTACAGAAGTTCTTACTCGACAACATGCCATATGAAGGAGGGATATCAACTACCAGAATAGTAGCTAAAATGTTTTTCTCAAGTAAGGAAACAAAAGCTACCTGCACATCTTTAATTCTTCCAACCAAGGGCAGCTCCCTACTCTCAATAGAATAACAAGAACCAATAGTGCATGTGAGGGTAAGACCCAAAGCATGAGACACTTTAGTAGGAATTACATTGTCTCGAACCCCTAAGACATAGTTACTGAGTCTATGTTTTGCTATATGGAGGGTCACATAAAATGGTTTGATTTTCTCATTAGGTGAGGTAACTACAGCCACAAGGTTTGGTTGGGGTCTAAAAGATGGAGTAGGAAAAAGACATTTAGAAGTATTAGACGAAGTTTTCAAATGGGAATTGACAAATTAGACCATTTTGGCAAAGGCTTTTGGATGGGTTTGATAATACTCAGCCTCTAAAATTTGGATTTTTGTCTTCTTAAGATGGTCGATGATATCAAAAGATCTAGAGGTGGATGGGGAATCATCACTAGGAATCTTAGGCTTATCAGGTTTTAAGGTTGGAGGAAAAGAATTTTTAGAAGCAAGAGTAAAAGAATAAGAATTAGTAGAATTGACCTTTTACGTGGATGTAGTGGGAACAGGAGATCCTCTTCTTTCCACCACTAGTATAGTTGTGGGATATTCTTTGGATTTTTAGTAGGATGCATCACTTTCTCTTTCTTATTGGTCTGCTCTTAGGTCATAACAATGTATGACTCACTATTCATCTCTGCCACTACTTCATCATAATCATCCTCTTCATCAATGCCCTCAGTAGTAAGGAAATTAACTTGAGATCCATCAAGTTCTTCTATCTCCTCCTCAGCCTCTTCACCAGATTCTTTGAATTCTTCATTAACCTCTTCATCAGGTTCTTTGACCTCACAAGTTGCATTGATAGGGGCCTTGATGGGTGGCCCCTCGATTGCCAATCTTGTCTGAGAAGAAGGAAAATGGTTCCTAGGTTGAAAATTCCTTCTTGGAACGTCTTGATAAGGAGCATGTTGAGCCAATTGTTTCTTGATGGAAATGAGGTCATTGGCAAGCTTTTGTACTAACGAATCTACATTAGCTCCAGAATTTGAGGGAGAGGAAGAAGAAGCTTTAGATTTGGAGGAATCTCTTTTCAACTTGTCGGACATGATCAAGTCATCTTCAACACTAACGACTCATCTCTAGTCCTCATATAATGCTGCAAGGTTGGATCTCCTCAATGCATAGCTTACTTCAGGAAATTGAGCGTTTAAGAAAAAAAAATTTGAATTTGATCCATGGGTCGGGTGTCTTGTGGGATCTTGTTAATAAGCTTATTGAACTTAGCCACAAATTCTCTCATGGGATCTTGTGGTTCTTTCTTGATTTGAGAAATTTGGGCTAGCAAAGCATGTACATCTTCTGCAGGTTTGAAACAATTTTCAAATCTTGTTCTCATCGTGGTCCAATTCATAATGGCACCAATAGGAAGATAATAGAACCAGTCTACCGTATTATCTTGCAAAGTATCTACAAAATTCCTCACCGAGACATCTTCATGCTCAACTCCAAGGAATATACATGCAACTATGAAGGCTGCAATATGTTCATCAAGATGCACATTGTCGTCACCTCTAAACTTGGGAATGTATTCTTGTTACCCCAGGGTAACTCATGAAAAGGTTGAGGGAGGGAAAGAGGCCCATTATGGTGGCCCCAAGGTAATGGAACTACCATCCTTGGAAAAACTACTTAAAGAGGAACTAAAACACCAGTAAGAATCAAATCACGAAGATTAGGGATGAGTTTCTCTTGAGGGATACCACTCCCAAGGCTTCTGTCTTCAACAAGGGGTGTACTTATATAACGAGCTCTTCTATTTAGCCTTTTTGAAGGAAGAGGAAATCCTCTTTGCTCCAAGAGGTGAAAGTGAGAGTCCTAAATTCCAAGAGCCCTTCTATCGCGGGTAAACCTTAGAGTCGCCAGATCAGAAAATGATCAAGAAATTGTTCCTTAAAGACTAGAATTCATTAAAATGAATCCCCAGTAGAGTCATCAAAAACTATTGGTTGTCAAATAAGGACTTTAATGAAATCAATGGTCAAGTGGACGAAATTCCCACCTCTTTAATGGGAGAGGTTTCTTTATTGAAAGAAAAACTATTCACAAATGTAAAATGTTTAATTTCAAAGAGGAACTCTAATATCCCGAAAGTTTTTTAAATGATAGATTATCAATAGAAATGGACAAAGAAATAAGGAATGGAAAAGGTAGAATAGCATTCTCTGGAAAAATAGATAGAAAAATAATTCCTTATAAATGCTAGACTAGGATAGTATATAACATAATCATTCGCATTAAAACCATAAGAAGTTATTCCACAGACAACGAAGTTCCGAGATGACATCCACAAGAACAAAAGATCTTTCTCTGCCTTATAAACCTTGGGATTTATAACCTCCATGAATTGCTGACCCCGAGCATCGATTCTTACTAACCTTGAAGTTGTATTAGATCTCTATCTTTGGGAGCGGGAGGGGCGGACCCAATGAGAGCTACCACAACATCAAAATTTGGCCCTATTAGACGAGAAGAATATTTTCTCTTCTTATTATCAACCAAGGGCTGCACCCAGAAAAGGTAAAAGAAGAAGAGGAAGGAACAAGAGGCCCAAGAGCAAGTGAACTCATGGCACTCAAAGTATTAACCATTGTTTCCTCTAGTAGAGAAGTACTTGAGACCTCAAGAACTTCCTTTGTAGAGGAGTCTACTATACTAGGAGGTTCAATACTTGGAACTTCTTTTCCTTCTTCAACAATGATTTCAGGAGCTCTTGTAGGATCTGGCACTTCACCATCATCACTTTCACTAAGAACAATAATGTTCTCGGCCTTGAAGGAAATTCTGACCACTCCGAAGAGATTCTTCATCAATTGGTTCTTGCTTAACCTCTTTAATCTTCTTTTGATACACTTGAGTGGAAGAAGGAGTAGATGATTCAGGATCTTTTATTGAAGAAGGAGGGGTTTTCTTAGGTACCTTAGTACTAGTTGTATGTGCTTCCTTCCTGGTGTGGAAGTATCTCTGGAAGAAGATCTACCCTGATTCTTCTTGAGCTCACAAACTTTCCTGTCGAACCAAACCTTAGTTCTTACAAGAACATGGGCAATAATCTCAACCAAATCATCTTTTTCTTTCTTATACCAATCCAAGTTTTCTAAAGGAGTGTGTTTGATTGATCTTTCATATTCAAAGGACTATAAGTCCTCATCATCATCCTTAAGCCCTTCAGAACTTGGTAGAGATTGAGATCTGCAATTTGTTGTAGAGAGAGTCTACCATAGTGCCTCCTTCTAGCTTCAAAATCATCAACACAATCAGCCCAGTAATCCTTAGTGTCTAGCTTATGATGATAAATTATCCTGAGGTTCTGATCAATAAAATTCTTCAGATCAAAACAAGTCCTGGGTCTGAAGAAATGGACAGTGAGAGGAGCAATAGCCCTTTCTATGTTTTGGGCATCTAGAGCTATTTTGCATGTATAATTTCCCAAGGAGATAGGGAAATGAAGACCAGTGATCTTCTTGTCTCTACAGGTTCTGTGTAGTTTATCAAGTTGTCTGCATACTTCAACCAGAGCCATTTTATCATTGCAAAACATGGGGAGCTTGAGGGGTGTATTTTCATAGCCAGCCAACCTGATGTATGAGAACCTTCTAAATTGGATGAAGAAAGCCCCATACTTATCTATCAGAGTCATAGCTTCATCAAAAAATCTCCTAGCAGTGTCACCCTCCAAGAGTCTTACAATATACATGGTGAAAGCATCATTGACCCTTCTGAAATTGTGATTTCTAGCTTCAAGGGTAAATTGAGGGTAGTATGTGTAGATAGGTTCATCCTTCTTGCCTTCCATGTAGGTGAAACCAAACCACTCTTAGGATGCAGCTAGGGTATACATGAGATAAGAAGTCATATAAAACTTCTTAGTCTGTTGAACACTTGAAAATTGCTCAGTCAAATTCATACAAACAATTTCGGCCTAGTTTATGTTCTGCTTGCCCTCGCAGATGATGTTTATAAAGGGGCACATCCAGAAATGAAATTCATTGGTGGAGGGAAATCCCATGATACGGGTGAGAAAAATGATAAAATCAGACAACTCCTCATTGAAATCAACCCTGAATAATGCTTTGGAGATTTGGGATGCTCCCTTCTTAGGGTTCTTTAACCATGATTTTTCTATCCATGCCTTGTATTTTTCACTGTCTTGGTCAAACAGGGTCTGATCTTGAGCATGAGTGAGAATGATGGAGTATTCAATCTCTGGAATGTGTAGGGTAGCAGTAATGGCGGTAACATCTAGTTTAGTAATTAATTCCCCATGCACATTAGTAAGTTCCTTGGTATCTGAGTTAAAATGGGCTCCATAGGTAAGCACGGTATCGGAACACTACACAAAGATGGGAAAACCAGCCGTGTACACAATTCCACTATCACTAATAATTTGGGCCATGGGAGTAGGGTTGGTGCATGTTAGTCAGCCCCAAAAATCTCCAAAATCTAAGTGTCGAACCTCACTATCCCTAATATTAGGTACAAAGGTCTCGAGAGGTGAAAATGCTTCTTCCCTTTCAACTTGATCTTCTTTTTGCAATGCACAGAGGAATGACCTTCCAAGATCAAATTCATGATGAAAATGCAAAGGGACATAGGGAAACGAACAAATGACTTCAATTGCAAGGATTCGGGAAAGAAAAAGTAGGTGAGCAATGTAACAAATGCATAGGTAGTAGTCCCTTTAAATAGCCATTTCAGAGAGATAAGGTCATTAATGAGCATTAAATACACCTTGCACCGACTCAAAAAGATCAGACGTGGGAAAAGTTGAAAAAATTGCGCCCCGGAAGGTCCTTTAGACATTAAGGACATTTAGACATGATCCAACCAACATGAGTAATGCGGAGAATGTGGGCCAAATGAGCATGGGAATTCTAGTGAATCGAGATGTGAGGGATGCAAGGACATGAAGACATGATTCAACCAATGCAAGTGATGAGGGAATCATCGAATAGGAAGCCCAAATGCATTTGGGACAAATGAGACAAAAGTACGTGAATAACCCAATGCGGGTGATCGGGGAAAAGGAAGTCTTGGTGAACTTGGGACAAATGGGCCAAAAAGTTCTGATAAAGCCGAAAGACAAGGATATGTGGGGAAATTAGCCGATCGGTGAACAAAAGGTCCAGAGGTACTTGGGACATGAGGGACAAAATGTCTAACAGACCCGGAAATCACCAAAATGACTCCAATAAATGCAAATTTTTACCATCTCTTCGAGTTTTCACTTCACTAGAACATTACTAAAGGGCACCAACTCAAAATTTTCAAAATTCTAACTTTCAAAAGAGGGGAAATTTTGAGAGGAGAACAGTCATGTATCACCTCAACCAAGAGAGGAGCATAGAGGAGATAACTTCCATGTAGAGTCACCAGAGCGAGTCACCATAGAGGGGACAGGAGACCAAGTTTTGGGGCATAGAAATAGGTCTCGAACCCTATTCTTAGGAATGTGCATATAGAGAAGCCGAGAGGTTGTCGGACCACAACTACGATCACATCAAGGAGATCCTGAAGCTTTGGCCATCACATTATTCTGGTGACATAGGTGGATTTAAGGAAAAGGCCTAGTTAGTGAACTTGAGTGAATGCTTCAATCTCTGTCCTTGTTCTAGAAACATGAAAGCTCATGTTCGATCCATCTACTCGGGGATGGAGTTGGTGTCAGTGGTGGAAAGAGGAGCGAAGCTCCATGTTGATTCTAAGACAGTTATTTGGGAGATCTTTGAGGAGCGCTTCCAAAGTAGATATTTTTTCACAAAGATTCATACAACAATGGATAGATGAGTTCTATAACCTTTGAAAGGCATCTCTTATAGTGGCTGAGTATGACAGTAGATTTTTGGATCTACTCCAGTATGTTGAGCAGGTATGGAACCATAGGTTCATTCGGGGCCTGAACCTAGACATTGGAGGTGTAGTGTAGATCCAATGTCCACAAACATTAGCTGAGGCCGTTCAGAAGGCATATATAGCAAAGGAGACTTACGGAAAGACCCAACAGGCTAGAGACCGAGTCTGGATCTGCATACAATAGATGCAGGACAAAAAATCGAGGGGGTCAGTACTTCCTCCTCGTGGTGGATAGGGTTCAGCACAATCATCTTTTAGACCACAACATCAACAATCCTGCCCACCTTAAAGACCTACATAGAGGTTTGATGCACATAGAGGTCAGAGTATGGGGCCTCCCCCTAGGGGTCCCATCAGGACACATGGTGCCCAGAGAGCTCACTTAGTAGGAGTTTTCCAGCAAAAAGACCTTAGCAAACCACAACAAGATCATTAGTATCCACATCATATACCTCCAAAGTACTAACTAGAGTTGCTACATAAGGGAGAGTATCGGGGGTTCTTTTGGGTGTGGTGTTATTGGACATTTTTGGAGAGACTGCCCACATAGCCCTAATAACAAGGGTAAGACAAATATTTGAGCCTATTGTCGGTGATATGGGGCGTAGTCATAGGATGTATGCGGTGGTCAAGAACCTCCAAAAAGAGCATCAAAGTACGATTATTGAGACTTTGCATGGGTAACATTGGTGGTATTCCTACCTTCATTCTATTTGATTCGACTCTTCTAATACTTTTATTACACCATCTTTAGTATAGCGATGTAGGCTAGTGGCAGTTAAGAAGGGTCTTAGTTGGGATGTTGAGATGGCTTCTAGAGCCAAGATCTCTATAGAATCGTTAGTTAAGGAGTGTGTGGTGGATTTAGGACCTTTAACCACTACCTTGGATCTTTGTATCCTTCTATTGGGCTCTTATGGATTGATATTGGGCATGGACTAGTCGTCCACTCACATGGCTAGGATGGATTGTTACCACAATATTATATCTTTTGCAGATGATTTAGGAGTTGAGTCGGTGATATCGGGGTTAGGAGACCCATTTCTATTCGCACCATCTCTGCTATGCGGCTTAAGTGGTGTGTACGACGGGGGGTTGTCGAGGACGTATGTTGTTACGATCGATGACGAGATCATAGGATGGGTATAGTGGACCGTCACTAGATGATCATCCCATTTTTAGAGAGTTTGCAGATGTATTTCCAAGGGAGATCTTTGGGGTTACCACCCGCACATGAGATTGATTTTCATATAGATATTGTTCCGTGGAGTAGAGCCTATCTCACGAGCACCTTATAGGATGACTTCCCCGAGTTTTGTGAGCTCAAGTTGTAGCTTTAAGTCCTTCCGGAGAAGGGCCTAATTCATCCTATTGTATCCCCTTAGGGTGCACCAGTGATCTTTGTAAAGAATAATGACAGATCCTTGTGGTTGTGTATTGATAACCGCCACTTGGTGAACAAGGTAACAATCAATAATTGTTATCCCCTTTCATGCATTGATGATTTATTTGATCAAATGAAGGGAGCCACAAATTTCTCTAAGATAGACCTTAAGTTAGGATACCATCACCGAGGATTTTGGAGGAGACATTCATAAGACCGCCTTTCAATGAGATATGGCCATTATTAGTTCACGGTGGTACCTTTTGGTTTGACTAATGCCCTGCGGTGTTTCTGAATTTGATGAATGAGGTATTTATACCTTCTTAGATTACTTCATGCTCATCTTCCTAGATGACATTTTGATTTACTCACGTATGTGTGAGGAGCACGAGGCACCTTCACCAAGTTCTTCGATGTCTTTATGAGTAGAAAGCGTAAGGGAACTTGGAGAGGTGTGCAATCTTTTCGAGATGGAGGTGTAGTATTTGGGTCATATCATTTTTGGGGAAGGTATTATCGTCAATCCTTCCAAGATTAGAGCTATTATGGATTGGCTAGCACCCACTACTATGACTAAGGTGCACAGCTTCATGGGACTAGCAGGTTACTACGGGAGATTTTTTAGGACTTCTTTCGGATTGTGCACCCCATCACTTCCCTTCAGAGGAAAGGGAAGACATTTATTTGGTTGGACAAGTGCGATCGGGCCTTAAGTACATCAAAGGAATGTCTCACTATAACACCTATTCTTATAGTGCCGAGATCCACGAGGTGAGTTTTAGGTTTGCACGAGATGCTTCTTTAGCTGGGCTTGGTGGTGTGTTGATGCAGGAGGGTAGAGTATTGGCTTTTGAGTCTCGCAAACTCAAAGATTACAAGCTTAATTATCTGACTCATGATCTTGAGCTTGTGGCAATTGTGTACACTTTGGTTCGATGGAGGCACTTTCTTCTTGGTTGGAGATTTAGACTCATGACTAATAATTTGAGTCTTCACTACCTCTTCAAATAACCCAATCTCAACACTCATCAGCGGTGTTTGATGGAGTTACTTTGTGAGTATGATATGGAGATAGAGCATGTGAAAGGGAAGGAGAATGTGGTGGTGGATGCTCTTAGCAGACAAATACATGTGGCTATGGCCACCTCGGTCAAGGCACTGAGATTGAGGAGCAAGATTCTTGAATAGCTTCCTCTTGACAGCTTTCTACATTACGATTTGAGTAGAGATCGAGTCTTAGAGACCCCTCGAGGGAAGTTTAATGGTTTCTCACTAAATTCAGATGGCCTTCTCGACACGGAGGTCAGATATATGTTCCTAGATACAGAGGATTGAGAAAGGACATATTGACAGAGGCACATCATACACCCTATTCAGCGCATTGTGGGGTGAAGAAGATGCACACTACTTTGAGATAGTTATATCTTTGGAGAGGACTTCGTAGAGACATGACCCATTTCATGTCATGATGTTTAGAGTGCCAAAAAGTGAATTCTGAGCATTAGCATCGAGCTAGCCTTCTCTTTCCGCATGCTATACCAGAGTGGAAATGGGACACCATTTCTATGGACTTCATTATTGGGCTACAAATATCGAGATATCACCACGACGCCATCATGGTCACAGTTGATAAATTAACAAAAATGGCTCACTTTTCTCTGGTGAAGACCACTTATATAGGTAGTGTAGTGGCACAGGTATATTTGGATGAGATTGTCAGGTTGCATAGGATTCCGCAAAAGATCATGTGTGACTGCGATCCTTTGTATACTTCCCATTTTTGGACTACCATGCAGCATGCCCTTATGATGAGAATCAAATTCAGCACAACATATCACCCCAAGACAGATGGATAGACTGAGCGGGTGAATCAGATCTTAGAGGATATGCTTAGGATGTATGTGATGGATCAATAGTCTAGATGGGAGGAGTACATGTACTTGGTGGATTTTACCTACAATAATAGTTTTCAAAGTTCTATAGGTATGGCTCCTTTTCAGGCTTTATATGGTAGAGAGTGCAAGACACCTCTTAGTTGGGATAAGTTAGAGGACAGGGTTTCTCTTGGACTAGCTTTGTTACAGGACATGGAGCAGTAGGTGGTTTTGATCAGACAGAGATTGCAAGAGGCACAAGACAGGAAGAATAAGTATGCAGATCAACATAGGATGGACCGTAGTTTTGATGTGGGCATGAAGGTGTTCCTTTGTGTCAGGCCACACAAGATCCCTATCTATTATGGAAAAGGTTCTAAGTTAGCTCCTAGATTCATGGGTCCTTTTGAGATCTTGGAGTGTATCGGCCCTTTGGCCTACCGTCTAGCATTTCCACCTAGCTTGTCTCGCGTACATGATGTGTTTCATGTTTCAGTTCTTAGGAGATATGTTACAGATCCTTCTCATGTGTTAGATTAGACATCATTGCAGGTGTAGGATCAGGGGCAGGTGATGGTGGAGCCCATTCACATCCTAGATCATAGGACCCTGGGCCTTCGAGGTAGAGAGGTTGATCAGGTCTAGGTGCAGTGGGATAGATATGATGAGACTATAGCTACATGGGAGGATGCTACTTTACTACGAGTTTAGTTTCCACATTTGTTCCAGTGACTTCCAGGAGGAAGTCGAGTCTAAGGGGAGGGGGATGTAGTTCCCACTTCCCTTTGACACCTTTTGATACTAATCATGATACTGCTGATTATATTATGGACATGATTATGGACTTTATTATAGTATGATGTTAGATGTTAGATCAGGGATTATTGTTGACTGGATTCAGTTATGATGCATGATGATTATTAGAGACATTTTATATGTTGATGATGATATACTGTTTGACATGGTTATATAATGGATGTTGTTCAACATGTGATATTTGGATATTGTGAGTAGACCTAGAAATGGAAATTATTGGATGATGATATAGTTGTTGATAAAACTGTAAATGATATGGTTAGATTGCTTGGATGTTGTTGTGATTCATATATCTGGATGATTTTGGGAGTTATATTTATATTATTTTGGATGTTCTGATATGGCCACGAGGTTGAAGGAGGTATTTATGTTTTATAGGTTAAAATATGACAACAAACATCGAGGGATTGAAACCAACCACATTGAAATTCTAGATGAATTCAACAAGGTCACCATGGCAACTAGTATTTGTTTGTGCATGTTTGTGTGTGTTAGGTATTTCCATGGGGGGATCACCTTTAAATGTGACCAAGGGGTTATATGTATTTATTTATTTGACCCTTTTGTTTAATGTTGCATGTGTTTATTTTGCGTTGCATTTTCCCCTTTCTTTATTTATTAAATGTCGTATTAATATTATGGGTAAACATGTTGTCAATATTAACTAAATAAAATATATCATAAGAAAGTAATTAATATGGTTGTTGGCTATGA
Source organism: Taxus wallichiana var. yunnanensis (assembly GCA_018340775.1). Lineage (NCBI taxonomy): Eukaryota > Viridiplantae > Streptophyta > Pinopsida > Cupressales > Taxaceae > Taxus > Taxus wallichiana. The sequence continues at coordinate 871,100,717 of CM031237.1, read as the reverse complement.
TTTAAAGTGTTGTAAGAATGAGTTAATAATGTGTAAGTAATATGTAAGTGATGTGTAAGTTAAATTTTTGAGTGTGAAACACTCCACCTTCTTGGAAATTCAAATTTGTCCTTGGAGGCTTGTGGGACAAGTTAAAATTCTCCCATACCTCTTAAATTTATTTACCAACCATACCTATGGTTGGAGAGTTGAAATTTGACTTTTATAATGCCTTTTTAGAAGGAAAATTGTAGGTATTAATTGTAATTTTATTACATGATTTAATTTCAATCCTTTGGGATGTGGGTTGGATTTCGGTGTGTAAGTAAATTGTCATATTATTCACTGACCTATTTATTGTGCATTGGAGAATGAAGTTGACTTTGGGGGTTGGGGTTGAGGATGTGTGATGTGGCATCCTACATGGATAAACCTCATCCTCTTCTCTTCACTCTTCCATAAAATTTGAACTCCTTGGCTTGTTTTGCGTTGCTTCACTTTGGAGACTTCATTTTTGGGAAATTCTTTTGTTGTTTTGGAGCTCTTGCTTTGAATTTTTTTTTGGAAGATTGTTGCATACTTGTGATTGGCTGTTTTGGATTGCTTTCCTTTGCATAAAGCTTGTTGTTTTGGAACTTGGAACAACTCCCTCATGGAGAGGTAGGAGCTTGGCTCTTGAAATGCTTCTTTTTGTTTATGAAAATGTTAATGTGTGAATGTTTTGGAATTTTTGTGGGATGTTTGGTAGATGGCCTAGGAATGTTGTAGGAGAAGACTATGGTGTTTATATTGTGGGAGGTACAAGTTTGTTTTAGGGAGGTATAAGGGTGGAGGGAGTTGGGATTTGGGTTCCACCTTACAAAGAAATATCTTGCATTTCTTTACTCGTTATGGGGTACCATAATGAAAAATTAATATCATAATTGCATGAAGAAAATTTGAAATCTTACTCTTTATTCTTGCTTAATTCATAGGAAGTATTACATCTATTTAAATAGGAGATGTTGTTCCTATATTTAAGGAGATATAATCTCCATAAATATCTCCACACATAACTCCTAAAACAACTCCATGCTTATTTTATGTGAGATTTTGTTTTCTCACAAAACTAATATTGTTAATGATTTGTTTACTCAACAACTCATAACAATATTTACTCACCCACTGATAATTACATTTACAATAATGTAATTAATTATTACAACACATATTATATTATCCTAGATAATATAATCACTTACATAATATTCTATGTTCACACTACAACATAGATATTCCTAACATTCGCCCCCTTAGTGTGAACATGGGGTAAGAGCTCCTGGAAACATCAAACTTGTCGGAGTAGCCATTGCTACTGGATCTTGCTATCTGGATCTTGCTGCTAATGATCATCCTTGTCATATGAACATCTTCATCGACTGATCACCTTCCAACGAAGTACCTTCCACCGAAGTATGGCAGTCAGAGGACCGTACGATAGTCAGAGGACCGTACGTAGATGATTTTCCCCTGTAAGCTGAGTCAAGCAGTTTGCTTCTTCCACACCAAATAGACACTCAGGAACTGTTGTTAGTCTATGTGAACACATTAAAATCAAAACATGAAACTAGTTTCACCCCCTTGTGTATAAACACACCACATAACTGAAATAAAATATCACCACATCTGTCTGCGACCCCATCATTGGTGAATGATGAGAGGATGCTGATTTTCCTCCTTCCTCCATTACCTCCTTCCTCCAACAAGAAAAGAGTCTACCATAGGAAATCCTCATCACTAGGACATGAAAGTTCTTCATCAGTTGAGTAGACTTCCCAAATTTCTTTTGCAGATTTTGTGAAATCCACATGATGTAGATAGGCTTTTGATAAGCCCAGACCAATGGTACCCAATGCTCTCTCGATCTTTTGAAAATGTTCCACTTTTCCAATTCATTTCCTCCAGTGGGTGGAGTTGAATTAGACTTCACCACATCCCATAGATCCTTTTCTATTAAATGTAATTGCATCTGTAGTTGCCATGTATGGAAATCTTGTCCTTCAAACTTTTCAATCAGATTTAGTTTCTCCATTATTTTGTACAATACTGATAAAAAAATACAAAATTGAATCAAGTACTTTAAAATTTTATATTGAATACCTTTTAACTTCCAAGAAAGTCAAGAACTTGTATTAACAATTCAACATTATTGAAAATTGGAGAAAACTTTCAAAGAGAAGAATTGATGTGCTTAATTTGATAGCTGCATAGTAAAATCTATATTTCTTCCAAACTTCGTTCTGGGTTCTACTGAAATTTATTCTATAGTTTTTGACTAGCACTTAATTCTGCACACAAAATTATAGAAATACCCACATCTAGAAACAAAAACTATGATATATTCTTTGAGACGGATTTGATCATGAAAGCACTGAAATTTCTTGCATCAAACCATTTGCATTACCAAATGAAAAATTAATATCATAATTGCATGAAGAAAATTTGAAATCTTACTCTTTATTCTTTCTTAATTCATAGGAAGTATTACATCTATTTAAATAGGAGATGTTGTTCCTATATTTAAGGAGATATAATCTCCATAAATATCTCCACACATAACTCCTAAAACAACTCCATGCTTATTTTACATGAGATTTTGTTTTCTCACAAAACTAATATTGTTAATGATTTGTTTACTCAACAACTCATAACAATATTTACTCACCCACCGATAATTACATTTACAATAATGTAATTAATTATTACAACACATATTATATTATCCTAGATAATATAATCACTTACATAATATTCTATGTTCACACTACAACATAGATATTCCTAACACATAAGAGGTTGGGGTGGCATAAGGAAATATGAGGAATAAGGGTACTTGGGAGGCATACAAAATGTCGTGGGTTTTGATATATGCTATATTTTGGTATTTTTAATTCGGTGAGGATGCCCATTTCCCCTTGTTGGGAGGCATAAGAAGCATCCCCTATAGTTTCTTTATCCTTTGGCTTGCTTGACGAAGCCGTAGTATTGTTTGTCATGTTTTAATGTAGTTACAAACTACATTCTGTTTTGGGCTATGTTTTATTGTGAAAATATTACTTGTGTGTTTTATGGAAGCCTATTGTTTCCATGAGTTGGATCAAATATTTTATTGCATTAGGGTTGGGATCGGGGACCAATGAAGAAGGATGGATTCTCCTTTTCATTGGATGTCTTGGTTGGGTGGAGAGCATTTCCTTTCCCCCACTCTTGTTGTGATCAAATTGGAAGAATGAGAAATTTGCATGTTGCTGTTCTGGAGCTGAGGTAAAAAAATAAAAAAGACAGGTTTGATAGTCCCTTGTGAAATGAAATCTTATTGTAGCCCTTTCCCACTTTGAAGTGGATGATATTTATATTAATTGTAATGGAAGGATAATTTTTATTGAGAACGAATGTTGAAATTTGAAATGTAAAAGAGTTATACTTTGTATTTTGTTTAGAAAAGAATGATACATAATTTGTATGTTGTATTTTGAAATCAAATAGAAAGGAGGTTGTAGGAGTTTCATTGAATTAATGGAAGTATTTTCCTTGTTCATATGATATTATTTCCATTGGAAATCATGTTTTAACATGCACTATGAAATCCCTGTTTAGAAAGTGGAAAAGTGAAATACGTGAGAAGAAAATGTATTATTCTGTTCTGTATATAATATATGATTTTTGGAAAGAATAAAAGAAGGATGTTACAAAGTTGTCTTTTGGAATCAATGAATGATGTATTACCTTCCTCAAATTACCCTGTGGTATTGAATCTGATCTCTTAAATGTAATTGAAATCTCTGTTTGTAAGGAAGAAATGTGTATAAAGGAATGTGTAATACTTTGTCTTTTGAAATATGTGAAAATTGGAAATCAAGAGATGTATCTTAGTTTTGAATAGTTGGTTTGAATCAACTAAATGTATTGGATTAGGATTGGAACACATTATAATGCTTGGAAGAAGAAAATGGCAAATAGACCTTTTAAAATTTGATCCTTGTCTTATATTTTCAAACTGGCAATTATTTAATCCAAAATGCATAGATTGAACTTGCAACAATGAAATAAAAACTAAACGATTAAATTGAATTAGTTTTCCCTAAACAAATCCAAATAGAAAAAAATACTTAAAATAAATCTTTCAAAATTAGGTAAAACTGAGTTCAAAGCTTTCATAGCATTTTATTGTCAAAATTATAAAATTTCAAATTTGAACTCTATAAAATAGAAATACCTCACAAAATTAACCTAAATCAACCTAAGAAATATTCTCCATGTCCATTTGACATGTCGAGAGAGAAACAAGAACAAATTGAACAAAATTTTATAAGTTATAATTTACCAATTCGAACTGTAAAAAGCTTGCAGATCATTTTCACAAAATTTACCCCTTAAACTCTATCAAAATTTAAAACTAATGAATCCTGTGCAAATAGGACATTGATAGCTTTCCAGAAAGTCCTTGTTTGCCCAAAATCGAGCTCTCTATCAAAAGTTATGGCCTTTTGAAGTTTTTCTTCACTTGGTGTCAAAAAAATTGGGAAAATTTTCCTTGGCGGGCCCGTGGGCCCGAATTTTCCCTTAGAGCTTCAGAAAATTTTTGGGAAATTTTTCCAAATTTTCCCCACCTCTCTGCCCCCACATCCAATCAGAGGCTGCCACGTGGCACCATGAGGTGTTTGTGGAGGGGTGGATCACTTTTTAACTTAGCGCTTCAGAAAAAAATTTGGACTTTTTTCAAATTTTCCCAGCCGACCCGCGGCCAATCAAGAGCTACCACATGTTGTTGCGAGGCTTCAGTGGAGGAACGGTTTCCTTTTTTCTTTAGCATTTTAGAAAAATTTTGGGATTTTTTTCAAATTTTCCCCACCGACCTGTGGCCAATCAGGAGCTGCCACATGGCATCACGAGGTGTCATCGGAAGCGCGGGTGAATGTGATCCTTTTTGCATTTAAGGGTGTTAAAATAATTTTATCACTACCGCCCAACCTTCCCGCATTGGCTTGGAGATGCCACATGTCCCTTGCAAACTTGTGGGAGCGCGGGTGCAAAGTTGGCTTTTGCCCCGCACGGGAAGAATTTTCAAAATGTCTCCCGCCACCTCGCTCTCCCCACGCTGACTTGGGAGGCACCACATGTCCCTTGTGGACTTGTGGACCTGTGGGTGCACGGGCACAATTTTTTTTTCCCCTGTGTGGGAAATTTTCCAAAAGTGTCCCCACGGCCCGCAGACATGCCCTTTGGACAAATTTTCTCCCTTGGGCCCGCAGCCCGCTCTTGGGGAAAATTTTCACCACAAGGCCCGCCGACCCATAACTTGAAAAATATGAGGAGTTAGGAGGACTTCTTTATATCATTGGAAATGTGAGGAAATTTCCTATCCAATGGGAATGATTTAGGGAAATTTTGAATGCGTTAATTTTGAGAAAATTAGTTGAACCTTTAAGCCTGTTAGAGAGTGGGTATGGTGAGGAATTACCCTCTAAACCTAATTGAACCTTCTAACCCTAAATTTTGGACCTTGTGACCTCTAATATATGTTAACAAAAGAGAAGTACATTCTAGTGGATTAGAATTGATCTGGAACTTGTTAATGACAACTGTTGTCTTGTAACCTGGTTGTAGACTCTTCTAAACAAAAAAATATTCCATAATTTTCCTAACTAATCCTAGGTTGTTCTTGGGTCTCAAGTGGGTTGTTTTTAGCGGGCATCATAGAGCTTCATTTTTTTTTCTATGTTGGTTCAATAGTTAATTTTATAGAAACACAAATTAATGTAATTGTAATAATCCCAAACAATTACAAAGCCATTAAAAGCCACACTTTCTAGGTTGGTGGCATTTTTGATATATTTATTACTCAAGAATCATTATGTGATAAATCCTTAATCTTTGCTTCAAATTTTACATAGATTAAGTCTAATGTGATTATCTTGCATGCTTATTCATATGCAACAAGTTCAATGATAGCAATTTTTTTAATTTACAATACAAGTTTGTTTGTGTGATATATAAAAAGAATATTTTCAAAAAACAAATATATAAGGTTTTTTGTTATTTCTTATGTCTTAATAGGAAAAATGGCATCATCAAATGCAATTTTTTAAAAAACACAACAAGAAGAATGACGTGAAAATGGGTGGATGCAAGTTTATTATCACTCTAAAAATATGCATCTTTCGATATATCCCTAACCTAATATACCAAATATATACAAGACAAAAGTGGTACTTTGGGAACCCTCGAGCACTAAGAAAGAGTTAATTAATCATTCTTGTCCATTTAAAAGAGTGAATCACCACTCCAATGATGGGTTTTTTTATCACGCAAAGAGGGTAATAAGGTAATGATTTTTGTGTGGTGTCCTTACATTTTGCAGTAGAATTTATAGTGACAATGCCATATACTTCATTGTTACATTTATTTTAGGCATATACTCGTAGTTACCCATCATGACTTCGTTATTTGTTGTTTTATTTATCCGTATTTTTATGGAAATATCTATCGATCATGTAAAATGAATTTAACCAAAAATAATAAAAGAATAATTAAAAATTTTATGATTCTAAAGCTCACCAAAATGGTGCGAGAGAAGATCATATGTGACTTGGTTATAAAAGGTAAAAGCTAAATAGTAAAATGGGTTATATTAAGCTATGAAATAAATCTCAATCACTTTTAATTATCAAAATTTCCTAAAGGGTGTGATAGAAGAGAATATGCGACATTATTTATAAACCTAAAAATTCTTATAAAAATAGTACAAAAAAGATCAAAGATAGAGTTAATTGAAAACTTAAAAGCTCGTAAGAAAATGTAATTACGACATAAACCGCTAACACATGTAGAAAGAATAAAAAAATAGAAAAATAGAATAAACACACCTGAAATGAATGGAAACACATATAATATGTTACATGAGACACATTGAGTAGAATACGATGCATAAAACAAAATGTTATCACAATGACATGAATGGAAATGCATACCTCAGTAAAACAAATAAAATAAGATGAGAAATGTTATCACAAAAAATAGCATGTAAACGCACCTAATGTCATGCTGACATAGGTATCCATATGGAGATGTAGATCTAAAGGAAGACACCGTTAGTATAAAGCACTAGTGCATATAATATAACATAAATGCAACATGAACTACACATACACATGGATTTGAATAGAGATGCATCTAAAAATGCTAGCATTAATCATGTGTTATAATAGCACATGGAAGATGATTAAAGCACATATCACTTTTAACAACAGTTTGATTTTTGAAAAACAAACAATTTATCTAGTGTTTTGTAAACTACTCGTAATCTACTCCACAGAATGCCCTAAAAATTGGTCATTTGTCCTTAAACAACACAAAAAACATGAAATTTAGATTAGAATGAAAAAAAAAACAATAATAATGTGTTGGATTCCCACCGAGAATGCATGAAATATATATACAAAGAAAATGTAAAATAAGAGAAGAAAAAAAACACAATGTGCGGACCTAATACCTCCTTCATATCTCCTTACGATCTCGGATGAGATTGGATATATCTTGTAATGAAGCACTAAGCTTATTAAATCTCTATGTCCTATTATATGTGGATGCTCCAAAAATGTTCAAAATGGAAGTATATATTAAATACAATCAATGCAATTGAATGATTGAATTTATTAGTAGATTCATGATCAATTAGACAACGTAATCACATGTACAATTGAATGGAAATTTGAAAAAATAAATATCTATACTCTTAAGCTTCCAAAGATAAAAAATTGAGAGGAATGAGTTTTTATTTATATATTAGGGAAGAGAATCCCATATCCTTGATTTATGTGATTAATTTTCAGATGTAAGGCTAACTTAAGAATGATTGGAATGATTTTTGTATTTCAAATTTGAGTGGCAAGATAAGATTCCGATTTAAGATTAATTCAGGTGATTTTTCATTGAATGTTTTAAAAGGTAGAATATATTTTGAATAATTCAAAATTTTATTTAAATTAATATTTCATGTCTTTAATTTTATTCACCCGAAGAGCAACGTGAATTTTATCTAGGAGAGATTTTTGCTTTAATTTTGAAATCCATGATTCAAGGGATTCAATTCTATGTTTTAATTTAATTTAAACTTTCCGTCTTGAATATAATTAATTATTTTTATCCTTTATTCCTTATTATACTTTCTTTAGTCAACTTGAGATGTCAACAAATGAGGTATAAATGGATAAGTGGGGAATGACTAATTATTGTGATATTAAATTATGTAATTAAATTAGCTAATAGGGAAGGGGATGAATAATAAGAGTTATAAAATTAATTTATTAATCCTAGGAATGAGGTGAAAGTGTAATAGGGATATAGTACAAATTTTTAATCATTTGAGACCATGTGTGAGAGGTATGGATGATAGAATATTTTCGTGGACAATATCGTAGAATGTCATGAAGGATTGTGAAATAGTGAAATACATCAAAAGTGATCGCAATAGGTTGGAAATGGTCATAATATTGTATGAAATAATTATAGGATAATTTCAGAGATTTAGAATGCGTAATGGGATATTTTAGGGTGTCTAAAACTATAATATAGATGATAGATCGAAAAAATAAAGTGGTTTTGACATCTTAACCCTTGTCCCATGATTATTGTATTCTATGTCTCTTCACTTAGAATCATGCCTAGGGTAGTCAAGAGCTAATTTACTTATAATACATGTGTAAAGTACCCTAATGAACAATGAGTTTGAATAGGTAATAAACTTCAAAATACACCTTTTATTATTTCACATGAATCCATAGTGTTATAGCATGGATAGTAACAATTCTTATAGGAATAGGAATACATTTCTCAAAAAATTGCACAATTTATGTCTTTTTAAAGCTAAAAGTGAATTTCAATGAAATAATTGTCCCAAGTTTTCTTCAAATTCTTGAAGAACATGAAATAATTTCGATTGTAAAAATTATTTTTAAAAGAAAAATGTTTAGTATTAAGTGTTTTAGAAAAACATACATTTAATTCCAATCATGGGAAGATTGGAAGCAATAAAAGAATGTTTGAGATTTTTCCATTTTAACAAAAACATGACATTTGGGAGTAAGGAGTCCCATAAGCATTAGATGGTCACCTACATTAAGATCCTGATAGAGATACACATTTATAATTAATTATAATTTAGATTAACCACATTAGACCAGCAAATGAGAAATATCCTAGAAATGAAAGTAGAGATCTTGAAAGTTTTGACATTTGAGAATTTGAATTGAAAGTTTTCAATTTTAATCTCTCCACCATTGAAGATATACTATGACAAAAAAATTTAAAAATTATTCTTGGTAACTATAATCTATATTTCAACAATCGATTCAAAATATTTGTTTCTAATCCCATACATAGATTAAATATCAAGACAAGGTGAACATGATCTAGGTTTTGTTTTCAAAGATGTCAATAACATCATGAATTCCCTTCTCAAAGATATTGATGGATTTATCTTGAGGAACATCAACATAGTGGAATCCCACGATGACTAATAATAGATACTATATAATCATATCAATTTAGGGTTTACAATCAACCTAGATAGAATATGTTTGTTTTTCCTTGTTAACTATGGTTTTATTGACCTCTACAATTTCATAGTACATTTGGAAACACAACTCCATACATTTTCATATGAACATGGGCGAGAAATAATTCATAAAAATACATCACTATTTACATAGATTTTTTATATGGGTTCCTTTAAGAAATATAGTGTAAACGGTTAATTTTCCAAGCCTTTGAATTCGAAAGCGCCAAGAATTCGATTGATATATGGTACAACCCTTTTTTTAAACCAGATAGTTGTATGCCTTTATGCTTATAAAGGCCTTCATAAAAAACCGAAGACACTATGAAAATCCTTTCTTATTTTCAATCACCATCATTAATTCTCTAAGGATATTCTCCATATTGTTGTAAGAAATCTTGAAAGGGGGACGATTAAAGTTGTAAACATGAATGAAATCTATGACCTTATAGAGTGTATGAAAAACTTACTACAAAGATATTTTTACCACTAGAAACAAATTATGCAATTATTACTATTACCACACATGTTGTATGTTGTTGTATACATGATTTTAAGTAAGAATATTAGATACTAGTTGCACCTTTTCCTAGTCTAACTATTCTTTTTGTTGATTTTGATCATGACATTTTCTCATACTTATTAGATTTATATCTTTTGGTTGAGTCATAGGGATCCTTATACCTTTTCTTGGTCATGTTTTTATATCTTATCTTTGGGGAATTACCACCCATTAAGGACAATATGTCTTGGGTGGTAGTGTCCCTTCTTAGAGATTTTGTCCAATCTCTTTGGATTTCTAAATTATTGTTTATCACTTAACTTCGGGTCCTTTATAATTCTTTGGGTCAACCTTTGGCATAACTAAGTGCAAAAATTCAAACAAGAAAATCACACACACACACACACACAGACACACACACACCATTATTAGGAGCATGAAAATTCGGTTCTTACTTACTATCTAATATTGGGGAAAAGTGAAACATTTAAGGACTCAATTTGGGCTACATTGTTGAGTGAATAGAAGGGGTTATTTCTAAATTAAATTTCCACCTTCATCTTAGGAAAAAAATAGTTGTAGCATGTTATTTTGGTGCAATCTGGAACAATGGAAATTTATCATCAAGGGACATGATTAAATCACACACACTATAACTACATAGAGTCTAAAATGTAGTTTAGCGCTCATTGAAAATCACATTGGGGTGACTGTCAAGGTCATTCTGACTATAGCTTATGCATTATTTATTTCATCTAATGTTTTATATCCATGTGTAGGTAGCTAGGGTTTTTAGGTTTAGGTTTAGCAAGAAATTGTAAAGTGAAGTGGATGTGACAATGAGTAAAGAAAATATACATCTTTAGACATTGAAAATATCATATCCATAGTTATTTCCAAGCCAATAATGCCCAACTTAGACACTCGTTCCTAGCGGTCCACTCCATATCCGATTGGTCCAATCTAATGAAATTTCAAATTACAATTCTCCAACAATCTTACTTAATCCAATTCCATCCTTTTCTAATCATTTTCCAGGCTAGAATAAACCCAAATATTGTAATACAAGATAAGTCACCCTTCCCTCACTATTTCTCATACTTATTTCTTTATTGCATCATAACTCTTTCTTGTTAATGTTATATTCATTTGTTCTCATGCATTTAATTATGATTTAATTCGTGTTAAATCAATATAAAATATGCAAAAATTACTAGAGAAATATATCTTTTCCAATACCCAAAACCATATAGAGAGAGATATCCTTTGGAAGTATAATCCTCTATAAGTAACTAAGTCTTTGAATAAAAAGAACATATAGAGAGGAAAAGAGAAAATTTTCCTTATAGCTCTAAAACTGAAATAATTCTCAAAATATTGTTAATTGATAGTAAATTAGAGAGATATATTTTAATAGGCCTTGGGCATTATTTCCAATGATCGACCCAAATCCATGATATTGTAACATTACAATAATGAATGTTATTCGATCCATTCATAATATTTCTAAAAATCAATTTTAGAAAGAGACATTTTTAATGGGAAGTGTGCCAAATCCATACCTTGGTAAAAAAAAATCTAGTATGATCCTTCCGAAAATTGATACTTGACTAAATTTCATACACTAAGGGATAGAGATGTTGAAATGATATTAGAAGAAAAACATAATGAAAAAGATAAGCCTTTAGCTCATAATAGGAACTATGTAACTAGATTTGGATTTGAATATGATGTCATCCTTATTGATGAGAATTTATAAATACATATAACAAAAAAATAAATTATATACTCTATGAAAATTAGAACTAACATAATCCCCTAAGGTTTTATATGGTTCATGTGTTGCGGCAGGGAAATGTTTAGTGGCGAATTTTCATAAACTCGTGAAAATTTGGGTTTTTGGAAATTTGAATTGGTGAATTTTCAGGTGAGTGGCAACCAACTTATTCACCAAAAATTTCAGCCGATAAGTCCCTTGTATGGTACATTTCACCTAGTATTTACACATATATAAGAGCTTATGCATGTAATTTGCCAATGTTTTGAATCATTTTGTGTCTATATTTACCGAATTTTACATAAACTACCAATATTGTACCGTCCAACATCTATCATAACTTAAGTGTCGTCCAACTTAAAATTCATCAAACATCAGATCCGTCCCAACCTATGAGCTATCCAACCCGAGAGTTGTCCACCATCGAGTCATCTAACCTCGACACATCCAACATTAGAGGCATCTAACCCTAAATTTGTCCAACCCCACATCCATCCAACCCCGGGGTTATCCAACCCCTGCACTCCGTCTAACCTCAAAGCCTTCCAACCTCTCGAGTCATCCAACATTACTATTGTTGAACCACAACTCCTAGATTAATCCAACCTCTGAGCCATCCAACATTAGAGTCCTCTAACCTCTGAGCCATCCAACCCCACAAATGTCCAACCCTACATCCGTCCAACCCCAGGGCCGTCCCAACCTCGATTCGTCCAACCCTAGCATTTTCAATAATAGATACATCCAACCTTGGATCCGTTAGACCTTTGGGCTATCCAACCCCAAAGTCATCCAACCCCAACTTCTAGAGTCATCAAACCCGAGAGTCTTCCAACCCCAGAGCCATCCAAAACTATAGCCATCTAACCCCATATCTTTCCAAAGAATAGATTCATCCAATCCTAAAGTCATCCAATCTTAGATCCTTTGAACATAAGATTCATCCTTCCTTAATTTAGCCTAAGCAGTCTTATTTTTGTTTTATCGATATATCAATGGATTATGGAAATCGAGTAAAAGGTTACAAATTCAGCCATTCAAAATAGGGTGCAAATGCTTTTCTTGGCTATTTTTGAAAGTCATAAAAATGAAGGTGGTTTCTGCATCAACTTAAAATATCGGTAGGTTTTATTTACGGTTTCTTTATTCTTACATAATTTGATAATTATGTTTTTCATACTTTTTTTCAAACTCTTTGTATTCAATCAAGAAATATTTAACTATATATATAATTAATACTATATTTGTAACAATTTTTTTAAAATATGCATACATTTCAAAAAAAGCTTCCAAAATAATCAATTTCAATATATCGATGGTCCATTATATGTTCAGAAAACATTCCATCCCTTAATGACAAGGAAGTACAAGAAGATTCATCAAATTTTCGTGATACACTAACAGATGAAGATTCTACTCCAAGGTTTATTTACTTAAAAAGAGATGTGAGGATTAAGATATTCCTATTGAGAGCCCAGATGCACATGTTGAACCCAAAGAAAAAAAGAAAATATATAAGAAGAAAGAGGAAAAGCTGGACAATTCAAACGACTTTTGAGTTCGGATGGGCTACAAAATATGCATTTATTGAACCCGTGAACACAATATCAATGGAAAATATGTAGTTAGAAATAAGGAAGGATCACATGATGCAACTCAAACTACACAACATTGAAAAAAACTCTTGGAAAATATATTTTCCCAAAAGTAAAAGGATGATAGCATAGTTAGAACACATAAATGGAAATATGGAAAAGAGTTTTCTGCATGTAAAATATGTAGAAGAATATGAGAAGGAACAAAAATCTATGAAAAACTAAATGAAAAAGGTGGCATGATTGTAGCAAGATTGAACAAAGCTATGGAGACAGAAATGCATGCAAAAATCATTGAGTTTTCTACCGTATTCCATATATTGAAAAGGGGAAGACCCATGTCGATTTTAGAAAATAAAATTATGTATTAGGTTCTTTGGTTTCTGAGAATGTTCCTTAATCACATTGGTCAGATACCGTGAGTGGGAAATTAGAAAATGCCTATCTTTGGTAGAAAAGGAGGATTGAAAAGAGTCTGCTCAAAAGTAAAAGTATATTTCCTTTCAATTAATGAGGTTACTTGTAGTCGATAATAATTCATGGATTGGTATTCATGTTTACATATTTACAAAGGAAGTAATAACTCCCCATATCTTAGCTATTCATAAAATGAATGAGAATTGCAATTCTGAAAATATTTACAAATTGGTGGTCTCAAATTTGAAAGATATCGCAGAATGGATTAAATTTCCATTACAACAAAGTTAGTTTGTGTCGAAACTAATGGTGTAGTTGTAATGCAGGGGGCTAGAAATTGTCTCTGCGTTTGATTTCGGACAAATTTTTGTCCTTATATCATTACAATCCATTGCATGGCTCATAGAATGAACCTAACCTACAAAATTATGAGAACATTTTAAAATATAGCTAAAGTGGAGGAGCTGATCCGTGATTTGCGTGCTTATTATTCTAGTAGTCCAAAGAAATTTTTTGAATTTCAGAAATTTTCAATTGGACTAATAGAGGTAAAAATATTATCAAATATCTATATACCAAATGGATTTCTATGTATGAACCTACATATATAATATTTGATGAATATCCTTCATTCATAGGGTTTATGTATAAATACCACAGGGATGTAGATAAATCTAAAGATCTATTGTACCATCTAATAGACATATAAAATTTACTCACACTTTTTGGGATTTTGCCTATGTTCAAGGAGCTTAATATTTTGACGAAGCATGCACTTGATTGTTTTTTTCTATAAAAAACTTCTTAATACTAAGAAGACATGTGTTCTAGAGTATTGAAATTTTATATATTTCAGATGGAGGTTTTTAAGGTGCTTATTTTGATAGCTCAAATGTATTAACAAAATTTTAAAATATTGGTTACTTCTTAAAATACAATATACATGATCATCTCTGTATAAAAACACATGGGAAAGAGATTCCACTTCATATATTTCAAAAAAGAGTTGATTTGGATGGATCAAAAATGGAAGAAGTAAGAGTGACACGAAATTTATTTGAAACAATATTATCTAAAAATAGGATTAAATTGAAAATATTTCTGAAACGTTATCTAAAGAGATCTAGGAAATATTCAAAAATGATAAAATACTTGAAGAAATGGGAGTTGTAAATATGCAGTTTTGTAATTTAGCTGGTGGCACATCTCGTACATCCATCAACCCTTTATTTGTTAAAAACATGAGTGATCTAATTAACCATTTCTCTAAGACTAAAGAGATAAATGGAGTTGATATAGAAGGTATTTTATAAAGAAATCTACTTAGTTCCCAGTCAATTCATTATGCTAAAACCATGATACAATAAGTTCAACTTCTAGAAAATCCATGGGAATATGGTGCCATTACAAGGATTTGAAGGGATATTTATTCCAGTAGTATTCTGTGAGAATATTTGAGTGAGTATATTATGTTGTATGAACTTTGTCAAACAATGTTTATGGGTTTTGTGGAAGATGAGAGGGTTTTTAGTCCATTGTATTTTTAAATTGAAAAGTTTGAAACAGATTGGATAGGAATCTAGAAATTTTTATAAGGTTGTATGTATCATGTTACTCAGTGGAGAATTTTCCTTATGAGAGAGAACTTAAATTATGGAATTAAATAGTATAAAGGAAAGGAGTTGGTAATATTCATCTTGATCTCGGGGATCGAGACACATCCATATATCATGCTAAAGTTGATTTTTAAGACATGAATGAAAGTGTTGCTCCATCATTCTTCGAATTCACATAGATTTCATTTATTCTATACATTGTTGAGACTATTGAAAATAATTTGATGTATTTTTGTATTTCATAATCATTAATGTTAATCAACTGGTCCTAATGAACTATGTAATTTACTTGTATCATATTTGGTTTTCGAATAAAATTAAAAATGATGTATTTGGAACCATTTATTTTACTATTGATTAATTTTATACATCAACATGATTTTTTTTTATCATGGGTAAAAGAGGGTTAAGGGGACCTAACCCCATACAATAAGGAGAAAAATATTTAACGATGAGGAATGAATGAAGCAACCTCTACCAACGGCACAAAGAATCAAGGAAAACACCACTAACAGTACAAAATAACAATAAAAACACAAACATGAAAGCTCATCACTAGAATCCCTTCCCATGAGATCTAAGGTGCATACTAAGGGAATCATTATTCCCTTTCTTTCTTTTACTCACAAAGAGTCCAACCATTACTGGGAATTATATTTACATTTTCAATTGTATGAACTGTAAGCACGTTTCCATATTATTGTTGTCCGACTGAATACCAAGAGGAGAGGGGGAAGTCCCCACCTCACAAGTATCCTCTACATTGTTAGAAAAATCCTCATTTGCAGATCCATCTTCGACTCGAATCAATGACCGTGAAAAAACCAACAGCTAAGATCCGTATTCTTCCACCAAGAAGTTTGTCTACTTGCATGTTTCTTCCCATTGTTGTATTCCACAGCTAAATGTCCAAGTGAAAAGCATGTTATGTATCTGAAGGGAAAACCTTCATAGTCCAAGTTTTGAGTCCATATTCTATCCTCAACCAAAATATCAACAGAAGCAGGAAAATCCGTTGAGTTGTTCATGTCAACTAAAATGTGATCATGCGTAGTATACTCATACAAGATCATTTTTGTGTCGATAGCCAGGGTTTTACCCAGAGTGCCCCCCATGGAGGTTAAACATTTCTCGTCCCAAAACTACAGAGGAAGATATGGTAGAAGGACCCAAACAAGTCTAATTTGGAAATTTTCGATTCTTTGGATTAAAAATGGGAAACCATGGCTTCATGAGTATAAAGTGGGAGTGAAAGTCCCACAATCTATCAAAAATTAAATCTCTATCGAACTAATATCAAATACAACAATGAAAAAACCTCTAGTTAAAGGGTAAATATCCCTTTACCATTCATTAAAGGGTAAATCTCTACCATACATTAGCATGATATATAAACAATGAAAACTTTCAATAAATGTAATATTACATTTTTTTCTTGGTCCACTAAATTGTGTAATTTACTTGTATCACATTTATTTTTAATATTTGGTTTTCTAACTGAATAAGGACATATTTATTTGGATCGACCTATCTTTTAATTAATTAATTTGTTACATTTGCATGAAATCAGAAATGTAAATATTTTAAAGAAATAAAAAAATGAAAATTTGAGCACCATTTATGTAAACATAGAAACATAAACACCATTCCTATTAGGTAGAAATAAATTAACAATAAATATAGTTCCAATTCCAAAGTAATCATTATCTCATGTGGCAAATTACTTTATGAAGACAAGTATCATTTCATAAAGCATTGTTTTCCAATACAATTCCAAAAGGGGGTTATAAATAACATTTGAAATCTTCGGGAAAAGTTAATTCATATAAGGACACATTACAAGGGAATTATCTATTCTTCCTATGATTCTGAATCATAGTTTTCCTTATGTCTTCCACACTAATAATAAAAAAACATTTTGGCCACTATCTTTTAATTCCTACACCAAAGTGTGTCGAATTAAGACAACACACCTATCACATGATGAAAATAGCTAATTTCTTTAATTTTTTGTTACAGGGAAGCTTAATTTTTTCATACACAAGAGGAGGAGGAATGTGCTCGAGTGTAAAGAGCTATCTACTTTAACTCTAGTTGCTTACAAATATTGTGTTGCAGTGTTGATATTTTGAAGAATATTCTGTTCCTTCCTCATGAACATCTTCTCGATGACAAAAGTGATGGATTGGCATTTGTATTTTCTTTGAGTAAGATTTATCGATCCATATTATGCTTCTTGATAATCCTTCTCAATGCATTATTATTATTATTATTATTTAATAGTATAATTTTTTTCATTCTCATTGTATAAATGAACTCAATATTTTGTGGGAATTCTTCAAATGTACTTCAAATACAACTACTTCTTTCTTTAAAGTTTCATATTTTTCCCATGAAAAAGAAATATAAATGTATGATAAGTCAAAATAATGTATTGTGGTGCTCATAATATTACAATTTTGCATGTAAAAGATGACTTACCACAACCTTTTCTTTTTTACATTTTCTATTAAAACATTTTTCTTGTCTTTAGCCCATTTGTTGTAGTAAGCATGTGCTTCAACATTCAGATTCTCCAACCTATTTAACATTATGTCTATAATATCATCATCATAATCATTATTATATGAAATTGTGCTTGATTGAGATTTGTTTAGAAAATGTCAAGCCTTGTCGATTCGCCTATCTACTGCAGTGAACAATGAATGCCTTCGAGCATGATTATGATATCGATTATTTATTTATTTAATCAAAATTTTATCCCTCCTCTCCCAAGTGTGCACCATATCCACATCATACTTTAAAAATTATTGAATAGTGGTCCCCATACTATCTGATATTAGATTTATGAATGCAAAATGTGTTTTCTCCTCATTTGTTTGTGGAGCTTTACTTGGAGGAGGAGATTGAGATTCTTGTACTTGATGTACATGTTGTTGCGGTTGTTGTTGAGGCGAGTAGATTGAATCATATCATGTGTGCCAAAATAGTTACCCTTGTTTGCATTGCCACTATCGAAGGCAAAACACTCATTTTCAAGCTCAATGTTCGAAACTATGTGCCCATTATACTTAAGACACCACCAAGTGACAATCCAAGAAATTTTGTGTTTGTAAGATGAATTGTTCTTTCCGAGTTTGCAGGAAACCTTATATTCTTTCCTGAATATCTTCTTGTTGTTTGAACTGCATACATGTTTGTGGTATTGGTGTCCTAATTGGATGCTACCGAGGTCTAGTAACTGCAAGAAGAAAACTACAAATTATTAGAAAAGTAGTCATTATACCTTTGGCACTTATAAATACTTTGAAAAATTACAATTGAATATTATACATGAATATCTTGAATTCTCGTAGACCGAGACATCAAAATTCTATCTTCACGATCGAATGGGTTTGATATTCATCATCAAACTTAGAACTTTCTGAACACAATAAATGTAGAACTTTACTACTTACATAACATAGGTTGATTTTTATTCATCCTTTTATCTATAGTAGTAGGTTAATTTGGTCAATTATAAAAATTGTAAATTTTATACCTGAAGACAAATGTGATGGTATATAATGTAGGTGTGATGGAACTATCGATCCCCAGCTCGCTTTTTGATGTTTTTGATGAGGAAATTGTATTGGTGTTGATTTTTAGAATCCATGTCGATCCAAGTAGAGACCTCTAGAGGGGCTTAACCTTGAGATATATCCTCCTTATGAGATATTGTAGCCATAATTCTTCTTTGAAAAAGATAATATTATAGTTATTATTGTATTCAAAAAAATTAAAACGAAATAGTTATAATGTGAAACGTTTTTAAAAAATTATTACCTGTTGTTCTTCAATAGAGAGGCCTATCATTTTATCATTAATTACATTTGGAGTTTGTGCATGATTCAATTGGTAGAAAGTTTCATAATAGAAAGAAAGTAAATAATTGAAAGAAGAGAAGATAATCTTTTCTTTATCAAATATATTCACGCTACATGCATGGATGACGTCTATTTTTATTCAATTTGACGAATATGTGCACCAATCAAATTGTTTCCCTACTAGTGTCTGCAATATATACTTGAAGTACTCGAAAGGAATGTCTCGCAAACCTACCCCATAACACAATCTTGGCTTGAAAAAAGTGATACAATTGCAAGAAATAATGTTTGTATAATACCTTGTATAACAAGGCCTATTTTTTAATGATTATGATGAGTTGCAACAACATACAAGAAATGTTAGATGCTTCGGTAGTTACTAGCATAATATTAAGAAATATATTTCAAAATAATATTTAACTTACCATTGACTTGCACATTCTAATGATACTCCAAATGTTTCTTATCTTCATCTCTAAGTAGTGCCTTTATGGTCACCTAACGGTTTGTTTTGGAATGGCAACCTAGTTGGACGATGTACATACGCAGGCTCTATTGTGTAATTAAATGTACCATCCACAAGCTGAATGCAAAATTGTACTTGTTTCTAGTAGTAAAACGCAAAGATGTAGTCAAGCACAGAAGAATTAGTTTCAAATTGGGGTAGGTTGACAATTCCCATAAATTGTGTTTTTAGCATCCATTCTTGTGGTGCGTCTTTTTCATTTCATAAGAGCTACAATCTGTAGGCACATGATATTTGTGTATTGGAATTTGGTTGTGGAAATAGATGAGGTGATTTTCATTTTAGAAATTTATAGGAGAGGGAGGAAAGAAAGCTTCACATAAGTTTGGTAGAAGATTGGAGAGCTCAGAGTGCCTTAAAATTTTGTGGAAAAGTGATTAATTGAACCTCCTACGGGTATATATAGGGATATGAAGGGTTTAAGGGAAACGTGGAGATAAACTATTGGTAGAGAATTTCGAGGAAACCAGATATGGATGGTCATTCAATGATATATGGATGAATATCTAATGACGGATGGGTGGTTGTCCAACTCAAGATGGATGGCTGTCGAACCAGTTTGAACTTTATTCTTCCATTCAAGTAGATATGGATGACCGTCCAATGAGGAATGAATGACTATCCAACTAGGTATGGACAACCATCCAACCAGGGATGGATGGTCATCCAATTAAGGATGAATAACTATCCAACCACAGATAGATGGTTGTCCAACTGAGGTGGAAAACCACAAAACTAGTAATGAATGGCCATCTTACGAGGGATGAACAACCGTCCAATGAGGGATAGTTGACCTTCTAACTAGGGATGGATGTACGTGAAACTAGGGATGCATAATCATCCAAATTAGGGATGGACAGATATCCATATGGGGATGGAAGGTTGTCCAACTTGGGATGAATGGCCATCCAACCTATGTCATACACAAGGTTGGATGGTTTGAACTGCTAGGCCGGTAGGCGATGAATGACAGTTGTCCAACCTAGGTTGGATGGCTTTCCATTATTTGTCATGCAATCCAGGTTGGATGCTCATCTAACCTAGATTGTGCGATAGAAGATCGATTGCCATTCAACTTGGGTTGGACGGTTTTCCATTACATGTCATTCATCCCGGATTGTATGGAAGCTAGTGGATGACCTCTAATACCCTTAGAACTATTAAAAATCCAAGAAAATTGTTCCTTGCCAAATTGCATTTTCCACAAAATGTTTTGTCATAAATTCACCATCGATTCGAAAGTCAATTTTGGAGATTTTCCAACCATTTTAAACTAATTTTTTTGAGGGGGTCTTAGAATGAACCTTGTTTTGTTATATTTTTCATAGTTTAGATTATTAATTTCCACCAACGTTTAAGGGAATAAGTCCACCCTTTTTGGGTATGAGGAGTCTCTCATTATTGAATGTAAACTAACTAAAATAATTGGGTTTGCATTAGGTCGGGATCATATAGGATACTTCACTAAACCTATAGAAAAATGCTTGTATAATGTACAAGGGAGGAATTATCTTGGAGAGAGGTAAATGAGAGTATGAGAAATAGGTAGAGAGGATGAATTTTTTTAGTAGGAGTTAGAAAAATTTCACCAATGGTAATCATAATAGGTTCACATTCAATTAGAAAAATCCAACCATGCAATCAAAAATAAGACTACCAAATTAGAGATATAAATTTTTATAGATCCATTATGAAAGACACAAAGTACCTACTTGGTTGTATATGATTATAATGCTTACAAAGTTATAAAGTACAAAAATGGAAGAATATAAGGAAGGAAAAGAAATATAAGAATCCATCTTAATGATTATAGTAGAAGTGAAATCTAACAACTAGTAATAATAAACATCTACTAACCCTTGGATATGGAGAGTCGATCCAAGTTTATAGCTTACAAAATGAATCTTCCTCTCATCCTCATATGATTTTTCATCTCACCACCATATGACTTTTGAAACTCACTGGGAATTAAAATAAGTCCTTTTTAATTTTAAAAAAGGAATTTTACAATGTAACATAAAGTCAATTAAGTAAATAAGACAAAAGAGTGAAAAAGTAATTTTTCAACGAAGGAATAGAATATTAGAGAGAAAGGGATGGGAGAGAAGGAGAGAGAAGTGATGATCCAGAAATAGGAAAGCATCTTGTTGATGAAGAATCCTAGTTCTCATAGATCTTGAATGAATCTCTTTACCATTGACCACATTTTGAATTGGAACACTGAGATTACATTTAATACTTCTTCCACGAGACATGGTCACATTCTAAGGTATTAAAAAGTGTTGAATAATAATTTAATGAAAGTTGCACTAATATGGGAACATGATGATCCTATTTTATTAAAAAGGTGTCTTGTTTCTCAATGAAATCAACTACAAGATTTTGAGACACCTTGTTTCCCGTATGTTATTCACTCAAAAATTTCTTCTCCTCTAAATAGAAGAATTGCTCCTTCATTCAACTAAAAGTGCATAGTGTGAAATCATGAGCATGCCAAGTAACTATGAAGCTATGCTTTACTTCAACCACATCTAGGTGTTGTTTCTTTCGCATGATATGCTCGAAATAATTTTTCTTAACCAATATCCTAACACTTACTATTTTTATTAATCCTTATTTTGAGATGTCCATTTTAGTTACCGGTTGTTTAGTTTATCACTTTTGAGTTTTCATGATGTGCAAGGGACAATGAAAACTCGAGAATGAACTATTCGCAACACTTTCTATTTATAGTAAGTTTGCATTAGCAAGGCTTTCTATGTTTATAAGTGGGTCTTCCAAGTTTGTGAATGGAATCTAAAGTTGTATAAATGTTTTTAATTTCATGGGGATGTTTTGTAACATTTTTGGAGGATTTCAATCACTAGAACTCGTTAGATATGAAAAATGAGTTTTTATTTCAAGAAAAAAATTCTACCCATTAAAAATAATTTATACCGCCATTGGATGTATGTTTGGATTCATTTAAAAAGAATCTTGAAAAGGACATGTTATTATAATCTCATGAGAATCCAACAAGGGGTTTTGAAGATATGAAAAACTTTCTATTCTCATTGTATGATACCTCTTACATATTTTAAATAGAATAAAAGAAAGGAGATTGATATTTTGAAGGAAAATTTAAGATTTAAAACATACAAAATGTCTATGTGTGTGAATATGAAACTTTTTGTTCTCACTTGCACTCCTTAACTCAATTTTAACTCGGAAAGCTTAACTAAAGTTGAATAAGGGTTGAAGTGGAGTTGTAAAGTAAAAAAGGGATAAGAGAGGAAAAGGGGAAAAGGGGACACAAGGAAATTAAATTGTGACTTTTACCATATTTGGACAAGTCTCACCTTGTTGTTTGATGCTAGTGAGATACATAGGTCGAAATTAGCACTAAGTAGTTGAAATTGGACTTTACATGTGTCGGGGGCTAGGTGAGAGATGAGGTCACTCTATTGTGTCCCACTTATCTTGTTTTGACCTTGGAGAAAATTTAATAGGATAGAAAGGGTGAAAATGTTTGACTGATGCATTAGCTATTGTGAAAAAGTGGGTTATTTTTGCATTATGCTCACCTAACCACTAAAGTCACAAGTTTTAAGTGACGAAAACATAACATCCATAGGTGGTCACAATGTTGTGTCCCCATTTCCCCTTTGTACCTTAAATATAATCCAATGTTACATAAAGGGTCATAAAGTGTGACCAAGCCATTTTGAAATGTTGATGTCACCCACCGAGTGTAAATTAGGACACCAAGAGAGCTTATTTTTCACCGGGAGAATGTAAGATTGTCTTAGGGTAAAAATTATATTATTTTTACTAAAAATAACCATTTTAAATCATAACATCCATTATCATTATCTAATTCTACATGAAATTTAAATTTTGGTGCCATTAACCCTTTCAACACAAAGGAGCATCGACAAAGGCCTTGAGCTATCAAAGAAATTATTGAAGACTTGGGAAACAATTTACGTTTCCATCATGTGGATGATTCCAAGAGATTTCCATTGATTATTGTATGATCTTACAACTCCTCTCTAATTCCCAAAATCTTCTGAACAAGTTGACTTTCTCTGTTAGAGCCTTCATTCACTTTGTGCCCAAAATAAAGTGATTTTTTTAACTTTTTCCTAACACCAATTATCTTCATATATTTTCCCTAAACTTACTTACATAGCTTCACTTATCACTCATACAACTTTCACATGGTTTGAATCATCCTTGTCAACTTTTTTAGGGTGTTCACTAGTTGTAAAATGTCCAAAAATGTCCCTTACTAAACATGTGGGGGTATTTGCTCTGCTATGGATCTCAAAGGTGACTTATTCAATCACCTTTGGTATAAATCCATACACATGAACCACACTTTAAAATATTTTTAGCATGTTTGTTTGAGCCATAATGAGGGTGAAATTGATTATATGTTGGCTAGTGGAAGAGTTCACATGAATGGGAGGGGAAATTTTAAAGTGAGGGCTTAGTTTTCATGGATAAATTTTTCTTTTTTATGCTAGACATTTTTCATGACAATAATAGGGAAATCTATATAATTAGAAGAATTTTTCTCAAGGTGGATTAAGCCTTAGGTAGACTAGGCAACTTCCTAGGGTGCCAACATTAAGAGGGTGCTTAAATTTAAATTTTTCACTATTTTTGCTATTATTATAACTTAATATTAATATTATTATGTTTTATTGAAAGTAAATAATAATTGACCCTTTTATTTATATTATTATAGAGTAATATAAATATTACTCATACACATAGAAAATCAACTATAATATTTTTGCAAGTAAAAATAATTATACATGTTTTTAATCTCATCCAATTTTCTTGGTAATATTATTCTTTCTCTAATGTACCTCTAGATAATTGAGGTGTGTAATTTTTCTCAAAAAGACTGATGTAATTTTTATAATGTCACTCGTGTAGCTAGCAAAGGAAAGTGCAATTGAATGAAATAATTATTTAATTATGTATTCCTAATATTCTATTGGAAATGTCACTTTTAATGGAGGAAGTAGTAGGCATGGTCCAAAATGATGGGAACCATTTAAAAATATTTTTATTTTGCAAAACAATGGTGCTTTCTTTAGATTTACATTCCATCACCTAGTTTATATTGGTAAATCACACAAATAATCGATCTTGTATGCAAAATTGTATTTGTTCCATTCTAAGCACCTCCTGTGATTAATTCTCTTCGTCCATCGATTATTACTTGTCCTTACCTGATAATAATATAGAAAAAATTTAATCCTTTTGTTGGTATATTACATTGTTGTGGTTCATCTTCCTCAATGGGTATCTTGACCTTTCACCTCCTAAGTTGTCCGTTGGGATTCTATTCCCTTTACGACATGTATATATGCAGATGTAATATCTAATTTTGGGTATCCAATGTAATTCGTCATTCATTATTTGCAAACATTAGTATCAGAGCGGTTACCCTGACGACCTGTGTGCAATAGGATAGAGGACTTGTTTTTGTTTTTAGAATTGTCAGATCAGGTCAAGTCAATTTGGAGACCTGCGCATTGGAATTGAATTCCAAATTCACGTGACTAGTGGACAACAAGCTGCAGTTACAAAGCCTTAGAAGAGATAATGACATTGTCAAACCTATACGTGGATTTCCAACGAAGGAGATCATGATTTTTCTATTATTTTTGCTTGTCTTTTTGAAACGCAAGGGACAAAATTTTGAGGAGGATGTGTAGAAACAAAACACAGAAGAAAGAAAATTCACATGTTATAGAATCGCAGAGGATTTTACATAGAAACGTGGTGAATCGGTGTAAACCTGCTTCAAATTAAGAGGTATGCACCCACCTGGAGAAAAGTTTCTATTCTGACATGGAAATGAAGACAAAAATCTATTTCAGTCCTGTGCGTAGGAGGGATATGAGACATTCCAACCCCCATTATCCATGTCAAGAATGCATTAAAATTTGTGTGAACTTAGCGTCAAAAGAAACGTACCATCTGGGATATTTCGAAAAGATCAGTATGCATCATTTTCACAAGCTTAAAAATCTCTATTTCTGGGCCATTATTAAAATTAACAAGCTCTGGTCACTTGTCCATGGAAGACGATGTTTGTAGACTAAGGAAGATGTTGGCGAGTATAATAATGTGTTGAATATACTGAACCTCAAAACAATAGTTGCTAATTAAGTAGCAACATACAAGATGTTGGAGGATATATCGAGGTCACCGTAGTGCCCACTTTCCTTTGACACCTTTTATTACTAATCATGATACCGTCGATTATATTATAGACATGATTATTGACCTTATTATGGTATGATGATGGATGTTAGATCATGGGTTATTATTGATTTGATTTAGTTATGATGATGATTATTCGAGACACTTTGGGTATTGATGATGGTATACTTGTTTGACATGGTTATATTATGGATGTTGTGTGGACTTGTGATATGTGGATATTGTGAGTAGACCTAGAAATTAAAATTATTGGATGATGATATAAGTGTTGAGTAAAATTGCAAATGACATTGCTAGATTGCTTTGATGTTGTTTTGATTCTTATATCTAGCTAATTTTGGTAATTATATTTATATTAGTTTGGATGTTTTGATATGGCCATGAGGATGAAGGAGGTATTTGTGTTTTGCAGGTTAAAATATCACAACAAACATCGGAGATTGGAGACCAACCACATTGGAATTCTAGATGAATTAAACAAGATCACCATGGCAACTAGTATTTGTTTTTGTGTGTTTGTGTGTGTTAGGGATTCCCATGGGAGGGATCACCTTTAAATGTGACCACGAGGTTTTATGTATTTTATTTTATGTTGGTCCCTTTGTTTATGTTTGCATGTGTTTATTTTGTGATACTTTTTCCCCTTTCATTAATTATTAAATGGTGTGTAAATATTGAGAGTAAACATATTGTTAAAATAAATAAATCAAATATGAAACAAGAAAGTAATTAATAGAGTTGTTGGCCATGATTTAAAGTGATATAAGTATGTGTAAGAGATATGCAAGTGATGTGTGAATTGACTTTTGAGTGTGAAACACTCCACCTTCTTGGAAATTTGAAATTGTACTTGGAGGCTGATTTTGGGGGCTTGTGGGACAAGTTAAACTTGTCCCATACCTCTTAAATTTAATTAGTAACCATACCTACGGTTGGGGAGTTGAGATTAGGCTTTTATAACGCTTTTGAAGAAGGCATATTGTAGGTCTTAATTGCACTTTTCTTACCTGATTTAATCTCGGTCCTTTGGGGTGTGGGTTAGATTTGAGTGTGTAAGTAAACTATCATATTATTCACCCACCTATTTATTATGCATTGGAAAATGAAGTTGAATTTTGGGGTTTGGGTTGAAGATGTGTGATATGGCATCCTACGTGGATCTGCCTCATCCTCTTCCCTTCCGTCTTCTATAAAATTTGAATGTCTTGCCTTGTTTTGGGGTTGCTTCATTTTGGAGAATTTATTCTTGGGCAAATTCCTTGTTGTTTTGTGAGGTCTTGCTTTAAAGAAGTTTTTTTGGAATATTGTTGCATGCTTATGCTTAGCTATTTTGGATTGCTTGTGTTGTGATAAAGCTTGTTGTTTTGGAAATTGGAACAACTCGATCATGGAGAGGTAGGAGCCTTACTCTTGAAATGATCTTCTTTTATGAATGTAAGTGTTAATGTGTGAATGTTTGTGCATGTTTGTGGGCTGTTGGGTAGATGGCCTAGGAATGGTGTAGGAGAAGACTATGGAGTTATATTTTGTGGGAGGCACAAGTGTTTTTAGGGAGGTATAATGGTGGAGGGAGTTGGTATTTTTGTTCCACCTTACAAAGAAATAGCTTGAATTTCTTTACTCGTTATGGGGTGCCATAAGAGGTTGGGGAGGCATAAGGGCATGTCGGGGATTTGAAATTATATACATATATATATATATACATATATACATACATATATATATACACACATATATACATATACATATATATATATATACACACACACACACACACACACACACACACATGTGTGTGTGTGTGTGTGTGTGTGTGTGTGTGTGTGTGTGTGTGTGTTGGTGGAATGTTTTGAGGTGGTGATACCCATTTCCCTTTGGGAGGAATAAGGAGCATCTACCATACTTTTTGCTCCTTTAGCTTTCATGATAAAGGCTCACTAATGATTGTCATGTTTTAATATAGTTGAAAACTACATTCTATTTTAGACTATGTTTTATTGTGATTATGTTGCTTGAGTGTTTGTGGAAGCCTATTGTCGCTTATGAGTTGGATCACATCTTTTATTACTTTGTGGTTATGGCTCAAGGGGCAATGAAAAGGATGGATTCTAATCTTCATTGGATGTCTTGGTTGAGTGGAGAGTATTGCCTTTCCCCTACTTTTGTTGTGATCAAATTGGAAGAATGAGAAATATGCATGTTCTGCTCGGAGCTGATATAAAGAGAGTTTGAAAATGCGTTATGAAATAAAATCGTATTGTAGCCCCTTTCCCAATTGAAGTGGATGATCTGTATTCATTATAATGGAAAGATACTTTGTAATGGGAATGAAAGTTGAAATTTGAAATGTAAAAGAGTTATACTTTGAATTCTATTTTAGGAACAATGTGAAAGAATGACATGTGTTTTGTATGTTGAATTTTGAAATAAAATGGAAAGGAGGTTGTAATATTTTTATTTGAATTAATGGAAGTGTTTTCCTTGTTTATATGATATTATTCCATTAGAAATCTATATTTAACATGTTCTATGAAATACTGTTTGGAAAAGAGGAAAAGTTAAACACGTGAGAAGAAAATGTAATATTCTGCCCTCTTTTTATATATATGATTTTGGAAGGAATAAAAGAAGGATGTTACAAAGTTGTCTTTTAGAATCAATAAATGATGTATCACCTTTATAAAATTACAGTGGCATTGAATCTTATCTTCTAAATGTAATTGAAATCTCTTTTTGAAAGAAAGAAATGCATACAAAGGAAATGTAATACTCTATCCTTTGAAATATGTAAAAATTTGAAATTAGAGATGTATTATAGTTTTTGAATAAGTTGAATTAAATCAACTGAATGCATTAGATTAGGTTTGGAACACATTATAATACTTAGAAGAAGAAAATGGGAAATAGACCATTTTAAAATTTGAACTGTGTCATGTTTTTCCAATTGATAATCATTTAATACCAAATGCTCAGACCAAATCTGCAACAAAGGAATAACAAATGAAACATTAATTTGGGAATAATAATATCTAGCTGAATTCATCTAAACATTAACACTTAAGGAAATTCTTATAAAACTTAGAAAAATCAGGCTCAAACTGTTTTGTAGTCGTGCTGCTGTCCAGAAATGTAAATGTTCAAATTGTAAATGAATTAGAAAAATTGAATCTTGAAATATCCCTTAAATACACCTAAGAAAAAAATTTCCATGTCTATTTGACATGTTGAGAGAGGGACAAAACAAATCGAACAAATTTAACATGTTAAAATTTACCAAGTTTGCCTTTATCTGGCTTGTAGATTGTTTTCTTGAAATTGACCCCTTAGAGTTTATCAAAAGCTGAAAATAATGATCCTTGAGTAAAGAGGATGTCGAGAGCTTTCCAGAAAGTCCATGTTTACTCAAAATCAAGTTCTCTATGAAAAGTTAGGGCCTTCTGAAGATTTTCTTCCTTTGCATCAAAATAGAAATTGGGAATAATTTCCTTGGAGGACTTGTGGGCTTGAATTTTTCCCTTAGCTCTTAGGAAAATTAGAAATTTTTTTCCCAAAATTAGAATTTTTCCCAAAATATTTCCTAAGAGCTAAGGGAAAAATTATGTGATACAAATCCTCGAAAAGGAGTCATGCCTATAAAACTCAAAACTATTATTGTAGGCGAACTCTAAAAAGGGGCCACTGGTCACACTAGAAATTTGAGACATGAACCTTAAACCCAACACACTTTTAAATCTTGAAAACAATTTAGTTTAGAAATTACATATTTTAGTAAACATCGAAACTGAATAAAACCTAGAATGATGAACTAACTCTCACCTTGGTCGGTGCAAGAGGCGTAGATGGGATGAGGGGTCTTTTCACATAGACCTAGACTTACCACCACCAGATCATGCTGTAGCAGCCATCCTACCCCAGATTTTATAGACTCTTTAGGATGTTAATGTTGCTTTACGTGGAGGATCAATATGAGGACATACAACCAAACATGATAGAGTCCCTTCCATTGAGGGTCATGTATCTCCTCGACCCAACAAGGAGCATAGAGGAGTAAAATCCCATGCAAAGTCACCCAGAGCTAAGTCACCACAGAGGGAACATGGTGACCAAGTTTCAGGACATGGAGAGAGGTCTCGGATCCCTAGGATTAGGGATGAGTATGCAGAGAGACCTAGAGGTCGTTAGACAACATTCTGCGAGATCACATTAGGGAGATCTTGAAGCTTCGACCATCACATTATTTTGGTGAAATAGGTGGATTTCAGGAAGAGACTGATTGGTGAGCTTAAGCAGATGCTTCAAGCTCTATCCTTTTCTAGCAACATTAAATGTCATGTTGCGATCCATGTACTACAGATGGAACCGGTGTCTGGTGAAGGATAGAGGAGAAGAAGCTCCATGTTGATTCTGAGACAGCTTACTCAGGAGCTCTTTGATGATTGTTTCCGAGTAGATATTTGTCACAAATATTCACTCAAAGAATGGATAGATGAGTTCCATGACCTCTGACAGGCATCTCTTACAATGGTTGAGTATGAGAGTAGATTTCTGGATCTACTCCAGTATGTTGGTTACATGTAGGATGAGAAGGTGCGGATCCAGAGGTTCATCCAAGGCCTGAACCTAGACATTAGAGGATCAGTACGGATCCAATTTCCAGAGACATTAGCTAAGGCCATCGAGAAGGCCTATATAGCAGAGGAGACTCGAGGAAAGACCTAGAAGGCTATAGATCAAGTCCGGAGCTGCATACAACAGATGCAAGACAACAGATTGAGGGGGTCAGTACCTCTTCCTCATGGTAGACAAGGTTCAACATAGTCATCTTTTAGACCACAAAATCGTGCGATCCCCGCCCACCTTATAGACCTCCACGAGAGATTTGATGCACGAGAGGTCGAGCATGGGGCCTCCTCCTAGGGGTCACATTAGGAAACAGGTGCCCAGAGAGATCACTCGGTAAGATCTCTCTAGCAGAGACGTCACCCGGGCCAGTAGCCGAGATCATCAACATCCACACCATAGACCTCTAGAGTACCGGCTGGACCTGCTACATAGGGTAGAGGATTAGGTGGTTGTTTTTGTTGTGGTCTTACGAGAATTTTTGGAGAGACTACACACATAACCCAAATAAAAGGGTAAGACACGAGATCTCGAGCCTCACATTGTTGGTGATATGGGGTGCAGTCATAGGATGTATGCAATCCAAGAACCGCTAGGTAGAGCACCAAAGTATAGTTATTGAGACTGGAGGTAACATTAGTGGTATTCATACCTCCATTCTATTTGATTTTGGTTCTTTTGACTCTTTTATTACACCATCTTTAGTAGAGCGATACAAGTTGGTGGTAGTTAGGAAGGGTCATAGTTAGGATGTTGGGATGGCTTCTGGAGCCAAGATCTTTGTAGACTCCTTAGTTAAGGAGTGTGTGGTAGATTTGGGACCTTTGACCACTACCTCAGATCTCCATATCCTTCCTTTGGGCTCGTATCGAGTCATCTTGGGTATGAATTGGTTTTCTGCACAGGGCCAGGGGATGGATTGTTACCAAAAGATCATATCTTGTGTAGATGATTTGGGAGTTGAGTCGGTGATTTCGGGGTCGGGAGACCCATTTATATTTGTAAAATCTCTACTATGTAGCTTAAGTGGTGTGTGCGACGGGGGTCGTCGGATGTATGTTATTATAATCAAAGTGATGATTAAAGGATGGATCTAGTGGACCATCACTAGATGATCACTCCATTTTGAGAGAGTTTTAGATGTCTTTCTACGGGAGCTACCAGGGTTACCAGCCCTACGTGAGATTGATTTTCACATAAATTTGGTTACTAGAGAAAAAGCTATCTCACGAGCACCATATCAAATGACAACCCCAGCGCTCTGTGAGCTCAAGTTTCATCTAAAGGGCCTTTTGGAGAAAGGATTTATCTATCCTAGTGTATCCCTATGGGGTGCACCAAGTAATCATTATCAAGAAGAAGGATGGATCCTAGCGGTTTTGCTTTGATTAACGTGAGTGAATAAGGTAACAATCAAGAATCGTTATCCCCTTCCGCGCTTTGACGATTTGTTTGATCGAGATGAAGGGGAGCCATAAATTTCTCTAAGATAGACCTTAAGTAAGGTTACCATCACCGAGGATTTCAAAGGCGTGACATTCATAAGAATGCTTTCTATATAAGATACGGCCACCTCAATGAGCACGAGATCCGAGGAGCAGGATTCTTCACCACTTCCTATCAACAATTTATACTTTGCAATTGAGC
Source organism: Taxus wallichiana var. yunnanensis (assembly GCA_018340775.1). Lineage (NCBI taxonomy): Eukaryota > Viridiplantae > Streptophyta > Pinopsida > Cupressales > Taxaceae > Taxus > Taxus wallichiana. Next base: position 871,068,352 of record CM031237.1, on the reverse strand, counting down.
AGAGATCAAGTCTAAGATACCCCTCGAGGGAATTTGGCCGGTTTCTAACTAGAGGCGAGATGGCCTTCTAAGGCACGAAGTCATATTTATGTTCCCAGAGAGGGAGGCTTGACACAGGACATCTTATCAGAGGAACATCATGTGCCTTATTCAACGCACCCAGGGTGAATAATATGCACGCCACCTTGAGACAGCTTGTCTCACCGGAGAGGACTTCATAGAGACATGGCCCAGGCCCGATTCGTGTCATGATCTTTAGGGTGCTAAAAAGTTAAGGTCGAGCATCGCATCCAGCTGGCCTTCTCTTTCCTCATACTATACCGAAGTTGAAATGGGACATGCTCGGGATGTATGTGATGGATCAATAATCAAGATGGGAGGAGTACCCATACTTGGTGGATTTTTCCTATAATAATAGTTTTCAGAGTTCTATAGGCATGGCTCCTTTTCAGTCTTTATATGGCAGAGAGTGCAGGACACCTCTTAGTTGGGACAAGTTAGAGGACAGGGTTTCTCTTGGACTAGCCTTGTTGCATGACATGGAGCAGTAAATTATTTTGATCAGACAAAGACTGCAAGAGGCTCGGACAAGTATAACAAGTATGTAGATCAACATAGGATGGACCATAGTTTTGATGAGGGCATGAAGGTTTTCCTTCATGTCGAGCCACAAAGAGCCCTATCCATTATGGAAAAGGTTCGAGTTGGTTCCTAGATTCATGGGTACTTTTGAGATCTTGGAGTGTATCATCCCTTTGACCTACCGTCTAGCATTGCCACCCAACTTGTCTCGCGTACATGATGTGTTTCAAGTTTCATTTTTAGGAGATATGTTGCTAATCCTTCTCATGTGTTAGATTGGACATCATTACAGGTGCGGATCGGGCGGGTGATGGTAGAACCCATTTGCATCCTAGATCACAAGACCACGGGCCTTCGAGGCAAAGAGGTTGATCAGGTCCGGGTTTAGTGGGACACCTATGATGAGGCTATAGCTACATGGGAGGATGCTACTTTGCTATGAGTTCATTTTCCAATTTTTTTCTAGTGAATTCCGGGAGGAAGTCGAGTCTAAGGGGAGGGGATATAGTGACCACTTTCCTCGACACCTTTTGTTACTAATCATGATAGATGTTAGATCATGGGTTATTGTTGACTTGATTAAGTTATGATGATGATTATTAGAGACACTTTGGATATTGATGATAGTATACTATTTGACATGGTTATATTTTGGATGTTGTACGGTCTTGTGATATGTGCATATTGTGAGTAGACCTAGAAATGGAAATTATTGGATAATGATATAAATGTTGAGTGCAATTGCAAATGACATTACTAGATTGCTTTGATGTTTTTGTGATTCATATATCTATTTGATTTTGGTAATTATGTTTATATTAGTTTGGATGTTTTGATATGGCCACAAGGCCAAAGGAGGTATTTGTGTTTTTAGGTTAAAATATCACAACAAACATCGGGGATTGGAGACCAACCACATTGGAATTCTAGATGAATTCAACAAGGTCACCATGGAAACTAGTATTTGTTTGTGTGTGTTTGTGTGTGTTAGGGATTCCCATGGGGGATCACCTTTAAATGTGACCACATGGTTTTATGTATTTTCTTTTATTTTTGTCCCTTTGTTTATGTTTGTATGTTTTTATTTTATGATGCTTTTACCCTTTCATTAATTATTAAATGGTGTGTAAATATTGAGAGTAATTATATTGTTCACATAAGTAAATAAAATATGAAACAATAAAGTAATTAATAGAGTTGTTGGCCATGATTTAAAGTGATATAAGTATTTGTAAGAGATATGTAAATGATGTGTGAATTGACTTTTGAGTGTGAAACACTTCACCTTCTTGGAAATTCGAAAGTGTACTTGCAGGCTGATTTTGGAGGCTTGTGGGACAAGTGAAACTTGTCCCATACCTCTTAAATTTAATTACCAACCATACCTACGGTTGGGGAGTTGAGATTAGACTTTTATAATGCTTTTAGAGAAAGCAAATTGTAGGTCTTAATTGCACTTTTCATAAATGATTTAATCTCAATAGTTTGGGGTGTGGGTTGCATTTGAGTGTGTAAGTAAATTGTCATATTATTCACCCACCTATTTATTATGCATTGGAGAATGAAGTTGAATTTTGGGTTGGGGTTGAAGATGTGTGATATGGCATCCTACGTGGATCTACCTCATCATCTTCCCTTCCCTCTTCTATAAAATTAGAATGGCTTGCCTTCTTTTCGGGTTGCTTCATTTCGGAGACTTTATTCTTGGGAGAATTCCTTGCTATTTTGGGAGCTCTTGCTTTGAAGAAGTTTTTGGGAAGATTGTTACATGCTTGTGCTTGGCTGTTTTGGATTGTTTGCATTGGGATAAAGGTTGTTGTTTTGGAACTTGGAAAAACCTCATCATGGAGAGGTAGGAGCTTGACTCTTGAAATGATCTTATTTATGAACGTAAGTGTTAATGTGTGAATGTTTTGGCATGTTTGTGAGCTATTGGCCAGATGGCCTAGAAATGGTGTAGGAAAAGACTATGGGGTTATATTTTTTTGGAGGGACAAGTGTGTTTTAGGGAGGTATAAGGGTGGAGGGAGTTGGGATTTGGGTTTCACCTTACAAAGAAATACCTTGCATTTCTTTACTCGTTAAGGGTTTCCATAAGAGGTTGGGAGGAATCAGGAAATGTGAGGAATAAGGGTTATTTTGGGGAGGCATAAGGGCATGTCAGGGATTTGAAATTATATATATATATATATACACACACACACACACACACACACACACACACACACACACAGAGAGATATGTTGGTGGTTTGTTCTCGGGTGGTGAAACCCATTTCTCCTTTGGGAGGCATAAGCAACATCCCCCATAATTTCTTTCTCCTTTAGCTTGCTTGATGAAGCCTCAGTAATGTTTGTCATGTTTTAATATAGTTGAAAACTACATTCTATTTTGGACTGTGTTTTATTGTGATTGTGTTGCTTGAGTGTTTGTGGAAGCTTGTTATTGCCATGAGTGGATCACATATTTTATTACTTTGTGGTTGAGGATCTAGGGCCAATGAAGAAGGATGGCTTCTCCTCTTCATTGGATGTCTTGGTTGGGTGGAGAGCATTGCCTTTCCCCTAATTTTGTTGTGATCAAATTGGAAGAATGAGAAATCTGCATGTTGCTGTTCTAGAGCTGAGATAAAGACAGTTTGAAAATCCCTTGTGAAATGAAATCTTATTGTAGCCCCTTTCCCACTTCAAGTGGATGATCTTTGTATTCATTGTAAGGGAAATATACTTTGTATTGGCAATGAAAGTTGAAATTTGAAATGTAAAATAGTTATACTCAGTATTCTCGCTTTTGGGAAGAATGTTAAAGAATGACATGTGTTATGTATGTTGTATTTTGAAATCAAATGGAAAGGAGGTTGTAAGAGTTTTATTTGAATTAATGGAAGTGTTTACCTTGTTCATATGATATTATTCCATTGGAAATCTATATTTAACATGTTCTATGAAATCCCTATTTGGAAAAGAGGAAAAGTGAAACACGTGAGAAGAAAATGTAATATTCTACCCTGTTTTTATATATATGATTTTGGAAGGAATAAAAGAAGGATGTTACAAAGTTGTCTTTTAGAATCAATAAATGATGTATCACCTTTCTAAAATTACACAGTGGCATTGAATCTTATCTTTTAAATGTAATTGAAATCTCTGTTTGAAAGAAAGAAATGTGTATAAAGGAAATGTAATACTTTGTCCTTTGAAATATGTAAAAATTGGAAATTAGAGATGTATTATAGTTTTTGAATAATTTGAATTAAATCAAATGAATGAATTAAATTAGGTTTGGAACACATTATAATATTTGGAAGAAGAAAATGGCAAATAGACCTTTTTAAAATTTGAACTCTGTCTTGTTTTTTCCAATTGACAATTATTTAATCCCAAATGCTTAGACCAAATCTGCAGCAAAGGAATAACAAATGAAACATTAATTTGGGCATAATAAGATCTAACCAAATTCATCTAGACATTAACACTTAAGGAATTTTTTTATAAAACTTAGCAAAATCAGACTCAAACCATTCTGCGTACATCATGTCCGTAAATGTAAATGTTCAAATTGTAAATGAATCGAAAAATTGAATATTGAAATCTCTTTTAAATACACCTAAGAAAAATTTTCCATCTCTATTTGACATGTTGAGGAGGGAAAAACAAATTTAACAAATTTAATATGTTAAAATTTACCAAGTTTACATTGTAAAATTCTCAGTAGATCATTTTCTTGAAATCGACCCCTAAAATTCATCAAAATCTCAAAATAATGATCCTTGAGTAAAGATGATGTCAAGAGCTTTCCATAAAGTCCTCATTTTCCCAAAATCAAGTTCTCTATCAAAAGTTATCGCCTTCCGAATTTTTTTCTTCCTTGACGTCAAAAAAAGTTGGGAAAAATTTCCTTGGTGGGCTAATCTTTCCCTTAGCTCTTAGGAAAATTAGAAAAATTTTCCCAAAAATTTTCCTAAGAGCTAAGGGAAAAAAGCTCTACCATACAAAGTGTGAAAAGGAGCCATGCCTATAGAACTCTCGAAAACTATTATTGTAGGCAAACTTTGAAAAGGGGCCAATGGGCACACTAGAAATTTGAGATATGAACCTTAAACCCAACACGCTTTAAATATAGAAAACAAATTAGTTTAGAAATTACATATTTTAGGAAACATGGAAACTGCGAAAACCTAGAAAGCTAAACTAACTCTCGCCTTGGTCGGTGCAAGAGGCGCAGATAGGAAGAGGGGTCTTTTCACATAGACTCCAGACTTACCACCATGAGATCATGTTGTAGCAGCCATTCTACCCTGCAGTTTTGCAGACTATTTGGGATGTTAAAGCCACTTTACATGGAGGATCATAGGAGGACATACAACCAAACATGATAGAGTCCCTTCCATTGAGGGTCATGTATCTCCTCGACCCAAAGAAGGAGCATGGAGGAGTGAAATCCCATGCAAAAATAGTTAGAGCTGAGTCACCACAGAGGGATCAAGGTGACTGAGTTTCATGACATAGAGAGAGGTCTTGGATCCCTAGGCTTAGGGATGAGCATGCAAAGAGAACAAGAGGTCGTCACACCATAAGCGTAGCCCTAGGCTTAGGGATGAGCATGCAGAGAGACCAAGAGGCCGTCACACCACAATCAGATCACATCGGAGATCTTAAAGCTTCGAACATCACATTATTTTGGCGACATATGTAGATTTCAAGCAGAGGCCTTATTGGTGAGCTTGAGCGGATCCTTAAAGATCTATCCTTGTTCTAGCAACATGAAAGCTCATGTTACAATCCATCTACTGAGGGATGGAGCTGGTGTCTAGAGGAGGATAGAGGAGCAGAAGCTCCATGTTGATTATGAGACAGTTACCTAGGAGCTCTTTGAGGAGCATTTCTGGAGTAGATATTTATCACAGAGATTCATTCAGTCAACAGTGGATAGATGAGTTCCATGACCTCTGACATGCATCTCTTACAGTGGCTTAGTATGAGAGTAGATTTCTAGATCTACTCCAATATGTTGGTTACATGCAGGATGAGTAGGTGCAGATCCACAGTTCATCCAGGCCATAACCTAGACATTCGAGGAGAAGTACGGATTCATTGTCCATAGACATTAGCTAAGGCCATCGAGAAGGTCTATATAGCAGAGGAGACTCAGGGAAAGATCCCGTAAGCTAGAGATCGAGTCCAGAGCCACACATAGTAGATGTAGGATAATAGATGGAGGGGGTCATCACATCTTTCTCGTGGCGAAAAGGTTCAAAGATTTCGGATCAACTTTTAGAACACAACAAAAATAGCAGCTCCCGCCCACCTTATAGACCTCCATAGATATTTGATGCACAAAGAGGTCAGAGTATGCAGCCTCCTCCTAGGGGTCCCATTAGGACATAGGGTGCCCAGAGAACTCACTCATTCCGGCAAATGAGAAAGCTCTACCTTAGGATCTTTGAAGAGATCTCTAGTAGAGACCTCGGCAGACTACGGTGGATCATCGGATCGACACCACGGACCTCCAGTACATGCTAGACCTTCTACACATGGGAGAGGATCGGGCAGTTGTTTTGGTTGTGGTGTTACTAGACATTTTTGGAGAGACTTATCACATAACCCTAATAACAAGGGTAAGACACAGATCTCAGAGCCTACTATTGGTGATATGGGGTGCAATCATAGGATGTATGTAATAGTCGAGAAATGCTAGGTAGAGCACCAAAGTATAGATTATTGATACTACAGGTAACATTGGTGGTATTCCTACCTCCATTTTGTTTGATTCTAGTTCTTTTGATTCTTTTATTACACCATCTTGAGTAAAGCGATGCAAGATGGTAGCAGCTTAGGTAGGTCAAAGTTAGGATGTTGAGATGGCTTCATTAGGCCAAGATCTCTGTATACTCCTTAGTTAAGGAGTGTGGTAGATTTGGGACCTTTGACCACTACCTCGAATCTCCGTATCCTTCCTTTGGGATTGTATGGAGTCATCTTGGGTATGAATTGGTTGTCTCACACAAGGCCAGGGTGGATTGTTATCAAAATATCATATCTTGTGTAGATGATTTGGGAGTTAAGTTGGTGATTTCAAGGGTCAAGAGACCCATTTCTATTTGCACCATCTCTGCTATGCAACTTAAGCAGTGTGTGCGACGAGGTTGTCAGATTTATGTTGTTATATTCATGGACAAAACAAAGAATGGATCTAGTGGACCAATGCTATATGATCACGCTATTTTCGAGAGAGTTTGTAGATGTATTTCCAGGGAAGCTACCGGTTACCACCCCCACATGAGATTTATTTTCACATAGATCTGGTTCCCAGAGCAGAGCCTATCTCACGAGCACCGTATCAGATGATAACCACAGAGCTCTATGAGCTCAAATTGTAGCTTGAGGGCCTTTTAGAGAAAGGACTTATCTTTTAAGTCCTAGTGTAATCTTTGTCAACAAGAAGGATGGATCCTTGCGGTTTGTATTGATTACCATCAGGTGAATAAGGTAACAATCAAGAATCGTTATCCCCTTCCACTCATTTATGATTTGTTTGATCAAATGAAGGAGCCAAAAATTTCTCTAAGATAGACCTTAAGTCGAGGTTACCATCAAAGGTGAGGATTTTAAAGGCAAACATTCATAAGAGCTTTCCGTATGAGATATGGCCACCTCCTCAAAGAGCAAGATTTGTGGAGCAGGATTCTTCAATAGCTTCCTCTTGAAAAATTCTACTTTGTAGTTTGAGTAGAGATCAAGTCTCGATACGGTCCCTTAAGGGGAACTTTGATGGTTTCTCACTAGAGGTAGATGGATTTCTTAGGCACAAAGGTCGATTTATATTCCCGAGAGAAGGAGGCTTGAGGTAGGAAATATTATTAGAGGCACATCATGCACCCTATTTAGCCCAACTTGGGGTGAAGAATATGCACACCACCTTGAGATAGGTGTATCACTAGAGAGGACCTCGTAGAGATGTGGCCTAGATCATTTCATGATCTTTAGAGTGCCAAAAGTTAAGGTTGAGCATCGCATCCAGCCTAGCCTTCTCTTTCCTCATGCTATACCGGAGTGGAAATGGGGCACCATTTCCATGGACTTCATTGTTGGGCTACCGATGTTGAGATATCACCACGACGCCATCATGGTCACGGTTGACAAATTGAAAAAGTGGCTCACTTTTCTCTGGTGAAGACCACTTATACAGCTAGTGCAGTGGCATGGGTATATTTGGATTATATGTTCAAAGGTTGCACGAGATTCCGGAAAGATTATTAGTGACCGCAATCCTTTATACACTTCCCATTTTTGGACTACCATGCAGCATGCCCTTGGGACAAAGATCAATTTCAGCACAACATATCACCCTGAGATAGATGGACAGACAGAGTGGGTGAATCATATTTTAGAGGACATGCTTAGGATGTATGTGATGGATCAGCGGTCAAGATGGGAGGAGTACCTATACTTGGTGGAGTTTTCCTACAATAATAATTTTCAGATTTCTATAGGCATGGCTCCTTTATAGTCTTTGTATGGAAAGAGTGCGGGACACCTCTTAGTTGGGACAGTTAGAGGACGGGGTTTCTCTCTGGACCAAGGTGATTTTGATCACTCAAAGACTCAGGAGGCTCAAGATAGGAATAATAAGTATGTAGATTAGTATAGGATGGAACATAGTTTTGATGTGGGCATGAAGGTTTTCCTTCGTGTCGTGCCACAAATTAGCCCTATCTCATATGGAAAAGGTTTCAAGTTAGTTCCTAGATTTGTGGGTACTTTTGAGATCTTGGAGTGTATCATCCCTTTGGCCTACTATCTAGCATTGCCACCCAACTTGTCTCACGTACATGATGTGTTTCATGTTTCAGCTTGTTAGGAAATATGTTGCAGATCCTTCTCGTGTGTTATATTGGACATCATTACAGTCTAGGATTAGGGGCTGTTATGGTGGAACCTGCTTGCATCCTATATCATAGAACTCTAGGCCTTTTAGGAAAAGAGGTTGATCAGGTTTGGGTGTAGTGGGATAGATATTATGAGACTACGGCTAGATATGAGGATGCTACTTTTTCTACGAGTTTGGTTTCCAAATTATTTCTAGTGACTTCAGGGGAATTTGAGTCTAAGTGGAGGAGGGTGTAGTGCCCACTTTCCTCTGACACCTTTTGTTTACTAATCATGATACTACTAATTATATTATAGACATGATTATGGACCTTATTATAGTATGATGATATATGTTAGATCATGGGTTATCACCGACTTGATTCAGATTATGATGATGATTATTAGAGACACTTTGGAGATTTATGATGGTATACAGTTTGACATGGTTATATTATGGATTTTGTGTAGACTTGTGATATGTGGATATTGTGAGTAGACCTAGAAATGGAAATTATTGGATGATGATATACGTGTTGAGTAAAATTGCAAATGACATTGCTAGATTACTTTGATGTTGTTGTGATTCATATATCTAGATGATTTTGGTAATCATGCTTATATTATTTTAGATGTTTTGATATGGCCATGAGGCCGAAGGAGGTATTTGTATTATGTAGGTTAAAATATCACAACAAACATCGGGGGATTGGAGAGCAACCACATTGGAATTCTATATGAATTCAACAAGGTCACCATGGAAACTAGTATTTGTTTGTGTGTGTTTATATGTGTTAGGGATTCCCATGGGGGATCATCACCTTTAAATGTGACCAAGGGGTTTTATGTATTTTTATTTTATTTTGGTCCCTTTGTTTATAATTGTGTGTGTTTATTTTGTGATGCTTTTACCACTTTTATTAATTATTAAATGGTTTGTAAATATTGTGAGTAATCATATTGTAAAATAAAGAAATCAAATATGACACAAGAAAGTAATTAATAGAGTTTTTGGCCATGATTTAAAGTGATATAAGTATGCATAAGAGATATGTAAGTGATGTGTGAATTGACTTTTGAGTGTGAAACACTCCACCTTCTTGGAAATTCGAAATTGTCCTTGGAGGCTGATTTTGGAGGCTTGTGGGATAAGTTAAACTTGTCCATACCTCTTAAATTTAACTATCAACCATACCTATTGTTTGGGAGTTGAGATTAGACTTTTATAATGCTTTTTGAGAAGGCAGATTGTAAGTCTTAATTGCACTTTTCTTACATGATTTAATCTCAGTCCTTTGGGGTGTGGGTTGGATTTGAGTGTGTAAGTAAACTGTCATATTATTCACCCACCTATTTATTATGCATTGGAGAATGAAGTTGAATTTTGGGATTGGGGTTGAAGATGTGTGATATGGCATCCTATGTGGATCTACCTCATCCTCTTCCCTTCCCTCTTCTATAAAATTTGAATGGCTTGCCTTGTTTTGGGGTTGCTTCATTTTGGAGACTTTATTCTTAGGCGAATTCCTTGCTATTTTGGGAGCTCTTGCTTTGAAGAAGTTTTTTTGGAAGATTGTTGCATTCTTGTCCTTGGGTGCTTTGGATTTCTTGCTTTGAGATAAATCTTGTTGTTTTGGAACTTGGAACAACTCCATCATGGAAAGGTAGGAGCTTGAATCTTGAAATTCTCTTCTTTTATGAATGTAAGTGTTAATGTGTTAATGTTTTGGCATGTTTGTGGGCTATTGGGTAGATGGCCTAGGAAAGGTTTAGGAGAAGACTATGGGGTTATATTTTGTGGGAGGAACAAGTGCGTTTTAGGGAGGTATAAGGGTGGATGGAGTTGGCATTTGGGTTCCACCTTTCAAAGAAATAGCTTGAATTTGTTTACTCGTTATGGGTGCCATAAGAGGTTGGGGAGGCATAAGGAAATGTGAGGAATAAGGGGTATTTTGGGGAGGCATAAGAGCATGTCGTGGGATTTCAAATGATATATATATATATATATATATATATATATATATATATATATATGTTGGTGGTTTGTTCTTAGGTGGTGATAACAATTTCCCTTTGGGAGGCATAAGTATCATCCCCATAGTTTCTTCTCCTTTGGCTTGCTTAATGAAATCTCAATAATCTTTGTCATGTTTTAATATAGTTGAAAAATACATTCTGTTTTGGACTATGATTTATTTTTATTATGTTGCTTGAGTGTTTGTGAAAGCCTATTCTTACCATGAGTTGGATCACATCTTTTATTGCTTTTGGTTGGGGCACGGGCGTGAATGAAGAAGGATGGTTTCTCCTCTTCATTGGATGTCTTGGTTGGGTGGAGAGCATTTCCTTTCTCCTACTTTTGTTGTGATCAAATTTGAAGAGTGATAAATCTACATGGTTATGTTCGAGCTGAGATAAAGATAGTTTGAAAATCCCTTGTGAAATGAAATTGTATTGTAGCTAGTTTTCCACTTGAAGTGGATGATCTTTGTATTCATTATAATTGAAAGATACTTTGTATTGGAATTGAAAGTGGAAATTTGAAATGTAAAAGAGTTATACTTTGTATTCTATTTTGGAAAGAATGTGAAAGAATGACATGTGTTTTGTATGTTGTATTTTGAAATCAAATGGAAAGGAGGTTGTAAGAGTTTCATTTGAATTAATGGAAGTGTTTTCCTTGTTCATATGATATTCTTCCATTGGAAATCTGTATTTAACATGTTCTATGAAATCCCTGTTTGGAAAAGAGGAAAAGTGAAACACGTGAGAAGAAAATGTAATATTCTGCCCTATTTTTATATATATATGATTTTGGAAGGAATAAAAGAAGGATGTTACAAAGTTGTATTTTGGAATCAATAAATGATGTATCACCTTTCTCAAATTACATAGTGGCATTGAATCTGATCTTTTAAATGTAATTGAAATATCTATTTGAAAGAAAGAAATGCATATAAAGGAAATGTAATACTCTTCCTTTGAAATATGTAAAATTGGAAATTAGAGATGTATTATATTTTTGAATAAGTTTAATTAAATCAACTGATTGCATTAGGTTGGGTTTAGAACACATTATAATACTTGGAAGAAGAAAATGGTAAATAGACATTTTTAAAATTTGAACTTTGTCCTGTTTTTTCAAATTGAAAATTATTTAATCCTAAATGCTCAGATCGAATCTGCAACAAAGGAATAACAAATGAAACATTAAATTGGGCATAATAAGATCTAACTGAATTCATCTATACATTAACACTTAAGGAAATTCTTATAAAACTTAGCAAAATTGGGTTCAAACCGTTTTGCAGTCATGCTGCTATCCAGAAATGTAAATGTTCAAATTGTAAATCAATCAAACAAATTAAATCTTTAAATCTCTCTTAAATACACCTAAGAACAATTTTCCATGTCTATTTGACATGTTAAGAGAGGGATAAGAACAAATTGAACAAATTTATCAAGTTAAAATTAACCAATTTGCACTAGAAAATCCTGCAAATCATTTTCTTTAAATTGACGCCTTAAAATTTATAAAATCTTAAATTAATGATCTCGAGTAAAGAGGACATCGAGAGATTTCCCAAAAGTCCTCGTTTTCCCAAAACCAGCTCTCTATTAAAATTTTTCCTTAGCTCTTAGGAATTTTTTGGGAACATTTTTCTAATTTTCCCCACTGCCCTACCGATCCATAGCCAATCAAGAGCTACCACGTGGCACCACGAGACATCGGCAGAGGGGTGGATATAGTTTTAAATTTAGTGCTCCTAGAAAATTTTTGGAAAATTTTCCAAATTTTCCCCGCCACCCATGGGACCGCAGCCAATCGATCGAGCTGCCACTGGAATCGTGAGGTTTTGGCAGAGGCGCGGGTGAATACTACCCTCTTAGCCCTTCGGGGCATTAAACTATTTTTTCTCCCCGTCACCACCTTTGCATTGGCTTAAGAGATGTCATGTTTTCCTTGTCGAATTATAGTAGCGCGGGCACAAAGTTGGCTTTCACCCCATGGAAGAAATTTTTCAAATTATCTCCCATCGCCTCGCACTCCCCCGCACCGACATGAGGCGCCACGTGTCCCTAGTGTACTTGCGGACCCGTGGGTGCATGGTCTCCATGTTTTCTTTTTCTTCCCATGTGGGAAAATTTCCAAAGGTCTCCCATGTGGCCCGCCAACCCACCCTTGGGGCAAATTTTCACCCCTGGGCCCGCAGCCCGCTCTTGGGGAAAATTTTCACCCCAAGGCCCACCGCCCATAACTCGAAAAATATGAGGAGTTAGGAGGAATTATTTATATCAATGGAAAGGTGAGGAAATTTCCTATCCAATGGGATTACTTTAGGAAATTTTTAATGTGTTAAGTTTGAGAAAAATCAAGTTTAACCTTAAATCTGTTAGAGAGTGGGTACGGTGAGGAATTACCCTTTGAACCTCATTGAATCTTCTAACCCTAAATTTTTGACATTTTGAATCAGTAATAATTTTTAATAAAGGAAAAGTATGTTCTAGTGAATTAGAATTTTTTTGTAACTTGTTAGTGACATTTGTTTCCTTGTAACTCAGGTTGTAGACTCTTTTAAACAAAAACAATTATTCCATAATTTTCCTAACTAATCCTAGGTTGTTCTTGGGTCTCAAGTGGGTTGTTTTTAGCGGACATTATAGTCACAAGATAATTAGCATTCTCTCGTGAGTCTCCTATGATAGGGTCACCTCTAGTCACTTTTTCATGGAAGATGATTTTTACAAACCAAACAAGACATTGGCAAGTATCTTTGTAATTTGTGGAATATCTCTGAACCTCAAAGCAATCTATTCTAAATAAGTAGCAACATACTAAAGGATGGAGGATATACAAAGTTCGGAGGAAATTACCATCCTCTCGCGAGTCTCTTATGATGGGGTCTCGTAACACCCACAAAATGACATTCTAGGAACACGCTGAAACCCTAAACACTTATCCTAAAAGTTGTTACTAATTTTTTTGTCAACCCCTAGGGTACATTAAAATTCCTCCTGCTTTTGCGCCACTTTGTCACATTTTATATTCCCGCATTGTGCCCGAAAATTTTCCACATTGCTTTTATTCTTATCAGTAATCAGTCCTTTCCTAGACCAAGGATAACGTATAGATCCAAAATTATTTCTTTGTTTCTCTATTTATCTAAAAAGTTACGTATTTGGGTGTAAAAACTTGGGCTATCCCGTTCTTTCTATTTTTCACGGTGAGGATTTGTTGTCCTTGTCATTTTTTCCCTAAATACTTGAAGAAAAATGAATGGATGTAGCTCAGAGGAATGTATTTGAGCCTTGTAAAATTTCTAAATTCTCCATCCTTGGAGAAAATTTCATCTCCAAGCTGAAATGGTCATTTTTCCACATCTTACGGTTTGTGAGACATTTCTCTTTGGTCAAATTTACATCCTTCCATTTGGAAGTCATGTGGCTTCTTTATGTTGGTCGGGGATGGCAGAAAATGTTTTAACTTTTCACTTTTTGCTTTTTTAAAAAAGGCAAATTTGGTCCTGTGTAGCTCTACTCAAATTTGATTGGTTCTTTTGGTGCTTATGTGGCTTCTTCTAATTGGTCGGGCGTGGTGGGTTTGTTTTTAAACTTGTTCTTTTTGGATACTATGGAAAAAAGTTTGAACCCGCCCTAAACCCACCCCGAGGCCCCACCATGCTTTGATTAAAGAAAAATTTAAGCGGCACAGGAAAAATTCTTACTTTGACCCCGCAGAAGGACATGTGGCAAGGTTAAAGGTGGAGATGCGGGCATTCGGAGGAAATTTGGATATTTTTCCCTCTTGGAAAAATGGAGTAAAAATTATAAAATGGAAGCACACCCTCGCCAAATCATTTTTAAGCCTTATAAGATTCTTGAAGTTGCGCCATAACGAAAAGTGGAGGTTTTTGTCAGGTTTTCTTTCCTTAGTTTTTCACCAACTTCCTAAAAGACCTAAGACACGTGGTGAGACCATGCTCATTTAGGTTCTCTACTTGTGGGACCATCTCAAGATGTACCATTGAGACGTGTGGTGCTTTGAAAATTCAAAAGGTGAGGAGGTGAACTATCAGGGGAAACTTGGATTTTTTTGCGCCTTTGTTGTTTAAAAGACTAAAATCATAAAAATGACCTGTAAGCCCGATAAAGAGATGGTCAACATTTTCTCCATTCAATGGCGGAGGTGCGGGATTTCGAGGGAAACTTGGATTTTTTGCCCCTTGATATTCAAAATACTGAAAACATCAAAATGACCCGCGGGCCCATTATAGAAAAGTTAAAATTTGATCCACTCAACGATGAAGTTGTGGACTCTTGGGGAAATTTAGAAAATTTTACTTTTGGGAGAAAGGAGTTAAAAGTGTAAAAGGGAGCACGGTTTCCCTGGGACCCACCTTAGGACACGTGACAAGATCATTTCTCAAGAACAGAGGTGCAAAGCAAAATGTGAAAATTTTACATTTTCCTAAAAGTTGTAAAAGGAAAAAGGGAACTGCAAGCCCATTTTAAAGTGGATCTCCCACATGGACAGTCCAAATTCAAAATAGAAATCAATGGCAATTGTGCATCTGTATCTGATTTTTCCACCATTTTCACTCTAGAGCTCCTAGAGATGTGAGTCTTCATGATTTCTTGATATTTCTTGCATGCCAAACAGGGAAGGGGAGTTAATTTGATATCTAAGTTTGGTGAGGAATATCTGGGGCGTCTTTTACCATTAAGATGAGATCTGACCTCTAGGCTTGATCTGATCTTCCATTTTTCCTTCCTAGGAATGCAAAGAACCAGATTTGATAGATTAGGGGTAGAAGTGGTTGGCGAGTAGAGGGAAAAGTGATCTACCATAAGGAGTTGAATGTGGGAGATGTTCGAAGAGATATACCCCTTGAGCACCTGATAATTTTTTATAGATCTGATTCTAGGAATTAGGATAGGGATCATGGTGAGCACTGGTACACTCAATGTTTGGGTTTTGGGGAAAACTCTTTTGTAAAAAATGTTATAAATTGCGCAAATTTATCATGAAAATGGTTGGAGTATTAGTGGTCAGGACTGATTTTTCTAAGAGAAAAGATTGATAGAACCCTTCCTTCTGAGAAATCATCTGAAAAAAACTTTTTATCTCCTTTGTGTTAAATTTAATCATGTCAAGGTGGTTGTGAGTGTACAACCATTGAAAATCTCTGAGATTGTTCTAGAAAATTTCCCCTACTTGATAAATTTAATCAAACTTGAGTTAATCTGCATTATTTTTGGCAAAATTTGTGTTTGCTTCATTCTTGAATGTCTACAATTAGTTTTCTTTTTCCCGTTGCAATCTTACATTGAAATATTTTTGAATCACACAAGATCTTATCCTTGTGATAGTTTGGTGGCATCTGCAATTTTATTTATCGAAGAGCTTTCATCTAATAGTGAAATAAACAAATTTAAAATCACTTTGTGACTCCTAGCATGACTATAAGATTGTTTGTTAACCTTTGCGGGTATCTTAGGCATGATGAAATAGAGGTTGACAATGTTTAGTTAAGTTTTCCAATTCGAGCCTTCATTTTGGATCCTTGAAGTTTGTGTGAAAGCCGCTGATCCGGGCCTCCATTGAAGCACATATTCTTGTTAAAGGAACATCCTAGCTATCTGAAGCATTTCTATTGTTCAAGATCTCCATTTTTGTAAAATTTCTCAAGAATCGGTGAATCAAGTTCATTTCTTCCTCACCTCCAACCAAAAATTCATTTAAAAACAACCAATCATACCCATACTAGAAAAATTCCTTTAAAAACAACCAATCATACCCATACTTTCGTTGTCTTTAGTGGCCTAAACCATGCTTTGAAAATATCTCCATTATCTAGAGTAACAACTCGTGAGAGTTAGATTTTGTTGCATTGATCATATTTTCTTTAAGGTCTTCTTAATAATTTCACAACGAAGGATATCTCCATCTCCTCCACAAACAATAGGCTACAAAAGGGTCCTCTCACCCTAGTTGAAAGGCACAACCATAAAGTAGTGAGGATAGGTCAAATCCTCTTGAGGGTGCTACCCATTTCTCCACATCTGAGTGACAAAGAGAAAGTTGCATTTCATCCCCGGATACAAAATGACACACTACATGCTCTACTTGTCTCTAAGCTTCTTGCCAAACCTGTGATGCTGCTCAGCTTCTGAGGGAGAATCAATTTGGGTACCAACAACACCCTTGAGTATATTTGATCTATCCTCACTACTTTATGGTTGTGCCTTTCAACTAGGGTGAGAGGACCCTTTTGTAGCCTATTTTTTATGGAGGAGATGGAGATGTCCTTCTTTGCAAAGTTATTAAGGAGACCTTGATGAAAATATGATAGATACAACAAATATCTAACTATCGCGAGTTATCACCGAGATATCAGAGATATTTTCTAAGCAAGGTTCAGGCTACTAAAGGAAATGAAAACTTGATTACTTCTACATGTTTTAATAACAGAAATTATGTATTTGTGCACACATAAGACAAACAGGGGTATTATGGGTATGATTGGTTGTTTTAAAATGAATTTTGCTTTGAGATGTGAGATAGAGTGGACTTTGATTCACCAAATCCTTGAGAAATTTTACAAAATGGAAGGCTTAATCAACAAAATCCTTCAAAACATCTAAAATTTCCCTTTAAACGTAATGGTGTCTTTTTAGTGGAGGCCCAGATGAGCACATTTTCACACAAACCTTAAGGATACAAAATGAAGGATCAAATTGAGAAACTTAATTAAACACTATCAACCTCTATTTTATCACGACTAAGATACCCCCAAAGGCTAACAAACAATCTTAATCATCATGTTAGGAGTAAATTTATTTTAAACTTGTCTATTTCACTACCAAATGAAAGCTCTTCTGATAAATGAAAATTGCAAGTGCCACCAAACTATCAAAAAGCTAAGATCTTGTTTGATTCATAGAGATGCCAATGAAATATTGCAATGGGAACAAAAAAGACTATTTGCAGACATTTAAAAATAAATCGAACCTACACAAATTTGCTCAAAATTGACACAGATTTACTAAAATTTGATTAAATTTATTAGTAGGGGAAAGTTTCTAGAATAGTTTCAAATCTTCTCAATGTTTGTACACTCGCAACCACCTTGACATGATCAAATTTTACACAAAAGAAATAAACTAGGTTCCTCGGATAGTTTCTCAAAAATATCAACTTTGTCAAACTATTTCCCTCAAGAATCGGTTCTTGACGTCTAACACTCTAACCATTTACACGAAAAATTAATGCAATTTATAATACTTCATTTACAATAGAGTTTTCCCCCAAAACATTGCATGTTACAACGTTAATCGTGACTCCTAGAATCAAATTTGTAAAAATGTTTGTCGGGTGTGCGAGAGGAAAATCTCTCCAAATATTTCTAGCATTCAATTCTTCACCTGGTAAGTCGTTCTTCATCTCACGTGCCAACTACTTCCACCCCCAATCAGTCAAATCTGGTTCTTTACGTGCCCGAGGAAGGAAAAACTATAAAATTAGATCAAGGCCAATAGTCAGATCACATCTTAATGGTAAAAGATGTTTTCAGATTTTTCCCACCAAACCAAGATATCAACAGGTCTCTTGCGTGCCAAGGAAATAAATATCAGGTTGAATCCAACAATCAGATTACATCTAAATGGAGAAAGACGCGTTTCCACCTTCCCCACCAAACTAGGATATCAAATTAATGTTCCTCTTCATTTGGCGTGCAAGAGACTCCAAGAAATGATAAAAAACCATAAAAATTTGCATCCCCAGGAGCTTTGGAGTAGAAATGGTGGAAAATCAGATACAGATGCACAGTTTTTGTTATTTTCCCTTTTGAATTTGGACCATCCACGTGGGAGATCCGAGTTAAGATGGGCCCAGGGGTTCCTTTTTAATTTTTACACCTTTTGGAAAAAATGCAAAATTTCTCAATTTTCTCTGCCCCTTCGCCTTTGAAAAATGGGATTAACACGTGTCCCAATGTGGGTCCCAAAGGAACAATGGCTAAATTCTGATGTTTCACCTCTGTTTTGGAAATAGGATATTTTTTCAAATTTTCCCCATAGCTCTGCCCTTCCACGTTTAGTTTCTGATGTGGGTCCCAACGGAACCACGCTTCCTTTTTACACTTTCAACCCCTTTCTCCACAAAAGGAAAATTTTCCAAATTTCCCCCAAAGTCTACACGTCTTCCATTGACCGAGTGAATTTGACTATTTTCTATCGAGCTTGTGGGTCATTTTGATGATTTTAATATTTTAAATAACAAGGGAAAAATATTCAAGTTTCCCCGATGGCCTCCTCCCTTCTTGACTTTTCAAACTACTATGCATCTCAAAGGCACATCTTAAGATAGTCCCCAAGAGAAGAGACCCTAAATTAGCATGGGGTCACTACATGTCTTAGTCTAGTAATGTCTATTAAAAGGCTTGAGAGATCAATGGAAGGCGTCATGTGTCCAAGGTCCGAGACAGTCTTCTTCGGCCATTAAAAATTCCAAGAAAAAGGGAGAGTGAGCACAAGCCTCCAAGTGTCCTCCTGGAGTTTCTTTAAAATAAAACTCAAGGACTGGTCCCCAAACATGCTCGGTCTCTCCACGTGTCTCAAGCCCTTTAGGAAGTTGCTAAAATTTTAAGGAAGGAAGACCCAGTGGAAACCTCCACATGTCGTTATCTTGAAACCTCAAGATGGTCCCAAAAGTGAAGACCACGAATGAGTTTGGGCTCACCACATGTGCACAGCTTGACAAAATGTATCATTTGCATAAAAATTTCTATGTCCGAAAAAGCGTGAAATCCTCCACGTGTCCTCATGTCGTAACTCCAAGGTCAAACAAAAAGGTGAGTCTTCAAATGAGTTCCGTTCCTCCACATGGAAAATTTTTGGGTTGAAATGATCCACAAAGTTTTAGAGTGCTCCACCAAGCCACGTCCAACCAAAAAGGGGCATGTTTCCACGATGCGAGCTTTAAAATTGATGGGAGAAATACAACCGTCAAGCTGTAAAATGTAGGGAAACCACTGTTTGAGCCCGAAGATGAAATTTTATTCAAGGACAGAGAATTTGGAAATGTTGTAAGGTTCACACATGACCCTCTGAGCTATATCCATTCACATTTCTTCAAGTACCTAGGACAAAATGGCAGGGACAACAACACATGACTGTAGAAAACGGAAGGGAAGGAACAACCCGAGTTTTATGCCCAATTGATAGACACCTTTAGATGGACAAAGGAACAAATCAAAAAATTCTGGGCTTTTAAGTGACCTTCGACCAAGGAGGAACCAATCATAGTAATGGAATGGAGGAAAGAGTCCTCGGTACCAATATGGAGATACAAAAATGTTACAAAAGCCGTAAAATGAGGGATTTTTTGGAAATGGGGTGAGACTAATTTGAGCACCAATAATGGCTCGGACTCAGGGATGGGAACTCCCTATGAGTGCCACAAGAACCAAATAACAAACCAAGTGCCAAAAAAATCCATTGGAAAAAGGAGTCAACTTGAAGAGCAGAAAACCATAACCATCTCCTAAAAATGAACTAAGGAACTAGCAAAACTAGATCACGAGAGGATCATAATGAGCAAAAACAAAAAATATATAAAGCATCCAACAAATTGTACACTATATAAATGATGCTCACCTTGATTATGGGGAATCAATCCAGAAATGTTTTAAGTGCCTACCATTAACAGAAATTCGAGAAATTCACCATCCAAGTCTTTCAAGAAGAAGGTATGTTCACCAATCAATGTCAATGGAGTAAGGTCCCATCCATAGTGCATCAAATTTACCATGTTTTCCCTTTTCTTCATGTTTGCTATCCCACAACAACACAATATCTCCAATGTTGAAAGCTTTGGGAATGACCTTCTTGTCAAATAAATTCTTCAATTTTTCTCTGAACTTCACATGCCTTTGGTGAGATGCTCTCCTTTCTTCATCAAGTTCAACAATTTGGTTAATGCGAGCCTCATATGGACTAACTTCTTGATTTTCTAGTTTTTGAATGAACTAATATGAGGATAATTGCATATGCAGGGAAGAGCTTGTGTGCCATATACTAGTTCAAATGGACTTTTCAGTGGCTCTTTTAACAATAATTTTGTCAGCCCAAACAACGAACTTTAGTAACTCACCCAATTTCCTTTTGTTCAGCTCCAAGGTTCTCCTAATGATTTTTAATAAATTTTTATTACTTTGGAATCTATCTCGTCCATTGCCTTGGAGATTGTAGTTGGAGGCATATGTCAAATTGATCCCATATTATTTACACATTTCCACCAAACCTCATGCCATTGTCGTAAGAACAATTTTATCTAGCACTCCAAACCTACGGATGATATGGTTCAACATGAATTCCATGACAATTTGGTGTGTTTCTGTCTTGGTGGGGATTACCTCCACCCACTTGGTGAAGTAATCAGTTGCTACAAGAATCCACTTATGGCAAAAACTTGAAGGGTCTAAAATATCACCAATGTAATCCATTCCCCATTTCTTGAATGGGGATTTAATTGATATAGGATGCAAAGGAAGGGAGCCTGAAGCTTTTAGTCTTCTAGAAAAATTCTGGCAACTCTCATATCTTCTAACCATCAAAGTTGTATCCCTGAAAAGAGTTGACCACTAATAACCAGCCCTTAGGATCTTGTGTGTTGTGACTCTTCCAGCAAAATACCCCCCACAAACTCCTCCATGGAGAACAACAATTATCTTGGGGCTTCATCTTTAGTAATGCACCTTAAGAGGAATCCCTCAGGTTTCTTCCAAGCTAACCCAAAATTAGTAATGACATATTTTTGGGAAGCCAACTTAAGAGCTCTTTTCTGATTTTTACTCAAATACTCAGGGCAGTATAGATGTCTGAGATAAAAATTATATCTTTGTACCATTCAGAACTCACCAACTTTTTAAGGACATCCACCCTTCCTTCTTCTACCTCATTCACCTCAATAGTTTGTAGGTTGCTCTCAGCCATAAGTTTAGCTAAGCCCAAACCTCTTACCAATTTTGTGGTTTGGATATCCATGTCATATTCCTACAACTTGTTCACCCATCTGCATCTTTTTCTTGAGACCTCCATCTCTGATAAGAAATCTTTCACCATGGTGTGGGGAACATAAGAAACAATTTTAGAGCTCAAAATATAAGGTCTAAAAACCTTTGTTTCTTTTACCAAGGAAAATTCTTGCTTCTCCATAATGGTGTACTTCAGCTCAACCCTTGTAGTGCCTTACTAAAAAAATCAATTGGCCTCTTAGCCCCTTCATCATCCTTCTGTAACAAGATAGATGCAATAGTGTTCTTCAAGAAAAAGAAAATATTTGAAAAGGATTATTATAATCTGGAGCTGCTAAGACAGGGAATGTTTTAAGCTTCCTTGATCCCTTTAAAAGCTTTGATGACAACTTATTCCCATTTGATTACTTGGTCCTTTTTAGCATGCAAGTAATTGGAATGGTCAACTCAACAACGTTTGATATGAATCTTCTGATAAAATTTATTTTCCCAAAGAAGGACTGAATTCCTTTCTTGGTTCTTGGAATTGGGACCTTGTTGATGGCCTTTACCCTCTCAGGATCAATCATGACACCATACTTTAATACAATGTGACCAAGTAACTTGGCCCTATGCACCCAAAAATGGCACTTCTTTAGATTGAGTGAAATTCCATACTCTCTACATCTTATCAGCATCTTTTCTAAATGTTGTAGGTGATCACTTCTCTTCCTGGAGAAAAATGTCACATCATCCTAATACACAACAATGAATTCATTTATATATCCTGAGAATGCTACATCCATTGCTCTCTGAAAATTAGCTCCAGCATTCATCAGGCCAAATGGCATCCTCACATACACATAGGTACCCCATGGAGTAGTGAAAGTAGTTTTGATTCTCTCTGATTGCTTCACAACTACCTGGTTATACCCAAAGAAACCATCCAAAGTAGAAAGTAGCTCAGAACTAGTCACTAATTGTAGCATGTTATCCATGTTTGGTAAAGGATAATTATCCTTCATTGATGCTCTGTTCAGATTTCTAAAATCCACGCATAGCCTAACATCACCATTCTTTTTTCTAACTGGCACTAAGTTTGCAACCCAAGAAGAATACCTTGTTGGCTGAATGATCCCTCCATCTCTTAGCTTTTTAACTCATCTTGCATCTTCACAGAGAGGATTGGATTAATCAGCCTCTACTTTTGTCTGAATGGTTTTACATTAGGCTCCAAAGGAATTTCATGCTGAAATAAATCCTCTCTGTATGCCTTCAACTCTGAATAAGACCAAGCCAAGCAGATCCTGATACTTCTTTAACAACTACACATAGGACTGTTTTTCCTCCCTGTTTAGATTCCTTCCCAACTAGATCTTCCTTGGTTTTTCCTCTATACCTAGGTCATTCTCTTGACATCCCTTGAGGCAGCTATGTGCGTATCTATAATGAAATCAACATTATCAAAGTTTGATTCAAGAGTGACACGTCCTCTAGGAATTGCATTAGTCTTTAGTTGGATGATATCCTTGCCAAACAAAGTTTCTTTACCCTTTTCTATACACACCATCGGCTCCAAATCAATACAATGATCAGTAAACTCCCTTTGTTACGTAGAAATCTTTTGACTTGAGCATCATCATAAAAAATTTGCCAATGTTTAATTTTTTCGAGACGAGATGGCCTTGTTAACACTACAACATCGTATTCACAATATGGGGACATTTCACAACTATCAAACTATTAGGAATTATAGAATAAATATGTGGAAACAATTTCTCAAACCACAACAAAAAAACTATATAGAAAAATTATACTTGCAGAAATATAATAACATAAATGAATAATGCACAAAAGAAGACAAGACAAGATTTAACATGGTTCACCCAATGTGGGCTACGTCCACCAAGAACTTTCTCATATTTTATTATCAACAAGAGTAAAACAACTCTTACAGTCTTCTCTCAGTTATGAACTCACAACAGAATTCCAAAGATGCTAAACCACATCTAAACCACAATTGACACCCAATTGCTTAACCTTGATCACTCTTGATCACCTCTTGATCATTAAGACTCAAGACCTCTTGAACACTCAATATATCTTTAAGATACCCTAACACCTCTACTTATAGGATTAAAATCCTCTTAAGAAGTCCTAAAGCTGACCCTAGAAGTTTGAAAGTCGCGATCTTTCAACTTCCCATGGCTGGAAAAATAGTCCCGACGTTAACAGCCAATTAACAACATGTTAATAGCAACATCGCAGCAATGACACAATGACTACACAACAATGTCATAGCAAATGACTGCAGAATGCTCCTAAAGTCTCCAAACTTAACCATTTAAGCTCCAACACTTCAACACTAATTCAAGAAGACCAAAAATAGGCTCCACACCCCAACAATCTCCCACTTGGAGACTATTTCCACTGAGAAAAGTTCTTAACCCTTCATTATCAACCATGAAGGCCAATAAAAGTTGAACACAACTTCAACTTCTCCCTTGTGACCACCTTGGTCATCATATCCATAGGATTACTGGTATGAATCTTTTCCAGCTTCAACTTATCTTCTTCCAAAGCTATCCTGATGAAATGATATCTCAATTGAATGTGCTTTGTCCTAGAGTGGAAAGTGGAGTTCTTCGCCAAATGAATAACACTTTGACTATCACTATGTAGTCTCCCAACTTATATCTTATGACCCAACTCATCAAGTAACTACTATACCAAATCATCTCCTTGCTTGCCTCTATGGGAAAAACATACTCAACCTTTATGGTTGACAAAGCCACAACCTTTTGTAACTCTGAAATCCAACTCACCGCTATATCACCAACTATAAATACATAACTTTATCACGTTCCTCATGCTATCCAAATATTACTCGCCATGTCTAAATCTAAATATCCACGTAATGTAGTGTCTGATCCACCAAAACACAATGTTGCTCCCATAGTCCCTCTCAAATACTGAAGGATCCACTTTACTACCTATCAGTGCTCTCTACCTAGATCACTCATAAACCTACTCACTACTCCCACTACATGGGCAATGTCAGGCCTAGTGCATACCATAGCATACATCAAGCTACCAACCACTGATGAGTACGGTACCTTGGACATTTGGATTCTATCCTCCTCAGTCTTGGGACTCTACTCCTTTGATAATTTAAAGTGACCATTCTTTTATGAAAATCCTTTGACCACCAACCGGGCCTTATATCATATCCTGCCTCCATCTTCCTCTTTCATTCTATACACCTAGTTGTTCTACAATGCTCTCTTGCCCTCGGGTAGCTCCACTAGATCCCAAGTCTGGTTTTCCATAAGAGATCTATGCTCTTCATCCATGGCCTACTCCCACTTCTTCCTGCATCCACCTGCACTACTTCCTCAAAGCACTCTAGCTCTCCACTGTCAGTGAGAAATAAATAATTCAAAGATGGAGTAAATCATTCAGGTTCCCTTCTTACCCTAGAAGACCTTCTCACCTCAGGAGTTTGGGGTTCCTGATGAGTAGGTACCTAAACTGGCTGTGCCGGAACATGTTGTACCTAAACCGGCCCCTTGGACACCTTGTTGTCCGCAATGTCCTCTAACACTATGTATTATTTCTTTGATTCCTCTTTCTGTTCTTATAACTGATCTTTATACATGATTTTTTCATTAAAGACAATATCTCTAGACCGAAATATTTTCTTGTCTTTAAGACTCCAAACACGGAAACCAAAATCATCTTCACCATATCCAACAAAGGTGCATTTCTCAGACTTAGCCTCTAACTTGGTCCTATCATCTTTATCAATGTGAACAAATACCTCACATCGAAATACTCTAAGAATTGAGTAATCTATTTTCTTACCAGACCAAGCCTCCTAAGGTATACCTCCATCCAAGGCCATAGAGGGTCCTCTGTTAATCAGATAAATAACTATGCTTACCACTTCCATCCCAAACATGAGTGGCAACCCCGCATGTAACCTCATGTACCTAGCACACTCCATGATTGTCTTGTTTATTCTCTCGACACTCCATTTTTCTCGTGGAGTATTTGGAACCATTCTTTGCCTCTGGATCCCATTTACCAAACAATAATTAAGAAATTCATTGCTGTAATATTCCCCTTCATTATCTGACCTAAGACATTTCAGTTTGAGAGTTGTTTCATTCTCAACCAAGGCTTTCCATCTTTTGAAATTTTCAAACACATTAGATTTCTTTCTAATGCAATATACCCAAACTTTTCTAGTTTCATCATCAATGAAAGTGACATAATAACATGAACCACCAATAGAGTTTACCTTAGTTGGCCCTATACATCTCGTATGCATTAACTCTAATGTAACCTCCTTCCCGGTAGGTCCAACCTTGAGTGCAAATCTAACTCCTTTAATCTGGGAAACCTATCCTTTATAATCTGCATGCCCTAATGACTCATATAACCGAGTCTCTAGTGCCACAAAGTTTCATCTCCATTTGGAATAACTAAATTACAATAATCAACACCATTGCATCTCCATTTGCATCTCTAGTTGCATCTCCAAATCTAACTCCTTTAATCTGGGAAACCTTTCCTTTATAATCTGCATGCCCTGATGACTCATATGACCGAGTCTCTAGTGCCACAAAGTTACATCTCCATTTGCAATAACTTACTCTCCTTCCTGGTAGGTCTAACCTTGAGTAATCTCACACACTTTTGTTTCCCATAAACACAGTCCTCACAGAAGTCCAAATCTAACTCCTTTAATCTGGGCAACCTGTCCTTTATAATTTGCATGCCCTGATGACTCATATGACCGAGTCTTTAGTGCCAAAAAGTTGCATCTCCATTTTCAATAACTAAATTACAATAATCAACATCGTTGGTTAAATAAAAATTACATGTTTTCTTACCTCTTGTAACCATAAGAGATCCCTTGGTAACCTTCCAAAATCCACTTGTAAAACTAACCGCATACAACCATCACTACCTAGTTGTCCCACCGATATCAAGTTCCACCTCAACTTAGGCACATGCCTGACGTCCTTAAGTAGCCATTTGTTCCCATTCTACATTTTCACCGAACAAAACTTTTCACTACTATGTTTCATGGTTCATCATCACCAAGATATACATTTCCAAAATCACCCTAAAAAAATTAGTAAAGTAATGTCTATGTGGGGTCAAATGGAAAGAAGCCCCGGAATCTAACTCCCAAGATTTAATAATATTATGAAAAGAAATAATTAATGTGTCTTGAAAAACATCACCTTCTACCAAATTTACCTCTTTAGTTTCCTCCTCCTTGTTCTTCTTATCCCGAAGATCCCAACAATCTTTCTTAGCACGACTAATCTTTCCACAAAGTGCTAACATTCTAACTTACTCTTGGATTTTGAATTTTCGTGATCATTCGACTTCCCACGGTTACCTTTCCTCTGTTCTTTTGTCTTCCTCTGCTCTCCACCATCAAAGTGTTTCCAAAATTGGAAGAATCTACGAAGTGCTCTTCCTTCTCATTTCCTCACTTAGGATAACACCTATTACATCCTCAAACTTCAGCTTTGAGTTATTAGAGATCGAATTACTTACACCATAACCAAGTTGTCCCAACTATCTGCGCAACGAGCACAAAATCAACAAAGTATTGACCTCATCATCAAATCCAATTTTTACCGAGTTTTACATACTCACAACCATATTAAATTCATTCAAATGATCAAAAACAAAACCATTCTCGACATCTTCATATTAAATAACTTTTTCATCAAAAATATTTTATTAGAGGAAGAGGGTTTTGCATATAACTTCCCAACACACTCATAAGACCTTATGTTGTCTTCTCCTACAATATGTTGAAAGTAACAAAGATGCAAGGCATAAATGAATTTTCCCAAGCGCCTTTCTATCCGTAAACTCCTAATCCTCATCCGACATGGTTGTAGGTCTCTTTTCTTTTCTAGCCAAAGGAACATGGAGGTCCTTCGATATAAGTTATCCTCCATTCGCATCCTCCACAAACCAAAGTTCGCCCATTGAAATTCTCAACCATTGATCTGCCCTCATCTACCATAGCTCCCACTCAAGCTAAACTTTTCCTATGATTTACAAATTCATAAAAAAACCACCAAATCTTTGATACCAATTGTTAGGAATTAGAGAACAAATATGTGGAAACAATTCCTCAAACCATAGTAGTAGGAAACTATATAGCAAAATTATACTTGTAGAAATATAACAACATAAATGAATAATGCACAAAAGAAGACAAGACAAGATTTAATATGGTTCACCCAATGTGGGCTACATCCACCAAGAACTTGCTCAGATTTTATTATCAACAAGAGTAAAACAACTCTCACAGTATTCTCTCAGTTATGAACTCACAACAGAATTCCAAAAATGTTAAACCACATCTAAACCACAATTAACACCTTGATTAGTCTTGATCACCTCTTGATCATTAAGACTCAAGACCTCTTGAACACTCAAGATATCTTTAAGATACCCTAACACCTCTACTTATAGGATTAAAATCCTCTTAAGAAGTCCTAAAGCTGACCCTAGAAGTTTGAAAGTCGTGATCTTTCAACTTCCCATGGCTAGAAAAATAGTCCTCGACGTAAACAACCAATTAACAACATGTTAACAACAACATCGCAGCAATGGCATAGCGATCGCAGAATAATGTCACAACAAACGACTGTAGAATGCTCCTAAAGTCTCCAAACTTAACCGTTCGAGCTCCAGCACTTCAACACTGATTCAAGAAGACCAAAACAAGCTCCACACCCCAACAATCTCCCACTTGGAGATTATTTCCATTGAGAAAATTTATTAACCCTTCATTATCAACCATGAAGGCCAATCAAATTTGAACACAACTTCAACTTCTCCCTTGTGACCGCCTTGGTCATCATATTCACAGATTCTGAATGGTATGAATCTTTTCCAGCTTCAACTTATCTTCTTCCAAAGCTATCCTGATGAAATGATATCTTAGCTGAATGTGCTTCATCCTAGAGTGGAAAGCGGAGTTCTTCGCCAAATGAATAGCACTCTGACTATCACTATGTAGTCTCCCAACTTCCTACTTATGACCTAACTCATCAAGCAACTGCTATAGCCAAATCATCTCCTTGCTTGCCTCTATGGCAGCAACATACTCAACCTCTGTGGTTGATAAAGCCACAACCTTTTGTAACCGTGAAATCTAACTCACCATTGTATCACCAACCATAAATACATAACTTGTCATGCTCCTCCTGCTATCCAAATCTCTTGCCATGTCCAAATCTACATATCCACGTAATGTAGTGTCTGATCCACCAAAACACAATCTGCTCCCATGGTCCCTCTCAAATCATTGAAGGATCCACTTTCTTTATCGGTGCTCTCTACCTACATCACTCATAAACCTACTCACTACTCCCCTTTGCATGGGCAATGTCGGGCCTAGTGCATACCATAGCATACATCAAGCTATCAACTGGCTGATGAGTATGGTACCCTAGAAATCTGGATTCTATCCTATTCGAGATTGGGACTCTGCTCCTTTGATAATTTAAAGTGACCTTTCTTACCGCGTGCAAATCGTTTGACCACCAATCGGGCCTTGTATCGTTTCCTACCTCCATCTTCCTCTTTGATTATATACACCCAGTTGTTCTGCAATGCTCTCTTTCCCTTAGGTAGCTCCACTAGATCCCAAGTCTTGTTTTCCATAAGAGATCTATGCTCTTCATCCATGGCCTACTCCCACTTCTTCCTGGCATCCACCTGCACTACTTCCTCAAAGCACTCTAGCTCTCCACTGTCAGTGAGTAATAAACAATTCAAAAATGGAGTAAATCATTGACGTTCCCTTCTTACCCTAGAAAACCTTCTCACCTCAGGAGTTTTGGGTTCTTGATGAGTAGGTACATGAACTGGCTATGCTGGAACATGTTGTACCTGAACCGCCCCTTAGACACCTTATTGTCCATAATGTCCTCTAACACTATGTATTCTTTCTTTGATTCCTCTTTATGTTCCTGCAACTGATCTTTATACATGATTTTTTCATTAAAGACAATATCTCTAGACCAAAATATTTTCTTTTCTTTAAGACTCCAAACACGGAAACCAAAATCATCTTCACCATATCCAACAAAGGTGCATTTCTCATACTTATCCTCTAACTTGATCCTATCATCTTTATCAATGTGAACAAATACCTCACATCCAAATACTCTAAGAAATGAGTAATCAATTTTCTTACCAGACCAAGCCTCCTTAGGTATACCTCCATCCAAGGCCATAAAGGGTCCTCTGTTAATCAGATAAACAGTTGTGCTTACCGCTTCTACCCAAAACATGAGTGGCAGCCCCACATGTAACCTCATGCACCTAGCACGCTCCATGATTGTCCTGTTCATTCTCTCTGACACTCCATTTTCCTATGGAGTATTTGGAACCATTATTTTCCTACAAATCCCATTTACCAAACAATAATCAAGAAATTCATTGCTGCAATATTCTCCTCCATTATCCGACCTAAGACATTTTAGCTTGAGACCTATTTCATTCTCAACCAAGTCTTTCCATCTTTTGAAAGTTTTAAACACATCATATTTCTTTCTAATGCAATATACCTAAAATTTTCTAGTTACATCATCAATGAAAGTGACATAATAACATGAACCACCAATAGAGTTTACCTTAGCTAGCCCCCATACATCCGTATTTACTAACTCCAACTTACTCTCCTTCTGGCAGTCTAACCTTGAGGAATCTCACCCGCTTCTATTTCTCATAAACACAAATCCTCACGAAGTCCAAATCTAACTCCTTTAATCCGGGAAACCTTTCCTTTATAATCTGCATGCCCTGATGAATCATATGACTGTGTCTCTAGTGCCATAAAGTTGCATCTCCATTTGCAACAACTAAATTACAATAATCAACACCACTGGTTAAATACAAAGTACCGGTTTTCTTATCTCTTGCAACCATAAGAGCTCCCTTGGTAACCTTCCAAGAATCCACCGTGAAAACCGATCATACAACCATAACTACCTAGTTATCCCATTGATATCAATTTCCACCTCAACTTAGGCACATGCCTGACGTCCCTTAAGTAGGCATGTGTTCCCATTCTACATTTTCACCCGAACATAACCTTTCCCTACTATGTTGCATGGTTCATCATCACCAAGATATACATGTCCAAAATCACCTTGAACAAAATCAGTAAAGTAATGTCTATGTGTGGTGGCTTGGAAAGAAGCCCCGAATCTTATAGCCAAGATTCAACAATATTATCTAAAGAAAGAATTAATGCGTCTTGAAAAACATCACATGCTGCCAAATTTACCTCTTTAGTTTCCTCCTTGTTCTTCTTATCCCAAAGATCCCAGCAATATTTCTTACCATGAGGAACCTTCCCACAGTGCCAACATTCTAAATTTTTACCTTCGTGATCATTCAACTTCCCACGGTTACCTTTCCCTCTGTTCTTTTGTCTTCCTCTGCTCTCCACCGTCAAAGTGTTTTCAAAAGTGGAAGAATCAACGGTGCTCTTCCTTCACATTTCCTCACTTAGGATCACACCTATTACATCCTCAAACTTCATCTTTGAGTTATTAGAGGCTAAATTACTTACAACCATAACCAAGATGTCCTAGCTATCTGGCAACGAGCACAAAATCAACAAAGCATTGACCTCATCATCAAAGTCAATTTTTACCAAGTTTAACATACTCACAACCATATTAAGTTCATTCAAATGATCAAAAACAAAACCATTCTCAGACATCTTCATATTAAATAACTTTTTCATCAAAAATATTTTATTAGAGGAAGAGGGTTTTTCATATAACTTCCCCAACACACTCATAAGACCTTATGTTGTCTTCTCCTGCAATATGTTAAAAGTAATCGAAGATGCAAGGCATAAATTAATTTCCCTGAGTGCCTTTCTATCCAAAGAACTCCCAATCCTCATCTAACATGGTTGTAGGTTTCTTTTATTTTCTAGCCAAAGGAACATGGAGGTCCTTCTGATATAAGTAATCCTTCATTTGCATCTTCCACAAACCAAAGTTTTTCCCATTGAAATTTTCAACCCTTGATCTTTCCTCATCTGCCATAGCTCCTACTCAAGCCAAACTTTCCATGTGATTTACAACTTCAACAAAAAACCACCAAATCTCTAATACTAATTGTTAGGAATTAGAGAACAAATATGTGGAAACAATTCCTCAAACCACAGTAGTAGGAAACTATATAGCAAAATTATAAATGCAGAAATATAACAAGATAAATGAATAATGCACAAAAGAAGACAAGACAATATTTAACGTGGTTCACCTAATGGGGGCTACGTCCACCAAGAACTTGCTCAGATTTTATCATCAACAAGAGTAAAACAACTCTCACAATATTCTCTCAGTTATGAACTCACAACAGAATTCCAAAGATGCTAAACCACATCTAAACCACAATTGACACCAAATTGCTCAACCTTGATCACTTTTGATCACCTCTTGATCATTAAGACTCGAGACCTCTTGAACACTCAAGATATCTTTAAAATACCCTAACACCTCTACTTATATGATTAAAATCCTCTTAAGAAGTCCTAAAGTCGACCCTCAAAGTTTGAAATTCATGATATTTCAACTTCCCATGGTGGGAAAATAGTCCCGATGTTAACACCAATTAACAACATGTTAACAACAATTTCACAAAGAACGACACGACGACTACATAGCAACATCACAACAAACGATTGCATAATGCTCCCGAAGTCTCCAAACTTAACCGTTCGAACTCTAGCTCTTCAACACTTGATTCAAGAAGACCAAAATCGGCTCGCCTGTACCCAAGTGATTCCCTTCAACATCCCTTGAGGCTGTTATATGCCTATCGATAATGAAATCAATATTATCAAAGTTTGATTCAAGAGCAACCCATCATCTAAGAATGGTATTAGTATTTAGTTGGATGATATCGTTTCCAAACAAAGTTTCTTTACCCTCTATTGTACACACCATTGGCTCCATATCAATACATTGATTAACAAACTCCCCTTTGTTCTATAGAAATCTTTTGACTTGAGCATCATCATAAATTTTTTTCCAATGTTTAATGTTGTCAGGGAAAGATGGCCTTGTTAACACTGCAACATCATATTTACAATATGGGGACATTACACAACTATCAAACCAAGATCCCAACACTACAAGATTTTCTAGCCATAATATTGAACTTCCTATCATGATGCATAATGTTAAATGAATCAAACATCTCAATCAAGTCCTAGACTGCATGCTTGTACTGTTTCATTCTTTTATTTTTTATACCATATAGTTTTTTGATTTTTTTAACAATTATTTCTGAATCTCCCTTGACAATGATGTCTTTAACGTAGTATTTCCAAGCAATTCTCAAACCTAACAACAATTCCTCATACTTAGCAATTTTTTTAGTACACTCAAAGTTAAGTTTGAAAGAAAAAACAAACTCTTCCAAGCTTGGAGAAATAAGAACTACACCAACACCATTTCCAAATTTGGAGCAAGCTCCATCAAACAACAAATTCCATGGAGAGCCTTCTTGTTCAAGATTCTTACATTGATCCATTTTTTTCTCCTTCCCATCAACAAACCCGATAAAGTTATCAGCATCAACACTTGTGTACAACACTTCATAAGATGCATTATTGGGGTCTTCAATGAGGTGCAACATCTTCTTTTCCCAATACAACTTGACAAAGCTGACCTCAATTGGTATGGTGGCATAGGACATATCCATTTGAACACTCCCACTAACAATTGTAGCCCATTTTCTAGATAACAACATACCCCACTTGGTTGGGCAATCAACAATAACAACATCAAGTTTCAGTTCCTACCCGGATAAGCTACAAGTTTTACCACCGTAACCTTCACACATCCCACCACCGCCACCTCTCTTTAATCCATGGTAGTACACTTCCCATACACAATTTTTACTTTGATATCCAGGTTCATTCATGACTTCCTAAGGCATAACATTGCATGATGCCCCGAATCAAACATACGGTGTTGCAAACAACCTATCCTTTTTGATCGAGTGGTGAAGAATGGATCCACATTTAGTGAGAATCTACCAAGGATGTTCCCAAATAAACCTCGGTGGTTCATCTATCTCTTCGATGCTGGTGGTGCTTCTAGTTTGTCAATGACTCGAGGAGTCTCCACAATGTTTACATTTCTGCTTGAGGTACTCTTCTCTTCTTTCAATCCAAAATACTTTAATGCAAAACTTGGGCAATGCCATATGGAGTATACTTTGGCAATGTAGCATGGGAAGGGATATTGATAGACTCATCGATATAGCATGAGGTTTTGACAGGTTTGAGCATGAGAAAAAGTATGAATTTTTTTGGGAAAGCAAGGCCTTTGGAAGGTGTATCTTTCTTAGGAACCTATTTAGGAATATTTGAAAGAAATGGGGCTTTAGGTTTGGCTTGAGGCCCTACTCCTTTGACAACTCTACTCCTAGTATTATAATCCTTCTCTTGAGCAACAACAACATTCATCAATAACTAGCCTATCTTCCTTAGATGGGATTCCTCCATCATACTTCTTTATCATTAAATCTCTTAAATATTCAAATTCATTATTGGTCAATTCAAAATATTGTCCAATATCTATTTCTAAAGTATGAGAGGGAGGAAGAAGAGGTACCTAATGAATGTAATCCCAAAAATCAGCAGCAGTTCTAGCACTTATTACCTCAGTTGAGGTTTCTCCTTGTTGTGATCTTGTAGAGAATTCCATCATGCATGCATCATCATCTGTGTTATCATCATTAGCTTCTTCTTCTTCTTTCTGATTTACTTCACATGGAGCATGGAGCATGAAACACCTATCACACCAATCAATTACATTTGTTTCTTCAATAACAAAAACTCTGGCAGCCAAAGGATCAGGCACCATTCTATTTTCCCTAGCTTGGGGATGTCTATTTGTAGATCCCATGGGTCCTTTGCCTCTGTCATCAGATCTCTACTCATTTCTAGGATGATTTGTAAATCTGTCTTGGCCTTGTTGCTTATGCTAACCTTGTGAACTCTGCCCAATTCCTTTCTCTTCCTGGCTAATTTGTATGAGATTTCTTTGACAACCCCTACCAAAGTTTTCACAACCTCCTCCAAATCAGCAACCTTACTTGCTTGAGGTCTTTCCAGATTAACTAGTTTCACACCTTCCCTCTTAGGAGGTTTTCCAATTGCTTTGATGTTGTTCTCAATTTGTAGAGCCATAGTAAAGGCATGTCTTAAATTGGTAGGGTTTTTTTCCCTCAAGTAGTAAGAAACTTTCTTATCAAATGCATTAGAATACTTTATAAGATAAGATTCATCACATGGCCTTAAACTTATAGGAAATATCCTCAATGTCTTATTGAATCTAGTGTTGAAGTCATGCACTGACTCATTAGGGTTCTTTTTTATATTCTCAAATTCTGAAACCTAGGATCCGTTCTGTCACCATACTGCAATCTAAATGCATTATTCATCTCGGTCTAAGAATCAATGGAATTATCTGGAAAAGCTTTATACCAATCCCTTTCATCTTCCTCCAAAGTATGGATATATAGTTTGATATATACATCTTCAAATTCAATCTCAAAGTCTTCCATCATGTTGATAAAGAGCTTTAAGTGTTGATCACCAGTTATAACATTATTTCCTAGAACTTTGGTAGGCTATTTCTTAGTTGAACCAACCATCCCTCTAAAATGTATAGGACCAAAGGTATTTACAACAAATGGAGGTCTGAGTGGGGGTTGGGCCATCTTGTTTTGAGGAGGTGACCTTGGAGGAGAATCAAACTGATAAGGGACAAGGTGTCTTTAAAGCACAAGAGTATAACTTCCAAAATGGATATCCCCTAAAGGATATTTTTCTTGGAAAACCCTATCAACTTTGGAAATCATAGGAGAAAAATGAGAAACAAACTTTTCAAATTCAAATGAAGGCCCTTCTCTAGATGGAGAATTTAATTCCACAAAATGACTACCTAATTCAGAATCACTTGAATGGAAATCTTCAATGATAGGCTGATCACTTTCATCAATGGAGATCTCTTTTCTTGACTGCTAATCTCCAACAAATCTCTAGGATCTTCTTCCTTCTGACTTTTTTTTTCCTATCTCTAGAAATAATGTCCTAGTAGGATCCCTAGCGAAGAAATATCTTCTTCCTTCCAGCTTTGCAAAGATTAGTAACAAATCTTACTTGACAGAGGTTAAGAAACTAGTAGTTATAAAAAATCAGATTAACACGAGTCGCTACTAAGGACTTCCACCTTAGTTGTGCAAATGCACTAAAAATATGATCTATCAAATGTTTGTCAACACTAGAAACTAGAAATGGAAAAATTAGACCTTCCTTTACCCAGATTTATCACTGAAACTTAGTGTAATAACTATAGAAACTATAAGTATTACATGCAACACCTGTAACTTTGAACACTCCTTATAGGCCTGAACACAAAATGATGTTAAAATAATGTACTAGAACTTATAGCATATAAGAAATGTTTACTAGGGCCTGATTATGAATAGCGATCACCATGTCCCTAACAACGGCGCCAAAACGGTGTCGGTACCAAAATTGATTCTCCCTCAGAACACTGAGCAACATCACAGCTTTGGAAGGAATATTAGAGGTAAAAAGAGCACATTGTGTGTCATTTTGTAGCCGGGAGGGAATACAACTTGCTCTTTGTCACTCAGATGTGGAGAAATGGGTAGCACCCTTCGTAGGAGTTGATCTATCCTCACTACTTTATGGTTGTGCTTTTCAACCATGGTGAGAGGACCCTTTTGTATCCTGTTGTTTATGGAGGAGATGGAGATGTCCTTATTTGCAAAGTTATTATGGAGACCTTGAAGAAAATATGATCAATATAACAAATATCTAACTCTCATGAGTTGTCACCCTAGATAGTGGAGATATTTTCTGAGAAAGGTTTAGGATACTAAAGAAAATGAAAACCTGATTGCTTCTACATGTTTTGGTAACATAAATTATGCATTTGTGCACACACAGGAACAAACATGGGTAATATGGGTATGATTGGTTGTTTTAAAATGAATTTTGGTGGGAGGTGAGGTAGAGTGGACTTTGATTCACCAGATATTTGAGAAATTTTACAAAATGGAAGGCTTAATCAATAGAATACTTCAAAACAACTAAAATGTCCCTTTAACTAGAATGGTGTGCTTTCAGTGGAGGCCTAGATCAACACATTTTCACACAAACTTTAAGGATCCAAAATGAAGGCTCAAATTAAAAAACTTAATTAAACACTATCAACCTCTATTTTATCACGCCTAAGATACCCTTAAAGGCTAACAAACAATATTAATCATCATGCTAGGAGTAAAGTGATTTTAAACTTGTTTATTTCACTATCAAATGAAAGCTCTTCTGATAAATGAAATTGCAAGTGCCACCAAACTATCACAAAGCTAAGATCTTGTGTGATTCATAGAGATTTCAATGTAAGATTGCAATGGGAACAATAAAGACTATTTGTAAACATTTAGAAATAAGGAGACATAAATTTTTCAAAATCAACACATATTTACTCAAATTTGATTAAATTTATCACTAGGGGAAAGTTTCTAGAATAGTCTCAGAGCTTGTCAATGTTTGTACACTCACAACCACCTTGACATGATAAAATTTAACACAAAAGAAATAAACTAGGTTCCTTAGATAGTCTCTCAGAAAATATGGGCTTTGACAAAAAAATTCTCTCGGGTTTTAGCTCCCGACCTCTAACACTCCGACCATTTGCACGAAAAATTCATACAATTTATAATACTTCATTTACAAAAATTTTTCCCCCTAAAACCAAAAGCATTCAAAGGACCATTATGTTACGACCTTGATCATGACTCCCAAAATTAGATTTCCAAAAATGTTGTCATACATGTAGAGGAAAATCTCTTCAAATATTTCCAAAATTAAATTCTTCACCTAGTAAGTCATTCTTCATTTTGCATGCGCCAACTACTTCCTCCCCTAATCACAAATCTGGTTCTTTACGTATCAAGGAAGGAAAAAATGGAAAATTAGATCTAGACCAATAGTCGATGACATCTTAATGGTAAAAGATGTTTTCAGATTTTTTTCCCACCAAACCAAGATATCAACAGCACTCTTGCGTGCCAAGGAATGAAAGATCAGATTGAATCGATAGTCGGTTACATCTTAATGGTGAAAGACATTTTCAGACCTTCCCCACAAAACCAGGATATCGAATTAATGTTCCTCTTCATTTGGCATGCAGGAGACTCGCAAAGAATGATAAAAACCATAAAAATTCGCATCCCAATAAGCTTTGGAGTGGAAATGGTAGAAAATTAGATACAGATGCACAGTTGCCATTGACTTCCCTTTTTAATTTGGACCATCCATGTGTGATATTTGAGTTAAGATTGGCCTAGGGGTTCCTTTTTACTTTTTACATCTTTTGGAAAAAATGCAAAATTTCTCAATTTGCTCCACCCTCCGCCTTTGAAAAATGGGCTTGACACGTGTCCCAATGTGGGTCCTAAAGGAACCGTGGCTAAATTCTGCTATTTCACCTCTTTTTTGGAAAAAGGAAATTTTCCAAATTTTCTTCGTAGCTATGCCCTTCTAATTTTTGTTTCTAATGTGGGTCCTAGTGGAACCACGCTTCCTTTTTACACTTTTAACCCCTTTCTCCACAAAAGGAAAATTTTCCAAATTTCCCCCGAAAGTCTGCACTCTACCGTTGACTAGAATTTTTTTGACTATACTCTTTCGGGCTTGTGAGTCATTTTTATGATTTTAATCTTTTAAATAACAAGGGGCAAACATCCAAGTTGCCCCCAATGGCCCAATTCCTACCTCTTGACTTTTCAAATGGCCACGCATCTCAATGGCACATTTTAAGATGGTCCCCAAGAGAAGAGACCTGAATGAGCGTGTGGTAACCATGTTTCTTAGTTCGAACTGTTTGTTAAAAGTCTTAAGAGTTCAGCGGAAGGCGCCATGTGTCCAAGGTCTGAGACAGTCTTCTTCGGCCATTAAAA
The DNA here is from genome assembly GCA_018340775.1 of Taxus wallichiana var. yunnanensis. Classification (NCBI taxonomy): domain Eukaryota; kingdom Viridiplantae; phylum Streptophyta; class Pinopsida; order Cupressales; family Taxaceae; genus Taxus; species Taxus wallichiana. The sequence goes on along the minus strand of CM031237.1, from coordinate 871,029,798 downwards.
AGTCCAAGAAAAAGGAAGAGTGAGCGGAAACCTCTAAGTGTCCTCTTGGCGCTTCTTTAAGATAAAATTCAAGGGCCGGTACCCAAACATGCGCGGTCCCTCCACATTTCTCAAGCTCTTAGGAATTTGCTGAAAATTCTAAGGAAGGAAGACCCTGCAGAAACCTCCATGTGTCTTTATGGTGCAAATTCAACATGGTCCCAAAATCGAAGACCTTGAATAAGCATGGGCTCACCACATGTCCACAGATTGCCAAAACTATATCGATGCATAAAAAAATTCTATGTTCGGGCAAAGAAACAGAATCCTCCACGTGTCCTCCCGTGCAACTCCAAGGCCAAACAAAAGGTGAGTCTTCAAATGAGCGCCGTTCCTCCATGTGGAAAAGTTTTGGGTGGAAATGATCCACAAAGTTTTAGAGTGCCACGCCGAGCCATGTCTAACAAAAAAGGGCCACGTTCCCATTGATGTAGAGCTTTAAAATTGACAGGGGAAACAAACTCGTCGAGCCGTAAATGCAGGGGAAACCACTGTTTGAGCCCGAGATGAAATTTTCTTCAAGGACAAAGAATTTTGAAATGTTGTAAGGTTCACACATGACCCTTCGAGCTATATCCATTCACATTTCTTCAAGTACCTGGGACAAAACGGAAGGTTCAACAACACACGACTATGGAAAATGGAAGGAAAGGAATTGCCCGATTTTTACACCTAATTGACAGAAACCTTCAGATGGACAGAGGAAAAAATCAACAAATTCAGGGCTTTTAAGTGACCTTCGACCAAGGAGGAACCAATCATGGAAACCGAATGGATGATAGAGTCCTCGTGTACCAGATCACCGTGAGACAAAAATGTTACAAAAGCTATAAACTAAGGGGTTTTAGTGGCAAATGGCGTGAGACTAATTGGAGCACCAACAAAAGGTACCATAATTTAATTACTTGATTAATTTCTTTCTTCTCTTTAATCAATGATCAAATCCAAATGGTCATCCTTAAACTTAGTCAATTTGTTTCATTATCCCATTAGCTTTAATATTTCACATTTCATTAATTTACTAAAACATATTAGGAATTAGGAAAAAGACTCACACACAAGGTAATTAAATGGCCCCATTCATTCATCTACACATACCCTTACAATTTATTTAAACATCTATAAAATATATTCCTACCAAACAAAAGTAGGGTTGATCCTCAACCCTTAGATTAAACCAATCTTGGCCATTAGATCCTAGGGTTCCAAACTAACCCTAAAAATCCTTATGAATTCTTATTAAAACCTTTCCTTTATTCTATTCTTCTCATTTGGTCTATTTTATTTTGTTAAAATTGCAGGTTGGAGAGAAGGAAGCCATGGGAGAAAGAGAGGAAGAACTATGGAGGATTTTCTTCAAGAGGATCAAGCTTAGATTTGTTTAGATTGTAGATTTATCATTGTAGTTCTTTCATTCAAGGATAGAAGGAGGTTTTCCTTTCCAAACTAGTTTTTATTTCAAGCCATTTGTATTTGGGGTTCTTTATTTGGGGCAAACCCTACCCTCATTAACATAAATGAAAAAGAGTGATTTTAATTTACCATTTGAAGATTTTATTGCTTAAAACCATGAGATTTTCCATTGTTTGATTGCTGGGAAGTCCTTAGTAAATTTACATGCTTAAAATTTTAGTTATTACAAGTTATAAATTACACAGACATGGAACTGGAAATTTCCACTACAAGTGACAGGGCTTCCGCCTAGAGCAGGCCGGTGGTCCTCGGACCTCCATCCCACTTGGGTGACAAACCATGAACCTCCACCTTATGAATCAGAGGTTCGATACCGCTTCTTTTCCTAAGCGGCGGTTACGAGACCATCACTCTACATAGGATGGTGGTCCTGTTTCTTAGAAATAGTACCATCAAACCTGAGATTTAAAAAAAAAAAAGTTACTAAAGTGTTCTAAGATTCATTCTGAGATAAATTTTATATGCCTAAAGTTTCCAGTTGTAGGAATTAATTCCATCTATTCATTTAATAGTTTAAAATTACTTATTTTGAAAGCATTTCTTGTTCAATAAAAAAACTACAATATCATTTTCATTTTGTTCAACAAATTTTTCTTCCAATTCCAAAAGTAAAAAGATCTAAATCTACTTCTAGTATTGTTATTTTTCCTTACCACAAAATGCAACATTTCAATTATAACAACATACTTCAAATTTGTAGTTCATTTTCCATTTTCACTACAACTTCTTTACTCAAAATAACTATAACACTTTATTCTACATTCAAGTTTTCCATGCATACATTATTTGTATCTACAACTTCTATATTTCTTCTTTCACATGTTCAATAAAACAACTTCACTAAACTATTACACAAGCTTTCCATTTTGATTCTTTTCTTTCTATACAATAATTTAATGAGAAGGGAGTTTTACAACTTTTCAATGAATTTTTTCAAAGAATGTTACATCTTACAAGGCTACATTTCCTTTAAATAAAATACAATATTACAATCTTCCACCTTGAGTGGGAATAAAAAGAAGACTCTACTACAAGGAAGGTGTAACGCCCGCTAAGAATCTCCAACTTGAGACGCATGAACAACCTCGATTAAGTTAGAATTTTAAGGAATAATTTTATTTTTTAAAAATGTTCACAAGAATATTTTTAGAGTCCATTACAAAAATTATCAAATCACCTTACAAAACACTAATAGAGAGAAAGTTATCCCGAGAACGGTTAAATTTCCCTTAGCTGATAATCCAACTATTTAAAATTAGATCAACACTAAGCAAAACAATTCTTGATTAAACTTACAGGGTAAGAAGACCCAAGATAATTAAATACCCTAGGTGTTTAATTCTATAAGTTTTCAACAATTAACAAGGTCTAACAGTCAGGAGGAGAATACACATTTAAACTAATAGGGTAAATTCTCACTTACCCACTCCCAGAACTCTCTTAAAATATTCAACTTGATTTTTCTTATATTTAACATGCTAAAAACTTCTTGAAAACATTCCCATTAGATAGGAAATTTCCTCACCTTTCTAGTGATATAAAGAAGTCCTTCTAACTCTTCATATTTCTCAAGTTATGGGTCGGCAATATTTTCCCCAAGAGCGGGCCTGTGGGCTTGGGAAGAAAATTTTCCCTAACTCGACCTGCAGGCTTTGGAGAGAGATTTTTCCCTTGGTGCTTTTGGGTGAAAAGCAGCAATTGACTTCCGCATGACCACAAGTCTGTAGCGGGGCTTCACGCCTAAGAAGATGAAATTTTGAACTTGGGGTCCGCTAATGACACGTGTCCAAAATCCTAGCCTCAGTGGGATGGCAGGTCACTAGAGATAAGATGGAAAATTTGAATTTTAGTTCAGAGGGGCGAAAAGGGGAAATTTGGTCCACTCCTCCGCCGAAGCGCAGGGCCGCCACATGTCAGTCAACTATTAGCTGAGGGTCGGTGGACTGCCAGAAGTTCTAGAAATTTTGAGTTTTATCTTAAAGAGTGCAAAGGTGAAAAAATACATAAGCCTCCACTGATATCACATGATACCACGTGTTAGACCCTCATTGGCTGCAGATCATCGGGCCATCGGGAGGACATAAGAAAATTTGACTTTTGAAGCGCAGGGTTTCAAAACACTCCGCTCTTCCACTAACGTCTAAGGAAGCCACGTGGCAGTCCCTCATTGGCCGCGGGGTGGCGGGGCCATGGAGGAAAAATTTCCAAATAATTTTTTTGGACTTAGATCATTTTATTCATTTAAATTTGACAGTTAGATTATTTTGAGCCCGAAATGAAGTAAAAACTTCAGAAGGCCATAACTTTTGATAGGGAACTCAGTTTTTACAAACAAGGACTTTCTGGAAATCTCTCGACGTCCTCTTTGCATAAAAACCTTAAGAATTTTATTTTGATAAATTTTAAAGGGTAAATTTTGAGAAAACATCTTTCTATCACTTAGAAGTGAACTGGTATTGTTAACTTATCAATTTTGTTCAAATTTTCATTAATTATTTTTCATCTTGCCAAATAGGCATGAAGGATTTCACTTGGAAGGTTTTAGGATAGATTGCAAGATTAAATTTGCTTGATTGATTTGCATTCAAAATTACCAATGTTCACACAACAGAAGACCTACAATTTCACCTTTACTTGATTTGAAGGGTTCTTTAAAAATTTCTTGAGTGTTTTAGTTTAGTTTGGGGATCATTTTGATCTCATTAAGTCCAATTGAATATTTCATTTGTCTCTTATAGATTTACAGGGTTGTTTTGGACATTTGATAAAAAGGAATTTGTAAAGTATACGGTGAAGTAGAAATGAAGTTTGTACATTTCAAGAACAGAGATTAAACTATCTCTTTTGCCATGCAATGAAAACATTGAATTTATTCCATGTTAGTTTTAAATAGTTTTCTTTCCTTCAATCAAAAGATAAAGACAAGAATGTAACTTCTATATATATATATTATTTTTTTATTTAAACATTTCAAATGAGACAGAGCAGTGCAATATTTCATCATACGTGCTTCCAGTTCCTTTTCACTTTTACAACAGAGATTTCCTACTGTATATCAAGCACATATTTCCAATGGAAATAATATCATATGAACAAGGAAAAACACTTCTATTAATTCAAAGGAATCTCTTACAACTTCTTTCCCATTTATTTTCAAATACAACATACCAAAAGCATATCTTTCTTTTTTGTTCACAGAACTGAATGCTAGATATATTCTTCCATAATCAATTACAACTTTCATAGCTAAAACAGAGTAGTATTTCCAACACAATAATATACAAGATCATTCACTTCAAGTGAAAAAGGGTTACAATAAGAATAATCTCAACAAGGACTGTCAAACTTGTCTTTCTTTTTTTTTTTTCCATTCCATTTCAAAAGACAGCATACAAATCTTCTTTTCCTTTCTCAGAATAACATTACAGGAGTATGTCCTTTCACATTCAAATAGAATTTTATTTCCAAAATAGAATACTATCCAATCCAATAATATTACAAGTCATCCACTTGAAGTGGGGAAATGGGTTTACAAAAAGAAGTTTCACAAAGGACAACCAAACTCTGTCTTCTTTCACAGCTCCAAAACAATAGTATGAATTTCCATCATTCTCCAATTTGATCACAATAGAATAGGGAAAAGGCAACACTCTCCACCCAACCAAGACATCCAATGAAAAGGAGAAGCCATCCTTCTTCATTGGCCCCCAAGCCCCAACCATATTGCAATTAGAAATATTTTTCAACACATGGCAACAACAAGCTTCCACAACACAAGACAAATTTCTCATTCAAAACACAGTCCAAAAACAGAATGCAATTTACAACCACATTAAAACATAACAAACAAAACTTAGGCTTCACCATGCAAGCCAAAGGAGCAAGAAACTATGGGGATGCTTCTTATGCCTCCCAAAGGGGAAATGGGTATCACCACCTGAGAACAAACCACCAATATATATATATATATATATATATATATATATATATATATATATCAAATCCCCGACATGCCCTTATGCCTCCCCAAAGTACCCCTTATTCATCACATTTGCTTATGCCTCCCAAACTCTTATGGCACCCCATAACGAGTAAAGAAATACATGCTATTTCTTTGTAAGATGGAACCCCAAATCCCAAATCCCTCCGGACTTATAGCTTCCAAAAACACTTATGCCTCCAAATGTAAATGCCCCATAGTCTTCTCCTACACCATCCCTAGGCCATCTACCCCAAACATCCCACACACATGCCAAAACATTCACAATAATAACATTTGCACAAATAAAAGAAGAGCATTTCAATATCCAAGCTCTTACCTCTCCATAATGGAGTTTGTTTCAAGTTCCAAACAGAAAGATTTCCAATGTAAAACAACCTAGGATCAATGAAACATAGCTCTGTAAAAGCCTACAAATTCTATCCATAAGCAAGGGCTCCAAATAGCAAAAGAATTTGCCCCAAAATAAGTATCCAAAAGTGAAGCAACCAAAAGAGTGTAACCCCAAAACAAGAAAATGAATTCAAATATATAGAAGGGGGAAGAGAGGAGGATGAGGTGGATCTATGTAGGATGCCACATCACACATCCTCAACTCCAACTCACAAGTCAACTTCAATATCCAAGGCACAATAAATAAGTAGGTGAATAATATGACAGTTTTACTTACACACTCAAATCCAGCCCATACCCCAAAGGACTAAAATTAATAACATGTAAGAAAGTGCAATTAAAACATTCATCTTGACTTACAAAAATGCACAAAGAAGGTCTAAATTTAGACTCTCCAACCATAGGTAAGGTTGGTATGCAAATTTAAGAGGTATGGGACAAGTTTAACTTGTCCCACAAGCCTCCAAAATCAGTCTCGGACAATTTTGAATTCCAAAGAAGATGAAGTGTTTCATACTCCAAATTTTACTTACATATCTCTTACACATTGCTTACACATACCTTACAACATTTAATACAAGAGTCAACCACTCCAATAATTACTTTCTTATGACCCAATTTAATTAATTTATTTTAACAATATGATTACTCACATTATATACCACAATTTATTTAAATAAAAGGGGTAAACACATCACTTAATAAACACATACAACATCAATAACAAGAAACCAAATAAATAAATACACATAACCCTTGGTCACATTTAAATGTGACCCAACCCCCTCCCCCCACCCCACCCCCACGAGAATCCCTAACACAATCAAACACATACAAACAAATACAAGTTGCCATAGTGACCTTGTTGAATTCATCTATAATTCCAATGTGGTTGGTCTCCAATCCCCCGATGTTTGTTATGATATTTTAAACCTGTAAAATATAAATACCTCCTTCAGCCTCATGGCCATATTAGAACATCCAAAATGAATATAAATATAATCCCAAAATCATCCATATATATGAATCACAACAACATCAAGGAAACTAACAATATCATTTGCAATTTTATCAACCACTATATGGTCATCAAATTTAATTCAATTTTCTAGGTCTACTCATTATATCCAATATCACATGTCTCGAATAGCATTCATAAATATAATCATGTCGAACAGTATATCATTATCAATATATAAAAAGTTTCCAATAATCATCATGCACCATATATGAATCAAAGTCAACAATCATCCATGATCTAACATCTAACATCATACTAAATCAGAATCATAACAATGTCCCTAATATAGTCATTAGTGTAATAATCAATATCAAAAAGGTGTCGAAGGGAAGTGAGAACTATAGAAGGATTGATTTTGGACACCAACATAGCTCCAACTTTCACATCACCAACAAGATCTCCACCAAGCTTCATTTGATCACCAAAAAAAAGGGGGGAGAGGCAACACTCTCCACCCAACCAAGAATTCCAATGAGGAGGAGAAGCCATCCTCCTCATTGGCCCCCAGAGCCCCACCCACATTGCAATGTAAAATGGATTCAACCATGGAAACAAACAAGATTCCACAACACAAACAACTCAATGCTTCAATCACAAGAAGAACTAACAAAATATACAAGGCTTCAAATATGAAAAATCCAAAGGAGAAAGAACCTATGGGGAGGTCACTTATGCCTCCCAATGGGAAATGAGTGCCCACCTTAAAAACCTCCAATAAACATCTCAAACCCCTACACACTCTTATGCCTCCCTCAAGAACCTCTTATGCCTCCCCCATTCTCTTATGCCTCCCTACAATCTCTTATCACTACAAGAAAATGGGTCCTATATCCACAATTTTTTCACAAATTTGTTGTGGATATCTTATCTAGAATTGTGAATCCAATTTTGTGGACTCCACCCACAATTATTTTGTGGAAACATTAATTGTGAAAAATATTGTGAGAATTCCACAATTTAATAATTGTAGCGATTTTCACAATTAAAATTATTGTGACAATTTTCACAATAGTAAATATGTTGTGGTTTCACAAATTTAAAATTGTGACATGTGCTACAACAACAATTTGACAACTAGATTAACAATTTTAAATTGTAAATATTAATACAAAATTAATTTTTTTAAAAACTAATATTATAGATATTATTACTAAAAATTTAAAAATATTACAATACCAATATTATATCTTTTCAAAAATAATACAATTTTTAGAGTATATATACATTAAAATATGTAAAATCTTCAATTTTAATTATTATAATAAAATTAATTTTTTCCGATAAATTTAAATCTAATGTCCATAAAATTTAATAATAGATATATTCACAATATTTCTTTATGTTTTGTAATATAATTAAATATTCTTAATTTAATATATCACAATAACTAAAGTTTAACTTTTTGATTATTGATAACTTTTCATACTTTTAAGATTTTAAATAAATTATTGATTAAATGATGTAATAATGTATTGATTGAAATATATTACTTTATAATGTTTGAAAATATTAAGAATGCATATATTTTTAAAAGATAAATTAAATTATAATATGATAAGATATACTAAACGTATAAATGATAATAATTAGATTTTTAACTATCTTTATAAAAATATTCCTACAATAATAAAAATTATTTAATGTATTAAAATTAGAATTTAAATTTTATTAATAGAGATATAATCAAGAAATATTTTTTTATCTTTATTACATGTATGATAAAATAGATGATTTTATAAGTGTCATTAAGATTTTTCTATTTAATATAATTCATAAATTATTGTTTTTAGTTTAAATTGAGGTTTTTTATTTGTTTTTGTATTTTGGTGCCTGAACTTTTTGTTGGTACAAATGTTAAATGTAAAAAAAAAACAATTAATACCACACTTAACACAACATTTTTTCTGAAATATTTCTTTCAATTTTTTTTATCAAACATCCATTAATGAACTGAAACATTGTTCTTCTACTATCGAATACTACTTCGATTAATAGACCTCTGTAGTCCACAAACACACCCTTGTAGGGTATATCTCTCATCTTTAAAAACTACCACTTAATCCCTCATATGCAACCAAGAACAAAAATTATCTCTCATCTTTAAAGAACAAGAACCAAAGCACTCCCAAAATCCTCTAACTCCAAAAAAATGCAAGAGCACAAAAGAATGAATTAAACACAATCAAGCAAAATAACTTGATTAAATAGAAAAGGGAGAGAGGAGGGTGAGGTGGCTCCATGTAGGATGCCACATCACTCATCCTCAACTCCACCTCAAAAGTCAAATTTCAAACTCCAAAGCACAATTAATAAGTGGGTGAAGAAATGACATATTACTTGCACACACAAACCAAGCCCACACCTCCTAAGGACAAAATTAATTACATGAAAGAAAGTGCAATAATATTTTACCTTTTTGTCTTCCCAAAACACCTAAAGGGGTCTAATTTTTACCCCCCAACCCATAGGTAGGGTTGGCATAGCCATTTAAGAGGTGTGGGACAAGTTTGACTTGTCCCACAAGCTTCCAAATTTGGCCTCTAAGGCCAAATTCGAATTTCCATGAAGGGGTAGAGTGTACAACACTCAAGATCCCCAAGCACTCAACTTACAACACAAAATCCAAGAGAAATATACTTTAATAAATGAATTCCTTTGGTCACATCTATAATTAGTTTAGGACAAGATTAAATTAGCTCTAATTAAGACACTACAACCCATTAATAATAAAGGGTAAAATACATACCCCAAATTCCAAATAATTAATACAATGAATTACATCACTAAAAATTGCATACTAACATCAATAAAAAGGAAAGCTAAATAAAAGACAAAACATAACCCCTTGGTCACAATTTCCCCCTAACAATAATTCCAACACACACACAAATACATGTTGCCATGGTGACCCTTGTTGAATTCACCTAGAATTCCAATGTGGTTGGTCTCCAATCCCTCGTAGTTTGTTGTGATATGTTTACCTACAAAACACACAAGTACCCTTCTAGCCCCATGGCCATATTAACGATGTCGAAGTAATAAAACACTTACATCTAACTATCAATTTTAAAGAATTAAAATCTCAACTACTATTGTTAAGACGAAGTAATTTAACAATTATTCCCATTTTCAAACTTTCAATTCTACCCATACATCAGTTTGTAACTAAGATCAAATACCAACTGGATCATCAGATTAAAGCAATACTTTCACTCATTCACAATTTCACCAATCTCCAATATCAATTAAATCACAAAATAAATTTGAACATCATAATAAAAACCAATACGAAAACGATTCAAATATCAACATATATTTATCTGACAACACATCATTTTCTTCCATACTAAATGTCTATCAAAAGTTAATTATTTCAGTTACAATAATGTCTATCCTTCAATTCCCATATCACAACATGTAAATGTTGTCTGCTCTATTAGCATCTTTCGGTAATAAAGAAAAATAGTGTCCATGTGTTCAGTCACAAAGATAAACTAAATAAATACAAAAACAATATCGAAGAGTAATGCTTATCACAATCAAATTATGACAATGCAAACATTCTAGCTAATTGTTTTATCCTTAAAAGTCCATCATGGTCCACAGTACAACATATAGTTAAAATAACAATAACCAAAACACAATGGAGTCATGATGCCCCGCACAACTTATTAGTATGCTAATTAGAATAAAGTAGCAAGGTTTACGATTATAACAATTCGGAAAAGATAATCATGTTTCATTTAGTGTTGAAGAGAAGTGGGCATTACAGGTCACACCTTTGATTTGATGACGTTTGTGTTTGTGTTTTTGTTTTTATTTTTATGTTCGTAATGTGGTTTTGGTGTGTGTTGTTCAATAAATGAGCGGAGCATGTTCTAGTTTGATACCTCATGAATCAAAGAAATTGTGAGTAGAGAAAAGTAATAAGTAGCACTTGGTTCTTATGTAAACGGTTTGTGGAAATCTGAGAAACCACCAAAGTGTTTAGGTGAGGCGGATGTCACCTCTAGGTTCATGGTGAGCTTGTAGTCGGAAAACCATATGGGTTCATGGTAATCCAAGGAAACTAGAAACCAACAAGGTGTTCTCAAGGTTGGATGTGCTCAGTCACTTCTAGGTTTGTGGTAATCCTGTGGGGAAAAACCAAGGTGTCACCAAGACCAAGAATCCAGATGCTGGCATGCCACCTCAAAGGTGAGCATAGGCTACATGGAGAGTGTAATAAACTTTTTACTATGTTTGGAATAAGAGGGGGTCCATTATCTAGAAATATGATGTTTGTAAGATCAATGTAATAAGGGGGGAATGTTGGCATATTACATTGTGGTTGTTCATCTTCCTCAACGGGTGTGTGAACCTTCAACATCCTCACTTTGCCCTTTGGGATTCCATTCCCTCTACGACATGTATATATGCAGATGTAATATATTATTTTGGGTATCCAATGTAATTCATCATTCATTATTTTCTCGATACCTTTTGTCTACCAACTTTTCTAACTTAATGATATATTATGACCCTTATGCAAATGATAAACAATTATAATGTATATATATTTTATTTATTTATTTGATGGGAAAAAATTGTTAACTAAAATTTTAAGAAGGGCATCTACTTCAATTAATGCCTAGGGCGCTCCTAACCTTTAATTTGGCTCTAATCTATCTAGGGTCATATATATAACTACACCATTTATAACAACCCACCCATTGAGTATAGGAAATATTACATCGCACTATGTTAAAACATATTTTTAATGTAGCTTATCTCTCAACACTCAAAATATGGGCTTGCAAGACTTGATAGTGATAGTTAACAATGTCTTTATGGATATTCGATAGACCACTAACATTGTCCCTTTTCCTTAAGTTTATTAATTTGTTTAACTATAACATTTTTGGATTTTATTTTATTTTATCTATTGTGGGAGATTCTATCTTTATCTTTTAGCATGTGTGGTTGATCTTAGATATGAGCACTATGAACCTACCGAAAATTTAAATATTTAGTCTTATTGAAAAGTGTTGAAGCTTACAGCTTGTAATGATTTATTAATGGGAGAGAGCTCTAGCTATTGAGACACCTTGTTGGATATTTAGTACTTCCCTAAGGTAGCATACTATATAGCCTTCACCTTCATTTATGTAGTTATTATTATTTGTAGCTTGTAAAAATAAGACATGTTTATTATTTTTCATAAACAAATATATACTTCTCACATTAATAAACTTGCACAAATTTTAACCAAATAATAATAAAAATAAAATTATCTTTAATTTGAATGGTCTCAGTAAATTGTATTAGCTTGTAGGTAGCCAATCACTAGCAAATAGGTCTTCTCTAATTTTATATGGTCCATAGGTCTTTTTGTGTTTTTCATGTAAAATTTCGCCACCAAGATCAATCCTAGGATATTTTATTTCTCTTGTTCACTCCTTATCTCGAACATTTTTTCTACACCTGTACTTCACATACATACCGCCTTCTATTAAAGGAGAGATTACCTCGATCATTATCTAAATTAGAAAAAAATTCTCAAAACCCTTAAAAAGGTGGTTGTGCAATCAATAATAACCATCCACTAATTAATTCATTCTCTTCCTATGAATTGAGGATGAGTTCATAGATTCCAAATCTTCCAAAGATAGATAAGAGTGTCATTCTTATGTCTTTTATCATATTAGGTAAAAAGTTACTTTTGAAGGGGACCAAAACCCATGGTTACAAAGGAGAAAATATATAGCAATAAGGGTCAAAAGGAGCAATCTCTACTAGTGGCCAAGAGAGATAGTTACAACAACAACACACAACCAAAGCAAAAATAAAAAAATACAACATTTTAACCATGAGGTTCTAGTACACGGATATCAACTAAATTTTGAGGGGATTTTTGAACTTTTCCTTTTTTTCTTATTTCCCACAGTAATCCATCCTTCATCAACATTAGGATTTACATTTTCTTTAGAGTGAATCGAATGATAATTTCTAGATTCTCCAAATGCTCAAGAGATTGAGACATGGGAGGAGAGGGAATGGAATCTTCAACCACAAAGAAGAGGTGAAATGATACCACATGGATTGGTGAATGAAAGGCCTCCACATTCTTCCAAACATGAACATCTTCATTCGCAGAGTCCGCCTCGTAATCACTATCTAGTTGGTTGTTAACAAACAAATGATTAGGGTCAAATTTCTTCCACCATGAAGACGTTCCTTTACATTTTTCCCCATTTTACATTCACCAACTAAGTGACTAATGGAGAAACAAGACCTACACCTGAAAGGAAATCCTTCATAATTCGAATTTGAGTCCAAGTACAATCCTCAATTATGAGATTAATGGTGGCCGAGAAATCATTTTGGGTATCCATATAAACTAGAATACGGGCATATGTGGTAAAATAGAAAACATATGTATTTCTATCAATGGATAGACATTTACCCAAGGATTCCCCTATTGGAACTAAGAAGTTTTCACTCCAAAACATGAGGGAAAGTAAGGAAATTAGACCTAAATCAGTTTGACATTAAAGTCTTCGATCACGGGGTCGAACATAGGAAACCACGCTTTATAAGAAGAAAATGAGATTTCAAATATCAAACTTTACCAAATATCACATCTAAATCGCTAGCTTTGTCAAAAATTATAATGAAAATTTCTCTAGTCGTGGTGTAAATATTAAGTTCACCTTCCATAAGAGGCTTCAAGCGATCTCGTGATCCATTCATGGACAAAGCAGGAGACATGGGAAAAGGTTATTGAACCTACAAATGAGTGCAATCCTCTTGAAAAAATCTTCAATTTGAAGAACCTCAGCCCAAAATGAAACAAATGGAGAAATTTTAGAAGACACCATAGGCTTGGAGTGTGGTCTATAGGAGGATTTGGCAAAGCATCCATGTAGTGACAACTTCCCTTTGATACCAATCATGATATTGTTGATTATATTATGGACATGATTATGGATGTTATTATATTATGATGATATATGTTAGATCATGGATTATTGTTGACTTGATTCAGTTATGATGTATGATGATTATTAGAGGAATTTTGAATATTGATGATGATATACTATTTGACATGGTTATGCTATGGATTTTGTTTGGACATGTGATATTTGAATATTGTGAGTAGACCTAGAAATAGAAATTATTGGATGATGATATAGTTGCTTTGATAAAAACTATAAATGATATTGTCGATTGCTTTGATGTTGTTCGATTCATATATCTAGATTATTTCAGAATTATATTTATATTATTTTGGATGTTCGATATGGCCACGAGGCTGAAGGAGGTATTTGTGATTTGTGGGTAAAAATATCACAACAAACATCGGGCAATCGGAGACCAACCACATTGGAATTCTAGATGAATTCAACAAGGTCGCCATGACAACTTGTTTTGTTAGGGGTACCGATGGGTGGGACCACCATTAAATGTGACCAGGGGGTTATGTGTATTTGTTTATGTGACCCTTTGGTTTAATGTTGCATATGTTTATTTTGTGATGCATTTACCCCTTTCTTTATTTATTAAATGTTGTATTAATATTCTAGGCAAGCATGTTGTTAATATTAATTAAATTAAATATGTCATAAGAAAGTAATTAATATGGTTGTTGGCTATGATTTAAAGTGTTGTAAGAATGATTTAATAATGTGTAAGTAATATGTAAGTGATGTGTAAGTTAAATTCTTGAGTGTGAAACACTCCACCTTCTTAGAAATTCGAATTTGTTCTTGGAGGCTGATTTTGGAGGGTTGTAGGAAAAGTTAAACTTGTCCCATACATCTTAAATTTATTTACCAACCATACCTATGGTTGGAGAGTTGAAATTTGACTTTTATAATGCCTTTTTAGAAGGAAAATTGTAGGTTTTTATGGCACTTTTATTACATGATTTAATTTCTTTCCTTTTGGGTGTGAGTTGGATTTGAGTGTGTAAGTAAACTGTCATTTTATTTACCCACCTATTTATTATGCATTGGAGAATGAAGTTGACCTTTTGTTTGAGTTGAGGATGTGTGATGGGGCATCTTACATGGATCCACCTCATCCTCTTCCCTTCCCTCTTCTATAAAATTTGAATGGCTTGCCTTGTTTTGGGGTTACTTCACTTTGGATACTTGCTTCCCGGGTGAATTCTTTTGTTGTTCTTGGGATATCTTGCTTTTGGATCAGTTTGGAAGATTGTGGAAGACTTGTCCTTGGTTGAATTTAAGATTGTTTGCTTGGAAAAAACTATTGTTTGGAACTTGGGAAACTCCATCATGGAGAGGTAAGAACATGGCTCTTGAAATGCTCTACTTGTATGAATTTATATGTTAATGTTTGAATGTTTTGGTATGTTGTGTGTTGTTGGGTAGATGGCCTAGGAATGGTGTAGGAGAAGACTATGCGGTTTAATGTGTGGGAGGCACAAGTGTGTTTTAGGGAGGTATAAGTGTGGAGGGATTACGGATTTAGGTTCCACCTTAGAAAGAAATAGCTTACATTTATTTACTCGTTATGGGGTGCCATAAGAGGTAGGGGAGGCATAAGAAAATGTGAGGAATAAGGGGTACTTTGGGGAGGCATAAGGAATGTCAGGGCTATGATATACTATATTTTGGCAGCTTTGTAATTTAGGTAGTGATACACATTTTCCCTTTTGGGAGGCATAACAAGCATCGAGCATAGTTTCTTTCTCCTTTGTCTTGCTTGATGAATCCTTAGTATTGTTTGTCATGTTTTAATGTAGTTGAAAACTACATTCAATTTTTGAAAATGTGTTTTATTGTTAAAGTCTTGCTTGTGTGTTTGTGGAAGCCTTTTGTTTCCATGAGTTGGATCACATCTTTAATTGCATTTTGGTTGGGGCTTGGTGGCACATGAAGAAGGATGGCTTCTCCTCTTAATCGGATGTCTTGGTTGGGTGGAGAGCATTTCCTTTCTCCTACTCTTGTTGTGATTTCAATGTGAGAGAATGAGATTTATGCACTTGTTGTTCGAGGCCGAGTAAAAGAAAGCTTGAGCTTCCTCGCAGAGATAAAGTTTATTATAAGCTTTCCCACATGCAATGGAGGAACTTTTAAATGTCTTGTAATCGAAAGATGTGGTATTGTTTATGAAAGTTGTGAAGTGAAATGTAAAGGAAATAATTTTTTTTTTTCAAAGCATTTGAAAGAACGTGAAAGAATTTCATTCTATATGATGATCTTGAAGAATGAAAGAAAGGTTGTAAAGTTGTATTTTGGAATAAATAAAGGATTGCATTACCTTATCAATTTGTGTTGTTTTTTTAAGATTGAACATATAAATGTGAATTGAAATCTCTTCTTGAAAGAAGTAAATGCGTATGAAGCAAAATGTAAAACTCTATCTTTTGAAATGTGTAAAGTTGAAAATCAGAATTGTATTTTCTTTTTCTTTTTTGAATGTTTGGAATTGAATCAAATAAATGTTTAAAATTTGAATTGCAGCACATTATAATACTTGGAAAAAGGAAATGGCAATTAAACACTTTTAAATTTGATCTCTGCTATGTATTTTCAAAATGGCAATTACTTTACCTAAAATACAAAGTTCAAACCTACAACAATGAAATAATAGATTAAACTATTAAAATGAAGTAGTTTTCCCTAATTGAATCCAACTAGAAAAAAATACTTAAAAGAAATCTTTTAAAACAATACAAAACCAAGTTCAAATTTTTCACCGTCGTTTTGCTCTCAAAATTGTAAAATTTTTAATTGAACTCTATCAAATACCTCGAAAAATTAACCTAAATCCACTTAAGAACAATTCTCTATGTTTATTTGACATGTTGAGAGAGAAACAAGAACAAATTGAACAAAATTTTATAAATTAAAATTTACCAATTCGAATCCGTAAAAGCTTGAGATCATTTTCTTAAAATTCACCCCTTAAAATTTATCAAAATCAAAAATTCAGCATGCCCGTGTATAGATGACGCTCAAGATATTTACAAAGTCCTTATTTTCCCAAAACCGAACTCTCTATCAAAAGTTATGGCCTTTCAAGTTTTTATTCAATCGGCGTTAAAAAAATTGGGAAAAGTTTCCTCGAGGGCTCAAGGGCCCAAATTTTCCTCGTGCTTTGGAATTATTTTTGAATTTTTTTAATTGTTCCCCGCCACCCTACCAGCCCGTAGCCAATCATAGGTTTCTAAGTGGCACCATGCGTGTTAGCAGAGGGGCGGATCTCTTTTTTAACTTAGCGCTCCCAAAATTTTGGGAAAATTTTCAAATTTTTCTCTACCGGCCTGCAACCAATCGTAGGCTGCCATGTGGCTCAATAATGCATCGGTGGAGGAGCAAGACCCTTTTCCCTTTGATCTTCAAAATTGTTTGGGAAAAATTTCCAAATTTTCCTTCTGGGTGTGGAACCTTATTTCTACCCACCGCCTGCTTTCCCCACATTGAATTACGAGACACCACGTGTCCTCGCACTCATGGGAGCGCAGGAACAATAGTGGCTTCTCTCCCGCGTGGGAAATTTTTCCAAAATGTTCCCATCACTCCATTTTACTCGCGTTGGCTTAGAAGGTGCCACATCTCCCGGAAGACTCACAGGGGTGTGGCCACAAAGTTAGTTATTCACCCTATGTGGGAAACTTTCCAAAGTCTCCCTGCGGCCCGCCGAATTTCCCTTGGGAAAATTTTCATCCCTAGGCCCGCAAGCCCACTCTTGGGGAAAATTTTCACCCTAAAGCCCGCCGGCCCATAATTTGGAAATATGAGGATTTACGAGGACTTATTTATATCATTGAAAGGTGAGTAAATTTCCTATCTAATGGGAATAATATAGGGAAATTTTGAACGCATTAAGTTTGAGAAAATCAAGTTCAACCTTTAATCCTGTTAGAGAGTGGGTATTGTGAGGAATTACCCTCTCAACCTTACCGAATCTTCTAACCCTAAATTTTGGACCTTATGAGCCCTAATAATTGTTAATAAAGGAAAAGTATGTTCTTGTGAATTATAATTGTTCGAACTTGTTAGTGTTAGTTTTTGCCTTGTAACCTAGTTGTAGACTCTTTTAAACAAAAATATATATATTCCATAATTTTTCCGAACTAATCCTAGGTTGTTCTTAGGTCTCAAGTGGGTTTTTAATGGGCGTTACACTTGGTATCGATCGTGGTTCAAAATCTTGAGCCATTGGGCACACTAGAAAACTTGAGACATGAAACTTAAACCTAGCACACTTGTAAATTCAGAAAACAACTTAGCTAGAATTAACATATTTTAGTAAACATGGAAATTAAGTAAAACTTAGAATAAAGAACTAACTCTCATCTTGCTCGTGCAGGCAGAGGCACGTAGATAAGTTGAGGAGCCTTATTACGTAGACCTAGGCATACCACCACTAGATCATGTTATAAAGCAGCCATCTTACCCCATATTTTGCGTAATATTTAGGATGTTAATGTCGCTCTATGCGGAGGATCAATAGGAGGACATGCAGCCAGACATGATAGAGTCACTTCCATTGAGGGTCATGTATCATCTCAACCCAGTGAGAAGCATGGAGGAGAGAACTTCCATGTAGAGTAAGCTAGAGAAGAGTCACCATAGAGGGCACAGGAGACCAAGTTTCAAGGAATAGAGAGAGGTCTCAGAGCCCTAGGCTTAGGGATGAGCATACACAGGACCTAGAGGCCATCAAACCATAGCTGTAGATCACATTAGGGAGATCCTGAAGCTTCACCATCACATTATTTTGGTGACATAGGTGGATTTCAGGCAGAGGCCTAGTTGGTGAGCTTTAGTAGATGCTTCAAGCTCTGTCCTTATTCTAGCAACATGAAATCTCGTGTTGCGATCTATCTACTAAGGGATGGAGCTGGTGTCTGGTGGCTGACAGAGGAGCAGAAGCTCCATGTTGATTCTAAGATAGTTACCTAGGAGCTCTTTAAGGAGCGTTTCAGAGAGTATGTATTTGTGGATGGAGGTTCATACAATAAATGCGGATAGATGAGTTCCATGATCTCTAATAGGTATCTCTCACAAGAGTTGAGTATGAGAGTAGATTTCTAGATCTACTCCAGTATGTTGATTACATGCAGGATAAGCAAGTGCGGATCCAAAATTTCATCAAGGGTCCGAACCTAGACATTTGAAGTGCAAGGTGCGGATCCATTGTCCATGACATTATCTCGAGGTCGTTGAGAAGGCCTATATAGCATAGGAGACTTGGGGAAACACCAAAGCAGTAGAGACCAAGTCTTGAGACGCATACAAGATGCAGGAAAGTAGATCGAGGGGATAATTACCTCTCCTCGAGGTGGATAGGGTTCAACACAGTCACCTTTTAGACCATAGCAAGAATGTGTAGTAGTCTCACCAACCTTTAGATCTCGCATGCAGATTTTATGCACGAGAGGTCGAGCATGGGGCCTCCTCCTAGGTGTCCCATTTGGACACAAGGAACCAAGAGAGCTCACTCGGTAGGAGCTTGCTAGAAGAGACCTCAGTGAGACCAAAGTTGGATCAACTGGATCCGCACCATAGACCTCCGAGTACGGGTCGGACTGCTACACAGGGGAGAGGATCGTGTGGTTGTTTAGGTTGTTGTGTTACTGAAATTTTTGGAGCGATTGCCCAAATAACCCTAATAACAAGGGTAAGACACAGATCTCGCAGTCTTCTGTGGTGATATGGGGAGCAGTCATAGGATGTATGCAACGGTCAAGAACCACTAGGCAGAGCACCGAGTGAGTACGCTTATTGAGACCACAGTGTAGTATTGGTGGTATTCCCGCCTCCGTTTTTTTTATTTTGGTTCTTCTGATTCTTTTATTGAACCATCTTTAGTAGAGCGATGCAGATGGTGGCAGCTTAGGTAGGGTCATAGTTGGGATGTTGGGATGGCTTCTATAGCCAAGATATCTGTAAAATCCTTAGTTAAGGAGTGTGTGGTGGATTTGGGACCTTTCACCACTACCTCGATCTTCGTATCATTCTTTTGGGTTCTTATGGAGTCATCTTGGATATGGATTGGTTGTCTACACATAGGGCCGGGATGGATTATTACCATAAGATCATATCTTGTGTAGATGATTTGGGAGTTGAGTTGGTGATTTCTAGGGTCGAGACCCATTTCTATTCAAAATCATCTCTCTATGCAGCTTAACCGGTGTGTGTAACAGGGGTTTTCAGTTGTATGTCATGTTACTGATCAAGGTGATAGATTAGAGGATGGATCTAGTGGACCATCGCTAGATGATCACCCCATTCGAGAGAGTTTGTAGATGTCTTTTCAGGGACCTACCAAGGTTACCACCCCCACGTGAGATTGATTTTCACATAGATCTTGTTCCTAGAGCAGAGCTTATCTCACGAGCACCTTATGGGATGACTACCCCAAAGTTCTCACACTCAAGTCATGCAGCTTGAGGGCATTTTGGAGAAAGGCCTTATTCATCCTAGTGTATCCCCTCGGGGTGCACTGGTGATTTTTGTGAAGAAGAATGATGGATCCTTGAGGTTGTGTATTGATTACCGCTAATTTGAACAAAGTAATGATGAAGAATCATTTTCCCCTTCCCTGCATTGATGATTTGTTTGATCAGATGAAGGGAGCCATAACTTTCTCTAAGATAGACCTTAATTCAAAGCTATCATTAGCCGAGGATTTCAGAGGTAGACATTCATAAGACCACCTTCCATATGAGATATGGCCACTATGAGCTCATAGTGGTACCCTTTAACTTAACTAATGCCCTCAAAGTGATTATGAGTTTGATGAATGGGGTATTTAGGACCTTCTTAGATCATTTTGTGCTCATATTCCTTGATGACATTTTGATTTACTCACGTACACGTGAGGAGCACAAGGGGCACCTTCACCATTATCTTTAATGTCTTCGAGAGTAGAAACTTTACGGGAACTTAGAGAAGTGTGCATTCTTTCGTGATGGAGTATTTGGGTCATATAATTTCTAGGGAAGGTATCACCATCGATCCTTCCAAGATTAGAGCTATTATGGATTTTTCTAGCACCCACTACTATGACTGAGGTGCGCAGCTTCATGGGACTATCAAGCTACTACATGAGATTTTTTTAGGACTTCTCTCAGATTGCACACCCCATCACTTCCATTCAGAGGAAAGGGAAGAAGTTTGTTTGGTCAGACAACTACGAGAATGCCTTCAAGATCTGAAGGAATGTCTCACTACAACACCTATTCTTGTAGTGCCGGATCCATAGGGTGAGTTTTTTGTCTACAAGGATGCTTCTTTAGTAGGGCTTGGTGGTGTATTAATGCAGGAGGGCATAGTAGTGGCTTTTTAGTCTTGCAAACTCAAGGATTCCGAGCTTAATTATCTGACTCATGATCTCGATCTTGCGGTAATTGTGCACACTTTGGTTTGATGGAGGCACTTTCTGCTTTGTCATTAATTCTTACTCGACGATCACTTGAGTCTTTGCCACTTCTTCACGTAGCACAATCTCATGGCTCGTTAATGGCATTGGATGGAGTTGCTTTGTGAGTATGATAAGGAGATAGAGCATTTGAAGGGGCGGGATAATGTGGTGGCAGACGGTCTCGGTGAGAGATACATGTGGTTATGGCTACTTTAGTGGGCATAGATTTATGGAGAAGGATCCTTTAGCAACTTCCTCTTGACAGCTACTACATTATAGTTCAAGTAGAGATAGAGTCTCGAGACCCCTCAAGGGGAAGTTTGATGGTTTCTCACTAGAGGCGTAGATGGCCTTCTCAGGCATAGATGTCAAATTTATGTTCCCAGAGAGGGAGGCTTGAGGCAGGACATCTTAGCAGAGGTACATCATGCACCCTTTCAACCCATCCTGGGGTGAAGAAGATACAAGCTTCTTTCATATAGTTATTTCACTAGAGAGGACTTCGCAGAGACGTGGTTCAGTTTGTGTCATGATGTTTAGGTGCCAGAAAGTGAAGAACGAGCATCAAGATCCAGCCACCTTCTTTTTCCTCATGTTATACCAAAATGGAAGTGGGACTCCATTTCCATGGACTTCATTGTTGGGATACCGATGTCGAGATATCACCACGACACCATCATGGTCACGGTTGATAAATTGACAAAAGTGGCTCACATTTCTCTAGTAAAGACCACTTATATGGCTAGTGCAGTGGCATGGGTATATCTTGATGAGATTGTCAAAGTTGATGGGATTCTATGGAAGATCATTAGTGACCATGATCCTTTGTACACTTCTCATTTCTATACTTCCATACAACACACCCTGGGAGGAGAATTAACTTCAGACAACATATCACCCCGAAACAGATGGACAGACTGAGCGGGTGAACCAGATTTTAGAGGACATGCTTAGGATGTATGTGCTAGATCAACAGCTTAAGATGGGAGTACATGTACTTGGTGGATTTTGCATACAATAATAGGCTTTAGAGTTCTATAGGCATGGCTCCTTTTCGGATTTGTATGGCAGAGAGTGCGAGACACATCTTAGTTGGGACAAGTTAGAGGACAGGGGTTCTCTTAGACCAGCTTTGGTATAGGACATGGAGCAATAGTTGGTTTTGATCAGATTGAGATTGCAAGAGGCACAAGACAGAAGAAAAATTATGCAGATCAAAGCATAGGACGGACCGTAGTTCCGATGTGGGCATAAAGGTGTTCCTTTGTGTCGTGCCACACAAGATCCCTATCCATTACGAAAAAGGTTGTAAGTTAGCTCCTAGATTCGTGGGTCTTTTCAAGATCTTGGAGCGCATCGCCCTTTGGCTTATCGCCTAGCATTACAACCCGTGATTGTCTCGCATACATGATGTGTTTCACATTTTAGTTCTTATGAGATATGTTGCAGATCCTTCTCATGTGTTAGATTAGACATCATTTCAGTGCGAGATGATGGTGGAGCCCATTCACATCATATATTGCAGGACCCCGGCCTTTGAGGAAAAGAGGTTGATCGTGTCCGGGGTGTAGTGGGACATATATGATGATACCGCAACTACATGGGAGGATGCTAGTTTGCTATAAGTGCAGCTTCCACATTTGTTCTAGTGACTTCCAGGAGGAAGTTGAATCTAAGGGGAGGGGGATGTAGTTCCCACTTCCCTTTGACACCTTTTTGATACTAATCATAATACTATTGATTATATTATGGACATGATTATGGACTTTATTATAGTATGATGATAGATGTTAGATCATAGATTATTTTTGACTTGATTTAGTTATGATGCATGATGATTATTAGAGGCATTTTGGATGTTAATGATGATATACTATTTGACATGGTTATGCTATGGATGATGTTTGGACATGTGATATTTGGATATTGTGAGTGGACCTAGAAATGGAAATTATTGGATGATGATATGGTTGTTGATAAAAATTATAAATGATATTGTTAGATTGCTTTGATGTTGTTGTGATTCATATATCTAGATGATTTCAGGAATTGTATTTATATTATTTTTGATGTTTTGATATGCCCGGAGGCCGAAGGAGGAATTTGTGTTTTGCGGGTTAAAATATCACAACAAACATCGGGGATTGAGACCAACCACATTGGAATTCTAAAAGAATTCAACAAGGTCACCATGGCAACTTGTTTTATTTGTGTTTGGTTGTTTTGTTAGGGGTACCCATGGGGGACCACCTTTAAATGTGACCAAGGGGTTATGTGTATTTATTTATTTGACCATTTTGTTTAATGTTGCATGTGTTTATTTTGAGATGCATTTGCCCCTTTCTTTATTTATTAAATGTTGTATTAATATTGTGGGTAAGAGTGTTGTTAATTTTAATTAAATAAAATACGTCATAAGAAATTAATTAATATGGTTGTTGGCTATGATTTAAAGTGCTATCGAATGAGTTAATAACGTGTAAGTAATACGTAAGTGATGTGTAAGTTAAATTACTGAGTGTGAAACACTCCACCTTGTTGGAAATTCGAATTTGTCCTTGGAGGCTGATTTTGGAGGCTTTTGGGACAAGTTAAACTTGTCCCATACCTCTAAAATTTATTTACCAACCATACCTATGGTTAGAGAGTTGAAATTTGACTTTTATAATGCCTTTTTAGAAGGTAAATTATAGGTTTTTATTGCACTTTTCTTACATGATTTAATTTCAGTCCTTTGGGGTGTGGGTTGGATTTGAGTGTGTAAGTAAACTATCATTTTATTTACCCACCTATTTATTATGCATTGGAAAATGAAGTTGACCTTGTCTGGGGTTAAGGATGTGTGATGTGGCATCCTACATTGATCCACCTCATCCTCTTCCCTTCCCTCTTCTATAAAATTAAAATGGCTTGTCTTCTTTTGTGGTTGCTTCACTTTGGAGACTTGCTTCTTGGTAAATTATTTTGTTGTTCTTGGGAGCTCTTTCTTTTGGAGCAATTGGAAGATTGTGGAATACTTTTCATTGGTTGATTTTTGGATTGTTTGCTTGGAAACAATTGTTGTTTGAACTTGGGAAACTCCATCGCCAAGAGGTAGGAACTTGGCTCTTGAAATGCTCTTCTTGTATGAATGTAAATGTTAATGTATGAATGTTTTGGTATGTTGTGGGTATTTGGGTAGATGGCCTATGAATGGTGTAGGAGAAGACTATGGGGTTTAATTTGTGGGAGGCACAAGTGTGTTTTAGGGAGGTATAAGTGTGGAAGGAGTTGGGATTTGAGTTCCACCTTACAAAGAAATAGGTTACATTTCTTTACACGTTATGGGGTGACATAAGAGGTAGGGGAGACATAAGGAAATTTGAGGAATAAGGGGTACTTTGGGGAGGCATAAGGAATGTCATGGCTGTGATATACTATATTTTGGTGGTTTGTAATTCATGTGGTGATACCCATTTCCCCTTTTGGGAGGCATAAGAAGCATCCCCCATAGTTTCTTGCTCCTTTGGTTTGCTTGATTAACCCTTAGTATTGTTTGTCATGTTTTAATGTAGTTATAAACTACATTTAGTTTTTGGAACTATTTTTTATTGTGAAAGTGCTGCTTGTGTGTTTGTGGAAGCTTGTTGTTGCCATGAGTTGGATCACATCTTTAATTACATTGTGGTTGGGGTTCTGGGGTAAATGAAGAAGGATGGATTCTACTCTTCATTTTATGTCTTGGTTAGGTGGAGAGTGTTGCCTTTCCCCTACTCTTGTTATGATTACAACATGGGAGAATGAGATTTATGCACTTGTTGTTCGGAGATGAGAAAAGACAATTTGACAAATCTCTTGATGAGATAAAGTTTATTATAACCTTTCCCACTTGCAGGGGAGGAACTTGTAAATTTTTGTAATAGAAAGATGTGGTATTGTTTATGAAAGTTGTGAAGTGAAATGTAAAAGAAATAAACACTTTGTTTTCATCCTTTGAAAGAATGTGATAGAATTGTATTCTCATGAAGAACTCAAAGAATGAAATAAAGGTCATGCAAAGTTGTATTTTGGAATCAATAAAGCATTGCATTACCTTCTTAATTTGTGTTGTTGTTTTAATATTGAACATCTAAATGTGAATTGAAATCTCTGCTTGAAAGAAGTAAATGCGTATGAAGGAAAATGCGAACTCTGTCTTTTGAAATGTGTAAATTTGAAAATCATAATTGTATTTTCTTTTTCTTTTTTGAATGGTTGGAATTAAATCAACTAAATGTATTAGATTTGAGTTGAAGCACATTATAATACTTGGAAGAAAAAAAATTCAATCAAACCCTTTCAAATTTGATCTCTGCTATCTATTTTCAAAATGGCAATTACTTTATCTAAAATGCATAGTGGACAATGCGTAACTCTGTCTTTTGAAATGCGTAAAGTTGAAAATTAGAATTGTATTTTCTTTTTATTTTTTGAATGGTTGGAATTAAATCAACTAAATGTATTAGATTTGAGTCAAGCACATTATAATACTTGGAACAAAAAAATTCAATCAAACCCTTTCAAATTTGATGTCTGCTATGTATTTTCAAAATGGTAATTACTTTATCTAAAATGCATAGTTCAAACCTGCAACAATGAAATAATAGATTAAACTATTAAAATGGCATGGTTTTCCCTAAATAAATCAAACTAGACAAAAATACTTAAAAGAAATCTTTCAAAACTTGGCAAAACCGAGTTTAAAGCTTTTACCTGTCGTTTTGGTGTTAAAATTGTAAACTTTCGAATCGGAACTCTATCAAATAGACCTACCTCACAAAATTAATGTAAATCCACCTAATAACAATTCTCAATGTCTATTTGACATGTTGAGAGAGGAACAAGAACAAATTGAACAAAAATTTATAAATTAAAATTTACCAATTCAAACTCAGTAAAATCTTGCAGATCATTTTCTTGAAATTTACCCCTTAAAATTTATTAAAATAAAAACTTAATGATCCCTTTGTATAGAGGACGTCGAGAACTTTCCGTAAATTTTTTGTTTGCCCTAAACCGAGCTCTCTATCAAAAGTTATGGCCTTCTAAAAATTTTCTTCACTTGGAGTTTTAAAAAAAAATGGAAAAAAATTCCTACAGGGGCCGAGGGCCCAAATTTTTCCCTTGGAGCTTTGGAATTTTTGGGAAAATTTTCCAATTTTTCCCCGCTTCCTGCGCCAGCCCGTGCCAATCGTAGGCTACCACTTCGCACCATGAGGTGTCGGAGAGGCGGATCACTTTTTTAACTTAGCACTCTGCAAAATTTTGAGAAATTTTTCCAAACTTTCTCTCACGCCCGCAGCCTAATCGTAGGCTGCCACATCTCACAACGAGGTGTCGGCGGAGGAGCGGGTCTTTTTTTCCCTTTTTTTCCAAATTTTCCCCCACCGCCTCGCCGACCCCAGCCTATCGAGGCTTCCATGTGGCATCACAAGGCGTTAACAGAGTGACGAGTGAATTTATACCTTTTGCCTTCGGTGGCGCGAAACCTTATTTCTCCTGCCGCCCGCTTTCCCCACGTTGTCTTCGAAGATGCCACATGTCCCTTGTAGACTCGAAAGAGCGTGGGCGTAAAAGTGGCTCCTCTCCTCGCACAGAAATTTTTCCAAAATGTTCCCACCGCTCCGTTTTACCCGTTGGCTTAGAAGGCGCCACGTGTCCCTGGCGGACTCGCGGGCGCAAAGTTAGTTTTTCGCCCCATGTGGGAAAATTTCCAAAAGTCTCCCCGTGGCCCGTCGACCCGCCCTTGGGGCAAATTTTCACCCCTAGGCCCGCAAGTCCACTCTTGGGGAAAATTTTCACCCCAAGGCGCACCGGCCCATAACTTGGAAAATATGACGACTTAGGAGGACTTCTTTATATCATTGGAAAGGTGAGGACATTTCCTATCCAATGGAAATAATTTAGAGAAATTTTGAATGTGCTAAAATTAATAAAAAGTAAGTTGAACCTTTAAGCTTTGTAGAGAGTGGGTATGTTGAGGAATTACCCTCTAAACCTTATTGAATCTTCCAACCCTAAATTTTGGACCTTATGACCCTTAATAATTGTTAATAAAGGAAAAATATGTTCTAGTGAATTATAATTGTTTTGGAACTTGTTAGTGACAATTGTTGCCTTGTAGCCTGGTTGTAGAGTCTTTTAAACAAAACAAAAATTATTTCATATTTTTTCCTAACTAATCCTAGGATGTTATTGGATCTCAAGAGGATTGTTTGTAACGGGCGTTACAATCTATGATGCTTCTAGGAGGACCCACAGGGTCCCCTACTATATCCCTTGTCACAGATAATAGAACCCTCTCTGACAGCGCCACACCCGAGGGATAAACCCTAGTAGCATTCAACCTAGGCAACTCGGCCACCACAGATGCAGGGTCACGCTTAGAACAGGAACCCCCACCAAACCCAACAACGCCGCCACCAAACAAACCCAGAGATGCCACACTCGCAGAAATGCCGCCAACACCAACAAGGTTGGAAGCATGTTCGAGGCAGAGTGGAGGCTTTGCCGCGACAATAATAGAGATAGAACCAGAATTGTCGACGCACACACCGTCAAAAACGACATAAATGAAATCTCTATTGAGCGGCTTTTTTAAGTTTGAAGAACCTGAAACAGAGTTGTCAGGACGAGGAGGGGATCTGCCTAACACGGCCTCTCCACAGCTACCAAAGACCCCGCCGCTGTACCCTCTGTCAAAGCGAGGAGTACAGTCGTTATCGCCATAGCCATTAAGGTTAAGGTATCTATCGGGAGAAAGCGCCATAAGCACTGAAATATCTAGCTTTGGCATTGTGCTGTGAGGGTTAGTGCGATTCTTATGTCATCTTGCTTCAATTGGGAGGTATCTCAAAGCATAGAATTGGTTTTTTGAAGCTTTGGTAGGAGTTGAAGACCATTCAATAGCTAATGGATCTCGAGAGAAGCACAATGAGAGGACACAAACGGCCCTATGAAACTAAACCGAAAATGTATAAATATATTGCTTATCAAACTCGTTTCTACTCAATCGCTTGAGAAACCAATCAAAGCCTTGGAAAAAACTGGACGAAGTAAACTAGGTGGTGATGGGCAAGTGTTTATGGTGGTGGTTGGTGTAACACAACTCATTTTTGAAATATATAAAAACAAGTTTATCTTTCGTTGCCACACCTACACATGGGTAGAAGCCCTTATTTTTGTTGAGTGGAATCAATCATGATAAAATCTCCACAAGTTTTTTTCTAAATGTGGAACGTTTTTGTGCTAGCCACCGCCATAATTTCAATCGTTCCACAAAATGATTGGAAGCGTATTAATTACCCAAGCTCATAGGACCTCCGAGTGAAAAAACATCCAGATGACATGGTTAGAGGATTCCACTCCCCAATCCATCAAAAACGAGGCAAAAAGAGGGAATTTCAAAGTGATGGCACTACCACTTCTGTAATTGTGGCAGCACATAGGCAAGGTAGCGTGATGCCAAATTGTTCACTACCATCTACGGTTGAAAAGACCATGTATGTATTTCATAATATTTCAAATAATTGGTCGTAACTATATCCTTACTAGTTGGGTGAGTAAAATCATGAACATTCCACAAGAAACCAGGAATATGTTCTCGCTAATGGCCATCACAGAAAGACGGTCTTCATAAAGCTATTCCTTAGAAACTTCTGTTGAATTTTGGCTAAATTGTTCACAAGCTGTACTGATTACTGCTTTTCGTACATGTATTCCTCCTGCTCTCTTCTATGGGATTGGCTCTGTGCTTGGTGCGCAATCTATTAATGTAGATAGCATTCAGAAGGTTCATGTGCATAACCCGTTAAGTGTAGTGTTCTACAGCAACATGTGTATCAGCATTTCCTCGAGATGTTGAGAAGGCCAATCTTAACAAAAACCCTTCTTTGTGGTCTGGTAGATTAAAATTTATTGACCTCAAAGTAACCAAAAACGGGTTTTAAGTATTTAACAAGTGTTCAGTTAGTTTCCATAGAAGTAATTCAAACCACACAGACCACAAAATCTTTTGTTTGTGACAAAACAGAAGTTGAGAACTCTTGGTATACATTATGAGAACATGAGATCACTCAGATGTATTTGGATTGGGCGAAAAAACATTAAGAGGATTCTCTCAAGGATGGGATACAATGTTTCATGAAAGACTTCCAAGATGAACTTTCGATCTTTCTTTGGTGCCATGGTCTACACCTTTAGCTTGAGAAACAATCAATTTGTTTGATGTTCTTGACGGGGCTCATTAAATATCTGGAGGACAAATAAATGTTATTCAACATGAATAATTTTTGCGAAGTTGAAAATGGGACAAAACCCTCGGTCTTGGGTCATTGAAATTGAGATATGTATTCTTTTGATCAGCATGTATATTTTAAATAACTACCCTTAACTGATATTCAGAATAATCAATTTGAAGTAATATTTAGAGGCATAATATTAGTACGAAGGCCACTTCCATCTCTACATAACTGTTTTGAGGATGGATCATAGTATGTTAAGCTTTGTATGTTATATCTGTTACCACCAATATGGGATTATTATTGTTTTGGTCAAATTAATGTGAAAATTTTTACTTCCAAAAAAAGTATACGTCAATCAACATTCCGTTTTCTAAGCCATTTGTGAACATGAACAACAAACCATGAATCATACATAGAAATAGCACTAACTTTTATTATAGATGAAGTACAGATAGCGTAAATGCTATTTTGAAAAACACTCATCGAGAGTAGAAAAGAAAATGAAAGAATAAACAAATCAAGACCTGCTGAAACACAGCAAAAATCTTCCTAAGTATCTAACGCCTCAATTTCACTTTGCATTTCTTTCGAGTGAAGGCAGTTCCACTCGTCGCATTGACCGGCACAGAAAGGCGGCAATTCACTTTGAGCGTGTAACGGTTTATTTTAACTTTCCCGACCTTCAAACGGATTCGCGACCTGAGTTTTACTACCACGGTCGCCACGCCCTCCGAATCAGACGAGAGAAGCACTGGCGAATTATTAAAGACGGGATGCAAAGTGGTGGTGTTCTTGTGGCCCTGATAAAAATCCTCCAACGCCGTAACTCCAATGGTACTTCCTCCGTAATGTGCAGTTGCAGAGATTTCCTTGTAGTAGATGCCTATCTTTTTGTTCGCATTCCGAACGCTCATCCCCAGCAAGATACTGCCGCTGGTACCGTTTGCGATATTGTTATTGATTTCCACAGTGTCTACATAGAATTTGGGAATGCTGGGTCTCAGAACCAGCCAGATCACTAGCGCTGCGATGCCCACAACAACTATGAGTGTTATGACGAGTTTCAAGAGGAGTCTGAAGATGCAGATTGGACCGCAACACAGACTTTGCCTTCGCCGAGGAAGTTTGTGGGCGGCAGTGGGTGAAGGAATCGGCCCTCCTCCTCCGCCTCCCGAATAGTAGCCTCCATTGAAGGTCAGACCAGATTTGGCGCCCTCTCCCATCAAATCTAACCAGCTATAAAACTTTCCACAAGATGCAAATTATTCAAACTTTTAGAAATAAAATGAAACGAGACGATCGAATGTGGAAAAATGGTATGCTGTTGGAGGAGTATTATAGGCGAGGTGATGGTGAAGTCTGCATTGTATATTGTTTATTGATGTTTCTGCGTAGTTAAAGAAATCTAGTCTCAGCACGCGGTTTGCAATTTCAACAACGCGGTCGGAGTGTACAACAAGAAAACTTATGATTGCCACGCGGTCTGAGAAGGATTGAAAGCCGCAAATTATCATGCTCACGTCGCAGAGTAGGATGGGTGCGACAGCTTCTCCGATATTTTTTCGCTCCTTCCAGAAACATGACAGCACCCTTTATATGATTGGTAGTTTCTAAAAACAAAATATTATTTAGGTCGCACTTTACAACGTTATCAACCTATATTGACTTTGGACCTGTTGCTGAGTGCCCTGAATCTGTTCAACAATCCTTGTTTTCTTTTCTACTGGAGTAGGTAACTCGAATAAATTATCATATATGCTTCTTTAGTTTCACTGAATGTGTGTTCAAGGTGGCCGCAACAACTTCGTTGGTAGTTTTTGGCCTGATCATCAGAAGAAGAAGTACTTTGTCTTCTCCACTAGCTTCTTACATTGCTTCGCACCAAAGAGGGAAAAAGAGTTTGAGGGAAACACATCTCCACTATCGTCTTGCATTGCTTGGCACCCTTTATATGATTGATAGTTGCCAAAAAAAAAATATATTATTATTATTTAGATCGTGATTCGCACTTTACAACATTATCAACCTATATTGATGTTTCCAGTTTCTCAAGTCAGCCCGTCCACTCGTTTTTGTAACTAGACGGGAGCTTGCCACGTTAGCAAATTAAATATATTCCATTCACACCTATTGAGAGACACGTTAAGGCATGAACGCATCAACTCCTTATATCATTTTTACCTTCGTGCGTTGGGATTTGACGTGCACCCAACATATATGTGTTAAAGGGAAAATTAACGAAGATGAGCTAATACTAGCAATCACACTCCAGTGGTGTAATGGAGACATCAAAAGGGAGGTGTAAAAGAAGTGAAGTATGAATGAGTGAAGGGTAAACATTATAGGG
The DNA here is from genome assembly GCA_018340775.1 of Taxus wallichiana var. yunnanensis. NCBI lineage: Eukaryota > Viridiplantae > Streptophyta > Pinopsida > Cupressales > Taxaceae > Taxus > Taxus wallichiana. Next base: position 870,997,882 of record CM031237.1, on the reverse strand, counting down.
AGAAAATGGGGATTAAGAAGGTGATATGAGGAAGGAGAATTGAAGACATAAGCACTTCATCTTTGTAATGCCCACTCCTCTTTAACTTTGTTTGAACCGTGTTATCAATTTCGAATTGAATTCTAATCTTAAACATTATTGTTTTATTCTACTTAGCATGCAAATAAAATGTGTGGGACACCATGATTGCTATTGTGTTTGGTTATTAATATTTTGAATGTATGTCGACTCTTGTGGACCTTGATGGGCATTTAAGGTTAAGACATTTAGCTAGAATGGTTTCCTTATTATAAATTGATCGTGATATCATTACTCTTCCATTCAATGTATCCTAGCACGTGGGTTCATAGGTAATTAAAATTAATAAAATTAAAGTCATATGAACACATGAGGGTCAAAGGGTTTAATTTATTAATATTTTGAATCGTATTGGGGTAGGTTAGAGAGGTGGGCCATAGGAAAGAGAAGTTTAATTTTAATATAAAAATAAAACATTTAAACCCTAGTTTTTAAAAGTAAATGAAAATTGCAAAAGGAGTGTGGTCATAAAGTTAAATTATAATCACTTTTTGAATTAAATCTCAATTAAGAGATTCTTAACTAAGATATAAGATGGTAGAAAACTAAGATTGAGTATGCTTTTCAACACAAGGTTATTTCACTATCTTAATTATTTGAAAAAAATAAATGATTAAATATTAATGTTTATAAGGTGATTGGTATGGTATTTAATGATAAAATGATGTTTGAGGAAATGCATATTAGAAATATGTTGATATTTGAATATATGTTTGTTTAATATATTAGGGTAGAAATAAAAAGGGTGCTAAAATTATTTTGTGAAATGGGTAAGTAAGGTACATGGAGAATTGGGGTATTTTCATTCTAATACATAGTGAAAGGGTATTATCAATTAAATTAGATGATTAGAGTTGGTTTATTTATACCCTTAGTTGTTATACCATAATGTATAAGTAGAATCAAAACTGTTAAAATGTTTTGTTATAATTATTGTGAAACACATAGTCTTAGCATTAGTAGTATAAATATTTGATGTTAAAACACATTGATGATATAGATATAAGTGTTTTATTAGTTGATTAACTTTTGACATCGTGGAAGATAATGATGTGTTGTGAGGCCAGAGGGTGATATTTCGTTATGTGTATTTTTTAGTACGATGTAATTATATCTTTGCTATTGGAGAATTGGCGAATAAACAAGTGAAAGTATTGAGATGATTAAGTTGGTTTATCATCTTAGTTGAGACCAATGTACAGTAGAATCAAAATGTTAAAAATTCGAGTAATTATTGAAATACTTGGTCTTAATTAGTAGTATGATATTTGATGTTAAAATTGATATGTAGATATAAGTGTTTTATTAGTTCGATCGTTAATATGGCTCAGACCATGAATGAAGGAATGTGGGGTATTGGCTTATGTAATGTTGTTGTCTTTTTATTTGTTGTTAGGGGTTCCCATGGGGGATGACCCAAATTGTGACCAAGGGGTGTGTGTAGTTCATTTCCCTTCTTCTATTTAATTTTGGTGTATGTGATTTAAATTGTGACGTAATTCCCTTTTATCGTTAATTAGTTTAGCAGTCTTAATTAAGTGAACTAATTATATTATTAAGATAGTTTTGGATGTGACAAAAATGAGTCATTTATTAGAGTGGTTGGGTCTTTAGTTCTTGTATTTATTAGTTGAGTGTATGTGATTTTGAGTGTTGTACACTCCAACCTACTTGGGAAACTTGGATTTGGGATTAAGGGCCATTTTAGGAGACTTGTGGGACAAGTTAAACTTTTCCCATAGCTCTAAAATTCCCCTACATATGGGTTGGGGGAACAAAAATAGACTCCATTATGTGTTTTAGAAGGAAAAATATTAGATTTAATTGTACTTTATGTATCACCCACTTCCCTTCGACACCTTTTGATATGGATTATGATACTGTTGATTTAACTTATGGACATTATTGTAGCTTTTAGTTTGATATGATGTTAGATGTTAGAGATCATGGACTGTTGTTGATTTTGATTCATATATGGTGCATGGGGTATTGGAGACATTTCATACTCATGGTATTATGCTGATTGACATGGTTATATGTATATATGTATTTTGGACATGTGTTATTTCATCATATTGAGTAGACCTAGAAAATTGAACTAATCTTGTGATCATATGGTTATGGATGAAATTGTGAATGATATTGTTGCTTGCTTGGATGTTGTGATTATATATATATATATATATATATATATATATATGATTTTGGAAGTTATATTTTATATTTATTCGTGACGTTTTGATGCGGCCACAAGGCCGAGGAGGTATTTTTGTTTTTGCAAGTAAACATGTCACAACAAACATTAGGGGATTGGAGACCAACCACATTGGAATTCTAGATGAATTCAACAAGGGTCACCATGGCAATGTGTATTTGTTATTTGTGTATGTTTGTATTTTTTTAGGGATTCCCATGGGGGAATCACCTTTAAATGTGACCAAGGGGTTATGTGTATTCTTTTATTGTGTTCCCTTTATTTAATCTTTGTATGTGATTATTTGGTGATGTATTTCCCTTTATTATTTATTTAAATGGTGTCAAGATTAGTGAGTAATCATGTGGTTAATTAATTAAAAAGGGTCATAAGAATGCATTTATTAGAGTTGATGGCCCTTGGATTATGTGTTGTAAGAGATGTGTAAGTAAATTTGAGTGTGAAACACTCCACCTTCCTTTTGAAATTCGGATTTGTCCTTAGGGGCTGATTTTGGAGGCTTGTAGGACAAGTTAAACTTGCCCCACACCTCTTAAATTGTTACACCAACCCTACCTATGGGTTGGGGAGTCAAGATTAGGCATTATTATGTATTTTGGGAAGGCAAGCTGTAAGTTTTTATTGCACCTTCTTACATGAAATTAATTTTGGTCCTTGGGGTGTGGACTTGGTTTGTGTGTGTAAGTAAAATGTCATTTATTCACCCACCCTTTTTAATTATGCTTTGGATTTTGAAGTTGACTTGTGAGGTGGAATTGAGGATGTGTGATGTGGCATCCTACATGGATCCACCTCACCCCTCTCTCTCCCTTTTCTATTTATTCGAATTCTTTAGATGTTTTGGGGTTACTTTAGGGAGCTTTCTTTTTTTGGTTTTGGAGCTCTTATAATTTTGGGAAGAAGGTGAGAGATGTTTGTCGAATGCTTGTGGATTGCTTTGGAGATTTTGAACTGTTTGGATTGGAAAAATCTTGTTGTTGAACTTTTAGAGAAAACTCTACCATGGAGAGGTAGGATCTTGGCTCTTTAAAATGTTCTTCTTTTATTTATGCATATGTGAATGATTGAATATATTGGTATGTTGTTGGCTGGTTGGGTAGATTGCTTAGGTCTTCGTAGGAGAAGACTATGGGGATCTCTTGTGGGGAGGCATAAGAGTTTTGGGGAGGTATAAGTGTTATTGTGGAGGGAGTTTGGGATTGGGTTCCACCTTGTAAAAGAAATAGCTTGCATTTCTTTACTTGTTATGGGGTGCCATAAGAGTGTGGGGAGGCATAAGAGAATGGTGGGTTTAAAGGGTACGTGGGGGGCATAAGGGCGTGTAGGGGTTTCAAATGATATATGTATATATTAGCGGGTTTATATTAAGGTGGACACCCATTTCCCAAATTGAGAGGTATAAGCAGCTTCCCCCATAGGGCTTGTTCCTTTGGCTTATGCATGATGAAGCCTGAGTATTGTTTGTTCTATTTCATGTGGTTGTAAACTACAATATGTATTTGGACTATGTTCTATTTTTGAAAATTGTTTTTTGTGCTGTGGAAGCATGTTTGTTGCCATGAGTTGAAATACATTTCTTATTGCTTTGTGGTTGGGGCTCGGGGCTATGAGGAGGAGGGATCCTCCTCATCATTGAAATCTGGTTGGGTGGAGAGCATTGGCTCTCCTCCTTTTTTTGTGATCAAAAGATATATGATGGATCTTGTTGTTGTTCTAGAGCTGAGGATGAAAACAAACATTGCAGTCCCCTTGGGGTTTCCTTGTTGTAAAAATTTCCCACTTCAAGTGGATGGCATTGTAATATTATTTGTGGTGGAAGGTTTCTTCTGTTTTGGAAATGGATTCTACATTCGAATGTGAAAGATGTATATTCTATAATTTGTATTTGATGAATGAAAAAGAAGTTGTAAAATAATTATTGGAGTTCAATAGAAGTTGGTTTAATTACCACAAATGGAATGATTTTCATTTGGAATATGTGTTTGAAATATATTGTGAAATATCTTCTTGAAAATTGCAAAATAAGAAATACATATGAGGAAAAATTACATTTCTCTGTTTCACTCGAAATGCGTGATTTGAAAGTAGAACTACATTTTGGGTCTTCATGCATTGATTGAAGTAAAGTCAAATTTTGTAAATCAGATCTGAATGAATTTAAATATTTAGAGGATGATAATAAATAGTAAATCCATTCGAGTTTAAGTATGATTCTATTTTGATTTACTGTAAACCTATAAAATGAATATAATAAAATATACAAAACCATCTGCATTGATGAAAGGCAAGGAAAAACATTAAAATAAGCTAAGGAGGAACAAAAAAATGTTAAAATAGTTTTTAGTGTTTAAGAAATTTATGTAGAACTTTATTAATCGGGCAAGGGACAAAATAATGCAGTTACAGAAAAAGGAGAAAAGAAATTCAGATTGAAAACTTAAACTTTAACAATTAATCTTTGCAATCCATTCTTAATCTTTCCAAGTGCAATTATCCATGTCTGTTTGACATATTGAGGAAGAAAGAATGGTGGATTGGACCAATTCTGGAAGTCAAAACATTTGATTCATGTTTTAAATGGCAGGAAAGATATTTTTTCAAATTCACCCACTTAAGTTGTCAAAAATGAATTTTGATGGTTCCTATGTAAAGAGGAGTTCGAGCCCTTTCCAAAAAGTCCTCATTTTCCAAAATCTAGCTTCCAGTCAAAAGTTATGGCCTTCTAAAGTTTTTACTTCGCTTGGTTAAAATATATATTGTAAATCGCACCATGGGCCCAAAATTTAGTTAGGAAATTTTTGCAAAAATAGAAAAAAGTATCAAATAGCTTCATGGCCCCATAGCCCCACCAATTCGCTTTTGGGAAAAACACCTTCGGAGACCACACCTTAAAACTTTACCTTTTTAGAAAAAGGGCGAAAAATCTTAAATCTCCCGCTAGTCCACTTTCCCCGCCTCTCACTATGGGTATGACACGTGGAATATTTATATGTCGGAAGATGCTTGGATGATTTTAGACCCTATCACCATTAGAGAAAAATTGGCAATAATTCCTAAGTTTCCCGCCGACCCGCCTACCCACAGGTCACTATTGGACTGACACGTGGCTTCACTTGGCATTGGTAGAGGCGCAGGTTACTTTTAGCTATCACACTTTTTAACCCAAAATCCAATTTTTATAAGTTTTCCACGATGGTCTACTTCCTGCTTGAAGTTTTGGCTAGGACATGTGGCATCCCTAGGCGTCGGCGGAGGTGTGGGGATTTTTGAAACATTTTGCCCTTTCAAAAAAAAGAGTTAAAACCCAAATTACCTCTCGAATGACGACCTACCTTCCCGTGTGGGCTTATCAATGTACCATGTGTCCCTTTCACCTTTGGGAAAATTCTTTCCCTAGGCCCACAGCCCTCCTTTAGGGAAAATGTTCTTCTTGGGGCCCCCAGCCCGCTTTGGGAAAATTTTCCTCCACATGACCACCAACTTGTAACTTAAGAAATATGTGGAGTTATGAGGACTTCTTTATATCATTGAAAAGGTTAAGAAATTTCCTATCTAATGGAATGGTTTTCAAGAAAATTTAAGTGTGTTAATTTTGTAAAAATCAGGTTGAAGTTTTAAGATGAGCTTGAGAGTGGGTAAGTGGGAAATTACCCCTTATTAACTTAAATGTTTAATTCTAAAGCATGGGTTGACCTTTTAAGGGGTCACGTTAGGGGATAAGAGAATGTTTTCTATCCCATGCAAATAGGAACCTTTTTTATTGTTTAGACCTGGTGGAATTAAATACCTAAGGTATTTAATTCCTTTGGCCCTTTGACCCTCTAAAATGGATTAGGGAATATTTAACTATAATGTTAATTTAATTACTTATTAAGTTAACTCCTAAGAGAAATTTAACTATAATTGGATTAATTATACTTATTAATTTTGTAATGTGGATCTAATGTTGGATACAATGGGAAATTTATTTTATTAAGTTATAATGGACTTTGAATCCTTGTTGTGTCAACTGTTGCTTGAAGCCTGGTAGTGGTCATGCTTTTAAAAAAAAATCCATAATTTTTCTATCTAAACCTAGGTTGTTCTTGGGTCTCGAGTGGTCATTTTAGCGGTGTTACACTTGGTATCAAAGTCGTGGGTTCAAATATTTGACCCTTGGGCACACTAGAAAACTTGAGACATGAACACTAAACCTAGTGCAATATTAAACCTAGCACACTTTTAAACCTAGAAAACAAATTTGTTTGGAATTTGCATATTTTAGTAAACATGGAAAACTGAATAAAACCTAGGATAATGAACTAACTCTCACTTGGGTCTGTGTAGGAGGTGCGGACAAGATGAGGGGTCCTTTCACATAGATCTAGACTTTCCACCTCCAGATCATGTTGTAGTAGCCATCCTACCCCAAATTTTATAGACACTTCAGGATGTTAATGACACTTTACTCGGAGGGTTTGTAGGAGGACAACCAGCCAGACATGATGGAGAGCTATCCGTTGAGGCTTATGCATCTCCTCAAAATAGTGAGGAGCATAGAGGAGAGAACTAACGCGTGGAGTTAGCTAGATCAGATTCACCACAGAGGGGACGGGGAGACTAGAATTCTGGACATAGGGATTGGTCTTAGAGCCCTAGGCTTAGGGATGAGCATGCAGAGATGCCTAGGAATCGCCAGACTACAACTCGTAAACCATATCAAGAAGATTGTGAAGTTACGACCATCTCATTATTCTTGTGACACAGGTGGATTTCAAGAAGATGCCTCGTTCTTGAGCTTGAGCAGGTGCTTTAAGCTCTTCCCTTGTTCTAGCAAATGAAGTCTCATGTTGTAATCCATCTTCCGAGGCATGGAGCCGGTGTCTCGGTGGAGGACCGAGGAGTAGAAGCTCCACATTGATTCGGAGAAAATTACCTGGGATCTCTTTGAGGGTGATTCGGAGCAGGTGTACTTATCATAGAGGTTCATTCAATAGAGTATATATGGGTTTCATGACCTCCAAATATATCTTTGATAGTAGTGAGTATGAGAGTCTATTTATGGATCTACTCCAAGTATATCAACTATATGCGAGATAAGTAGGTATGGATCCACAGTTCATCCGGGGCTTCGAATGTAGACATTGGAAGTGCGATGCATATCCATTGTCGGAAGACATTAGCTGAGGCCATTGAGAAGGCCTATATAGCAGAGGAGACTCGGGAAAGACATAGCAGCCGAGACCAAGTCCGAAGCCGTATCCAAAAATGGGATCGAGGGGGTCAGCTCCTCCTCCTTGTGGTGGACAAGGCTCATCACAGTCATCATTTAGACCACAACAGCAGCAGTAGCAGTCTCACCCACCATACAGACCTCCATAGATATTTGATGCACAGAGGGGTTAGAGTATGGGGCCTCCTCCTAGCGATCCTATTAGGACACAAGGGGTGAACCGACAACACAAGTGTAGGAGCTCATCAACGAGACCTCAGCAGTCCACATCTAGATCATCAGGATCCACAACACATGACCTCAAAAGTACGGCGAAATGCTACTGCGATGGGAGAGGATCGGGCGGTTGTTTTGGTTGTGGTGTTTCTCGACATTTTGGAGAGACTGCCCATATAACCCTAGTAACAAGGGCAAGAAACAGATCTTAGAGCCTATTGTTGGTGACATGGGGCACGATGTCATTAGATTTATACAAAGGGTTTAGAACCACCAAACTTAGCACCGAGTACTTGTGAGATGATAGGTAGCATTGGTGGTGTTCCTACCACCATTCTATTTGATTCTAGTTCTTTTGATTCTTTTATTACACCATAGTTGGTAGAGTGATGCAAGTTGGTGGCAGTTAGGCAGGGTCTTAGTTGGGATGTCAAGATGGCTTCTAGAGCCAAGATCTCTGTAGACTTCTTAGTTAAGGAGTGTGTAGTGGATTTGGGAACCTTCATCACTACCTCGGATCTTCGTATCCTTCCGTTGGGTTCAGTATGGAGTCATCTTAGGCATGGACTAGTTATCTGCACACAGAGCCAGAGTGGATTGTTACCATAAGATTATATCATGTACAGATGATCTAGGAGTTGAGTCAGTGATAGTAGGGGTTAGGAGACCCATTTCCATTTGCACCATCTCCACCATGCAACTTAAGTGGTGTGTGTGATGGGGTTGTCAAATGTATGTTGTCACAGTTAGTGATAGATCAAAGGATGAGTCTAGTGGACCATCGCTTGATGACCATCCCATCTTGAGAGATTTTTCTAATGTCTTTCCAAGGGAGCTACTGGGGTTACCACCCCCACATGAGATAGATTTTCACATAGATCTAGTTCCAAGAGTAGAGCCTATCTCACGAGCACCTTATCGGATGACTACCCCTGAGCTCTGCAAGCTCAAGTTGTAGCTAGAGGGCCTTTTGGAGAAAGGCCTAATCCATCCTAGTGTATCCCCTTGGGGTGCACCGGTGATATTTGTAAAGAAGAAGGATGGATCTTTGCGGTTGTGTATTGATTACCACCAACTGAACAAAGTAACGATCAAGAATCGTTACCCCTTCCACACATTGATGATTTATTTGATCAGATGAAGGGGGACACATTTTTCTATAAGATAGAACTTAATTCAGTTTATCATTAGCTAAGGATTACGGAGGCAGACATTCATAAGACTGCCTTCCATAAGTGATATGGCCACTACGAGTTCACCGTGGTGCCTTTTGGTTTGATGAATGCCCTAACAATGTTCATGAGCTTGATGAATGGAGTGTTCATGAAATTCTTGGATCACTTCATACTCATCTTCCTTGATGACATTTTTATTTACTCATGTACACGTGAGGAGCATGAGGGGAACTTTCACCAGGTTCTTTAGCGTCTTCGTAGCGTGCAGACTTTACAGAACATGGAGAAGTGTGTGTTCTTGTAGAAAGAGGTGCAGTATTTCAGCCACATCATTTCTGGGGAAGGTATCGTAGTCAATCCTTCCAAGATTAGAGCTATCATGCATTGGCCAATACCTACTACTATGACATAGGTGCCTGACTTCATGGTTTTAGTAGGTTATTACAAGAGATTTGTTTAGGACTTCTCTCGGGTTACGCACACCCCATCACTTCCCTTTAGCAGAAAGGGAAGAAGTTTGTTTGGTCAAATAGATGTGAGCATGCCTTCAAGAAACTGAAGGAATGCTTCACGATAGCAGATGTTCTTTCCATGCCGATCTGTAGGGTGATTTTTTCATATACACAAATGCTTCTTTGGAAGGAGTTGGAGGTGTGTTGATGTAGAAGAGAAGAGCAGTTGCTTTTGAGTCTCACAAACTAAAGGATTATGAGCTCAATTATCTCGATTCATGATTTGAGCTTATAGAATTTATGTATGCCTTGGTTATATGGAGACACTTCCTTCTCGGTCGAGATTCACACTCGTGGATGATCACTTGAGTCTTTGCACACCTCTTCACACAGCACCCAATCTCAATGCTCGTTAGCGGTGTTGGATGGAGTTACTTTGTGAGTATGACATGGAGATATAACATGTGAAGGGCAAGGAGAATGTGGCTGTAGACACTCTAAGTAGAAGGATACATGTGGTTATGGCCACGTCAGTGAGAATAGATTTGTGGAGTAGGATTCTACAAAGGCGAGCTTCCTCACGATAGTATCTATATTGCAGCTAGAACAGAGATCGAGTCTCAGAGACCCCATGAGGGGAAGTTCGATGGTTTTTATTTAGAGGTAGATGACCTTCTTAGGAATAGAGACTGGATTTATTTTCCCATAGGCGGAGGCTTGAGGTAGAAAATCTTGACATAGGCCCATCGTGCACCCTATTCATCTTATCTCAAGGTGAAGAAGATGCACGCCACCTTGAGATAGTTGTATCACTAGAGGGGACTTTGTAGAGATGTGGCTTAATTTGTGTCATGCTATTTAGAGTGTCACAAAGTGAAGGCTGACCATAAGTATCTAGTTGGCCTTCTCTTTCCGCACACTATACCGGAATGGAAGTGGGACACCATTTCCATGGACTTCATTGTTGGGCTACTGATGTCGAGATACCACCACGACTCCATCATGGTCACGGTGGATAAATTAAAGAAAGTGGCTCATTTTTCTCCGGTTAAGACCACCTATACAGCTAGTATAGTGGCATGGGTATATTTGGATGAGATTTTCAGGTTGCATGGGATTCCGTGGAAGATTATTTATGACCGCGATCCTCTGTATACTTCCCACTTTTGGACTACCATACAGCATGCCCTCGGGACAAAGATCAATTTCAGCACGGTGTATCACCTTGAGACAGATGGACAAACTAAGTGGGTAAATCAGATCTTAGAGGACATGTTTAGGATGTATGTCATGGATCACCAATCGAGATGGGAGGAGTATTTGTACTTGGTGGAGTTTTCCTACAATAATAGTTTTCAGAGTTCGATAGGCATGGCTCCTTTCCAGGAATTATATGGTAGAGAGTGCAGACACCTCTTAGTTGGGACATGTTAAAGGACAGGGTTTCTCTTGGGCCATTTTTATTGTAGGACATGGAGCAGTAGGTGGTTATGATCAGATAGAGACTGTAGGAGGTACAAGACAGATAGAAGAAGTATACAGATCAACATAGGACCGACCGTAGTTTTGATGTGGGCATGAACGTTTTCCTTCATGTCAGGCAACATAAGAGCCCCATCCGTTACGAAAATGGTTCTAAGTTAGCTCCTAGATTCGTAGGTCCCTTTGAAATCTTGGAGCATATTGGTCTTTTGGCCTACCGTCTAGCGTTGCCACCTAGCTTGTCTCGCATCCATGATGTGTTTCATGTTTTTGTACTTAGGAAATATTTTGCAGACCCTTTCTCATGTGCTAAAATATACCTCATTATAGGTGCAGGATCGGGGTAGGTGACGGTGAGAGCCCATGTTCACATTATAGAGCCCAGGACCCTAGGCCTTTAAGGTAGAGAGATTGACTAGGTTCTAGGGTAGTGGGACATATATGATGAGATTGCAACTACCTAGGAGGATGTTACTTTGTTACGAGTTCGGTTTCCACACTGCTCGAGTGACTTCCAAGAGGAATTTGAGTTTAAGGGGAGGAGGATGTAGTGCCCACTTCCCTTCAACACCTTTTGATATGGATTATGATACTGTTGATTTAACTTACGGACATTATTGTATCTTTAAGTTTGATATGATGTTAGATGTTAGAGATCATGGACTGTTGTTGATTTTTATTCATATATGGTGCATGGGGTATTGGAGACATTTCATACTTATTGACATGGTTGATTTTTATTTGCATATGCTTATTGACATGGTTATATGTATTTATTTATTTTGGACATGTGTTATTTCATCATATTGAGTAGACCTAGAAAATTGAACTAATCTTGTGATCATATGGTTATGGATGAAATTGTGAATGATATTGTTGCTTGCTTGGATGATGTTGTGATTTATATATATAGATGATTTTGGAAGTTATATTTTATATTTATTTAGACATTTTGATGCGGCCACAAGGCCACATGAGGTGTTTGTGTTTTGCAGGTAAACATGTCACAACAAACATCGGGGATTGGAGACCAACCACATTGGAATTCTAGATGAATTCAACAAGGGTCACCATGGCAACGTGTATTTGTTATTTGTGTATGTTTGTATTGTTGTTAGGGATTCCCATTATTTATTTAAATGGTGTCAAGATTAGTGAGTAATCATGTTGTTAATTAATTAAAAAGGGTCATAAGAATGCATTTATTAAAGTTGATGGCCCTTGGATTATGTGTTGTAAGAGATGTGTAAGTAAATTTGAGTGTGAAACACTCCACCTTCCTTTTGAAATTCGGATCTATCCTTAGGGGCTGATTTTGGAGGCTTGTAGGACAAGTTAAACTTTCCCCACACCTCTTAAATTGTTACACCAACCCTACCTATGGGTTGGAGAGTCAAGATTAGGCATTATTATGTATTTTGGGAAGACAAGTTGTAAGTTTTTATTGCACCTTCTTACATGAAATTAATTTTGGTCCTTGGGGTGTGGACTTGGTTTGTGTGTGTAAGTAAAATGTCATTTATTCACCCACCCTTTTTAATTATGCTTTGGAGTTTGAAGTTGACTTGTGAGGTGGAATTGAGGATGTGTGATGTGGCATCCTACATGGATCCACCTCATCCCCTTCTCTCCCTTTTCTATTTATTCGAATTATTTAGCTGTTTTGGGGGTTACTTCAGGGAGTTACTTCTTTTGGTTTTAGAGCTCTTGTAATTTTGGAAGAGAGTGAGAGATTTTTGTTGAATGCTTGTGGATTGCTAGAGATTTTGGACTGTTTGGATTGGAAAAATATTGTTGTTGAACTTTTGGAGCAAACTCTACCATGGAGAGGTAGGAGCTTGGCTCTTTAAAATGTTCTTCTTTTATTTATGCATATGTGAATGCTTTAATATATTGGTATGTTATTGTCTAGTTGGGTAGATTTCCTAGGTCTAGTGTAGGAGAAGGCTATGAGGATATCTTGTGGGGAGGTATAAGTGTTATTGCGGAGGGAGTTTGGAATCGGTTCTACCTTGTAAAAGAAATAGCTTGCATTTCTTGACCGGTTATAAGGTGCCATAAGAGTGTTAGAAGGCATAAGAGAATGGGAGGTATAAGGGGTACATGGAAAGTCATAAGGGAATTTAGGGGTTTTGAAATGATATATGTATATATTGGTGGGTTTATCTTAAGGTGAACACCCATTTCCCAATTGGGAGTTAAAAGCAGCTTCCCCCATAGGTCTTGCTCCTTTGGCTTGTGCATGATGAAACATGAGTATTGTTTGTTGTGTTTCCTATGGTTGCAAACTGCAGTATGTATTTGGACTGTGTTTGGTTTATGAAAAAAATTCATGTTGTGGAAACATGTTTGTTGATATGAGATAAAATACATTTCTTATTTCTTTGTGGTTGGGGCTTGGGGGCCATAAGGGACACCTTCTCTCTTCATTGGAAATCTTGGTTGGGTGGATAGCGTTGCCTCTCCTCCTTTTTGATTGTGATCAAAAGATACATGGTGGATCTTCATGTTGTTGTTCTGGAGCTGAGGATGAAGACAAAATTCACAGTCCCCTTGGGTTTTCCTTGTAAAAATTCCCATTTCAAGTGGATGACATTGTAATATTATTTGTGGTGGAAGGTTGCTCTGTTTTGGAAATGGATTCTACATTCGAATGTGAAAGATGTATATTATGTAATTTGTATTTGATGAATGAAAAAGGAAGTTGTAAAATAATTATTGGAGTTCAATAGAATTTGTTTTAATTACCACAAATGGCATGATTTTCATTTGAAATCTATGTTTGAAATATATTGTGAAATATCTTGCTTGAAAATTGAAAAAGAAGAAATACGTATGAGGAAATATTACATTTCTCTGTTTCACTCAAAATGCATGATTTGAAAGTAGAACTACATTTTGGGTCTTCATGCATTGATTGAAGTAAATTCAAATTTTGTAAATCAGATCTAAATGAATTTAAAGATTTAGAGGATGATAACGAAAAGTAGATCCATTCGAGTTTAAGTATGATTCTATTTTGATTTACTATAAACCTGTAAAATGAATATCAGAAAATATACAGAACCATCTGCATTGATGAAAGGCAAGGTAAAACATTAAAATAAGCTAAGGAGGAACAAAACAAATCTTAAAATAGTTTGTAGTGTTTAAGAAATTTATGCAGAACTTTATTAATCGGAAAGGGACAAAATAATGCAGTTACGAAAAAGGAGAAAAGAAATTCATATTGAAAACTCAAACTTTAACAATTAATCCTTGCAATCCATTCTAAATCTTTCCAAGTGTAATTCTCCATGTCTGTTTGACATGTTGAGGAAGAAGGAATGGTGGATTGGACCAATTTTGGAAGTCAAAACATTTAATTCATGTTTTAAATGATAGGAAAGATGTTTCTATGAAATTCACCCACTTATACTGTTAAAAATGAATTTCTATGCTTCCTATGCAAAGAGGAGATCAAGCCCTTTACAAAAAGTCCTCATTTTCCCAAATTCAAGTTTCTATCTAAAATTTATGGCCTTGTGACTTTTTTTACTTCGCAGTTTAAAATAAAGAATTTTTTTGTAAATCGGACCATGGGCTGAAATTTACTTAGGAAAATTTTTGAAAAAAAAAAAAAGTCACAAATTCCTCCATGGCCCCATAGCCCCACCAATTCGCTCTTCATAAAAACACCTTTACGGGCCCGCACCTTCAAACTTCACCTTTTTGGTAAAAGGGTGAAAAATCTTAAATCTCCCCATCGGTCCACTTCCTTGCTTGTCACCGAGGGTCCGACACATGGCATTTTTAGCCGTTGATGGATGCACTGATTGTTTTAAACACTATCGCCATTGGGGACAGATTGAAATAATTCCTAAGTTTCCCATCGGCTGCCTACCCGCAAGTCACTATTGGACTGACACGTGGCTTCACTTGGCATCAGCGGAGACACAGGTTGTCTTTATCCTTCACATTTTTTAACCCAAAAGCCAATTTTTCAAAGTTTTCTAGATGGTCTGCTTCCTCGTTTGAAATTTTGGGTAAGACACTAGTGTCCTTAGGCGTCGGTGGAGGTGCAGGGGTTTTTGAACCTTTTTTCCCTTTCAAAGAAAAATATTTAAAACCCTAATTACCTCTGATGACCTGCCTTCCTGTGTGGGATTATCAATGTGCCATGTGTCCCTTGGACCTTTGGGAAAATTTCTTTCCCCAGGCCCGCAGGCCCTCCTTTAGGGAAAATTTTCTTCCTGGGGCCCGTTGGCCCTCCCCCGTGTAACTTAAGAAATATGTGGAGTTAGGAGGAATTCTTTATATTGTTGAAAAGGGGAAGAAATCTCCTATCTAATGGAATGGTTTTGAGAAAACTTTAAGTCTCGCTAATTGTGTGAAAAATCAGGTTGAAGATTTAAGATGAACCCGAGAGTGGGTAAGAGGGAAATTACCCTTATTAACTTTAATGTTTAATTCTAAAGTATAGTGGACCTTTTAAGGGGTCACATTAGAGGATAAGAGAATTTTTTTACATCCCATGTAATTAGGAGTCATGTGTTTATTGTTTAGACCTAGTGGAATTGAATACCCAAGGTATTTAATTCCTTTGGCCTACTTGACTAGAATGGATTAGGGAATAGTTAACTATAATGTTAATTTAATTACTTATTATGTTAATCCCTAAGAGAAATTTAACTATAATTAGATTAATTATACTCATTAATTTACTAATGTGGATAGGATCGAGTTTAGGTCATGGAGGATAGCACAGATGGAGTGTCTGCAGGAGAATGGAGGGAAAGATTGCGAAGGCGGGGAGTAAGGGAAAGGCCGAAGGAAGAGGTAGGGAGGGCACGCAGGCCATGACAGGGGAGGGAAAGTCCACTATCTGGTCACGGGGATCTCCGAGAGGTGGTGATGAGCATTGTAATGGTGGACGGGGGTAAGAAGGGGGAGGAACAATGCCCTAATCCTATGTTTTTAATATTTTCTCGGACTTTTTTGGGGATAGGCGGGAAAAAATATTGTAGCATGTATAAGCGGCGGTGTGTGATATAGTCAATCATGGTCTGGATATTTCCTTGAATTCTACCTCTTTCAAAGTAATACTATAAAATAGTAGTGACCAATCCTCGGGCAAAAAAACAACAAGTAATCTAGCCTACCTGGTTGATTTGGTTGAGGATATTCCCTCTGTAACCATCGAGAACCCTGAGGTGGAGGAATATTTCAAAAAATTATCAAGGGATAGAGTGATCGGTCGGTTTAATAGGTTCTGGCCTTCCTCCTCCGCTCTATTCCAATGGGTATTCAATACTTGGACTAATAAGTGTGAAATATCCCTCTGTTCTAAGGGATTTTTTGTTGTTCATTTTAGAGAAGCTGAAGACTATCACCGATGCTTGACGGATGGTCCATGGTTCGGGGACAAGCGGGTTTATTTATAAATCCATGGTTTCAAGATTTCCATCGAACACATATTCAATTTCCAAAACACCTGTTTGGGTTAGGCTCCCTAATCTCCCCTTGCTTCTATGGTATTCCCTGGAGCATATTGGTAAAGGTTTGAGCAAGTTTATCAAAAAAGACTTGGATAGAACACATTTGGGTCTGATTCTTTTGTTCGTATGTGCGTTGAAATTGACTTGAGAAAAGGATTACCAGATCGATCAATCTTAAATTTGGTAATTTTCAGCACCGCCGATCTTAAGCTATGATAATACTACATTCTAGTGTAGATTATGTAGAAATACAGGTCATCTACAAGCCTTTTGTCCCTTAAAAAAATCAGAAATCTACAAAAATAATGGATAGACCTCCTCTAGCGGTTGGGGCTCTGTTAACCAAGATTTGGTATCTACTTCAAATTTTAAGGATGCTATGAATAATCTGAACCCCATGAATAAATTAGACATAGAGAACGAGGAATCGACACGAGAAGTCGGTTTAATAGCCTAGTTGCGAGGTGGAATCAAAAGAGGACATACTTTGGAAAGTTTGGAATCATATTGGGATTCTGTGTCTGATAAAATGATTGCTTCGTTAACTCCTAGTTAACTTGCGTTGGTTATCTTGACTGACCAAGACAAGTGGTTCAAAGTAAAAATTGAAAAAAAAAGGGTAAAATGAGAAGCATTGAGGAATATTTTTCGTCGCAAGGTGGGAAGTAATTTTTTTAGTTCAGTTTTTTTCCTTTTTCTTATACTTTTGTAAGTTGTTGTTCAGATGTAGTTCTTTGTTTACCTTTGGCTTTAAAATCATGTTGTTATCTAGAGGATCTGGCCTCTGCTTTATGAATAGGGAACGGGTCCCTTCAACCCGCTTTATCAAAAAATAAATCGTAATGTGGATCTAATGTTGATACAATTGGAAATTTCTTTTACTAAGTTATAATGGACTTTAAATTTTTGTTGTGCCAACTGTTGCTTGAAGCCCGGTGGTGGTAACGATTTTCAAAAAAAATATTCCATAATTTTTCTATCTAAACCTTGGTTGTTTTTGGGTCTCGATTGGTCGCTTTAGTGGGCATTACACTTTCTTACATGTGTTTAAATTTTGTTCTTAAGGGGTGTGGGTTGGAGTGGTGTGTGTAAGAGAGTTTTCATTCCTCTCAATCACCGATTTATTATGCCTTGGCGTATGGGTTTGACTTGGATGATGTGGGATGAAGAAGAAATGATGTGGCATCCTACATGAAGCCACATCATCCCCCTCTCTCTTTTTGATTTATTGGATTTTGGTAAGTATTGGGGATTACTTTCTCTATTTTTGGGAATTCTTGTAATTTTGGAGAGCTTACTTGAGAATGGAACTTGGAGTGGATGGTGTTTTCTTAGGATTTTGGAAGGCACGGAGCTTTTTGTGTATTGATACTCTACATTTGTAAGGTAGATCTTCACCCTTGTTTTTACCTTGTTATTTTTTTGTGCTCATATGTGTAGTTGATGATTGTTATATTGCTTATGATTGTCGGAAATAGACTTGATCCTTAAGTTGTGGGAGAAATGGAAATGGGGATAAAATTGAGGGAGGCATAAGATAAATTTTTTTCGGTATTTTAGGAGGGAGTTGGGTTGGGATGTCCACCTTGTTGATAAATATGATTTGTGTTTATCTTGTTATTTTCTTGAGGGAGGCATAAGAGTGAGGGAGGCATAAGAGTGGTTTGATTTCATGAGGGAAGCATAAGAGTGGTGTATCTTCTTGGAGGGAGGCATAAGAGTGTTGTGTGTATTGTGATGGAGTTTTGGAGGCTCATAGGTGGACACCCAAGCCCTTGGGAGGCATAAGAAGAACCCCCATGTTCCTTTCTCCTCCATGGCTTTAGTATGAAGCCTTTGTGTTTTATTTTTGTTTTCTTGTGGTAAAATTGGTATTGTGTTATTTCATTGATTGTCTTGATTGAATGTGTATGTGGAAGCCATTTTTGGAGTTGCCATGGTTGTCTAAATAACCCTCATTTCTTCCTTGTTGGGGCTCGGGGGCCAATGAGGAAGAAGGCTTCTCTCCCTCATTGGATATTTTGGTTGGGTGGAGAGTGTTTCCTACTCCCCCATTTTGTTGTGTGCATGACTTGATGAAGATGGTGGAACTCATTGGATGAAGTGCTCTTATTGGAGAAAGACATGTGAAGTTGCATCTTGCACTATTAATACTCCTCAACTAGTAAATTGATGTAATCTTATCCATTGGTTAGATTCTTGTAAATGGTTTATTATGGCTTGCATTACTTTATCAAAATGGGAACCTTGTAACTATTTTGAAATGCAAATAAATATCCTTTAAATATGAATGTTATCCAAGTTGAAAATCCTTTTTTATTTTTATTTTTTTAAAAAGGGGGTGGGGCGTTAGTGTCCTTGAATGATAAGGTGGTGTTGATCATTTTGGCATTATTGGAAATCTTGTTTGAATGAGATAAATTTCATTTAGGTATGTTTATTATCCTCTTATTCAAATGATGAAAAAAAAGAAGATGGAATGATTTTCATAATCTAATCTCATTCTTGTGACAATATGATTTGACTTAAGTAAATGGATGAACCACAACTAATCATATCCTTAAGATGGTTATATAAATGAAATTGGAAGTGATAAATTGTTTAAATTTGATAAATGCACAAAATTTTACTCTACCATATTTACCTTTGTGTATGCAAATTGTACCCATATGAATTTTATAATTTCAAATTTACTCCCACACAAATTTGCAAACCTACCATATTAATGGTAAACGTAATTAATAAATTAATACATATTATTAATGTAAATTAAATACATGTTAATCACATTTATTGATTTTATTATAAATTTATAAAATCAATGTGATCATATTATTAATAAATATTAATAGTCACAAAATATTAACAGATATTAATAAATATATATAAATGTAAACACTAATTATATGTATATATGAATATATATATATATATATATATATATATATATATATATATATATATATATATATATAGTTGTTTGAATCAAATAAGTGGGAAAGTCCTTGTTTTAATAAATAAAACAAAATAAAAGTGTTTTACCTAAATTCGGTTGGAATCATTTTTTTAATGAAAAGTCCTAAGAAATAATATATGTATTATATGGGTGGGCCGTATGGTCTTGTCACAGGACTTTTTAAAAATAAATAAATAAAATAATAAATAAAGTGGGTGGGATTTTCCCCTTTAAAACAGAAATATTTAAAACCCTAATTACCTCCAACGACTCGCCTTCCCGTGTGGGCTTATCAATGTGCGACGTGTCCTCTTGCACCTTTGAGAAAATTTCTTTCCACAGCGCACAGCCCGCCTTTAGGGAAAATTTTCTTTCTCGAGGCCCGTTGGCTTGCCTTTGGGAAAATTTTCCTCCACAGGCCCGCCGACCTATAACTTAAGAAATATGAGGAGTTAGGAGGACTTATTTATATCATTGAAAAGGGGAAGAAATTTCCTATCTAATGGAATTGTTTTTAGGAAACTTTAAGTGCATTAATTGTGTGAAAAATTAGGTTGAAGTTTTAAGATGAACCTGAGAGTGGGTAAGTGGGAAATTACCCCTTTTTAACTTAAATGTTTAATTCTAAAGCATGGGTTGACCTTTTAAGGGGTCACATTAGGGGATAAGAGAATTTTTTTCTATCCC
This sequence comes from Taxus wallichiana var. yunnanensis, assembly GCA_018340775.1. Classification (NCBI taxonomy): domain Eukaryota; kingdom Viridiplantae; phylum Streptophyta; class Pinopsida; order Cupressales; family Taxaceae; genus Taxus; species Taxus wallichiana. Next base: position 870,977,932 of record CM031237.1, on the reverse strand, counting down.
ATGTAAATAAGAACCTTGTTTATTGTTTAGACCTAGTGGAATTAAATACCCAAGGTATTTAATTCCTTTGGCCCTTTGACCCTCTAAAATTGATTAGGGAATATTTAACTATAATGTTAATTTAATTACTTATTAAGTTAACTCCTAAGAGAAATTTAACTATAATTGGATTAATTATGCTTATTAATATAGTAATGTGGAAAGGATCCGAGTTTAGGTCATAGAGGGAAGCACCAACAGAGTGACTGCAAGAGAATGAAGGTAAATATTGTGATGGCGGGGAGTAAGGGAGAGGTCAAGGCGAGGTTGGGGGTCACGTAGGGCCACAACAGGGGGAGGGAAAGTCCACTATCGGCCATGGGGATCTCTAGGAAGGTGGTGATGAGCATGGTAATGGTGGATAGGGTAAGAAGGGGGAGGAACAGTGCCATAACCCCAAGGTTTTAAAATTCTCTGGGACTTCGTTGGGGATAGGCAAGAAAAAATATTGCAATGTGTGCGGCGGCGGTGGTGCTATAGGCCATCATGGTCCTGGATATTTCCTAGAAGACTACCTCTTTCAAAGATATACTTGAAAATAGTAGCGACCGATCCTCAGACAAAAAAAAAAGTAAGTAATCTAGCCTACATGTTTGATTTGATTGAGGATATTCCCTCTAAAGCCATCGAGAACCCTTAGGTGGGGGAATATTTCAAAAAGTTATCAAGGGATACAGTGATCGGTCGGTTTAACGGGTTCTGGCCTTCCTCCTCTGCTCTATACCAGTGGGTATTCAATACTTGGACCAATAAGTGTGAAATATCCCTATGTTCTAAGGGATGTTGAATACTATCGGTGATGCTTGATAGATGGTCCTTGGTTTTGGGGACATTCAGTTTATTTATAAATCCATGGTTTCTAAATTTTTATCCGAACACATATTCGGTTTCAAAAACACCTGTTTGGGTTAGGCTCCCTAATCTCCCCTTGCATCTATGGTATGCCCTGGAGGATATTGGTAACGGTTTGGGAAAGTTTATCAAAGAAGACTTAGATAGAACACATTCAGGTTTGTGTTCTTTTTCTCATATGTGCGTTGAAATTGAATTGAACAAAGGATTACTGGATGGGATCAATCTTAAATTTGGTAATTTTCAGCACATTCAGATCTTAGATTATGAGAATACTGCATTCTGGTGTAGATTATGTACAAATACGGGTCATCTACAAGCCTCTTGTCCCTTCAACAAAAACCAAAAATAATGGATTCACCTCCTCTAGTGGTTGGGTCTTCGTTAACCCAGCATTTGGTATCTCGCTTCAATTTTAAGGATGCTGCAAATAATCTGAACCCCGTGAATAAAGTAGACACAGGGAAGGAGGACTCTAACACGGAACTCGGTTTAATCACCTAGTTGCGGTGGGAACAAAAAGAGGACATACTTCTAAAAGTTTGGAGTTAGATCAAGTATTCTGTGTCTGATAAAATGATTGCTTCGTTAACTCCTAGTTAACTTGCATTGGTTATCTCGACTGACCAAGGCAAGTGGTTCAAGTAAAAAAGTGAAAAACAAAAAGGGTAGAATGGGAAGCATTGAGGATTATTTTCCATCGCAAGGTGGGAAGTAATTTTTTTATGGTTAGGTTGTTTTGGTTTTTCTTATACTTTTGTAAGTCATTGTTCAAATGTAGTTGTTTACCTTTTGCTTTAAAATCATGTTGTTATCTAGAGGATCTGGCCTCTACTTTATGAATAGGTAACGGGTCCCTTCAACCCGCTTTATCAAAAAAAAAAATCGTAATGTGGATCTAATGTTGGATACAATGGGAAATTTCTTTTACTAAGTTGTAATGGACTTTAAATTCTTGTTGTGCCAACCGTTGTTTGAAGCCCGTGGTGGTAATGCTTTTCAAAAAAAAAAAAAATATTCATAATTTTTCTATCTAAACCTAGGTTGTTCTTGGGTCTCGAGTGGTCGTTCTAGTGGGCATTACACTTTCTTACATGTGTTTAAATTTTGTCCTTAAGGGGTGTGGGTTGGAGTGGTGTGTGTAAGAGGGTTTTCATTCCTCTCAACCACCCATTTATTATGCCTTGGGGTATGGGTTTGACTTGGATTATGTGGGATGAAGAAGAAATGATGTGGCATCCTACATGGAGCCACATCATCCCCCTCTCCCTTTTTTCTATTTATTGGATTTTTTGGGAAGTATTGGGGTTACTTTCTCTTTTTTTGGGAATGCTTGTAATTTTGGAGAGCTTGCTTGAGAATGGAACTTGGAGTGGATGGTGTTTTCTTAGGATTTTGGAAGGCATGGAGCTTTTTGTGTATTGATACTCTACATTTGTAAGGTAGATCTTCACCCTTGATTTTACCTCAAGTTATTTTTTTTTGCTCATATGTGTAGTTGATGATTGTTATATTGCTTATGATTTTGGAAATAGACTTGATCCTTAGGTTGTGGGAGAATGGAAATGGGTGTAAAACTTGAGGGAAGCATAAGAGAAATTTTATTAGGTATTTTAGGAGGGAGTTGGGTTGGGATGTCCACCTTGTTGATAAATCTGATTTGTGTTTATCTTGTTTTTTTCTTGAGGGAGGCATAAGAGTGAGGGGGCATAAGAGTGGTGTATCCTCTTAGTGGTAAGAATAAGATTGTTGTGTGCATTTTGATGGAGTTTTAGAGGCTCATAGGTGGTCACCCAAGCCCTTGGGAGGCATAAGAAGAAACCTCATGTTCCTTTCTCTCCATGGCTTTAGTATGAAGCCTTTGTGTTTGATTTTGTTGTCTTGTGGTAAGATTGGAATTGTGTTATTTCATTGATTGTCTTGAGTGAATGTGTATGTGGAAGCCATTTTGGATTTTCCATGGTTGTCTAAATAACCCTCATTGCTTCCTTGTTGGAGCTCGGGGGCCAATGAGGAAGAAGGATTCTCTCCTCATTGGATATTTTGGTTGGGTGGAGAGTATTTCCTAGTCCCCTATTTTTTTATGTGCATGCCTTGATGAATATGGTGGAACTCATTGGATGAAGTGCTCTTATTGGAGAAAGACATGTGAAGTTGCATCTTGCACTATTAATACTCCTTAACTAGTAAATTGTACCAATAGTAAATTGGATGTAATCTTATCCATTGGTTAGATTCTTGTAAATGGTTTATTATGGCTTGCATTACTTTATCAAAATGGGAACCTTGTAACTATTTTGAAATGCAAATAAATATCCTTTAAATATGAATTTTATCCAAGTTGAAAATCCATTTTTATTTTTATTTTTTAAAAAGGGGGTGGGGGTTAGTGTCCTTGAATGAAAAGGGAGTGTTGATCATTTTGGCATTATTGGAAATCTTGTTTGAATGAGATAAATTTCATTTAGGTATGTTTATTATCCTCCTATTCAAATGATGAAAAAAGAAGATGGAATGGTTTTCATAATATAATTTCCTTCTTGTGGCAATATGATTTGACTCAAGTAAATGGATAAACCACAACTAATCATATGCTTAAGATGGTTATATAAATGAAATCGGAAGTGATAAATTGTTAAAATTTGATAAATGCACAAAATTTTACTCTACCATATTTTCCTTCATGTATGCAAATTGTACCCATATGAATTTTATAATTTCAAATTTACTCCCAACACAAATTTACAAACCTAACATGTTAATGGTAAACATAATTAAAAAATCAATACATATTATTAATGTAAATTAAATGCATGTTAATCACATATATTAATTTTATTATAAATTTATCAAATCAAGAAGATCATATTATTAATAAATATTAATAGTCACAAAATATTAACAAATATTAATACATATATCTAAATATAAATACTCTTTATATTTATATATTAATTTATATATATATATATATCAATAAATGCTGTTTGAATCGGCTAAGTGGGAAAGTCCTTGTTTTAATAAATAAAACAAAATAAAAGTGTTTTAACTAAATTCGGTTGGGAGCATTTTCTTAAAGAAAAGTTATAAGACATAATATATGTATTATATGGGTGGGCCGTATGGCCTTGTCAAGTCTTTTTTAAAAAAAATAAATAAAGTGGGTGGGATTTTTCCCCACCCCCAAATGTATTCATTTACCCTATCAAAAGGGCAATGACCATTCCATTACTGCACCACATATCCATTTAGTTGCAGAGTCATGATTTTATTTTATACACTTTTGTTGTACTTTATTCACTCCCAACTTTATGTATGTGTGTGTGTATTTATTTATATATTTATTTAATATATATCAATTTTTAATTCTAGTCAATACCATTTAAAATGGGTATTAAAAGATAAGGAAATATATATATATATATATATATATATATATATATATATATATATATATATATGTATATATATATACATATATATACATATATATATATATATATATATATATATATATATATATATATATTCACACACTTAAATGGTATATTTATAAAGTGATTATTTTCGGGTCTGCAATACAAATAAATTTCTTGTATAAATCAGAATAAAATGGGTAAATACCCACAACCTGATTTGGGTAATTTCTTTACAAATGAGATAAAAAAAAAAGATGCAAGGAAAACCCTAGGAGAGGGAATGCAAAACAACTCCTCCTATGGTGAATATCCATCCTTGACCTTGGAACATTATTCCTTGGCTTTCCTCCATGGCTCCCTCTTCTTGCCTTCTTCCTTAACCTGCAAGTGAAACAAAGAAAATGAGAGAATAGGTTTAAGAAATGAATATATGAGATCTCATAAGGATTTCTAGGGTTCTTTTAGACAACCTAGATCTAATGGCTTAGATAGATTAGATCCAATGGTGTAGGATGAACCCTACATCACTTAAGTGATGAGGTATTTAGGTGGGAATGAAATAAATAAAAAGATGTGTGTGTAATGTTAAATGGGGGTCTAAGGGGATAATGAATTTATTATATTATGCATGTCTTTAACTTTGCAAGAATATTATCCTTTTGTAATTTAATTTAAATTTGATTATGGAATTAAATAGAAATTTAAAAGGGATTAATGGAGTTGAATAGTGAAAAGCTAAATGAGGATTATTTAAATAAAATATTGCGGTCTTGTAAGAAAACAAATAAACAACAAATTTTTGAAATTGGGTCAAAAATATTAGTCAATATTTTATTTCTGACTTTCATGTAATTGTTAGAAATTGTATATTCGGATATAATTAAATCTCATCTAATGCCTTATAAAAAGATTAATTGTCATTGTTGCTTTATCGGGATTCTATCGTGGAATTTATTCAGAATATGTGGGTGTTACACTTGGTATCAGAGTCGTGGGTTCAACTCTTAGATCCCGGGAAAACATGTGAACCCAAAGAACTAGTTAGAAAAAACTTGAAGCTTTTTGATTAAAATAACAATAAAATAATAAATTTGTTTGGATTGTTGTACTTGCCTAGTGACGTTTCATCAAACCCGGTTAATAGAAGATGTTGAAATAGATTGATATTTTTGTGATCTTTTGTGTATCAACAACTTGGTTCTCCTTGCAAAGATGTTGTTTGATTATTCATAACTCTTTTTATACTCGTATGATGTGTTGACCCCATAGAGATTCCTCCTTGTTTGGAACACTCGAATTTTGTGGTGCAACTCTTGTAGTTTAATGCTTGTTGTTGTGTTTGAGAGATAGTAGGAGGAAATTAGAAATTGTTTAGTTTTTATAACTTCCCGTCATTCTATGTTTAGACGAGATGGGGTTGGTTGTCGCTTTGTCGATTTAATCCATGTATGAGTGATTGGATATCAGCTCTTGATGTTGTATTTGATCTGGTTTTACATATGCATTCTTAGACCCGAGCTCGAGGTATAGTACTCTAATAAAGGCCATGAAGGGTTACAAAGTGAATGTGGCATGAAACTTTTTGTATTTCATATTCATGAAATTAAGTTATTTTATCAAGGACCGGCATCTTATTTCATGATTTATCTCCCCGACTAGACACATAGACATTATTGCACATTGTACCTACAAATATTAATAGATGAACAACAATAACTCATTGTGGTATGGGAATCGAAGGATAGACATTACTATAACTGAACTGATTAACTATTGATAGACATTCTGTATGAAAGACAATGATGTGTTTTCAGCTTGGATATATATAGATATTTTGAATTTTCTTTGTATTGATTTTATTATGATGTTCAAAGTCATTTTGTGATTTCTTTGATATTGAAGAATTGGTGAAATTGTGAACAAGTGAAAGTATTGCTTAAATTATATGATTCAGTTGGTTTATGATCTTAGTTGCAAACTGATGTATTAGTAGAATCAAAATGTTTAAAAATTTGGAGTAATTGTTGAATTACTTGGTCTTAGCAATAGTAGTTATGATATTGGATGTTGAAATTGATATGTAGATATAAGTGTTTTATTAGTTCGACATCGTTAATATGGCCATGAGGCCAGAGAGGTATTGTGTGATTTTACAAGTAATCATATCACAACAATAAACTATGGGAGATAGGAGACCAACAACGAAGGAATCAGGGGTATTGACAAATGGTCAACATGACAACTTGTGTAATGTTTTTGTGTTGTTATTTGTTGTTATGGGGTTCCCATGGGAGGATGACTCCACATATGACCCAAGGGTTTGTGTGTTATTATTCTCCTTTATTTAATTTTAATTTTGGAATATGTGAATTAATTTGTGATGCAATTCCCTTTTTATCATTATCGATTAATGTGTCTTAATTAAGTAAATTAATTATATTAGTAAACTAATTATGTATGTGACAATAACGAGTCATTTATTAGATTAGTTTCCCCTTTGGTTATTGTGTTTATTAGTTGAGTGTATGTGATTTTGAGTGTTGTACACTCCACCCTAATTGGGAAACTCAGATTTGGGCTTAAAGGCCATTTTGGAGGCTTGTGGGATAAGTTAAACTTGTCCCACAACTCTTAATTTCTTATACCAACCCTACCTATGGGTTAGGGGGTAAAAAATAGACCACATTATGTGTTTTTTAAGGTAAAAGGGTGAGATGTAATTTCACTTTCCGACATGTATTTTAAATTTTTTTCCTTAAGGGTGTGGGTTGGAGTTGCATGTGTAAGAGGGTTGTCATTTCTCTCAACCACCAAATTATTCTCGCATTGAGGTTGATGTTTGACTTGTGATGTGGAGTTGAGGATGAGTGATGTAGCATCCTACATGGAGCAACCTCACCCTCCTCTTTCCTTTTCTATATATTCTTGTGTAATTGTTTGTTTGGGGTGACTTGCTCATTTTTTTGGGGAATGCTTGTAATTTTGGAGATCTTGCTTAAAGAATGGTGATTTGAGCTTGGAATGTGTTATCTCATTTTTGTGTTTACACCAAAATTTAGTGATAACCCTAGGAAATTTTTGAGCTGGTTTCCTAAAAATGCCCTTTCAGAGAGATAATCGGGTTTTCGGGTTTCCATAGCAAGACAACATGAGTTTTGGATGCTTCATGTTGTATGTTCCCCGAAGCCCGAAACCCGCATCAAGTAAGTCTTTCAGGTTTTTGGGTCCACCGAGCATCAGAACATGCCTTATTCAAACATGCTTCATGTCGCATGTCTTCCGATTCCTAAAACCCGATTCGCTCCTTTGTATCGGGTTTTGGGAACCATAAAGCATTTGAACATGCCTTAGTCAGGACATGCTTCATGTCACATGTCTTCCGATTTCTGAAACCCGATTTTCTCCTTTGTATCAGGTTTTCGGGTTCTCTGAGCATCGAAACATGCCTTATTTAGAACATGCTTCATGTCGCATGTCTTCCGATTCCCAAAACCCGACTCACCTCTTTGTATCGGGTTTTCGAACCATCAAGCATCATGCTTCATGTCGCTTGCTTCCCGCAACCCGAAACCCGAATTGATATGAAATCCTTTGTGTCTAGTTTTTGGACATCCCAAACATGCTGACATGGCATTAATGCCGAGTTGTCGGGTGGTTGACACACGTGTCAACTGAAGTGTATTAAATGCAAATTTTTATAAATACTCGATTTCCATGTCATTTTTACCGGGATGTACTTTTTACCTCATGGATTTTCATGCATGCTTCTTCAACCCCAAACCCGACTCACCTTCGTGCTCGATTGAGTTGCTCATTTTTTGATCATTTTTCATCTGATTGAAGGTATTTCACTTTGTTCTTTGTTTGTGAAATTTGTGGAAGAATTGTGTAATGATCCTTCTAAATTCCTCTTTCTTTCTTGTTAGGGTTTTGGGGTTTTTGATTATTTATTCCTTTTTGGGTTGTTTTCCAATCAAGTTTGTGTTTTAGGTTCACCCTTGGAATGCTCACTTTGTTTTATTCCTTGGAATATGCCATTGTTATGACAATAGAAGAATGTATCAAAGATTCATAGCAATGAAGAGGAATTTGTATGTTTTACCCTAACAAAACCCGATTCCTTCTTTTCAGGTTTCGCAGGGTGTTTTACAGCTTTCCAAAACCCGCAGTGTGTCGGGAAATCTAAGGTGTCGACATTCTAAAATCTCTAGCATCCTCTAAGGTGTCGATACTTCAAACCTTCCGGCATCCTCCAAGTGTCGGATAGGCATCCTCCAAGGGATTTCCAATCTTCCTCCAAGTATAGCGGGATTTCTAATCTTCCCAATCTAACAATAGTGTGGGTTTTCTGAACCCTTCGACATCTTCCAGTGTTGTGGGTTTTCCAGAGTGGTGGACATCTCATACCTTCCGACAGGTTCAACTAACTGGATTTCGAGACTTTCCGAGTGTTCGACACCCACTAATCTCCGATACTCTCTGTAGTGTTTTGGGCCTCTGGGATTGCTAAGCAGGTCCTCAAACCCGAAGTGTCTAAATCAGAAGCAATCAGTTCACTCCTTCTTTGGAATTCCTCATGTCGGATCCTGGTCCATCACAGAAAAGATGAAAAAATCAGGGAGGATGAAGTATAAATTTAGGAAGGTGGAGTCTCCTTCCTACATTGATTGTAATTACGACATCCGAGATACATAAACTCAAACATAGATATGGAAGACTTTTGGAATAGAGTCAAGAGTTCTTCCCAGACCCCATGGATGAAATCAATAGTTGGCAGTGGTCTTCCTCTTGCAGCAGGTTTCCCCATGTCTGCTCAGTGCCCCGAGTTCATCTTAGCCTGTGCTTCAAATTATGACTCTGCTTCTCGTTCTGTGAAAAATCAAGCGGGAGAGGTCGTAATCAAGTTAGACGGAGGTTACTTTGATGACCTTCTCAAGTTGCCTAACTTTGAGGAGTATGGGGACGTAGATCTCAAGTCAGCCCAAAAATCTTGGGACAATGATCAGGAAGATTGTATCAAACACGTGAATAAGAAGTTCCTAATCAAAGCCAAGCCAATTGTTTCTAGGTTCCCAAGACTTGTTCCTAGAAGTGATTTCATTCAGGAAATCAATGATATCATTACTCACTGAGAGTTGGGTTTTTGGTTTCCCCAATCAAATGTTTTCCAAGGATGGATGTACCAATTCATGATCATCATTAAGAAGAATCAACAGGGGATTGATTGGGGTACCCTTATCAATAACGAGATAGATTCTCAGATGACAATAATCTTGTCTACTGGGAAGTTTTATATGTCCTCGTATGTCACCTATGCAATGCAGCCGACATGAGGAATTACCCTGGATTGGACACAAAGGGGAACAAGAAAGGGAACATATTTATCGGTATTTTCCTTAGTTAACAAGAAAAGGGTCTCAAAGACCAATTCAGAAGGGTAAATGATGCCTTCTTTTACGAGAACATCTGCAGGTTAAACCCCAAACTGAGGAAAACAAGAGTCTCTAATGAGGCATGGGCTGAAGTTTCAAAATGGGGTTGTGTCTTCTTACAATTCAAGAAGTTCACTTACCTTCGGGTGGTCATGTACTTGGGTGATCCTTTCCATTTTCCCAGATATCCAGGGATAAACTAATCTTGATGGAGTTGGTTAGGCAATTGTTGGATTTTCATAAGTTCCAACAGAGTAAACACAAGGCCGTCGTATCCTTCCCAATTTCTATTGGAAGGTATACCTACTCAATGGTGGTAAAAGCCAAGAACATTGTATGAGCTTCAAGATAAGTTAAAAAGCACATGAAGCCCAGAGATGGGTTTGATTTTTGAGGAGTCCTCAAGACATATGGAACTCTGCACTTGCACATACCAAGCATAGAAGACATCTGGATTGATTTACGTGATGAAGTTGTTGTCCAAAGGAAAGATCATAGTAGGTTGACACTTGCAGAGATTCAGACACTCAGAGCTCACTGACATTCCAGAGGGTACTGGTGATAATGAAAGTGTGCTGGATCCTTCCTATGATGGACTGAATGAAGATCAATATGTTTTCCCACCTATTGATTGGTCTATCGGTGAAAAGCCTCTATTACCGATAGATCAGCCCCGATTCTCACACGCACCAAGGCATGGCTCACCTCTTGGGGATGAGTTTCAAAGAAGATAGTTTCTCAAAGTTGGTTGCTTTGGAGGCGGGGCCCTCCAAAAAGGAAAAGGACAAAAGCTCTTCCAAGGGACCTATAAAGGTCAAATTTGTCAAGAAGAGAAGAGAAGAAGAAACCCCTTCAACTGCTACTCCAGTTGAAATGGTGAACGTGCCAGAGTCACCAACACCACCAGAAATAGGGGAAATTTCTTTGGAAGGAGAGGTGAGTCAGCCCCTAATTTCACCATTTGCTGACTACCCAATAGAAGTAACTCTATCCCTTGCATCCCAGGCTTTGGTGTTGGGATCTACACTTCCTACTTCACAACCACTTCTACCTCCTCTTTCCCCATCCACTTCATTAGCCATGGCCAACATTTTCTCCGACTCTCACCTCTCTCTACTGGGACCAAAGTAACTACAGATATGCCTCCTCCTACATCTCTTTTCACCGAATCTACTACCACACTGATAATTGTTCCCACTCCACCAGTGAATCCCACTCCACCTGAAAGTATGACACCAACTTCTACAACAGTGGCAACTCCTTCTGGCACGCCTCAATGGTTACTTGAGAAAACTCCAAGGAAAAGGAAGGTGGTTGTACCCATACCAGCCTTTGATTTTAGTTCACTCAAGGCTTCCACTGCTAAATCAGCCAAGAAACCCAAAACAAGTTTCAAGGGTTTTAGTGGATGCTTCGGACATAAGTTTGCAGAGATCGCCACTCCCGCGACTAACAAGACCAAAGAGGACATAGTGGCCTCTGACTATCAGATAACCAGGGTTTCTCTAGGAGAGGTGATGATAGAAGGAGCACAACAGATGCACGAGATGCTATGAATGTGCTATGCCAAAAATTAAAGGAAACAAAGGACAACAGGATGAGCTTAAAGAAAAGGTGGAGCAGTTGATCGAGGTATTACTTAAGCTCTCAAAACCCTTGAGTCCGTACCATCATCATCCTCTCTTCCTATCGGGTTCAATTTCTCATCGGTACCTATAATTGAAAAGATTAATGAAAAGGGGAGGGTGGTCGATGAATGGACCCAAAGGCTGCTCCTACATAGGGGAAAGAAGTAATCCAAGACACTGTAGAAGTCTATCAATCTTTGGAGAATATACAGAGTGATGGGGAAAAGATGGATGATGATTTCTCTCAAGAGATCGGGCACTGGAGTTGACTTTCAAAGCTCTCCAGGTGCTGAAGCAAATCCCATCACGCATCTTGGTCGAAGAGGGCATCATCCCACATGTGGATAAGCATTTCCAGCTGACCAAGGCCATCAGATTCAGAATAAAGATTCTCAACGAAGCTTGTGGAAAATTGAGAGAATCAAGAGATCAATTGATTGATGGCAAGAGTGACCTGGAAGAAGAACTGATCAAAATCTATGCAAAAGTGTCGGTGGAGACTCGGGTATCCTACCAGTTGATGGTCTTTTCAAACAAATCCAAGAATCAATTCAGCATGAACCAACTCATGGATTTGGCATTGAAATCATTGACAGGTTTGTAAAGATTGAACATTCTTTGGAAACCCTGAGAAAACTCAACAAAAGATTGAGAAAGCTTCCCGGAAATGTCAGTGACACTCATGAAACATGTGAAGTCTTGAGTGATCATTCCACTGCACCTGATGAAAATGAGATGCAAGGTATAATCCAGAAATTCCAAGAATTTTGGAACAAACAGGCTTTGCTGGAAGAAGGAAAGATGAAGAAGAGAAAGATGACGATTCGACTAAGTCACATGCGCAACATGTCATTTCAATCTTGAAATTGACATGTCTTTTTCATTTCTGTTTCACATAGGAAGTAAATTTTGACTTGGTCTCCTGCGTGAAAGCCAAGTAAAATAGGACTCTTGTTAAAACACTTTTTTATAGGGTTTGTCCTATTTTCTCTCAACTCTTTTTATTATAAATAAGGGATGCTCATGCATTCCAAAGGGTTGAGATTTTTGGAATATTGAGAACCTTTGATAGAAGAAGAACTTTGTATTTTCTTTCAATCATTCAAAGAACAGAAATTGATGTCATTTTTGCAAACTTTGTGTTGTGAGATTCATCTCTCTTAAGATATTGCTCTTATGTTCAGGATCTTAAGTTGTTCTTGGTTTAGCATTCTCAATCATTTTAAATTGTTTCAAACATTACATTACATTTGTTATCTAGAACTCGTATTATTATTTTGTGATCTGTGTTTTCTCGAAAGAAAGTATGTTCCCGTTATTTCCTTTTTGTGATGCATCCTTTCTAATCTATTTTATTTCCAAAGCAACAATATTTCCAGTTATTGTGGATGTGGCTTTCAGGATTCTATCCTGATCCCATGGTTAGATTAGTGTGAATATTGTATATTATTTCTATTGTGTTTTAGATTAGTAATAAATAGGCAGCCTCACCTGTCTTTGAGGAGGGATTCAATCCCATGTACTTGTGGTTGAACCTCATATTTCATCTTGACAAAATATCCAACCAACAATTTTTGGTGACTCCACTGGGGAATACGGATTAATAGTATAAAGCTTATCCTCTTGGTGTCTGGTGACTCCGTATTTTCCTTATTTTCAACAAGATCTCTTTCCTGTTCAAGCTGGCTGGAAAGATCTTCACTCGGTCCCACCGAGCCCGGGGTGAAATTGATCCACTCTTTGATTTGCTACAACAACATAATTTCAGTCTTTCCCCCAACAACATTATTTCTAACCGAACCAGAAGTTCTTCACCTGTTCGGAGAAACCGGATCCCCATAGAATGAGAAGTGTCTGCAACTTGTCATGCGTTATTCTTTTCCGACACTCGATCCCTATACACACTCTTTTTAGAAGGATGGCAGCACAACCTGTGCCCTGGGCGCAACTATTGGTCCTCTTTCTTTAACTCCACCATTGCACGAGTTACCACATGGATCACGTAAAAACATTCCCAAGTTCAATGGTGATGGGAAGCAACATCCTGATGAACACATTGCATCTTTCTTTGTAGCATGCGGTGTCCTTGGAGTAGCTCACGAAGATGTCTCCATTCGACTCTTCATTGAAACATTGCATGGTGCAGCAGCCGAATGGTTTTACCACCTTCCAAATGCATGCATCACAAACTGGGCTACCATGAGGACCAGATTCAAGCACGATTCAAACCAGCTGAATATTCTCATGCTTTGTTAGCACAACTTACCCATATGAAGAAGGAATCTCACGAACCCATGCGGGACTTCATGGCAAAATTCAACAAGCTGATCAGAAAGATTCTAGAAATAGTTGTACCTACTCCAGAAAATTAGAAATGCTTCTTCATTAATGCTCAACCCCCGATGTGAGCTTCCTATTAAGAAGGTCAGCTATCCCTGATTTGGCTATCACTCACCAACTATATTGAAATAGAGGATGATCTCATTCTGGCAGGAAGAATCAGGAAAGATGCACCCAAGCCTAAAAATCAAGGTTCTTCCCAAAGTAATACTGACCCTATAATTCAAAAGATGGCTAATGATTTGATTGCTTTGAAAAAGCAAATGTCCCAACAGGTGAGCAATGTTCCATATCGGGATATCCCTAGACAGAATTTCAATAACACCAATGGTGCACCTGCAAGAGACAGGCCGCGGTTAACTCCTGCTCAACGAGGCTGGCAATCAAGCTCCTCCCATTAACGCAGTAGAGATAGTTGAAGAAGAGGAAGAACCAGAAGAACAGGATTCCTCTCAAAGCTTTTGAAGCTTCAGGATACGCTGATGAGTCTTATGATGATTCGGCTGGCGACTCCAACATTGGGTATTTGGAATACGAGGAAGATGAATGTGCACCGATGGTCAGTCATTTGTCTGTCTTCACTCGATCCCAATCTCAAAATCCAAGAAAACCTCTTGAAAGCCCCAAGGAGAAGAACAAGGAAGCTCCCATAGCCATAGTTAAGAGAGGTACTCCTATCTCAGCGCAAACTGAAAGAGAAGTCACCAAAAAGGTAACAACTTCCCCTCATTCTCCTTCTCCCAAGGTCAATACCTCAGCTCAAGCTCATGTGATTAGAACCAACCTACTATCACTCCTTCTTATACTACTTTTGACATTATCGACCATGCAAAAAGAACCAAGATCCAAATGTCGAAGCAAGAATACCTTCAGTCAAATCTAAATAGTTTGAAAAACTCACCAAATTCATTAGAAGTAAAGCTACCATTCCCCCACCTTCAAAAGGTCTTTTTCCAAATCCTACTCAATCCCCACCTCAAAACAATCTGACCTCTACTTCTTCTTCAGGAAAGATTGAACCATTTTATTTGTCTTTGCTTATAAATGGGTTTAAACTCAGCAATTGCATCATCGACTGACCTCCGACAATGTTATGCCCAAAAGTAGCCCATGCCCTTGGGCTTACTTTGACTAAGTCATATGGATGGTGTTACTCCATGGAAACCAAGCAAGTTCCCTTGATTGGTCAAATCAAAGATGCACAGTTTGCATTCGTTGCCTTCCCAGAAAAGAGAGTGAAAATGACCATTCTAGTTGCTGACATTCCTGCAGCTTACGGTATCCTCTTGGGTAGAGGTTTTTGTAAAGATGTCGGAGGAGAGATTAATATGGATTGGACCAAGGCCAAAATTCCAGTCAATGGGGTTTATCATGTTCTCCATCCTGAGCCTCAGGAAAAGTATTTGGTAACTAAATCAGATGACCCTAAGGCTCAAATCCTTTTCGAAGATGCTAGTTTTGGAAATTATTTCATGACATCAGAGGTACCAGTTGTAGATGTCAAGGAAGAAGATTCTAATGCTATTTGGACCCTCGAATTCGATGGTAGTTGTTCAACCACTGGATCAGTGCTGGTGTAGTTCTTATATCTCCTGATTCCGAGATCTTCCCTCTGCCTTCAAGTTGCAGTTTGATAATACTAATAACACGGCTGAATATGAAGCTTTGTTATTAGGATTAGAAATGGCTAGACAAAAGGGAATTCAAAATCTCAAGGTTCAAGGAGATGCAGAGCTGATTGTCAACCAGGTCAAGGGGATCTATCAAGTAAAAATGATCACCTGAGACATTACAGGAACAAAGTTTGGGATAATATAGAATGCTTTGACGCATTCTCCATCAAAGTAGTTTTGAGAGATTATAACGACAAGGCTGATTCTTTAGCCGTGTCTGCATCCCTCCTTCTCCCTCATCCCCAGTTCAAACAAGATACATACACCATTGAGATTGTGTATCGTCCCAGTATCCCGATAATGCGGCTCATTGGCAAGTGTTCAATGATGATCAACAGGTGTTGTCTTTTCTAGAAAAAACTGACAATTTTAGTGAGCTATACTTTGGTTCGAATCAGCTTTCCATGAATCTATTTCAGATCCATATCAAGAGGTTGATGGTGAGTTTATTCAGCTTAAAGGCAACAAGATTCCCAAAGGGTTGGTTTCTCTAGAGGGTTTGTTTGACAAGCATGACCATTTCATTCAAAACAAGAGACAAACTGAAGGAGCTTCTTCCTCGAAGTAGATCAAGTCAATCTAGGTTCATCTGATCAACCTCGGATGGTGAATATTGGGAAATGTTGTTCCCCGAGAGAAAGAAAAATTCACTTCACTCCTAAAGAGATACATGGATGTCTTAGCCTGGTCCTATGTAGATTTAAAATCCTTCAAGCCCAAAGATGTACAACACAATATTCCTTTGAAGCCCGATGTAAAACCCTACAGGTAGAAGCAGTGGCATTATAATCCCAAAATCTCAGGAACCATTCTTGTAGAATCCGTAGAAGATGTTAGATGCTAGGATTATCTTTCCAATCCACCATTCCACCTAGGTTGCTAATATCATACCTGTCAGGAAGAAGAATGGTGAAATCCATGGATTTGTGTTGATTTCTGGAACCTAAATCAGTCTTCATTAAAAGACAACTATCCCTTACCTATCATGGATCAGGTGTTACAAATCGTTACTGGATCAGAAATGCTATCCATGCTCGATGGATTTTTAGGATATAATCAAGTTGAGGTAGCTGCCGAGGATCAACACAAGATGACCTTCACAACCCCATGGGGGACCTTTGCTTACAGGAGGATGCCTTTCGGCTTAATCAATGCCGGAGCTACCTTTCAAAGAGCTATGGACTTAGCATTTAGAGATCTGATGGGCAAATCCATAGTGGTATATTTGGATGACTTGACCATTTTTCTCTAAAAATGGAGTGATCATTATGATCATCTAGAACAAGTACTCTTGAGATGCCGTGTCATCACGAAATTTCATTAAATCCCAAGAAGTCCATGTTTGGAGTGACCGAAGGAAAGTTTTTGGTCATATTGTGACTAGAGAAGGAACCAAGATCGACCCAGAAAGGGTGAAGGCCATTCAAAGCCTTACCCTACCCACAAGTAAAACTGGAGTTCATTCCTTCTTCGGAAAGGTCAATTTCCTAAGAAGGTTTATACCTGATTTCACTGATAAAACCAAGGATATCCTTGGGATGATGAAAGGAAAAATTCCATTTCGATGGAGTACTGAAGGGAAGCTTGCATTTGATGAAGTCAAAAGGGAAATTGCTTGCGCTCCTATCCTAGTATGTCCAGATTTCAAAAAGATTTCATCATGTACAACTACGCCTCCACACACACAGTGTCAGCCATCCTGATGCAGGAGAATGGAGAGGGCATTGAAGCTCCCATCACTTTCATGAGCTTCCCATTAAAGGAACATGAACTAAAAATGTCACAAATTGAAAAGCATGCTTATGCAGTGGTGTGAGCGGTGAAACATTTTAGGTACTATGTGTTGAACTCTCATACCCTCGTTCTCATTCCCGACACCGCCATTGTTAAATCCATTTTGACTCAACAAGAGCTGGGTAGTCAACGAGGTAACTGGATAGCTAAAGTTTAGGAGTATGACTTGACATTAGACCTACCAAGTTGGTATGAGGAAGGGGCTTATGCCAATTGATCATGGAAAATCATGCTTGAAATAGAATGCGAAAGGACCAAAGACACCTCTTCAAAGTTGCCCATGGTGCTTTTCGTGAGCACAACTGATGAATGGTACATAGATATTGCTTTCTTTCTGACTTATGGTGAATGCCCCCACATTTAAGCCAAAAGGAGAAGAGGACAGTCAAGTTAAGATCTGCAAGATACCTCCTATGGGATAACGGAATATATAAGAAAGGTATTGATGGTGTATTCCTGCGCTGTGTTGATAAGTCACAACAGGTAAAGTTACTAGAATCCTTCCATAGTCTAGCATGCGGAGGACATTTCTCATCCTCTGTAATAACTTATAAGATCCTACGGGCTAGGTACTATTGGCCTACTCTCTTCGGGACTCAGCAGAATGGGTGTCCAAGTGTGAAGCTTGTCAACATTTCGTTGGTCACCCTAAGCTAGCAGCTCTTCCCCTGAAGCCCGTAGTGATTGAAGAACCTTTCCACCAGTGGGGAATTGACTTCATTGGAATGTTGAATCCTACCTCTAGTGCTGGACACAATTACGTACTTACTGCTATAGACTATTTTACCAAGTGGGTGGAAGCTGCACCAATCAAGCAGAAACCTCAGAAGTCGTGTGCAAATTCCTTAAAGAAAATATAATTGTCAGATTCGGTGTGCCTCACAAGATTGTGGCTGATAACGCCTCCAATTTCTCATCGCATGAGTTGATAGAATTTTTTATGGATTCGGCATCACCCTAGCTCACTCATCTGACTATTATCCCCAAGGCAATGGGCAAGCTGAGTCCAGCAACAAGAACCTGGTTACCATAATTAGAAAGCTAGTAGATGAAAACCAGAGGACATGGCACAAAGCATTGTATGATGCATTGTGGGTGGATCGGATTACCCCAAAGTGAGCTATAGGAATGTCTCCTTTCCAAGTACTATATGGGATTGATGCTTTGAGATCCCTATCTCAGTAGAGTTTCAGCCTTACAGTTGGCCAAAGCAGTCAAGATGTGACTTTTCAAGATTCTATTGAAAAAAGGGTTATGTACCTAGCTAGGCTAGAAGAAGAATGAAGCAAGGTGATTGATCACATCGTGGGTCATCAGAGAAAAGTAAAGAAAATTTTTGACAAGAAATCAAGGCAACGTAATTTCCAAATTGGAGATCTGGTGTTGCTTTGGGATAAGAGAAGGGAGCAGAAAGGAATGCACGGAAAGTTTGATTCTTTGTGGAAAGGACCTTTTAAGATTCATCAACTGAATGGTGAAAATAGTTTCTATCTATCATATCTTGATGGAGAGTCACTCCCCTTGCCTTTCAGTGGCCAACATCTGAAGTTGTTCCATCATTAATGCAAGATGCTCTTTTGCATTGTACATACTTTATTTTTTGTCGTGTGTTTGCTTTTGGTCTTCTTTCTTTCTTTGTTTTGTTTTCGGTTTTCTTCTTTTTTGACTCCATAGCCCAATGGATAAAGCCAGAGATTTTGAGTTCTCTTCCTTTGATGTCACAAAGAAAGTCCCCAACTGGAGCCAGTTGTTATCTCATTTTTGTGTTTACACCAAAATTTAGTGATAACCCTAGGAAATTTTTGAGCTGGTTTCCTAAAAATGCCCTTTCAGAGAGATAATCGGGTTTTCGGTTTCCATAGCAAGACAACATGAGTTTTGGATGCTTCATGTTGTATGTTCCCCAAAGCCCTAAAACCCACATCAAGTAAGTCTTTTTTGGGTCCACGGTTTTCATGTTCATGTCCGAGCATCGAAACATGCCTTATCGTCATCAAATCATGCTTCATGCTTCATGTCTTCCGATTTCCGAAACCCGATTTGCTCCTTTGTATCGGGTTTTCGGTTCTCTGAGCATCGAACATGCCTTATTCAAAACATGCTTCATGTCACATGTCTTCCGATTCCTGAAACCCGACTCACCTCTTTGTATCGGTTTTTGAAACCATCAAGCATCATGCTTCATGTCGCTTGCTTCCCGCAACCCGAAACCCGAATTGATATGAAATCCTTTGTGTCGGGTTTTCGGACATCCCAAACAT
Source organism: Taxus wallichiana var. yunnanensis (assembly GCA_018340775.1). Taxonomy (NCBI): domain Eukaryota; kingdom Viridiplantae; phylum Streptophyta; class Pinopsida; order Cupressales; family Taxaceae; genus Taxus; species Taxus wallichiana. The sequence goes on along the minus strand of CM031237.1, from coordinate 870,958,494 downwards.
GCTGACATGGCATTAATGCCGAGTTGTCGGGTGGTTGACACACGTGTCAAATGAAGTGTATTAAATGCAAATTTTTTTATAAATACTCAGGATTTCCACGTCATTTTTACCAGATGTACTTTTTACCTCGTGGATTTTTGTGCATGCTTATTCAACCCTGAAACCCGACTCACCTTCGTGTTCGATTGAGTTGCTCATTTTTTATCATTTTTCGATCTGATTGAAGGTATTTCACTTTGTTCTTTGTTTGTGAAATTTGTGGAAGAATTGTGTAATGATCCTTCTAAATTCCTCTTTCTTTCTTGTTAGGGTTTTGGGGTTTTGATTATTTATTCCTTTTTGGTTGTTTTCCAATCAAGTTTGTGTTTTAGGGTTCACCCTTGGAATGCTCACTTTGTTTTATTCCTTGGAATATGCCATTGTAATGACAATAGAAAAATGTATCAAAAATTCATAACAATGGAGAGGAATTTGCATGTTTTGACCTAACAAAAACCCGATTCCCTCTTTTCGGGTTTCGCAGGGTGTTTTGCAGTTTCCAAAACCCACAGTGTGTCGGAAATCTAAGGTGTCGGACATTCCAAAATCTCCGGCATCCTCTAAGGTGTCGAGACACTTCAAACCTTCCGGCATCCTCCAAAGTATAGCGGGATTTCTAATCTTCCCGACATCTAACAATAGTGTGGGTTTTCTAAACCCTTCGACATCTTCCAGTGTTGCGGGTTTTCCAGAGTGGTGGACATCTCATACCTTCCGACAAGTTCAACTGATTGTCGGGACTTTCTAAGTGTTTGACACCCACTAATCTCTGATACTCTCTATAGTGTTTCGGGCTCTGGGATTGCTAAGTAGGTCCTCAAACCCGAAGTGTCTAAATCGAAGCAATCAGTTCACCCTCTTTTTGAATTCCTCATGTCGGATCCTGTCCATCACAGAAAAGATGGAAAAAATCAGGGGGAGGATGAAGTATAAATTTAGGAAGGTGGAGTCTCCTTCCTACATTGATTGTAATTACGACATCCGAGATACAAAACTCAAAAACATAGATATGGAAGACTTTTGGAATAGAGTCAAGAGTTCTTCCCAGACCCCATGGATGAAATCAATAGTTGGCAAAGTGGGTCTTCCTCTCTGCGCAGGTTTCCCCATGTCTGCTCAGTGCCCCAAGTTCATCTTAGCATTTGTGCTTCAAATTATGACTCTGCTTCTCATTCTATGAAAAACCAAGCGGGAGAGATCATAATCAAGTTAGACGGAGGTTACTTTGATGACCTTCTCAAGTTGCCTAACTTTGAGGAGTATGGGGACGTAGATCTCAAGTCAGCCCAAAATCTTGGGACAATGATCAGGAAGATTGTATCAAACACGTGAATAAGAAGTTCCTAATCAAAGCCAAGCCAGTTGTTTCTAGGTTTCCAAGACTTGTTCCTAGAAGTGATTTCATTCAGGAAATCAATGATATCATTACTCATTGAAATGTCCGGGTTTTGGTTTCCCGAATCAAATGTTTTCCAAGGATGGATGTACCAATTCATGATCATCATTAAGAAGAATCAACAGGGGATTGATTGGGGTACCCTTATCAGTAATGAGATAGATTCTCAGATGACAACAATCTTGTCTACTGGGAAGTTTTATATGTCCTCGTATGTCACCTATGCAACAGCAATGGCATGAGGAATTACCCCAGATTGGACACAAAGGGGAACAAGATAGTGGAACATATTTATCGGTATTTTCCTCAGTTAACAAGAAAAGGTCTAAGACCAATTCAAAAGGGTAAATGATGCCTTCTTTTATGAGAACATCTGCAGGTTAAACCCCAAACTGAGGAAAACAAGAGTCTCTGATGAGGCATGGGCTGAAGTTTCGAAATGGGGTTGTGTCTTCTTACAATTCAAGAAGTTCACTTACCTTCGGGTGGTCATGTACTCGGGTGATCCTTTCCATTTTCCCTAGATATCTAGGAGACAAACTAATCTTGATGGAGTTGGTTAGGCAATTGTTGGATTTTCATAAGTTCCAACAGAGTAAACACAAGGCCATCGTATCCTTCCCAATTTCTATTGGAAGGTATACCTGCTCAATGGTGGTAAAAGCCAAGAACATTGTACATGAGCTTCAAGATAAGTTAAAAAAGCACATGAAGCCCAGAGATGGGTTTGATTTTTGAGGAGTCCTCAAGACATATGGAACTCTACACCTGCACGTACCAAGCATAGAAGACATCTGGATTGATTTACGTGATGAAGTTGTTGTCCGAAGGAAAGATCATAGCAGGTTGACACTTGTAGAGATTCAGACACTCGAACTCGCTTGACATTCCAGAGGGTACTGGTGATAATGAAAGTGTGTTGGATCCTTCCTATGATGGACTGAATGAAGATCAATATGTTTTCCCACCTATTGATTGGTCTATCGGTGAGAAAGCCTCTATTACCAATAGATCAGCCCCGATTCTCACACGCACCAAGGCATGGCTCACCTCTTGGGGGATGAGTTTCAAAGAAGATAGTTTCTCAAAGTTGGTTGCTTTGGAGGTGGGGCCCTCCAAAAAGGAAAAGGACAAAAGCTCTTCCAAGGGACCTATAAAGGTCAAATTTGTCAAGAAGAGAAGAGAAGAAGAAACCCCTTCAACTGCTACTCCAGTTGAAATGGTGAACGTGCCAGAGTCACCAACACCACCGAAATAGGGGAAATTTCTTTGGAAAGAGAGGTGAGTCAGCCCCTAATTTCACCATTTGCTGACTACCCAACAGAAGTAACTCTATCCCTTGCATCCCAGGCTTTGGTGTTGGGATCTGCACTTCCTACTTCACAACCACTTCTACCTCCTCTTTCCCCATCCACTTCATTAGCCATGGCCAGCATTTTCTCTAGACTCTCACCTCTCTCTCTTTAGGACCAAAGTAACTACAGATATGCCTCCTCCTACATCTCTTTTCACCGAATCTACTACCACACTGATAACTGTTCCCACTCCACCAGTGAATCCCCTCCACCTAAAAGTATGACACCAACTTCTACAACAAAGGGCAAACCTTCCTAGCATGCCCTCAATGGTTACTTGAGAAAACTCCAAGGAAAAGGAAGGTGGTTGTACCCATACCAGCCTTTGATTTTAGTTCACTCAAGGCTTCCACTGCTAAATCAGCCAAGAAACCCAAAACAGTTTCAAGGGTTTTAGTGGATGCTTCGGGACATAAGTTTGCAGAGATCACCACTCCCACGCGACTGACAAGACCAAAGAGGACATAGTGGCCTCTGACTATCAGATAACCAGGGTTTCTCTAGGAGAGGTGACGATAGAAGGAGCACAACAGATGCACGAGATGCTATGAACGTGCTATGCCAGAAATTAAAGGAAACAAAGGACAACATGGATGAGCTTAAAGAAAAGGTGGAGTAGTTGACTGAGGTATTACTTAAGCTCTCAAAACCCCTTGAGTCCATACCATCATCCTCTGTTCCTATCGGGTTCGATTTCTCATCGGTACCTATAATTGAAAAGATTAATGAAAAGGGGAGGGTGGTCGATGAATGGACCCAAAGGCTGCTCCTACAGGGGAAAGAAGTAATCCAAGACACTGTAGAAGTCTATCAATCTTTGGAGAATATACAAAGTGATGGGGAAAAGATGGATGATGATTTCTCTCAAGAGATCGGGCACCTGGAGTTGACTTTCAAGCTCTCCAGGTGCTGAAGAAAATCCCATCACGCATCTTGGTCGAAGAGAGGCATCATCCCACATGCGGATAAGCATTTCCAGCTGACCAAGGCCATCAGATTCAAAATAAAGATTCTCAACGAAGCTTGTGGAAAATTGAGAGAATCAAGAGATCAATTGATTGATGGCAAGAGTGACCTGGAAGAAGAACTGATCAAAATCTATGCAAAAGTGTCGGGTGGAGACTCGGGTATCCTACCAGTTGATGGTCTTTTCAAACAAATCCAAGAATCAATTCAGCATGAACCAACTCACGGATTTGGCATTGAAATCATTGACAGGTTTGTAAAGATTGAACATTCTTTGAAACCCTGAGAAAACTCAACAAAAGATTGAGAAAGCTTCCCAGAATGTCAGTGACACTCATGAAACATGTGAAGTCCTGAGTGATCATTCCACTGCACCTGATGAAAATGAGATGCAAGGTATAATCCGGAAATTCCAAGAATTTTGGAACAAACAGGCTTTATTGGAAGAAGGAAAGATGAGGAAGAGAAAGATGACGATTCAGACTAAGTCACAATGCAACATGTCATTTCAATCTTGAAATTGACATGTCTTTTTCATTTCTGTTTCATCACATAGGAAGTAAATTTTGACTTGGTCTCCTGCGTGAGGGCCAAGTAAAATAGGACTCTTGTTAAAACACTTTTTTATAGGGTTTGTCCTATTTTCTCTCAACTCTTTTTATTATAAATAAGGGATGCTTGCATGCATTCCAAGGGGTTGAGATTTTTGGAATATTGAGAACCTTTGATCAGAAGAAGAACTTTGTATTTTCTTTCAATCATTCAAAGAACAAAATTGATGTCATTTTTTTCAAACTTTGTGTTGTGAGATTCATCTCTCTTAAGATATTGCTCTTATGTTCAGGATCTTAAGTTGTTCTCAGTTTAGCGTTCTCAATCATTTTAAATTGTTTCAAACATTACATTACATTTGTTATCTAGAACTCGTATTATTATTTCATGATCTATGTTTTCTCGAAAGAAAGTACGTTCCCATTATTTCCTTTCTGTGATGTGTCCTTTCTAATCTATTTTATTTCCAAAGCAGCAATATTTCCAGTTATTGTGGATGTGGCTTTCAGGATTCTATCCTGATCCCATGGTTAGATTAGTGTGAATATTGTACGCATTATTTCTATTGTGTTTTAGATTAGTAATAAACACACCTTGTTGATAATATGATTTTTATTTATCTTGTTATTTTCTTGAGGAGGCACAAGAGTGGTGTATCTTCTTGGAGGGAGGCATAAGAGTTTTTTTTGTATTGTTATGTGATGGAGTTTTGGAGGGTCATAGGTGAACACCCTAGCCCTTGGGAGGCATAAATATAACCCCCATGTCCCTTTCTCCTCTATGGCTTTAATATGAAGCATTTGTGTTTTGATATTTGTTGGTTTGTTGTAAAATTGGTATTGAGTACGCTATTGATTGTCTTGATTGAATGTGTATGTGGAATATATTTTTGAGTTTCCATGAGGGTCTAAATAACACTCATTGCTTCCTTTTCGGGATCAAAATAATAAGGAATAAGACTTCTCTCCCTAATTGGTTGTTTGGATGGGTGGAGAGGGTTGCTTACTCCCCCAATTTTTGTGTGCATGACGTGATGAGGATGGTGAACTCGAATAGATGGAATCCTATTGTTGGAAAAATACGTGGGGAGTTGTATCTTGTGATACTATGAACCTACAACTTGTAAAGGGTACCAATAGTATGTTGGATGTAATTTGTAATGCCCACAATTTTTCCCACTCAATTCCGCGATAAACCGGACAACAAACCGCAAAAAACAATTATGGAATACTTTTTTTGAAAGGTAACAAGTCATTCGCTAAGTCTTTAATTAGATCTGATTATCAAATTTTAAACAATTACATTGCATTCAGAAATAAAATAATGACTAATATTTTTGTCTCTATTTTTTAAGCGATATTACGATTTAATTCTCTCTCTATTTTATCCTCCACTATTTTATATAAAGAAAACTCATTAAATTTTCATTACTTAACTCCTTTAATCCCTTTTAAATTATTTTAATTTAAATACCCCTAATTAAATTTAAAATCTAATTAGGAAATACCAAAATTTTATAGCTCAAAATCTTGTACCTTAATATTTAACTTATTTCTAAAAAGGTCAATCTGTCCACAACTTGTGCTAATCCCCCTTGGGCCCCATTTAACATTGCACACACCTCATTTTAATTAAAACATTCCCACTTAAATACCCCATCACTTAAGTGATTTGGGGTACATCCTCCACCATTATATCTATTCTATCTAAACCATTAGATCTAGCTTTTCTAAAAGAACCCTTGAAATCCTTATGAAATCTCATATTTTAAAAAAAAAAAAAAAAAAACATAATATCTCATTTTTCTTGTTTGTTTTGTAGTTAAAGGAAGAGGGAAAGAGGATGAAGCCATGGAAGTAAGCTCCAACCCTTTGATGGATACTCACAAGAAGATCGATAGTTTTAGCATCCCGCTCCTAGGGTTTGTTTGTCCTCAAATGCAATTTTTTTGGTTATTGTTAACATCCCATTTGTAAAAAGACAAAATAACCCAAATCAAGTTGTGGGTATTTTCCCAATAAATTCTGGTTTCTTTTCGATTTGGGTTGTTAATCTACACATTTGAATCTAGTATACTTTTTTATTTTAAGTGTCTATTTATACATGTATTTTATTTTATTCTAATTATCCCAAATTTTCTTTTATACAAAAATACTAAATGGATTAATGCGAGATATATATATATATATATATATATATATATATATATATATATATATATATATAATTAAAGTGCCGTGAAAAAAATTATGCATAGGCTACACTTTCATTCTTTTACTAGGTCACAAAGAAATGAGGGCGATTAATTAATTTGAGGGTTCAAAAGTACTGTGGAAGGGCATATGATTTATTTTTAGTGGGGGTTTAAATTTATTTCGGGAAGGACACCGACCCCATCCCCACACCATATACAAGTATATGGGTTGGAGGTGGGGTCGGCGCCTCGCCCTACCATACTCTATTAAAACAAATATTGCACAAGGGAGTGGCTACGGCCATAGGGGTAAGAGGGTTCCTCTTTTCATTAATTTATTAATACCTTTAAAACCACTAAGCCGAGCATTTAGGGTTTAAATTAATTTCTATTTTATGCGATATATATATATATATATATATATATATATATATATATATATATATATATATATATATATATATATATATGTATGTATGTATGTATGTATGTATAATAAATTATATTATATTAATACGAATGTAAAGATTTCTAATAATAGTATTAATATAATTCTATTATGGAATTTGGAAGAAATCAAATTATATCAATTTTATAGCATTAATTTAAACACATACTTATTACTTTAGTCTTCCCATTATAATTGGGGGATTACAAAAACAATGAGGGATTAAACATTGTAACTAAAGATTTTTAGAATACAATTTAAATACACTTAGCAATTATAATAGTGCACAATTTTTGTATTTGCCAAACTTAACAAAATAACACACCCCTTTTGTATTATAAAACAATTTTAAAGGTACAATCAAGAGTGGTTCATCCAATTTCTCAAATCAAATCCTATTTCCACAAGAAGGAGAATCTATTGATAAATCAATTATATCTAATCCTTATATATGCAACTAGTTGGATAAGGGAAGACAAACCATTCCTAATGAAATTTATTTCAATATTCAAGTAAACAAGGATGTCCAATAAACCAATTAATCAACCCTTAACTCCAATCCAAAAAAACACTAGCCATTTAAAACAAATCAATTTGCTTTGGGAAAACTTCTAACACAAATTGAGGTTTGAAAGAAACTTAATTTCCATTTACAAGATCTTCGTGAGGCTCATATTCACATGAAGTAATGTAGATTAGAATAAGTCATTTCCAAGGATGTATGAGATTACATTCAATAAACTATTGATATAATTTACAAGTAGTAGGATCATAATAGCACAAGATGTAACTCTACAAGCCTTTCTCCAACAAGAGCACCTTCTCCATTGATCTCACCATCTTCATCAAGTCATGCACACAAGAAAATGGGGGACTAGGAAAAACTCGCACCCAACAAAAATATCCAATGAGATAGAGAAGCCTTCTCCCTCATTGGCCCCTAAGCCCCAAAAAGGAATCAATGAGGATTATTTAGACAACCATGGCAACTTAAAATGGCTTCCACATACACATTCAATCAATTCATTCAATAAAATTGTTTCACCTTTTTTTCTTAGATTGTTTCTTAGAAGCGTTGACGAAATAGATAGGGTAACAGGCGTAGGAGGAATACATGTTCAAATGTCAGTTGATGGGTTGTTGCGCGCGTATGACTTCAAATCCATAGCTGATCATGAGATATTCCTTTTGGCTAGAAGGAACTACCCGTAATGAAAACAAGACCACTAGAAGGAATTAGACAATATGGGTTGTGAACTACCTAACAGAGCTAGATCTAGGAAGTATGATACTTCCTAGATGGTTGTCAGTCCACTATTTTACACAATTCAATGTTGTAAACAAAGTAAATCATATTGTTATTTTGAAATGATTTAGGTATCTCACTTAAAAACACAATAAGAAATAGATCTATTCTAATAGGCTAAGCTAGAATAGAATCCAAAGGTCAAATGATTGGTTCTAGGTTCTACAAGTTTGGCGTAGATCTCGGGTAGATCACGAGGTAAAAGAGGGTGAGATAAAATTAAGTGGGTATGTCTCTATTAAGATCTTTGTGGGAAAACACAGAGACCGGTTTCGGTCAAGGCTTACCAATGGTGGTTAGGTATAACCGGTGCCGATTATCGTGAGATCTAGAAATGTCACGAGAATGGGCTTTTAGTCTCCTTTGTGATTGCACAAAGGAATTTATTTAGTTTGGAAGGTGTATTGGGTGACCGGAGTAGGATTTTGCGTGGTTTTAATGGGTATACGGAGGTGAAAATATGGAGAAGGTCAATAGGGAACAACATAAACAATGGATGATAAAATGATGATGAAATGAAATAACCAGAACGTATGATATTGCACTTACTTGGATTCCATTCCCGAAGGCGTCTGCGTGAGGGATGGAGGTGATGATGATGGGTTTGAAGGTTGCAAGTTATCACCAAGTGAAGAAAATATTCTGCATGGGCTGTATATACACTCCTCTCCTTAGATCAAATCGTATTTGGTGGGATGGCATGCAGCAAGAGAAAATGCTCAATCTCCTTCCTTGATGTGAATTTTTTTGGAATTGGATCTCTCAAGATGTGTTATCTCTCTCGGGATGCATTCTTTCCCATCAACCTCCTTTACTTCTAACTTCCAACTTCCAACCTTGAGAATAAAGTTGTTTTGGGCTAAAAGGGGTAACCGACGTGAGTCCGGCTTAATGTGCGATGGTTAGGGGTAACCGATGTCGGTCAAGGTAGGATTTCCTAGGTTTACTAAACTAGGGAGATCCTCCTAATTTCCTTAGATCTCGTGTCATTATCCTACTTTAATCGACTTGGAGCCTCTTGTGAGCATACGGGAATGCGGTTAGAGGGAATGTAGGCATTGATTTTTAGGGTTTGGGTAAGTCCTAGTTACTTATGGGAACTTGCTAAGAATAGGTCTTAAGTTGAGTTGGCTTGGTGAGGTGTCTAAGTGAAATGTATGTGTAGATATTATTTAAATAAAATATTCAAATAATAAATATAGTGAGGATAATGCATTAATTTAATTAAATTAATTAAATTAATATTAGTGGGGTGAAGGGGGGTCATGGCTAGGTAAATGTAATAAAGGGTGCTTATATGTCGAGGGACCAAAGGGGAGTGTGACCTAATTTTAGTGTCTATATTTTTCTCCTTTTTACTTGTGTAGCTTGTATTGTGCGATACTAACAAAAATAAGATGTGGTTTCCCATGTGTGGGTGAAGGTGATCCCCTCAAACCTCGGAACTAACAAGGTAGTAGGCTGAAGCGGTGAGTGGTTTGATAAAAGGTAAATGTGAGAAAAAGGAAAGTGGGTATAGGGGAGAAGGGTGAAAGGTATACTCGGAAATCTAGGTAATGGGTCGTGGGTCACAGTGTAGCAACAATAAAAACACACACACGTATAAACTACATCGCGCTACCGGGGTTGAAGAGTAGGCAAACTCTACATATTCTAAGGTTGAGAGGTTTATCTAAACAAGGTTGAAGTGAATCCAAGACCCAAGGTATAGGATATGGTCAGAAACAAAACGTAAGTTAGGTGCGGGAATGTTTAGGTATGTTCCGATACACCAAAGGTAGGGTCAAGATAAACGGTCACGGCAATAGGCTAGGTAAGGTCATTAGGTCACTCAACACATGTAACAGTGCCACAAGGTATAGCGAACACATGAGGTCAAAGGTCACTAAAGAATGGTCTAGGTCCAAATATCTAGGTCGTAGCATGGGTAAGGCCGAGGTAGGGGTAAAATGGCAAAGTAGGGTCAATGTGTAGGTAAGGATGACCGGTGGCAATCATGGATAACCAATGCTCGGTATAGGAAAACTCGATGATAGTGAGGTTGGGAACGTGATCGATGTCGGTAAAGGGGAACCGACATTGGTTAGGTCAGGTTTTGTATTAAAACAAAAAATCCCCATTTTTATTATTCATTAGTGATTTACGCAAGAAGAAACGATAAAAAAGAGAGAAAAGTGAGAAAAGTGTCTGTAGAGGAGATGGGACAAAGTGAGTGGCAAGGTGGTTTGATGGTGGTTGGGTTGGTGAGTAGCGGGTCCACAAGATTAGGGCGAGAGAGTTGATTCGTCAGAGGTTACAGGTAGATATTCAAGGATGGCAAAGACTGAGAGGGATCGGGAGACCACCAAAGACATTCGCTAGACGTACCACCGAGACAAAGTGCGCGTGGCGCGACAAGGTAAGCGCCTAACTCTATAGGGTGAATTAGATAGAGGAGAGGTTGTAATAGTTGTTATTGGTAGGGTTTTGTGGGTTGTTTGTATTTTGTGGGCGGGAAAACTTAAATTGGGTATGGAGGGGAATAATGGGCAAAGAAGAGGGGGAGGGTAGTAAATTTGGTAGGTGGGGTGGGTAGGGGTTTTGGGGTAAAAGGGACAGTGTGAGGGCTTTAGAAAAAGGGGGCTGGGAAGCCGCGAAGTTTTCTGCAACAGATGACCGCATCGGTCAATCTTGGCCAGGCGTCAGTTGGGTAGAACCAGGATCGGTCACCTAACAGGTGATTGATGCTTGATTACGTGGTTAACGTGGTCGATAGCTGAACTGGTATCGGTCACCAAATAGGTGACCAATGCCGGTTTAAGGGTGACTGGAGTCGGTTAGGGTGAATCGCACTACGGGATTTTAGGTCAAGGGTCCAAAAATGATGTAGGTTAAAAAAAAGGGTGGTGGGTAATAATAAGTGATGAGTATGGTCATGGTAACGGTAGATTAATGTTCTCGCTTTTGAGACTAGATGTAGGGAGATCGCAGCTACATATGCGGGACATGGTTCCACCGCTACTAGTGACATTATGCAGCTTAGCGAGCCCATTGGAGCTGCAGCACGTGGAGGTAGTGGGCTTGAGTGGTATTCGGTGCTACCGACATGTTGTTTGGTAGCCTAGTTTGATGGTCATGCTCATCGATAGATGGGACTCCGTGACCAACACGTTCCACCTTTTGACGAGTGAGATGACTATCACCCTAGAGGATGTGTTCTAGATTCTGAGGTTACCCATATTGGGGGCCCAGGTGTACTCTATCTCCTCCGAGGCCTCAGAGGAGCTGATCAAGATAGTATTTGGCGAGGGGGCGGTGGAGCTGAGATTCCATAGCACCAGTTTGAGCTATGGCGAGATGTACCTAGCCTGTCCGGATGAGACAAGGCTAGTAGTTTTATTGATGGAGGCAGTGTGCTGCTATGCACTACCCAATGTAGAGGGTGGACGATTTCCCCGATCAATGATGGGGGTGCTCCACGATATGATGGTGCATGAGACATGCTTTTCCCCGGTACCAAAGCATTCTCGGTGTAGCTATACAGAGAGCTATGGGTGTATGAGTGGTTACACAAGTTCAGCCTGTGTTGTACATTTATACTACACTACTAGGCCTACAAGCACATAGTCTGTGTTCGACCTATAGGGATGCCCCGAGCAGATGCATTCCCACCGAGATGTGTGCAATTGGGATACAAGAGATGGGTGTTGTTTGCAGGAGAGCAGAGAGGTCGAGATAGGTCGACATACGATGTGGCCCATTTTTCAAAGCAGCTGTTGTTAGGGGTTGTCTCTGAGTGGAAATTATTCGGAGGCCATATGTGGTATTCCCCTCATATAGGCACATGCATGAGGAGCTATTTGATCTCTAGCTAGAGAGGTGGATACATGGTCACCATGCCGAGGAGGATGAGATGATCCCGTAGACAAGGTCCAATGGTAGTTCGGGTTTGTATAGGATATTCCTCCACCCTTCCCACAGTATCAGAGAGATGACATGGAGAGGCCCTTACCTCTACCACAACCTTCAGTTCCTACAGAGAGGAGGAGCAGCCAGTGGATAAAGGGATTGATGATGCCAGATGCATAGATAGGTATAGGCAATGGTGGGTGGCTCAGTTACGAGCCATACCACCTAGACCAAGGGCAACCCGACTTAGCCTACCATTACAAGGCAGAGAGACACCCTATAGGGGTAGGTAGCGACACCGATCACATAAATAGATATACCGTGCACATAGCCGGAGGGGCCGAGGAAAAGGTAGTAGAGCTATGAGTACATGTGGCCAGTCTGTAGGCCCAAATGGCAAAGGGAGAGGGTGAAGGTGATGGAGGAGATGGAGACAGAGATGGTCAGGTGGCAACCCTACTAGCTCAAGTGGCAGGTTTACAGGGCCATCCGGCCACATCCTAGACATAGATCGGGCCTTCCAGGCCCCAAATACAGCACAGGATAGGGGCACCACCACGGCACGGGACAGGGGCACCACCACAGTACAAGGCGGGGACACCACCATAGGCGTAGGGAGCTGGTCCCAGCCGCAGGCTAGCTCAGTAGCGTGTATATCGGCCGAGACCTATGGGACCACCATAGACTCGTGCCTATATCCAAAGTTAGGGATGCCCTAGGTGAGGTGAGATATTATAAGAACTAGCTCATGGCAAACTGGGATATCTTACGGAGAGTACATGACACAAGAGGCGTCCAAAGGAGAGGATGGAGGACAAAGGTGAGCTCGATGCCCGGGATCGGGGGAAGGCCACTAGCACAAGATCACGAAAGTGAGGTGATGTGCCAGTAGGGGCACAGGAGATCGAGGTGCAAGTGACACGAGATGGAGGACATTTGACGAGATGTCCGATATGTGGCCTCCCAATTTTTGATGTATATGAGTGATTATTTTTATATATATGCCTCTCGCATGCCAAAGATAGTTGTATTTATTTTTTTTATCACATACCGGCCTACGTACAAAAGACAGTGAGGATGTACGAGTGATTTTGTTGTATATTTTGAGTAGATACCGGCCTGTGTTCCGAATATTTTTTGTATTTATTCATTCATTCATTTCTTTTTGTATATATGAGATCTTCCCAGTGCAGATGACATTTTGTATTATAGATCGACCTGCATTCCGACATTTTTGAGATGATGGCGATGAGATAGGCATGTATTTTAAGATACATAGTTATTGATTTATATGATGAGATTCATGCCATTTTGTGATGCGATAATATGTTTATGAGATATTTGATGTATGGCTTTTGTTAGATGAGATAGGGATTTGTTACTTTGATATGGATGGAAATTAGGTGAGTTAGGCATGATGGAGTTAGGTTGGTTTAGGCATGGATCGAGTCAGGTTATACGCATGGATTGAGTCAGGTTATAGGCATGGTTGAGTCAAGTTATAGGCATGGTTGAGTCAGGTTATAGGCATGGATCGAGTCAAGTTATAGGCATGGTTTAGTCAAAGTTATAGGCATGGTTGAGTCAAAGTTATAGGCATGGTTGAGGTAGGTTATAAGCATGGATCGAGTCAAAAGTATTTTTAGTTAGGATTCATTATGTTGGCAATGAATTATACTATGGGTCATATGTGAAATGTTCTATAATCTATGCATAGTGATGATAGAGAGATGGTAGGTGTAATAAATGTATGTTGTGGTAAGCAACTTGTTATGTATGTGGCTTAATTTCCAATTTTGTTAGAAAAGGGGAACTAAGTGAAATGTGGGGTAAATGGTGAGTTAGGCATGGTTGATGAATTGTTTAGGGTAGAGAATGGCCAAGCTAACCTCCAAGGGCCCCATGCCCTTGGAGTGCTGCCTACATAGTCCTAGTGAAAAGGGACCTCAGGCTGATGTAGTTCTCCCATGAGCTAGGGAAGAATATGAGAATGAGTTGGTAGGTTTTTAGGCATGTAGTGGGTTTAGGTGTAATAGGTGTGGGTAGATTATAGGTAAAATGATGCAGGTGAAGGTGATTATGTCGAAAGGGGAGGATTACCCCAAAGGTAAGCGTTGAGTACCAAGTCCTGTATAAGGTAATCAAAATGTCAACAAAGATGGTTAAAAGATAAGAGGGGCAATAGAGCCACTTGATTGGGTAGGATCATACCGAGTAGATCATACCTTGAAGGGGGTGATGAACACAAGACCCGAAAGGCATTGCATGATTAACTGTTCTACGGTGAAAGTAGTCACAGGATCACCAAATGTAAAAATTCCAAGATGTCCCTTGAGGTGATGTAGGAAATGAGAGTGGAAATGGTAAGGTGGGTGAAAGGTAGTTAATTTTATATATTTTGAGTAACAGGGCTTTTGGGCAAGAGGTCCAAGTCACAATGGAAAAGTCCATGACTAAAACGTTTTTTGTTGTTGTGATAGACTCGATCAATGCGGGAAGTCTATATGGGATAAATAATATGTTACTCCTTGAGGTCTTTGTGAAGCCGATCGATGCGGGAAGATTCGCTTTCTCTCGTTTTTTTTTTTTATTTTTTTTTATTTTTTTAAAGATTCACATAGCTTTCCTTTGAGGGAGCAAATCTATTTATAGTAGCAATTTTGTCGAGAGGAAGATGTCCTTTTGAGGGAGTCATCTTTTTTATTTATTAGAGTTTTGACTCAAGGAGTTTGGTCCCATGTGAGGTCTTTGAAATCATGGACAAGACCAAGGTGAAGGATAGGACTCTTGTTTAAAAGGCAAGGTGGAACAACCATGGGATCTCGTCTAAAGGTAGATGACAAGTATCCACGAGAATCATGTTATGTGTAGTGCCATGGTACACATATTCAAGAGAAGAGAACAAGTGACAGGTACTCACATGATTCTTGTTTAATCGTTAGGGAGGTGTATGGGGTGAATAGCACTCAAGGGATGAGTGTGGAGAGAGAAAAAAGGTGAGGTAGGACAACAACTCAACAATAGAATGGTCGAAGATGTAAGGTGTTAAGGGGCTCAGGTTCAGGTTTACCATCAAGTGAGGATAAACGATAGGCACTCGATCCATAGGTATGTGTTACGATGTATGGTCCTAGCCAATTTGGAGAGAATCTTCCCCGTTTACTTTTTTTCTGCTTTGGTTACGTGTTGATTTTCTTTCAAGACAAGGTCACTGACTTGGAAGTTTCATTCATGAACATGTTTTTCATAAGCACGTTTGATATGTTATGGGTAAACTTGAAGGTGATCCATAGTGTTAAGAGGATGTTCGTATAATAACTATAGTTGTGCTAAGTGGTCCTGATGAAAGTCATCACCAGTAAGCATGTCATGGAGAGAAATGTGGAGTGAGGGAATTTGGACTTCGAGAGGTAAAAATACTCGATACCGTAGACCAAAATGAAAAGAGTGTGTCCACAAAGTGGAAGTTCGAATACTAGTGTGGTATGCCCATATGGAAAAAGGAATGTGCGTATGCCAATCCTTCCCAAAGATCATCAACCACTTTCATGAGAATTTTGTTGAGGGTTTTGTTAGTGGATTCGGCTTGCCATTGGTTTATGGGTAATAAGGTGATGAAAACTAAGTTGAACACCGAAGGCATCACAAAGTTTTTGTAATGTTTTGTTTTTGAATTGTTTTCCATTATCAGTGATGAGGCGATGAGGAACAACAACGTGATAAATGATGTGATGGTTAATGAACTCACATATTTTCTCATATTTTGTGGAGATGAGTGGTATGGTTTTCACCCATTTTTTGTAGTATTTGGTAGTAGTTATGATCCATTGATGGCATTGGGAAGAATGAGGATTGATTTCTCTAACAAGATCCAAACCCCATTGAGAGAAGGGCCAAAGGTCACGAGTGACCTGTAAGGCATGACTGGGTGTATGATGAAGGTTGGAATGTTGTTGACATTTCACACAACATTTGACATAGTCACAAAAATCATGGTTAAGGGTTGACTAGTAATATCCTAGGTGAAGAATACGCTTAGCAACGACAAGGCCACTAAAGTGACCCCCACATATGCCATCATGAACCTCCTTAATGGTATAAGGAATTTCAAAACTTGTGAGGCATCATAAGAGAATACCATCAAAGGCGTGCTTATAGAGGACTCCTCCGTAGAATGATGAAATGGGAGACCCTTTTAAGGAAGGTGTGTTGTCCATTACGGTGAGATCAGGTGGAAAGATGGAGAGGGAAAGGTAGTCGAGTATTGTTTATACCAAAGGTCACTTGGGTCGGGGTGTTGTTTCGATTGAGTAAACATTATAAGGTAAATAAGAAGGTGAATGGAGGTGTTGCACGGTAACAAATATTTTGGAATTAGTGGGGAAGCAGTATTTGGGAAGCTAAGCGTGCCATGGTATCCATAAATTTGTTGGTTGAACGTTGAATGGTTTCAAGGGTGTAATGATCAAAGGTGGTCAAAAGTATGTCTACATGATATTTATACTTTTGAATTATCTCATTATGACATTGGTACATACAATTGACTTGATTTATGACCAATTGTGAATCACCAAAGATGAGGATTGATTTGACATCTAGGGCATATGTAACTTTGAGACCTAGTACGAGTGCTTCAGTACTCAACAATATTATTAGTGCATTCAAAGTCTAGTTTGAAAGACAAAGGCATGGTTTCCTCATCTAAAGGAATAATGATAGCACCAGCCTTGCCCCCACGCTGACACTTGGAACCGTCAAAGAATAGTTTCATTTGGTAAGGAGGTTCATCTAGGAAAGGGTAGCAATTGACTCATCGGGAAAGTCAAAACTAGAGGGTTAGTCCCCTAGCAATAGGTGCGTCACCATTGGTCACAGATAGCCCGGCTTTTGATGGACTTTTTCGAATGAATTCGAGGTCAAGATCAGCTAAAAGCATAAGCCATCACATGGTGCACTAATTTTGATAATGTTTGGCATACATGAAGTGTAAGGGGTCGGTGTTGGTCATGACATAGGTTTTGTGGTTGAGCAGGTAATGGCAGAGTTTGTTAGCAATGAAAACTAAGGCTAAGAAAAGATTTTCCGGATGGTTATATCAGGTTTCATAGTCCAAAAGAGTATGGTTTATGTAATAAATCATGTGCTCCTTGTGTTGTTCATCACGATGAGTGAGCATGGCTCCCAAGGAATCATCGGTAGCTGATATATATAGGTAAAAAGGTTGATCATATTTAGGTGGAATGAGTATGGGTGGTGGATAAGGTATTGTTTTAGAGCCTCAAAAGATTTGTGACAGTCATCATCCCATTTAAAGGATACATCCTTCCTAAGCAAGTGATGAAATGGTTGACACCAATCAGATAATTGTGAGATGAAATGGCGAATGGACTGTAATTTACCTTGCAGGCTACAGAGTTGTGTAAGGTTAGTGGGAAGAGGCATTTCCAGAATGGCCTTGACTTTAGCATGGTCAACTTTTATACCACGAGGGAAATAATAAATCCCAAGAGATTTCCTGAGAGAACCGTGAAGACACAGTTTTTAGGTTGAAGGTGGACACAATATTTAATGAGGTGGTCAAAGATGGTTTCAAGGACGGTGAGGTGCTTGGCACACAATGTTTATATTTAGCCAAGAGATCATCCACGTAATCTTCCAATATGTGATGCATGATATCATGGAAGATGTAAGTCATAGCACACTGATATGTAGCACCAGCATTTTTAAGGCCAAAAGGCATGACTTGATAGCAAAAGGTTCCCCAAGGGGTAATGAATGCGGTCTTGTGTTGATCTTCTAGGGAAAGCAAAATTTGGTTATAACCCAAGAAGCCATCCATGAGTGAGAGCATCTCATGACCAGCGGTAAGGTCAACCAATTGATCAATACCGGGCAAGGGAAAGTCATCTTTCGGGTAGGTGAGGTTGAGGTCACGGAAGTCTATGCAAATGCAGAGTCCCCCTATTGCTTTAGTAACAGGGACAATGTTAGAAATCCAACGAGGATAATCAATGGGTAAGATGAAGGAAACAGAAAAGAAGGCGCTGAATTTCTTCTTTGACGAGAAGAGTAATGTGAGGGTGCATTTTCCTCATCTTTTGTTTGATAGGTTTGGCATCGGGAACAATTACGATATTGTGGACCACTATGGTGGGGTCAATACTGAGCATGTCTGCATAAGACCAAGTGAAAGCATGGTTATGATCTCGGAGGAAAGAAGTGATGGCTTCCTGTTCAGATGCATCTAAAGATTTTCCGATCTTTAGGATGTGTGGGTCATCTTGAGTATGAATGTTGATCTCGATAGTCGATTCATTCAACATGGTTTGCGTCTCAGATGGTAACGACCGATGAATATATGATTCTTCTGCACCAAGGTAGGTGAGTATAGATTCATCATCCTGACATTGAACGACATTAATTGTAGGTGTGTCATCATCAATCATCTCAGGATATAGGAATGGAAGAGTGGAAGGGACCTCACTTTCGTGTTGATAAGTCAAAGGCCCCAAGGAAATGGTGTTTGTGAAAAAAAAAAGATAGGGGGAATAGATTCAGGGATCCATCGACTGGCACAGTGAGGTGGTGATGAAAGTGGAGCGGGTGAAGGTAGTGATGAAGATGAAGGTGGAGGAGGGCTAGGGTCTTCAATGACTTCAATGCGGGCCTGTTTGGTAGGAGGTTCGGGGAAGCTGATACCACTATGGTCATTATGTTTATGGGTGGTACATGGAATAATGGTATGCCAGCCTTTCTCGTAAAAGCCAAAACCAAAACCCTTCCATGCACAACAGCAGGGAGGTGTGGGTGAAATAGTGATTGGTAAGTGATTAGAAGTCAACGGAAAATGGGTTGGGTTGTGATGGTGGTTCAAGTGTGTAAGTGGTAGTATCAAGTCCCCCATAGGTGAGACTAGTACGAAGATGAGGAGGACCATAAAGGAGGCATTATCCTATATGGTGATCATAATGAGGGTGTTGGTGAAGGCTTCCATACTCATGCGGAGTACGGAATGTGTTAACACTATATAGTGAGGCATTAAAAACACCTTCCAAGGATCAGTGGTTAGCATGTAGGTAGCCGGTATGGATGATGTGTTAGAGGTTGATACGGAGGTAGAGTTAATAGATTGGGAAGCTAATGGGTCATCCATGGAGGTTATAGCAGCGGCAGGAATAGAGGAGGTATGTGTGGTGAAAGTAGTGGTTGTCTTTGGTAGGTGGAGGTTTAGGTGAAGTGGTATTGGTTGGAGGTAAATGGCTTTACTGGTATGAGTACATCATTGGGTTGGTAAAGCATGTTGCATGTTTTGAAAGGTGATGGGTCATCTGGAATGGTATAAGTATGTCCTTCATGTTCAAACTTTACACAACAA
Source organism: Taxus wallichiana var. yunnanensis (assembly GCA_018340775.1). Taxonomy (NCBI): domain Eukaryota; kingdom Viridiplantae; phylum Streptophyta; class Pinopsida; order Cupressales; family Taxaceae; genus Taxus; species Taxus wallichiana. The sequence goes on along the minus strand of CM031237.1, from coordinate 870,938,975 downwards.
TGCAAAGTGGAAGGAATGCAACGCATGACACAGATCCAGGGTCTACCAAGCAACAAGTTATATTGGAATTCCCCCTCCAAAACATAAAACAATTCCGAACAAAGTGTGTAAGGGCTCACGCAAACATGAAGGATGACGAACTTTAGTGTGGAAGTGATAGCGTCGTTGAATGAATGCAACATGACAAGATGTTTACGCATAGAATTTTCAAGTATGCGCATTTGAGCAAATGCATGGATGAAATGATGTTAATGCTAGCACCTCCATCAATCATCATCACATGGCGTACTCCGTATGTCATCAATGTGGAAAAATATGAAGAGGCTGGGTCCGGGTCATCGTTTTGGTGTGGTGTGATCTCCTCCTCGAGAAGCTAAGCGAGGCCACTTGGTGAAGAAGGTGAGGTGAGGATATGAAGGTGGTAATTTGGTGAGAGAAGCTACATGATGGGGTGTTCTGAGGTTTGGATGAGGTCATATAAGGAAATTTTAAGGGGAGATTGGTGTAGTTGTTTGAGCATGGTGTGATGTGTGACACCATTAGAAATGGGGTATGGGGCCACGGATAGTTATTTTAGGTATGGGTGCTTTGATGGTATGTTGGGTATAGGATTGGTTAGTGGGTCGATTTGCATTTTCTTTTCCTTCTTTGCACGGGTAAGTGACGTGTATCATGTTGATTTGAGGGAAGTTGGAAAATGGAGAAGGTGTAGGGTGAGTGGTATAATGTCATGAAGGGAAAAAACCTACTAGAGGAGAAAAACCCTGTGAGGTCAGTTGGGTGCAACGAAATTTGGGTGGTGGCATGGCAAGTTCTCTGATGCGAACCATGTTAATTTCAAATCTTGAGGGTGGCTCTAGGAGCTGTGAGGGTGGAGGTTGTGGTTGTTGAGTGGGCAGTGTGGGAATGGGTGTTGGTGAAGTAGGATCCTCGTCGAGAAGGTTGTCATCATCAAAGTTTGTTTTTGTGGACACAATTGGATAAGGACAATTTTCAAAGCCTTACAGTTCTCCACATCATGCCCTGGCACATGATGGTATGCACAAATTTTAGTATCATCAAACCCTTTTGGCTTGGGTTTAAGGGGTCATAAGGTCAGAGTGGCGGTAATGTGATAACGTATGTCGAGGAGATTGGTAAAAATTTTGGAATAGGACCCTGCTAGTGGATCACAATGGGAAGTGAACGTAGGTTTGGGTGTAGGTGTGGTTGATTTTCGGGAATTGTTTTTGGAAGAGTAGGAACAGGTCGAGCTATGGGTTTAGGTGTTGGTGTGGTTTGAGGTATTGGTCGGGTTCGTTTGGGTAGGGATACAATAGATGGATGGGTAGGAGGGTGTGGGGTTGTTTTGATTACCTTGTTGTGGCGTAGCGGGGTTTTGTTTTTGGTCACACCTTCTTGGGTAAAGGTGATGTGGGTGTATGAGGTATAGAAGGAAAAGAAGATGGAGGACGAGGCGAGTTGTCCATGGGGATAACAGGGGTGCTATGAAGGTAGATGGCATGAGTCGTGCTTGGGGTGTGAGGGACAATGTCCAAGTGTAGCGGGTAGTGAAGAAATAGTCAAGATGTTGGAGGTATTGGTGGTAAAGAGACCGAAGGTGTGGGTGTAAGTCGTGTTGTGTTCTCTGGGTAGGTTAGAGGTTTGTGAGGAAGGAATGGGTTGTTGTGTTATTGGTTTATGGATGGGTGAAGGGTGCTAGACCATGTTGGACAGCTGAGTTTTTAAGGCGAGATGGACAAGTGTAGGCATGATTGGTGCAGTTAGGGTATGAGGTCAATGAGTTTGTTTCTTTAGTTTGGGTGTCGGTGTAGGTGTGGTTTTGACATTGAAGGATGTAGCTAAATCCAGTTAATAGGTGGATGAGTAAGGTGGTGGCAGGTGACCCCTAAGGTGGTAATAGGTTTAGTGGAGGAAAATGTTGTGGGTATGGGTTTGGGTTTAGATGTAGGCCAGGTTATAGGTAAGGGTGTGGTGTGAGTGCTAATGGGTGTCATGGAAGGGGTTGCAAAACAATAATTGTATTTTGTTTGATGGGTCGAAATGTGTTTGGGTAGATAGTGGAGGTATCGGTGAGGGATCTCTCGCATCGTGTTGAGACACGGAGTAAGAGGTGCCCCATAATAAATCCATATCCACATAATCTAAGTGATTGGAAAAACGTGACAATGACATGTCTATGGGTGGAGTTGGTGAGGACCTAATAGAATTCCCATAAAATGCGTCTCGAGACGGGGAATTGGCTAGCTTCACTTCCGTGGGTAAGAGAGCCTTAAGTAGGTCTGTTGGATTCGGGTAGCATATGGAGAATTCTCGCTGAGAGGAAAAGGTATCTAAACTAGGTCTATGATGGGTGGAGGAGAGGGTAAGTGCAGGGAAGTTGATGGACAAATATAGGGTCATCCGTGGACATCATATTGCAAATAACAACATAATATCAACTTGTAGGGATTATTAGCAATACATACACTCAAAATTAGACAAAATTATATTAATATCAATCGTAGTATCCAGAATCTAGTTTCTAAAATACTAATTTTTGTAAAAAATGGACAAGATTAGCTATATTAAACACTCAAAATTCAATGACTTGGTTTTTTTTTTTTTTTAAAAACGCCGATAAGATTATAGTCCGTTTGCCCACAATTTGGATGACCAAAAATTGATATATATTTTTTTCCTTTGGTGAGAAGTTATATGCCACTATCTATCCTGGGATGGATTTTATTTTGTATTTTTTGAGTAATATTTTATTTTTTTATGATTTTTTCCGTGAAAGTGGTATGAAAACATAAAGAAAACAGAGCACTTTCCGTTTGCCCGCCATAACTTCATAAAAAAATATTGAAATCAAATAAATTTTTTTTTGAACATCTATATAATTTCACCACGGTTGGGATGGTATAAGTTTTATCACATTCTGATTAGTGAAACAAATTTTGGAGTCTTAAACGTAGACATAAACATTCACAGGAAAAAGTGTCTTAAAGACCTACTATTAGTAAAAAATTATAAAATGATATTTGTCCTCTTCTATTCACTTTAAAATCAGTATTTCTACAAAGCTAATAGTCTCCCTACGCAATGGTACCATTTTTATGACATAGTTTTTACTTTTCGGCATGGTTCAAGTCCGTGGAAGACTAAATTTGATGTTTTGCTGTTTTTAATGTAAAATTCAGGATTTGATGTCCACTTAATTGTCCCCCAACTTGGTGCACTTACCCGAGATGATGGGAGATCTTCTATAAGTGGAGGAATGGATAGGTGCTCCTCTGTGGGTGGAGGAGGTAATGGGTTCTCCTCTACGGGTGGATGAGGTAATGGGTGATCCTCTGTGGGTGGAGGAGGTAATGGGAGCTCCTCTATGGGTGGAGGAGGTACGGTAGGTAAAGGTTCTCTAAGTGGAGAAGCTAGGGGTGAGATGGTCTCAATGTTAGTAGAATACCCCTCCATAGGTGATGAAGGAGATGAAAGGTGTTCCTCTGTTGGTGAAGGAACAGTGAAGGTTGGTTCCAATGTGGAAGGAGGATTTCACGCTAGGATTTCCTCTATGGAACGAATGTGAGGTAATTGAGAGGTGACAGTACCTTGTTAAAGATAGCGTGAACCTCACGGGTATGGGTATTATGAGTGGATGTCTCACCGGTTTGATTGGGTGAAGGGGCATGGTGGGAAATGGTTTTTAAAGATTTGTAGATTTGGTTAGGGGTGGCATTGGGATTATCCATAGTTAACTCACCTTTCTCGAGAATTTCTTGGACAATATTCTTGAAAGTGATGTAGTTTCCATCACTATGACCCTTTACTCGGTGATAGTTATAGAAATCATGCTCTTTATACCATGCGGGCATGGGGCGAGCAGGGTCAAAACCAGTGTGGGGTTTTATGGGTGGAAGGGTGATGGCTCCAGCTTTGATAAGATTTTCTAAGACAAAAGAGTAAGGTTCCCCAATTGGGGTATATTTTCCTGCTCTTGTCTGAATCGAAAAGCCTAGACAAGTGATAGATTAGATGAGGGTGTAGCCTAATTTGACGGATGAGTTGGGCCGGCCTTGAGTACCACTGCGTTAGTGGTGCCCTTAGTTTTGGAATAATTGGTTTGTGGTTTGGAAGAAGAAGAGGTTTCATTCGACTTGAATGCTGAATTCTTATTTCATAATTGGATTTTCTTCTCTTCGATGGCTTGAATCTCTAACTTTCATGCCATAGTGAATGCCTCATTGAATGTTCAGAAGGTTTGGACCTGCAAGGTCGGGAGATATGTCTAGCGCAAGCTCATGTGAAGAGCTTGATGAGTTCAATTTGTGGTAGTTGGAAGGTAAGTTGATTGACTATGCTACGCCAATGGAGCGACAAAATCTGTGATAGATTCATCCTCATACTGACGTGTGGAATATAGATCAGTCATGGTAACCTTCTTGACGATATTGATAAAGAAATGGTCCAAGAAGGCTTGGGATACTAGATTGAATGAGAATATAGAGTGTTTAGGTAACCCACTATACCAATCTAATACAAGTCCAAAGGTGAGGACACGGAAAATTTCTCAAAAGCAAGGCATCGTCATGAGCGATTAGATAACACCCGTGTTTGAGTGACCACAAATGTTGCTAGGGGTCTTCTTTGGTATTGAAGCGATTGAATTTAGGCATTTCCCAATGCACGGGGTATGAACAGATAGGAATGGATGGGTGAATAGGACCGTTGCAAATCTCATCGTAGGTGAGAGTGTTGTGAGAGCCGGAAACTGATGCCTCTAATGTCAGCATCTTGTCTAACATCAATTTAATTAGGTCATTGGTGGGTTGTGATGATTGGATGCCTCCTATAGCATGAGGAGGTTGGTTTTGGGAATATAATGGGGGTGGCATTCCAGCGTATGGGGCTGCCATGTAAGGTCATGTAGAAGAAGGTAGTGAAATAGGGGGTACATACTCGGAATGAATAATAGATGAAACATGCGGTTGTTGGTAGTATGCATATGGGGGTGGAAGGGTTGTGGTAACCCTAGTGGTAATAGGGGCTAATGATTGTGGAATGGAAAGAACCATGTTCTGAAATGGGGTAGGAGTCACCGACACTGGAGGTGGGAATGTAGCTACAGGTATGTATGAGATAGTAGGGGTGGATGAGGTTGTGTTTGGGGTAGTCGTCAAGGGTATGGTGGATGTGATGGGTGCCATAGAGGTAATGATGGTATATAGCAGCTTATAGTGGGTATAGATCCTAAATGCAAAATGACTGGAGGTAAGGTGGATGTGCACAACATGGAGCCAGATGGGGCCAATGTGGAAGTGGGTGCAAGATTCGGGGATAGATACGGGCATGCCATATATCAACTGACCCGAGGTGTCTCGAGTGGATGAGTGGAAAATGTAAAACTGGCAAGGCGGCGGGGTTACTCGGTCAAGGAGTCATGCAAACTCCTCATCTCTGGTAATGATAGTGGCAGGCTAGATGGGATCCATGGCTGGTGATAAAATAGAAGGTGGTGAAGGACTAGGTGGGAGTGGTTGACAACTGGCATGGAATACGAGGGTGTTTGCTTGTCTTCGGGTCAAAACCATGTGAACTAGTATTGATTAGGTAGGGATGCTTCTCTGTAATGATATAGAGAACAACAGAACAAGTGAATTTGGTGATAAAAATGGATGAAGTAACAAACGGTGGCTGGAATGTGAAACAAGATAATTGATGTCGGTTATAGAAAAACCGACATAAGTCGTGGTAACACTACCGGCACTTGTAGAAAATGGACAGTGAGTAAACAGTGAGGCAGAAGGTAAAATCGCGGTATGCCAAATTTGGGGATGTTTAAAATGTTAATGGGAATAATGACAGTGACAAAAACTGTGAAAAGTGGAAGAAAGTGGAGTAAAATGTCCTTTTGAGTAGATTACCAAAGGACACCTAACCGACGTCGGTTGGGTATAACCGATGGCGGTCGAGGTAACCAATGACGATGCCATTCTTGTGAAATTGAAACAAGATGATGAAAGAAAGTTGTTATGAATTAAAATTTGATGTAGAATAAGACCCGAATTCTAGGAATGATGATGATATGGCCCAGCACACTCGGGGTGAAGTTGGAATACACCAGCTATGATGAGGAGCATGCAAGGATGAACAAGAAAAAGTGATGAATGTGATATCTCACCTCAAAATGCAAGCCAAATAAAAACACTAAGAAAATGTGATCCTAGGAGTTCCTTTTCTATTATGTTTGTGTGGCTTATGCTATTTAGAGACTGACACATGAATTTTGAAATAGAGTTTTTTTGTGAGGATGGTTTCCTACGAAGAAGGAGATCTAAAGGTGAGGTTTCGGTATGTTATGGTGGGGCGGGCTTCGCTCAAGTATGACTTTACAAAGCAACGAGTTGGGTGGCCACTTTGTGCCATGATCTTGTGATCACCTAAAACTTCTTCCGTAAGATGTTGTTTAAGAATGTAGTTTGAATTTTTGTGAGGTTTGGTAAGACTCAGAGAAAGAGAAAAGGATAGAAGTTCTTTTCTACTATTCATTTGTCAACCATCAGCTGGTCATGACTTCCAACGTATAGGTTGCCCTCAATTAATGTGAGCTAATGTAATAAATTAGAATGGAATGCACTTGTTTTTAAACCCAAATAAAAAATGTGGAATTGGATGACACAATAAGATGAAGAGGAAGAGGGATGCTCTTTCACTATAATGCAGAAAACATAAAGAAATGGTTCTTTTTAATTACACCAAAAGAAAATTTTCCTTTAGAGCAAATAGAAAGGAGAGGTGGATTACTAAAGAAGAAAATTAGTGTGTATGCTTTTTAGAAGGGAAACAAACACATAATTTTTTCCGAGAATGAATGGAATGCAAGGAACCCCAAATGGGTCCCACCGGCGTGCCAAAATGTTTCACCTTTTTTTTCTTAGATTGTTTCTTAGAAGCGTTGATGAAACAGATAGGGTAATGGACGTAGGAGGAATACCTGTTCAAATGTAGGTTGATGGGTTGTTGCACACGTATGACTTCGAATCCATAGCTGATTGAGAGAGCTTCCTTTTGGCTAGCAGGAACTACCTATAATGAAAACAACACCACCAGAAGGAATTAGACAATATGGGCAGTGAACTACCTAGCATAAGCTATATCCGTAGAAAGTATGATACTTCCTAGATGGTTGTTAGTCCACTATTTTAAATAATTTAATGTTGTAAAAAAGTAAATCCTATTGTTATTTTGAAATTATTTAGGTATCTCACTTCAAACACAATAATAAATAGATCTATTCTAACAGTGCTAAGCTAGAATAGATACCAAAGGTCAAATAAATGGTTATGGGTTCCGAGGTTTGGCAGAGATCTCGGGTAGATTACAGGTAAAAGAGGGTGAGATAAAATTAGGTGGGTAGGTCTCTATTAAGAGATGTGTGGGAAAGCACAGAGACCGGTGTCAGTCACCAAGGGTGACCGACGGCGATTAGGTATAACCGGTGCAAGCACTTATGAGATCTGAAATGTCACGAGAATGGGCTTTTGGTCTCATTTGTGATTACACAAATTACTTTGGTTAGTTTGGACGGTGTATTGGGTGACTAGAGTAGGCTTTTGCAAGGTTTTAATGGGTATACGGAGGTGAAAATATGGAGAAGGTCAATAGGGAGCAAGATAAACAATGGATGATAAAATGATGATGAAATGATGATAAAATGAAATAACGGGAACATTTGATATTTTAATTACTTGGATTCTATTCTTGAAGGCCTATGTGTGAGGGATGTAGGTGCTGATGATGGGTTTAAAGGTTGCAGTGATCATCAACTCAAGAAAATCTTCCGGATGGGCTGCATGTACACTCGTCTTTCCTTGGACAGATTAGATCATGGATGGGATGGCTATGTACGAGAAGATGCTCAATCTCCTTCCTTGGATGTGAGTTTTCACTGGAATTGGCTCTTTGAAGATGTGTTATCTCTCTGACATGCGTTCTTGCCCATCAACCTCCTTTGTTTCCAACTTTCAACTTCCAACCTTGAGAATAAGGTTGTTTTGGGTTAAAAGGGGTAACCGACGGCGGTCCGGCTTAACCGGCGATGGTTAGGGGTAACCGACATTGGTCAAGGCAGGATTTCCTAGGTTTACTAAAGTAGGGAGATCCTCCTGATTTCCTTGATCTCGTGTCATTATCCCATGGATTAGACTCGGAGCCTCTTGTGAGCATGCGAGAATGTGGTTAGAGGGAATGTAGGCATTTATTTTTAGGGTTTGGATAAGTCCTAGTTAGTTATGGGAACATGCTAAGAATAGGTCGTAGGTTTAGTTGGCTTTGTGAGGTGTTTAAGTGAACTATATGTGTAGATATTATTTAAATAAAATATTCAAATAATAAATATAGTGAGGATAATGCATTAATTTAATTTAATTAATATTAGTGGGTTGAAGGGGGTCATGGCTAGGAAAATGTAATAAAGGGTGCTTATATGTTGAGGGACCAAAGGGAGTGTGACCAAATTTTAGTGTCTAAAAAAATAACACAATACCAATTTTACAACAAATTCACCCATTCCAAAACATAAAGGCTTCATGTTAAAGCCATAGAGGAGAAAGGGACATTGAGGTTCTTCTTATGCCTCACAAAGGATTGGGTGTCCACCTAAGAGACTCCAAAAACTCCATCACAATACACACAACACTCTTATGCCTCCCTCCAAGAAGATAAACCACTCTTATGCCTCCCTCAAGAAATTAGCACACTCCTATGCCTCCCTGAAAATAATAAAATAAACAAAATTCATATTTATCAACAAGGTGGACATCCCAACCTCACTCCATCCTAAAAATACACATTACATTTCTCTTATGCCTCCCACAAGTTCCACTCCCATTTCAATTTCTCCCACAACCTAAGGATCAAATCTACTTTCCAAAGCCATGAGTAACAAGCAATTATCAACAACACATATGAGCACAACAAAATATAGCAAGGTAGGAATAAGGGTGAAGATCTACCTTACAAATGAAGAGTGTCAATACACAACAAGATCCAAGCCTTCCAAAATCCTAAGAAAACACCATCCACTCCAAGTTTCATTCATCATTATCAATCAAGCTCTTCCCAAAATTTCCCAAGCATTCCCCATAAGAAAGGAATGAGTAACACCTAAAACAATAATAAAAAGTGCATATAAAGGAAAATGGAAGAGAAGAGTGAGGTGGCTCCATGTAGAATTCCACATCACTCATCCTCAACTCCACATCATAAGTCAAACCTCAACCCCAAGGAATAATTAATAAGTGGTTGAAGAAAAGACAAATTACTTACACACACAATCAAAACCCACACCCTTCAGAAAAATAAATAAACATGTGTAACAAAGTGCAATAAAAACTTACAAGTTGTCTTCCCAAAAACACATAATGGGGTCTACTTTTGACCCCCAATCCATCCATAGGTAAGGTTGTTATAGAAAATTAAGAGGTGTGGGAGAAGTTTAACTTGTCCCACAAGCCTCCAAAATTGACCCTCAAGACCAAATTCGAATTTCCAAGAAGAGGTGGAGTGTACAACACTCAAGATCTCAAGCACTCAATTTAAAACACATAAACCAAAGAGCCATCTAATCTAATAAATGAATTTATTTTGTCCCATCCATGATTAGTTTAGCACCATGATTAATTTACTAATCTAGACACAAATTAATTAATAAAAGGGAAAATACATCACTAATAAAATCACATACTAAAATTAAATAAAGGAAACAAATTAAAAGAACAAAACACAAACCCCTTGGTCACATTTGGAGGTTATCCCCCCCATGGGGACCCCTAACAACAAACAAGACACACACAAAAAAACACAAGTTGTCATGGTGACCCTTGTTGCCAATACCCCACATTCCTTCATTGTTGGTCTCCTACCCCCGTAGTTTATTGTTGTGAATTAATTACCTGCAAAATCACACGATACCTTTCTGGCCTCGTGGCCATATTAGTGATGTTGAAAAAATAAAACACTTATATCTACATATCAATTTCAACATCAAATATCATAACTACTATTGCTAAGACCAAGTGATTCAACAATTACTCTTAATTTCCAACATTTCAATTCCGCTAATACATCACTTTGCAATTAAGATCATAAACCAACTAAATCATCTAATTTAAGCAATACTTTCACTCATTCACCAAAATTTTCAATTATTCAATATCAACAAAATCACAAAATGAATTTTATCATCATGGTATAATTCAATATGAATAAAATTGAAATTATCAATATATATCTAGGTGACAACACATCATTTTATTCCATACTGAAAGTCTATCAAAAGTAAATCAATTCGATTAGAGATGTCTATCCTTCAATTTTCATATCACAATGTGTTACTATCATTCGTTTATTAATATTTCTAGGTACCTTGTGCAATGATGTCTATGTGTCTAGTCACAGAGATAGACTAAACAAAACAATATTGAAGAGTAATGCTATCACAATCAATCTATGACAACGTAACCGTTCTAGCTAATTGTCTTATCCCTAGATGCCCATTAGGGTCCACAATATGACATAGAGTCAAAGTAATAATAATAACCAAAACACAATAGAAATCCTAATGTCCACACATTTTATTTGTGTGCTAACTAGAATACAACAATAGGGTTGGAGATTATAGTCATTTCAAAATTGATAACACAGTTCAAATGACGTAGAAGAGGAGTGGGCATTATATCCACCTCCCTTAGATTTGACTTCCTCCTGGAAGTCATAGAGAAAGAGGTGGGGAACAATGCAAAAGAAAAAGGATCACATCCCTTGTGAGATTTTTTTCTTTAACAAGTGTGGGTCTATAGAACCCACATTTGGTCCAATGCAATTCAATCAATAAGAAGGAAGATTTAAAGGGGTGAGTTCTAAACTCTCTTCAAGTGAAGTTGCAAAATTAATTTCTTAGGAGTAGCTCTACATGATCAACCAAGATACAAAACATAGCATAAAACATGAAAGGGTCCAAGGATTCTCATGAATAACGACCAAGTAAAGGAATAACATAGAGAGTTTCATGAACTCGATATGACCACATAGTTTTCTATAGATACGACATAGTGTAATAACCAAAAGTTAAGGTTTCCACTAAGGTCAAGTTGGGCTTTCAGAGTTCATTATTTAGAAAAGGTTAGCAATTATCAATCATGACCATCCATCTATACAGAAAACATGTCTACTCAAAGGTCTCACAAATTTGAGATCACACAAGATGAGGTTAATCAACAAGGAAGAACACCTAAAATAGAAAAACATTTACAATCAAGGAACTATTCATGGGAAGCACTTCTATAACTCGAGAGGGTACCATTAAATTTTATACTAATACTAAGAAAATTCATGACCACAAGGTTTCCTATAGTCTGATTTTATACTTTAAAAAAATTGAACACACCACACTAACAAAATTTAGAGACATCAAACATTTAGCAAATATCTCCACTAGCAGCTAACATATCAATACAAGAAGCACCATTCACTATAACACAATGGGATTTATTTATCTTACTTCCTACTCAAGCTCGAAATAACCATAAGAGAGCACATGCATAAATCGTAACACCAAAGAGCACTCAAGGTAGCTAGGGAGAAGAAAAAGTAACAAGGGGTTTAACTGCAATCCAAAGGTGCATCGTATCAAAAGTGAGTAACAACTTATGAAAACAACTTGCACTTTCCTTCCCAACGACAAGAGAGGAAACAACAACAATGTGTCTCAAGAAAAACAAGAAGAAAATAAGACTTCCCAAAGTTATTTCATATCCTTAACATATGTTGCCTTAAAATTACAATAACTTAGGTCACCAAGGACTAAGACAACATGCAAGAGGTTATTTTTCTCAAAAACAAGAGATAAGGCCCGGTCCAAAACAACCATAACTCACACTTGTCGAGCCAGGAGGCAAAAAGCGTCCCGACAACCCAACTCCTACAAGGGAGGCATATACGTCTCAGAACAAGGGATTACTATGTAATTAGAACACATCACTATCCACAAGGTGTTTCACAATTTTGGGTAGATGAAAGAGCTACTGGTTCAACTATACATTGCACTCAATATACATAAATCTTACCCATTTTATAAATCAAATTATTAATTCAAAATTCATAGTTTCGCTTGCTAAGCACATTCCTTACAAATTTTCTTAATTAAAATCTTCCTTTTATTATGATATCACATGTTTGCATTATAAGGAGCACCACTAAGGTGGGCATGATATCTCACCATTCTGTATAGGCGGTGGAAATATTTATTTTACTCCTAGGGAAGGTAGATGGACAAAGTTTCCTTTCTATTCTTCTACATAGTTTTTATTTCTTCTATTAATCTACCAAGGTTATAGCAAGGACCATTTTCCCTTTTTCTATGTTCTAGTTTATTTGTTAAGTTTCAAAGTCAAATCCCCTAATTAGAGTTTTGTGATGTTTGAGTGAGTCACCTTATTAATTAAATTTTAATGAGAAGGAAGAGTAAAACATATCACACTATTACTTTTATGGGAGAGAGAGGTAAATCAACACATCACATTTTTAATTCTAAAGTAACAATATACTTTCAACATAGCAAATATATCGCCAATCTTGTAAGAACTACAAATCTATCCATCAACATGGATCACACCAATATTTCAAGGGTTTACCAAATAATTACAAGCATCATTAAACATTCCTAGTGGGTCTCTACAAGTCTCAAAAGAAGTTACAAGGAAGGCCCATTAAAGAGGCATACTTACTTTCACGAATCTACTAAGGTTTTACAATGTTTGTTGTTTAAGCTCAAACATTTTAATCATATGACAAGACAAGGAGAGTTCTCAAATCTACACCCATATTTCCACAAGATACCCCAACCAAATAACAAGGTGACAATGAAAATTTTACTACAAGGACACCACATTCGCACTAGATAGCATCAAATGCAAGTGGACAATCAACTAATCTATTCAACATGGACTTTACAACCAAGAGTTGTAGTTTTTAAAAAGAAGAAGCATAATATAAGCACCACCGAGATTAAAATATCAAGATCTACCAACTATATCTCTAATAGCAAGGTCCAAAAGGCCCAAAAGCATCCATAAGTGTCTCCACGTAACCCAAAGATTAATAGGTCATAGAGTGTTATTCATAGCAATTTAAAATGTTAAGGCAAGGGTAGGCTTATTTATAGGTCAACGAGAGAAAAAAAAACACACTTAATCTAAACACATTTCCTGAATGGGTTCAAATCTAGCCATAATTACCAAGATGCATACAATACCCCAACCAATACTTTCTATAAGTAAACAAGGAAATCATGATAAAAATTAGCATGCCATCGATGAAATTCCACTACCAAACAAACACTTTTCCACTAACATCCACAGTCAACCAAAATTCAATCCTATCCTTAACACAATCCATAAACCCATAACCAAGAAATCTACTTTGACGAGGATAAAATATCTTACTAGATTGTAAGAGTGTCAAGCACCACCACTAATAGTTCTAGCTAGACTACACTACACAACGAACTCTCCAAGATCCTAGACACACTCAAGGTTCTGTCTTCTAAAATAAAGGCATAACTAAAGCATTTAAGAAAAATTCCAGCCACTAAGGATGTACCCCCATACGATGAAATGTCACAATATGAACAATGAAGAACTTGTTGGTATCCAAATTCGTTCTCCTTTTCAAGCCGAGGAGTAACAAAAATTTGACATGGAGCTTAGAGGAAGATATATCATAGTGTGTGTCATTTTGTAGCCGGGGATGAGATCTCAGTCGCCCTTTGTTACTCAGATCTGTGGAGAGATGGATAGCACCTTTAAGAGTTTTTGACTGTCCTCACTAGTTTAGGTCGTTCCTCTTCGACCAGGGTGAGAGGACCCTTAATGCAACCTCTATTTGATGAAGGAGATGGAGATATCCTTCTTTCGCGCAAATTGTATGAAGAAAACCTTAGGAAAATACGGTCAATACTCCATGATTTAACTCTTAAGAGTTATCACTTCTAAATGATGGAGACACTTTCAACACAAGGCTAAGGTTACTACGAGACATTTAGAAATCCTAATTGTTGTACATATTTTTGCAAGTATATTTGTTCCTTTGTTGATACATAGGGTAAACATGGGTAGTTCAAGATGGATCAAAGGTTTTTAAATGATTTTTGTGGGATATGAAGCAAGATAAAGTTGATTATACAAGATCTTTGGAGGGACTTCACAACAATGAACAACCTCAACAACAAAAATCTTTAGAATGCAGGTTAAGACATTCCTTCAACTAGAAGGTGTGCTTCAATGAAGGCCCAAATCAGCATGTTTTCACATAATCTTTGAGAATGTAACAAGAAGGATCAAATTGAAAGACTAAATTAAACACCAAATTCTCTCGATCAATCATGCCTAAGGTACACCGAAGACTTATAGACAATATTTATCAACAAATGACAAAGGTGAATTGATTTTAAATTTGTTTATCTCATCCAAGACGAAGGATCTTCCTTAAATGAAATTGTAAATACCATTAAAATATCACAGGAACAATATCCTTTGTGATTTCACAAAGATTTCAATGTAATATTACAATAGGAATGAAACAAACTATTTATAGACATTATGAAACAAAGCAGACACAAATTGCTAGCGATTGGACACAAATTAATTTCAAAATTGCTTAGATTCATCAATAGGGGAAAGCTTCCAGAGAAATCTCAGTGCTTGTCAATGGTTATACATCTATAACTAACTTGACACGATAGATTATATAACATAGAAGAAAATAACAGTTATCTCAGCTTGGTCTCTCGGAAGACGGATTTCTCAAATTTTCTCTTACGAATTCAACCTCCCTCCTTTTGCAAGAATTTTCTCATTGCATTTATACATTTTCACTCACTCAATTTTCCCCCATAATAGAATAATATTTGAGGGACCTTTTCTTGTTACCAATTTTTTTAGATAGTGACATTGAACAATTTCAGATCCAAAACTACCAGTGGACCAATTGTGAACTCGAACACATTTCTTGGGCCCTCAACAAATGACTAGGATGCCATGCCACAAATTTTGGGATTCCTTCTAATAATTCTGATTATGTCATGAGAAATCCCCCTTTTAATCATTTTCTGGAGGCTCTGCACAACTAGATATGATAAATAATCTTTTTAACTTTCGAGGCAACACCTTTTTCATATTTTGTGCCTACACTTTCATAATTTAATCCCTTTTCCCTATCTTTCTTCAGTAATTCTTCCCCGCATTGATTTTCTCTGGTAATTCCCATTTTTGTGAGTTCTGAGAAATTACCACTTCAAAATCTTGAGCTTAAAATTACTTAGACTCACAATCTAAGTTTCAAATCCATTCAATTGCACCTTATAGATAGAGATGACAAGGAATTTCATGAGAGAATGATGAAAAATAGTCTGTATTCATGTCTCCAGGAGTCTTGGAGAAAAAATGGCAGAAAAAATAGGTGAAATGCACAATAACCATTAATTCTAGCCCTTTTCCACTTTATATCATAGCCGTCCACGTGCTTCCTTGGCACAACTGCAAAGGAGAAGCACAAAGGAAAGTCCCAAACAAGCGCAAGCCTTCCACATACCTTGGGCCCAAGAAAAAAATGCCTTTTGGCCTTTGAAAAGTCTCAGTGTAAAAATGAGCCAGCGAAAGCCTCCACGTGTCTCAATGGCACATTTTGAGATGGTCCCCAAAATCAGAGACCCCAAACAAGCATGGGCTCAACTTGTGTCTCGGTCACGCAAGGTTTGTTAAAAGGTTAAAGGTTGAGCAATAGCGCGCTATGTGTCAAGGGTCTGAGACATTTTCCTTTGGCCGTTAAAAATTCCAAGCAAAGGGAAAAGTGAGAGAAAGCCTCCAAGTGTCCTCCTGATGCTTCTTCAAAATAAAACTTATGGGTTGGTCCTCAAACATGTGCGGTCCATCCATGTGTGCGAGACATTTCAAAATTGTTTGAAAATTCTAGTTATGGGAAGACCCGGTGGATGCCTCCACGTGTCTTCATGGTGTAACTTTGAGATGGTGCCCAAGAGTGAAGACCCTGAACAAGTGTGATCTCCCCATGTATCCCAGGACTTAGAAAATTTATTTGAAAAGTTTAAGTACAAAGTGGAGCTAGCGGAAGCCTCCACATGTCTTCCTGTCACAATTGTTAAGGTGGGACCCTAAGGCAGATCCTAAAATGAGCGTCATTCCCCATGTGTCCATGGCCGGCTAAAACTATACTAGCTACATGAAAAAATTATCTAAGTCCTGGGAAAATCAGCCAAATCCTCCACGTGTCCCCCTAGCGCAACTATAAGGCCAAACCAAAAGGTGAATTTTCAAATGAGTGTTATTCTGCACATGGACAAGTTTTTGGTTAAAGCAAGCCTTAGAGTTTTTAAATTGCCTGCCTTGCCGCATCTAACCAAAAAGGGTCACATTTCCATTGATGACTAGATGTAAATTTGATGGGAAATTACACCCGTCAAACCATAAAATGTAGGAAAATCACCATTTAAGCCCGAATATGAATCTTTCTTCAATGACAAAAAATTGGAGATGTTATAAGGCCCAAATATGATCCACTAAGTTACATCCAATCACATTTCCATAGGTATTTGGGACAAAAATGATAGGGACAAAAAAATGTGACTGTGGAAAATGGAAGGAAAGGAAAAACCTCGAGTTTACGCCCAAGTTACAGACTCTTTCAGATGGACAGAGGAACGAAAAACAAATTCTGGACCTTTAAGTGATCCTCGATTAAGGAAGGGACTAGTCATGGTAACCAAATGGAGGACAGAGTCTTCAAGAATGAGCACGAGGATATATGAAACATGACAGAGGTGGAAAACAAAGGAATTTCAATGACAAATGGGGTGAGACTAATTTGAGCACCAACATTGGCTCCAACTCAAGGATGGGCACTCCCTGTGAGTTCCACAAGAACAAATAGCAGACCAAGTGCCAAAAAAAGACCATTGGGCAATGGATTCAAAGAATAAGCTTGTAGAGAAGAACAACCATAACCATCCTCCAAAAAAGGAACCGAGAAACCAACAAAACTAGGTCACCAAGGACCAAAATGAAAAAAAACAAAAAAGCAGATGAGAACAAATAACTATACACTATACAAATGGAGTATACCTTGATTCTAAGAAGTCAATCAAGGAAATGCTTCAAATGCCTTCCATTAACATGAAATTCAATTTGTTCCTCATCTAAGTCTTTTAGGAATAAGGTATTTTCACCAATTCGAATATCAATTGAATAAGGGTTCATCGACAATGCATAAAATTTAGCATGCTTTCCCTTATCTTCATGCCTTCTATCCCATAAAAGCACAATATCCCTAATGCTGAAAGCTCTAGGAGTCACCTTTTTGTCAAATAACTTCTTCAACTTTTCTTTGAACTTCACATGCCGCTGATGGGATGCCCTTCTTTCTTCATCCAACTCAATATTTTGATTGATTCGAGCATCATATGGACTAAATTCTTGGTATTTAATCTATTAAACAAATTGAAATGAAGACAATTGCAAATAGAGGGGCAAAAAAGCTTGATTTCCATATACCAATTCAAATAGGCTTTTACTAGTAGATTTTATGACAGTGATTCTATCATCCCAAACAAAAAACTTCAGTTACTCAGCCCACTTCTTTTTTATTCAACTCCAAGGTTCTTCTAATGATCTTCAACACATTTTTATTCTGGACTCACTTGTCCATTTCATTGGGGATTGTAGTTAGAAGCATACGTCAAATTGATCTCATACTCTTTACACATTGCCTCCAAGGGTTTGGCTCAAACTCATGGCATTATCAGCAACAATTTTAGCTAGCACTTGAAATCTGCATATGATTTGATTCAACATGAAGTACATGATAAATTGGTGTGTTGCCTTCTTGGTGGGGATTTCTTCCACCCAATTAGCGAAATAATCGGTGGCTACAAGAATCCATTATGACCAGCACTGGAAGGATAAAAATATCCCTAATGAAATTCATTTCCCATTGTCCGAATGGGGCTTCAACCGACACAAGATGCAAAGGAAGGGATCCTAAAGCCTTCATTCTTCCGTAAAAATGCTTTGGAAACTTTCACATTTCCTAACCAATAGAGTTGTATCCATGAATAGAGTTGGCCACCAATAACCAACCCTCGGTATTTTATGTGTTGTAACTCTTCCAACAAAATTTCCCCATAGACTCCCCCATGGAGATCAACAATTATTTTGGGGGCCTAATCTTTAGTTATGCATCTCAAGAGCACTCCTTGCAGTTCTTCAAAGCTAACCCAAAATCAATAATCTCATACTTTTGAGAGGCTAACTTAAGAGTTCTTTTCTGATTTTTACCCAAATATTCAAGGTAGCATAGATGTCTGAGATAAAAGATTATATCTTTGTACCATTCAGAACTTACCAATTTTTTAAGGGCATCCACCCTTTCTCCATCTACTTCATTCACCTCAAT
The DNA here is from genome assembly GCA_018340775.1 of Taxus wallichiana var. yunnanensis. Classification (NCBI taxonomy): domain Eukaryota; kingdom Viridiplantae; phylum Streptophyta; class Pinopsida; order Cupressales; family Taxaceae; genus Taxus; species Taxus wallichiana. The sequence continues at coordinate 870,920,471 of CM031237.1, read as the reverse complement.
AGTTTACAAGTTTCTCTTAACCATAAGCTTAGTTAGGCCCAAACCTCTTACCAATTTTGTGAATTGGATATTCATGTCATACTCCTACAACTTGTTCACCCATCTGCATCTTTTTCTTGAGACCTCCATCTCTGATAAGACGTATTTCACCATGGTGTGGGGAACATAAGCAACAAATTTAGAACTCAAGATGTAGGGTCTGAAAACCTTTGTTTCTTTCACCAAGGAAAATGTTTCCTTCTTCAACAACCTTCTAAATTCTTATTCCTTTTAAATTAGACTTTCTTAGCTCTTGAAACAACCTTCTACTAGGGTCTCTGGTGAAGAAAGAATTTCTTCCTTCCAAATTTGTAGATATAATTGACAAATCTTACTTGATATATGTTAAGACAATTTGGTATTTAAAAAGTATTTAACAAAGACGGAGTCGCCACAAAGGATTTTCACCTTAGTTTGTGAAAATGCACTATGAAAGACCTATCAAATGTCTATCAATAGCATATTCATGTAAATATTACAAGATCTTCTCTTCTTTTACCAAAATTTATCGTGATGATACAAATATTTAATGAAATAAGCTGTATAAGATAAAAATATTGCACTCGAACTCACAACTTTGAATAATTTTTACGATCTGAATAGATCATGATGTTTTAGCAAAGTATTAACACTTTAAATCAGAAAAAGTATTACCAGTGGTCCGAACGTGTACACCTTTGTTCAAATACTTCAAAGAGTCCCCATAAACAGTGCCACGAGTGTTGGTATCCAAATTCGTTCTCCTTTTCAAGCCGAGCAACAACATAGATTCGACAAGGAGCTTAGAGGTAGATAGATCATAGTGTGTGTTGTTTTGTAGCCTGGGGATGAGATCTAACTGGCCCTTTGTTACTCATATTTGTGGACAGATGGATAGCATATTTAAGAGGATTTGACATATCCTCACTACTTTACATCGTGCCTCTTCGACTATGGTGAGAGGACCCTTAGTGTAACCTCTGTTTGATGAAGGTGATGGAAATATCCTTCTTTTGCATAAATTCTATGAAAAAAACCTTAGGAAAATATGGTCAATACTCCATGATTTAACTCTTAAGAGTTGTCACTTCTAAACAATGGAGATACTTTCAACACAAGGCTAAGGTTACTGAAGAAATTTAGAAATCATGATTGTTCTGCATATTTTTGCAAGTAGATTTTGTTGCTTTGTTGATACATAGGGAAAACAGGGGTAGTTCAGGATGGATCAATGGTTTTTAAATTATTTTTGTTGGAGATGAAGTAGGATAAAGTTGATTATACCAGATCTTCGAGGGACTTCACAACAATAAACAACCTCAACAACAAAAATATTCAGAACAGTTAAGACGTTCCTTCAACTAGAAGGTGTGCTTCAATGGAGGTCCAAATCAACACATTTTGACATAATATTTGAGACTCTAACATGAAGGATTGAATTGAAATACTCAGTTAAACACCAAAGTCTCTAATCAATCATGCATAAGGTACACCCAAAGACTTACATAGAATCTTTATCAACAAATGACAATGAATTGATTTTAAATTTGTTTATCTCATCCAAGATGAAGGCTCTTCTTGAAATGAAATTGCAAATACCATTAAACTCTCACAGAGATGAGATCCTGTGTGATTTTAAAAAGATTTAAATGTAGGATTTCAATAGGAACAAAAGAAACTATTTATAGAAATTCTGAAACAAAGAAGACACAAATTAATTTCAAAATTGCTTAGATTCATCAACAGGGGAAAGCTTCTAGAGAAATCTCAGTGCTCGTCAATGGGTATATACAGTAACCAACTTGACACAATAGAAAATCTAACACGTAAGAAAATAATAGGTTATCTTAGCTTGGTCTCTCAGAAAGACAACTTTCTCAAATTTTCTCTTACGAATTCAACCTCTCTCCTTTTGCAAGAAGTATTCTCATTACATTTATACATTTTCAATCACTCAACTTTCCTCCCAAGAAGAATATTCGAGGACCTTTTTTTGTTCTTAATTTGTTTCAGACAATGACATTTAACAAATTTAGATCCAAAAAATGCCAGGTGGACCAATTGTGAACTGATCACATTTCTTGGGCCCTCGACTAATGACTAGGATGTCATGCCACAAATTTTTGGAGTCCTTCTAATCATTCTGATTCTCATCATGAGAAATATCCCTTTTTAATCATTTTCTGGAGGCTCTACAATTTGGATATGACAGTAATATTTTTCACTTTCAAGGCAACACCTTTTTCATCTTTTGCACCTACACTTTCATCATTTCATCCCTTTTCCCTCTCTTTCCTCTGTAATTTTTCCCCACATCCATTTCCTCTGGTAATTCCTATTTTTGTGAGTTCCTAAGCAATTCCCACTTCAAAATATCGACCTTAAAAATCCTTGGACTCATAATTTAAGTTTCAAATCCATTCAATGACACCTTACAAATAGAGACGACAAGGAATTTCATCAAAGAATGATGAAAAATAGTGCGTATTCACGTCTCCAGAGTCTTGGAGAAAAATGGTAGAAAAAATAGGTGAAATGCACAACAACCGTTGATTCTACCCCTTTTCCACTTTATATCATAGCCGTCCACGTGTTTCCTTGGCACAACTACAAAGGAGAAGCACAGAGGAAAGTTGCAAACAAGTGCGAGCTTTCCATGTATCCTAGGTCCAAGAAAAAAATTCTTTTGGCCTTTGAAAAGTATCGGTGTATAAAAGAGCCAGCAGAAGCCTCCACGTGTCTCAATGATGCATTTTGAGATGGTTCCCAAAAGAAGAGACCCCAAACAAGCACAGACTCATCAGGTGTCTCAATCCGATAGAGTTTGTTAAAAGGGTTGAAGGTTCAGAAGAAAGCAACATGTGTCTAGGGTCCAAGACATTTTCCTTCACCCGTTGAAAATTCCAAGCAAAGGAAAAAGTGAGCAGAAGCCTCCAAGTGTCCTCTTGGTGTTTCTTCAAAATAAAACTTAAGGGTTGGTTCCCAAACATTCATGGTCCCTTAATGTGTCCTAGACCTTTCAAAATTGTTTGAAAATTCTAAGTATGGGAAGACCCTACAGACACCTCCACGTGTCTTCATGGTGTAACTTCAACATGGTGCCGAAGATCGGAGACCCTAAACAAGCATGAGCTCACCACATGTCCAAGGCCTTAAAAATTGCTTTGAAAAGTTTAAGTACAAAGTGGAGCTAGAAGAGTCCTCCACATGTCTCCTGTCACAATTGTTAAGGTGGGACCCCGAGGTGGATCCTCAAATGAACGCTAGCCCCCACGTGTCCATGTCCCACCAAAACTATACCGGCTACATGAAAAAATTGTCTAAGTCTAGGAAAAGTAGCGAAATTCTCCACGTGTCCACCCACCGCAATTCAAGGCCAAACCAAAAGGCAAATTTTCAAATAAATGTCCTTCCTCCACATGGACAATTTTTAGGTTGAAGCGAGCCTTAGAGTTTTTAAAGTGCCCCACCGAGCCAATTCCAACCAAAAAGCTCCACGTTTCCATTGATGCTTTGAGATGTAAATTTGATCGGGACAATACACTAGTCAAACCGTAAAATGCGGAAAAACACCATTTGAGCCTGGAAATGAATATTTCTTCAAGGACAAAAAAATTGGAGATGCTATAAGGCCCAAATATGATCCACCGAGTTACATCCAATCATGTTTCTATAGGTATTTGGGACAAAAATAACAAAAAATTAAACTTGATCATGAAAAATGGAAGGAAAGGAAAAACCCGAGTTTTACTCCCAAGTTCTGAGACTCTTTCGGATGGACAGATTTAACGTGATGAAGTCATAAATTGGCCATAAATTACCATTATTTTGTCCCTCCAAGTTACTTTTGAAAGTGGATTTAAATGTAATCTAGGAACTTATAGTTTTCTTAAGATAGAGTATAGGATATATATCTTGTTCATTATTTAGAAATATTTTGTTATCTATCTTTTTGACTAATCCTATTGATTATTTGGGAAAAGATGCAAAGTCTTGTGTATGTAGGCCATAAAAGAAAGATAATGCTAGTATTGGAAAAAGTTGAATTGATCATGAACAATATATTTAAAATCAAATATGATTTCATATTCAGATTCCTCTCAAAAAATTATGCAAGTTCAAAAAAATAATCATCTCAATCCGAGGTCACATGCAAAAGTTATAGTTGTTTTAAGTTAGTTGTGGAACTCGCAGAGTTAGTTCCGGAACTTGCAAGTTTAGTTCCGAACTCGCAGGTTTAGTTTCGGAACTCACAGATTTAGTTCCTAACTTGTATCAATTGAATGAAAGTTAGTTCTAGAAATTTCAATTCATGGAAAAATCAGATTTAGTTCTGAAACTTGTAGATTTAGTTCGGAACTTGCATAAAAGGAATGAAAACTTTAGTTTCAGAACTTGCATCAACGGAATGACAGTTTTTGAGGTATTGTAAAAACTCAGAGATTCCAATGGGAAATATGAGAGAGGTTTTTGTTTATAGCAATGTTTTTAACAAAAATATTCATATTTTCTACAGGTTTTACCAATGAAGATAGATTTAACTTTTAGTGAGCTGCAGATGAGGAAAAGTGTATCAGACAAGCACTAAAAGTTCCATAAACAAAAATAGAAAATTCAAATGGAAAATATGAGAGATATTTTTGTTCATAGAATTTTTTTAACAAAAACCTCATTCAGATTTTCTATAGGTTTGACCAATGAAGAGACATCTACCTTTTATTGAGATTCATCGAGGAAAAGTCTATCACACGAGCACTAAAAGTTCCATAAACAGAAAAAAAAAATCAAATGGAAATTATGAGAGAGGTTTTTGTTCATAGAATTTTTTTTAACAAAAAATTCATTCATATTTGTTATAGGTTTTACCAATTAAGATAGATCTAACTTTTAGTGAGCTGCAGTCTGAGGAAACGTGTATCGATTTAGCACTAAAAGTTCCATAAACAGAAATAAAAAATTCAAATGGAAACTATGAGAAAGGTTTTTTTCATAGCAATGTGTTTAACTAAAATCTCATTCATATTTGCTATAGGTTTTACCAATCAAGATAAATCTAACTTTAGTGAACTGTAGTCCGAGGAAAACCGTATCGGATAAGCGTTAAAAGTTCCACAATAAAAAATTAGCAAAGTCAAATGGAAAATCTAGGAAAGGTATTTGGTCAAAATCATATTTTGAGAAAAAACCTCCTTCCAATAATGTAGAATAATAAAATCATTATGATTCTTATTACCAAAAAGCAACGAGAAGATTTGGGAGAAAATATTCCTAAAATAAGCAAGATAAGATTTGACTTCAATAATATATCTCTCTCCATATTTTGTGGGGATGGAGATCTTAGTTGTTAGCATTGGAATAAAGATAAGATCAAATTATATTTCCTAAAATAAGGAGTTGGTTGATGAATGAATTATAAATGTAACCTTCCACACTTAGATATGTAATTTATTTCTCCCATGAAATAAAGATCTGTTCTTTCTCTCCAATATTTTAAAGTAAAGTTATTCTGTAAGTTCTTAATTAAAAGTATGAATTAAGTCATCTTCCAAGGAATATGGATCAATGTGTTAATGTTTGTTTTTTTATTTCTACATTTTTTTCTTTTGTTGTAAACTTCTAATTTCATGTTATGTGATCCTTGTTCAGTACAATTTTTGTTGTGAACACGCAGGTGTCTTTTTGGCTTTCATTTATTTCCAATTCAACAATTTTAATTTATGCAAGTGTGTTTACATTTCTACAAGTGTGATTTCCTTTATGCAAGCATATCTTTAAATTCTTGTAAGTGTGGTTACATTTCTGCAAGTGTGCCTTTAAATTTCAGCATGTGTGATTTATTTTATGCAAATTTGGTTTGTGTTTAAAGGATCCACTTTCCCATATCTTCTTATCTTAATGCATACAGCCTTTGGACACCAACCTGTATTGACATTATTAATGGTGAGGATTGATGACCCTCATCATTTTGGTGTCATTGTTGGGGACACGGTGTTATTGGGAGATTGAGAGTTCTCTAAAAGAATATTCTAGTGACAGTAGAATACCTTTTAGTAAATTCTATGACAGGAGGTATTTGGTAAGTAGTTTCTTTAGACTTTTATTTCCTATAAGTAGATTAAAATTTCATTTCTGCAATTAGGAATATTATATTGTAAATATCTCCCCACAAACTAACTCTGTATAAGAAAAATGACTGTGATGTTTGATCAAGAAGGTATAATGGTATGAACAAAGAATTCAGATCTGGAAATGGTAGAATATGATATTGAATCTAGAAGTAGATCCAGTTGATGAAATATCATATGTCATTCTTGATAACCACAACTATTTCCCTATGTATCAACTAACAACTCAAGATCTTACTACACATAACCTTACCCAAAAACTAGCTTATCTAGTTTGTAATAATGAAGTGATAATATTTCTAATTAATACCATCCATATTTAGGGATTTTATTAAAATCAAAATAAAAACCCACTCATAATAAATCCACCCATCCAAATTATTTTTTTGTCCCATAATAAAATTCAATCTTTGAACCAAATCCATTAGAAAAAAATCAGGTCTTTCAATTTCTTCATTTTTGTATATGCTTTTATAACATTAAGAAGCAATTATTGTGAATATGAAGGAAAAATGTTTTATGTACTAACATCTGATGACTATATCTATAAGAATTTCTAGAGATGAATTTGATACCAGCATGTAGATTTTGGAGCACCAACAATATCAACTAAGGAGCATACAAATTTTGGAGGGACCCATGGATACCTCCACTCTCTCTTTTAACAACTCTCTGTCTCTTGAGATCAATATTCTAGGCTTTGAAGATTACTATAGTGATTCTGATAATGCACAATTCAAGTTGGGATTCGAAGACCTAGAAATTGTCTACACAATTTTGGAATCTTCTTAGAGTTACCAAGGATGCAAAAATGTTTTTATGAGATCTCAGACATTGCTTCTTATTTTACACAAGTTATACTTTGATGAATATAGTATGATGATGGATAAAAATTTCTCTAATCTTTCTCATTCTATCATCTAAAAAAATGAAATCAAAATTTTTGATTTGAAACCCACTTTCTTTGACCAATTAAAGGCAAAAACAATTAAAAAGTTTTGATTGGAAAACCCAACTTTGGCTACCAAAGGAAAAAAAAAAAAACTTTGATTGGAAAACTACCTGTTTGGAGAATCAAAGGAAAAAATGAGGCAGCTCTTCTTCAAAGGAAATCAATAATTACCTCGGTGGCTTTCTTCTCAAGACTATTTGACCATGTTAACAATAGGATGAAAAATACAACTAGAGGTATGATCAAGTTATTTTGTTCTACTTTTTAATTTTTAAGTTTTCTTGTAATTTTTTTAATTACAACTAGATCAAATTTTAAATATTTCCAAGGAAGGAAAGATAAAATTCATATCTCCCTTACTTATATGAAAAATATGTGTACTTCTTTGTAATTAGACTTTTGGATTCTAATTTGTAAGGCGATCATAAATAAACAACATGCACGAGGACATGCATGAGCTTAGCTGTGGGAGAGAATGAGAAGCACAAGCCATACATTTTGATTTTAAATATGAGACATAGTAGAAAGAGATCCACACAAGAACCTGCTGTAAAATAAAAGAGATCAAAAGCAACAAAATGAGATCCACACAAGAACCTGTTGTAAAATAAAAGAATATCAAAAGCAACAAAAGGAGATCCACACAAGAACCTATTGTAAAAGAAAGAAATCAAAAGTAGCAGAAGGAGATCCACACAAGAACATATTGTAAAAGAAATAAATCAAAAGTAGCAAAAGGAGATCCACACAAGAACTTGTTGTAAAAGAAAGAATATCAAAAGCAACAGAAGGAGATCCACACAAGAACCTGTTGTAAAAGAAAGAAATCAAAAGCAATAGAAGGAGATCCACAAGAATGTGTCCTCAATACGGAGAAGAATCTAAGAAGAGGAGATAATAATGTAATGTATGAGGATATGCATAATATTAAGTGTGGGGCAATGATGAGGCCATAAATTGGCCATAAATTACCATTATTTTGTCCTTCCAAGTTACCTTTGAAAGTGGATTTAAATATAATCTAGGAACTTATAGTTTTCTTAAGATAGAGTATAGGATATATATCTTTTTCATTCTTTAGAAATATTTTTTATCTATCTTGTTGACTAATCCTATTGATTATTTGGGAAAAGATGCAAAGTCTTGTGTATGCAGGCCATAAACGAAAGATAATGCTAGTATTGAGAAAAGTAGAATTGATCATGAAAAGTAAATTTAAAATCAAATATTATTTCATATTCATATTTCTCTCAAAAAATTATGCAATTTCAAAAAAAGAATCATCTCAATCCGAGGTCACATGCAAAAGTTATAGTTGTTTTAAGTTAGTTGTGGAACTCACAGAGTTAGTTCCAGAACTTGCAGGTTTAGTTCCGGAACTCGCAGGTTTAGTTCCGAACTTGTAGATTTAGTTCCAGAACTTGTATCAATTGAATGATAGTTATTTCTAGAACTTTTAAGTCGTGGATAGATTATATTTAGTTCGAATTTACTGATTTAGTTCCGAACTTGCATAAAAGGAATGACAGCTTTAGTTCTGGAACTTGCATCAACGGAATGATAGTTTTTGAGGGATTGTGAAAACTCAGAGATTCCAATGGGAAATATGAGAGAGGTTTTTGTTCATATAAATGTTTTTAACAAAAACCTCATTCATATTTGCTACAGGTTTTACCAATGAAGATAGATCTAACTTTTAGTGAGTTGTAGTCCGAGGAAAAGTGTATCAGACGAGCACTAAAAGTTCCATAAACAAAAACAGAAAATTCAAACTGAAAATCTGAGAGATAATTTTTTTGAAGAAATGTATTTAGAAAAATGTTATTCATATTTTCTATAGGTTTTACCAGTGAAGAGAGATCTAACTTTAAGTGAGCTATAGTCCGAGGAAAAGTCTATCAGATGAGCACTAAAAGTTCCATAACCATAAAAAAAAAAGTAAAATGGAAAATCTGAGAGAGGTTTTTGTTCATAGAATTCTTTTAAACAAAAATATAATTCAAATTTGTTACAGGTTTTAGCAATGAAGATAGATATAACTTTTAGTGAGCTACAGTCCGAGGAAACGTGTATCAGACAAACACTAAAAGTTCCATAAATAGAAACAAAAAATTCAAATGGAAAATCTGACAGAGATTTTTCTTCATGGAAATGTGTTTAAAAAAAATCTCATTTGGATTTACTACAAGTTTTACTAATCAAAAGAAATATAACTTTTAGTGAACTCGTAGTCCGAGGAAAAAGTGTATCGACAAGCGTCAAAAGTATCACAATAAAAAAACATCAAAGTCAAATGGAAAATTTGGGAAAGGTATTTGATCAAAATCATATTTTGAGGAAAACCATCCTTCCAATAATGTAGAAGAATAAAATCATTATGATTCTTATTACTAAAAAGTAAGGAGAAGATTTGGGAGCAAATCTTCCTAAAATAAGCAAGATAAGATTTGACTTCAATAATATATTTCTCTCCATATTTTTTGGAGATGGAGATCTTAGTTGTTAGCATTGGAATAAAGATAAGATTAGATTTTATTTCCTAAAATAAAGATTTGGTTGGATGCATGAATTATAAATGCAACCTTCCACACTTAGATATGTAATTCATTTCTCCCAAGAAATAAAGATCTATTCTTTCTTTCCAATCTTTTAAAGTAAAGTTATTCTGCAAGTTCTTAATTAAAAGTATGAATTAATTCATCTTCCAAGGAATGAGCTGACCACTCATTCCAAGGAAGATGGATCAATGTGTTAATGTTTGTTTCTTTATTTCTGCAGTTTTTTTCTTTTGTTGTAAACTTTTGATTTCATGTTATGTGATCCTTCTTCAGTACAATTTTTGTTGTGAACCTGCAGGTGTCTTTTTATCTTTCAGTTATTTCCAATTCAACAATTTTAATTTATGAAAGTGTGTTTACATTTCTGCAAGTGTGACTTCCTTTATGCAAGCATGCCTTTATATTCCTACAAGTGTGGTTACATTTCTTCAAGTTTGTCTTTAAATTTCTGCATGTGTGATTTATTTTATGCAAATTTGGTTTGTGTTTAAAAGATCCACTTTCCCAAATCTTCTTCTCTTAATGCATACGATCTTTGGAAACCAACCCGGATTGACATTATTAATGGCGAGGACCGACGACCATCATCAAAACAAAAACAAATTCTAGACGTTTAAGTGATCCTCGACCAAGGAAGGAACTGATCATGGCAACCAAATGGAGGATAGAGTGTTCAAGCACTAACACGGGAGATAGAAAACATGATAGAGGTTGTAAACTAAGGAATTTCAATGACAAACGGGTGAGACTAATTTGAGCATAGATGAGAACCATCTCAACAACATGTAAGATGGAAGCACGTAACATTTAGATAAGTAGCCAATAGATAAATAAGCTTCGAGTCACCAATCAAATTAAAATCCAAGAAATATCAACAATCAAGAAAAGTGGCTAAGTAGCCACATTGCAATGTCTTGAAATTCTCACAAAATATAAATAACTAAAGGAGCCTCAGAGCTTCTCAATGCAATCATAAAATAATATTTTGGTCCTTGATAAAATAACACAAGTTTATGAATATAAAATACAGAATTCAACATCACAGTCACTTCGCAGCCCTTCATGGCCTCACACAGGTTACTATGCCTCGAGCTCGATTCAAGAATTTTTGTATCCAAATTGATTCTCCTGTGAGGGTTGAGCAACATCACGAAACTGGCAGGATGCTTAGAGACAGAAAAATCATGATATGAGTTGTTTTGTATCCGGGGAGGGGATTTAGCTGACTCTTTGTCACTCAGGTGTTGGAGAAATGGATAGCACCTTATTAAGGGTTTGATCTACCCTCACTACTTTAGGTTGTGCCTTCAACCAGGTGAGAGGACCCATTCTGTAACCCGTGTTGGTGAAGGATATCAAGAGATCCTTCTTTGCATAATTTTCATGAAAACCTTGAGAAAATATGATCAATAAAACACAATCTAACTCTCACGAGTTGTCACGCTAGAGAGTGGAGAAGTTTCTGGACAAGGTTTGGATTACTAAAGACAATAAGTGAATCCTTATTATTTCCACATATTTTAGCATTGGAAATTGTTAAACATTTCTCGATACAGAGTACAAACAGGGTAGTTCATTTAGGATCTATCATTTGAGATTTTTTTAGTGGGAAGTTAAGAAAGATAAATTTTATTATACCAAATATTTGAGAACCTTTACAAATATTGGAAAAATCATAGGAAAAATGCTTCAAAATAGCCAAAATATTCCTTCAACCTGAAGGTGTGTATCAATGGAGGCCCAGAGATGCACAGTTTCATACACTCTTTAAGAATTTAGCATAAAGGCTCATGCTAAAGACTCAATTAAATGTTGAAAGTCCTTGATTCGTCACGCCTAAGATACACTCATAGAATTACAAATAATCTTTGTCAACCTAGTGAAAGTAAAGTGATTTTAAATTGTTTATTTCATTACAAGATGAAATCTCTTCTCACAATGAAATTGTAAATTCCAGAATACTACCATAGGGATAAGATCTTGTGTGATTTAGAGGGATTTCAACATAATATTGCAACAAGAACAAGAAAAACTATTTGAAAAAATTCTGAAATAAGAGAAAACACAATTGTGCTCATGATCAACACAAATTCATTTCAATGTTCGTTAGATTCATTCGCAGGGGAGAGTTACTTTAACAATCTTAGAGATTTTTAGTGGCTATACACTTGCAACCATCTTGATGTGATTAAATCTAAAACAAAGGAAAATAAAAAGGTTTCTTAGACGGTCTCTTGAGAAAATGGTATTTCTCTAAATTTCTCACAAAAAAATTAACCCCTCCATGAATCTTTTGAATTATCCGGTAAAGCCTTGTACCAGCTCATGTGCACTCTCCTCAAGAGTATGAATAAACAACTTTACATACATGTCTTCAAACTCAATTTCAAAATATTCCATCATATTGACAAAGAGTCTTAAATGCTGGTCACCAGTGAATGCATTATTCCCTTGAAATTTTGGCAACCGATTTCTAACATCTTATGACACCATATTATGATATCCATCCATACCTCTGAAATCTATAGGTCCAAAAGTTTTGAAAAAAAAAGGAGGTCTAGGTAGAGGTTGGGCCATATTGCCTTGAGGCGGTGAATTTACAGGAGAAACAAAATGATAGGGAATGAGGGGTCTTTGGGGCACATGAGTATAAATTTCAAAATAGATATTCTCTAATGACTCAGCTTCATGGAAAACCCTATCAACCTTGGAAAAACTAGGGGAAAACTTAGAGGCATGATTTTCAGACACAAATGATGGCCCCTCTCCAGTTGGTGTTAGTGCAAAATCATAGCACCCCCAATGTCCAGTAACCATATGGGTTGAGACTCTCACTATGATTACACAACATAGATCATCTCTCAAAGTCCGGGACCTTGCAGGTTGAGAGAGATCTCTGGATTAAGGCCGGTTCCTATTCCTCTGTTCAGGTGCATACAAATAAAATCTTACAGAGGATCTACTCTAAGTCTACTCTATCTTACCAAGGAGACAAGGTTGAGAAGATACAAAAATAAACCTAAGCTAATGAGGTGATGCACCAAAGGAATGTTAGACACTCATTTTGAAATTTAACAAAGACTACAAAAATGCAATTAAAACGCCATGCTTAGGTGACCAAACTATAATGAGAGATCGAAGGCACCAATGGATCACTTCGAGGGTTGAAAATCATCCACAGACATATATTATTGATCCAAAGTCAATAGAGTACATTATAGTGGCCAAGAGGCAAAACTTAGCATTACAACTTGAATGGGGAGGTTAGGAATCCATGACATTGTCTCAGAGACCGAGGAGAAGGGAGGGTGCAAAACAAAAATGCCCAACTCTTTACAATGATCCCATCTTATTTTATAGATTCAAGTATAGAGAGAAGAAAGAGGGAGAGGAAGGAAAACTAGTTTGAAGCTCAAACCCACGGCCATCAATGCCTCTACAAATCCGCCCCAAGTCCTGGCATGTTCGTCACTTTGTGTCTCTCAAACGTGTTGAAGAAAGGACAATGGTAGATTGAATCAAATCTAATCTGGTTTTGGGGATAATCAAATTGTATATTATTGGCATGAATACGTTTCCCAATTGTTACCTACCAAGCCTATTTGAAATTAACGTTTCAGTTTCCATGGGGTAGGCGAGGTCGAGACCTTTCCAATGGTGTAAAATTTGTTGAATTTTGGGCACTGGGTCAAAATATATGTACTATTTGAATGTTTGAGTCGTGGCTGTACAAAATGGCAAAAAATAGTAAGCAGAACAAGTCTGCGGGCCCAAAACTCACTTTGTGCCTTTTGGAACCAAAAATACAAAATACAAAAATTGACCTGTAGCCTCACAATTCACTTTTGCAAAAATATTAATTTTTTGGCTCGACGGTCCCCTTTTTCCATTTAGGCAAAAATTCAATCCAATTTTGGTTAGCTTTGCATGTAATTGAGGCTCAACATGTGGCTCCTTGGGCATCGGCAGAGGTGCGGCTTATTTTTTCACTTTACACCTTCTCGAAGAAAAAAGTTCAAATTGCCTCCGATGACCCGCCTTTGGCTTTGACTTTTCAACATGGCCACATGTCCCTCTGCGGGCCTTAGGCATTTTTTCCTTCATTTTGGATTTAATATTCTCTATGGGTTTGCTGGCCCGAAATTCACTTTGCGCCCTATTTGCGAAAAAACACAAAATTTCCAAAACTCCCTGACTGTTGGTCTAAAAATTACTTGGGAAAATTTCCCTCTTCAGGCCTGTCGGCCCATATTTTCCATTTGGGTGAAAATTCTAAATATCTCCCACTGCCCCGCCTCTCCGCATTGGCAAAAATCCTTAAAAACTTCCGCTGTCTCGCTTTTGGGCAAAAATACCTTCCAAGGCCTCGTCGGCCCGGAACTTGCGAAATATGAGGAGTTAGAAGGACTTCTTTATATTTTTGGAAAGGGGAAGAAATTTCCCACCTGATGAAGATGCTTTCAAGAAACCTTAAGTGCTTAGAATATCTAAAAAATGGATTGAAGCACTTAAATGAGAAAATAAAGGGTGCAGTTAACTAAAAATAAGCATTAGCTTATTTAGGATAACAATTTACCAACTAGAGGGGAAGTCTTCCTGCTAGATGAAGAGATCATCTGCCTTTTGAAGCATCCATTAGGCATGGAGTCATAATTGATAGCCTGATCTGATATGAACTTTGAAAATATGATCCCTGAGCTACTTGGACATTGTTGGAACTAGAGCTGACCCTGAATCTTTTGGAAATGGGCCCTTCGAGACTCAATTTTAGTTTCTCTATATTTGTTCTATTTTAAAATTAGCAACTATCATGGTGACCATGGGTCTCCCTGATGCAAATGCTAAAGGGCCTGGTGCATTCACCTAGAGGCACATCAAATTGTATAACGATGCAAACCTGGAGCAACAAAAAACTTGTGCCACAACACTTAGGGAAATAAAACCTACAAAAACAATGTGCATACACACTTAGGGAAATTAAAAACCTAGGCTAATATTTTACAAGGGCAAGGAATTTTTCCTTTTAGTAGTAGTGTTTGAGGTAGATCCCATTGACTAGGATCTATAATTCTTCACCATCCAACTTAGCCATCCGAAGGCATTACTACTTGTGAATATTTTGACCATGTAGGGGCCACTCCAATGGAATCACACTTGGAATGTTTCTTCATTTTTCCTAATTAGAATCCCATTTTATAACTAAGTCCCCCTCTTAAAAGGTCCTTGTTCTTGCTTTCTTATCAAATGTATTCTTGATCAAGGGTTGATCTTTCTCCATAACCTAAATTACATGTTCTCTTACCTCTCCTACTTCCATCACTCTACATATGTGATCGCAATAGGTTGAAACTCAGCTAGCTAAAGCTATTTCATAAGCTCCAAAATGGTTAACTCCAATGATATGGGAAATATTGCCTCTTTCCATATACAAGCTTGTATGGGGAGTTTCCTATGGACTGTTGGATGTGATCCTATTGTTGGTGCTCAAAAAAGTCTCGCCCCATTTTACCATTAAAATCTATCAATTTATGACCACTGCCATATTTCATCCCCCCATGTTTTTCCTGAGAAGTCTCTGCTTTCCTTTTGTTGCCATAACTAGTCCTTCCTAAGTTGAGGATCATGTATGGATCCATAGTTGTTTCCTTGTTTCTCTATTTATCTGGAAAGGGTCTGTAATTTGGGTCCCCGTTCTCTGTTCATCTAAAAACTCGAGCTCTCCCATTCTTTCCATTTTCCATAGTCGGGATTTTCTATCCTTGTCATTTTTCCCTAAATACTTGAAGAAAAATGAATGGATGTAGCTCGGAGGAATGTGTTTGAGCCTTGTAACATTTCTAAATTCTTTGTCCTTGGAGAAAATTTCATCTTTGGGCTCAAATGGTCGTTTTGCTTTGCATTTGCAGTTTGATGAACATTTTCCCGATCAAATTTACATATTTTCATCAACAGGGACACGTGGTGAGCCCACGCTCATTCAAGATCTCAAAAAAGGGGACCCATTTCTCAAACTATTTTCCCACCCATTTGTACAGATTCGATACAAACTGCGAAGGGGCATATCTTTCAACTCAGGGATCAAAATATTGTAAATCTGACACCGTTGGAAATCTCTAGACCTCCACTACACCATGGAAGCATAAAATATTACTTTCAATAGGCCTTGATGGGAAAAAACTAAAAATGACTTTCATGCCATTAAAGTGGATCTGGTTGCTTCCACTACCCGTTTTTTGATATTATTTGCCATTCTTCCTCCTCTAATACACCAAAGCAAGCATGGAGGATATAAAAGAGAAAATTTTTAGATTGTGGATAGATTTGTAGGAGCATTAATGATTGGTGGTCGAGTTGTCATCAGATTTTCCTTTTTTCCTCTGTTTTGGTCACTTCTGATATAAATACAAGAGCTCGCTCTTGGTAAGGGGTTGAGGTTGAATGTTGGAGTGTTAGAGGTCATAACTGATTTTCTAAAAGGCTTGATAGAGCCCATCTTTTTAGGGACTATTTGAGAAACCTGTATGTCTCTTTTGTGTTAAACTTGATCATGTCAAGGTGGTTACAAGTGTACAACCATTGACAAGCTCTGAGAGTGTTCTAGGAACTTTCCCCGCTGATAAGTTTAATCAAATTTTATTTATTTTGTGTTGACTCTAAGCAATTAGTGTCTAGCTTTGTTCAGAATGCATGCAAATAGTTTTATTCGTTCATATTGCAATCTTATACTAATTTTTTTGTGAAATCACACAGGATCTCATCCTTGTGATAGTTTAATGGTATTTGCAATTTCATCTCAAGAAGAGTCTTCATATTCAATGAGATAAACAAATTTAAAATCAATTCACTGTCATTTATTGATAAATATTGTTTGTAAGTATTTGGGTGTACCTTAGGCATGGTTAATTAGAAACTATAGTGTTTAATTGAGTCTTCTAAATTTGAGCCTTCATATTGGAGTCTTAAAGATTATGTGAAAATGTGTTGATCTGCACCTACATTGAAGCACACCTTCTAGTTGAAGGAAAGTCTTAAATGTTCTCAAGCTTTCTTTTGTAAAGTTTCTCATTATTGTAAAGTCCCTCCAAAGATTTGGTATAATCAAATTTATCCTGCTTCACCTCCCACCAAAAATTCACTTAAAAACAATTAATCATACCCATACTACCCCTGTTTGTCATGTATGTAAACAAATGCATAATTTTTACCATCAAAACATGTAGAAACAATCAGGTTTTCATTTTATTTAGTGGCCTGAACCTTGCTTAGAAAATATCTCCATTATCTAGAGTGACAACTCGTGAGAGTTAGGTTTTGTTACATTGATTATATTTTATTCAAGGTCTTCTTAATAATATCACAAGGAAGCATATCTCCATCTCACCCACAAATAGCAGGCTACAAAAAGGGTCCTCTTACCTGGATGAAAGGCACAACCATAAAGTAGTGAGCATAGGTCAAATCCTCTTGAGGGTGCTACCCATTTCTCCACATCTAAGTGACAAACAAGAAGTTGCATTTCATCCCCGAGATACTATATGACACACTATATGCTCGCTTATCTCTAAGATTCTTTCCGCACCTGTGATGTTGCTTAGCTTCTGAGGAAGAATCAATTTGGGTACCAACACTTTACCGTGCCCTTTCCAGGGACTAATTTGAGTCTTTGAGACAAATTTTCTGATTCACCGCCGCTTCATATCTATTTAGCTCATCAACAACACTTTACTAGTGCTGTTTCCATGGAATAATTTGAGTTGCACGAAAATTTGGTCATTCGTTGCCGCTTCATATCTATTTAGCCCGCCAACAACACTTTATTGGCACCGTTGTCGGGGATGATTTGAAGAATTTAAATTTTCCAGACCCTGGTAATGTTTCTTGCAGTTCTATGTGCAAATAAATTTTGAAAAAATCATTCTTTGATCATATCTATAAGGATTGAACAAAGTTATAGGTTTTGCGTGTTGTCTGTCTAATTTTTCCAGTAGTTATTGTACTAGGTTTTCCTCACCATTGATAAATTTGGGTGAAGGAAGGTCTGATTTGTAAAGCTTTGCATGATCTTTAGTGCTGATAGATATTTGATAGATTATTTTAGTGCATTTGCACAACTAGGTTGAAAATCCTTAGTGGTGACTCTAAGTTGATTTAATTTTGATAAATGTCAGTGTCTTAACCTCTGTCAATTGAAAATTTGTTACTAATCTTTGCAAAGCTAGAAGGAAGAAGATCTTTCTTCACCGCGGACCCTAGTAGAAGGTTGTTTCCAGAGTTTGGAAAGTATAATTCAAAAGGAGGAAGAATTTGGAAGATTTTTGAAGATCAAACCTCAAGAAAGAGGTCTCTATTGGTAAAAATGATTGGCATGTGATTGAAGATTGCAATGCTTCGTCAACTACTTCTGAATCAGGTAGTCTCTTTGTAAATCTGAATTCTCCATATGGAGAGGGGCCTTCTCATTCCACCCATATATTTTCCAAATCTGATAGTGTCTCGCCATGAAAAAGAGCCATTAGGGGATCGCCATTCTGAAAATTGTATCCACGTACCACATAGAACCCTCACTCCTCATCACTTTGTTTCTCCTTGTTGGTTTGAAAATCTGTTGGATGGGCGATCATGGGGAAATAGGCCAAAAGTGTGCGGTGGTATAGCCCTGTTTGAGAAAGTAAAGTGAAACTGGTTTATTGTTATTCTACCAAAGTAGGAACTGTGCAAGTCTTATAGTATTCAGCCTTCAGAAGATGTGTTTGCGTTACTGTAAAAAATCACTCATTTGAAGAAGAAGGCCAATGAAACCATCCATGATTTTATCACCCATTTTAATTCACTGATCAACCATGTGCCACCTGCCATGTTGCCAACACCAGAGAATCAAAAGTGTTTCTTTGTGAACGCCACGAGTTCAAGTGTAAGTTTCTTACTTTTGCAGGAACAAATCACCACCATGGTTCTCACTCAAGCTGCGGCCATTCGGATAGAGGACAACCTACTTATATCTGGTGATTTAAAATGAGAGCCATCCAAATCAAAGGCTTCGGCTCCTTCTCAAGCCACCTCATCAGATCCAGCATTCCAAAAGATGGCAAATGATTTACTCACATTGAAGAAGTAATTAGCTCAAGCTTCGTCTAGCACTCCGTACTCGGGATATCCCACGAGGAACTTCACTCCCAACAACCCCCCAAAGGCCGCATTTGCATCTTTGCTGCTCCAAGGCTATCACTTGAGGCACCTCCAGTTAATGCCTTGGTCGAGATTGAAGAAAATGAGAAAATTTATGAAGAACCTTCGTCGCAAGGCGAAGATGATCAAGATGTTGGTGAATCAACTAGAAACTCTACAATCAGGTATATGGAATTTGAGGATGAGGAATCTGATGAAGAGGAAGGTACCCAAGGGTATGCAAGAAAATATTCATACGCTATTTTCACCCACTCACAAGGAAAAGAATTAGAAATTGCTGCTAAAGTACAAAAGGAATAGGGCAGTATTAAATACGCCTCTAATCATCACCAAAAGTGGTAATCCCCTTCCTGCTCAACCTCCTATTAACCCTTTTGTAAAGAAATATTTTCCTCCTGTTTCTCCTCCGAATCAACCTCCCTCCATTCCCATAAATACCAGTACCACTCCTCTACCATAACAGAATGAAAGACTCATTCCTTCGTTAGCGCAACCCTTGGTCACATTCGATATAGTCGATCATGCAAAAAATACCAAGATCCAAATGTCTGAAGCTGAGTACCTTCAGTCTAACCCTAAGCAGCTTGTTAGATTAACCAAGTATATTCAAAGTCAAGCTGCCATTTCTCACCCCATTTCTCTGAAAGGAATTATTTCCACTCCTCTTGCATCCCACATAAACATTGCCTTGATGTCCGCATCAGGTAAAATTGAACCTTTTTATCTATCTCTCCTAATTAATGGTCACAAGCTAAGCAACTGCATAATTGATTCTAGAGCATCTGACAACATCATGCCAACAAAGGTCACCCATGCTTTGGGCCTCACACTCACTAAACCTTTCGGTAGGTGTTACTCCATGGAAACCAAGTAGGTACCATTAATAGGTCAAATCAAGGATGCACAGTTCGCATTCGCAGCATTCCCGAAAAAAGAGTTAAAATGACTATTCTCATAGCTGATATTCTAGCAACATATGAAATATTACTAGGGAGGAGTTTTTGTAGGGAAGTTGGTGGAGAAATCCATATGGACTGGTCCAAAGCCAGAATCCCTGTCAAAGGAGTAATGCAGACATTAGAGCTTGAATCACAAAAGAAATATCTGGTCACCAAATCTGAAAACCCCAAGGCCTAGATTCTCTTTGAATCATCAGGGATGGGGAACTATTTCATGTCTACTGACTTCGATAAAATGGAATTTCTCATCCAAGAGGAGGACCTCAATAAGATATGGACACTGCAGTTCGATGGCAGTTGTGCAACAAGTGGGTGCGGTGTTGGGGCCATTCTGATATCTCCTAAGGAGGATATTTTCCCTCTTTCTTTCAAATTGTAGTTTTTCAATACAAACAACAATGTCGAGTGTGAATCTTTACTACTTGGCATGCAAGCTATAAAGGAAAAATGAATTAAGAATTTGAGAGTACAAGGTGATGTTGATCTAATCGTCAATCAAGTGAAAGGGGTATACCAAGTAAAGAACGACAGGCTCAGACACTACCGCAACACCGTGTGGGATAGCATCAAGGAATTTGATGCTTTCTCAATCAAAGTAGTTCCGCGAGCTCAGAATGACATGGCTGATTCTTTGGCTGTCTCGGCCTCTCTCATGCTCCCTCACCCAGGGTTAAAGATGGACACATATACCATTGAGGTAGTTTTCCACCCAAGTGTGCCAGATAATTCACAACACTGGTAGGTATTCAATGATGATAATCAACTTATCACTTTTCTAGAGAAAGCTAAAAATTTCAAAGAGCTCCATTTTGATGGATCAACTTCTACATGTCATGAGTCTCTCACGGGCCAAGCACAGGAATCGGTGGAAGGTCAAGGCATATGTCAGCTCAAGGGAAATAAGATTCTGAAAGGTTTAGTTTCCCGGAATGATTATTTGATAAGCATGACCGTTTTGTCAAGAAAAGGTGACAGGATAACCCTGGCTCTTCTCCAGAAACTGAATCTGTCAATTTGGGTACTACAGAACATCCTCGGTCTGTGAACATCGGGAAGTGTTGTACACCCGAGGAAAAGCAGAAATTTGTCAAATTGCTAAAAAGATATATGGATGTATTGGCATGGTCTTATGCTGATCTAAAGTCATTTAAGCTTAAGGAAATTTAGCATGACATAGTGCTCAAAGATGACGCTAAGCCTTTCTGTCAAAAGCAAAGGCACTACAACCCCAAAATCTCAGGTACCATCCAGCCGAAATTTAGAAAATGTTGGATGCAAGAATCATTTTTCCAATTCATCATAGTACCTAGGTTGCTAATATTGTACCTATATGGAAGAAGAATGGTGAAATACGCATATGTGTAGACTTTCACAACCTAAACCAGGCGTCCTTAAAGGACAACTATCCACTACCCATAATGGATCAAGTTTTGCAGGCAGTAACTGGTTCAGAGATGTTGTCCATGCTTGATGGTTTTTCAGGTTATAATCAGATTAAGGTCACGCCTGAAGACCAATTCAAAACAGCATTCACCACTCCTTGGGGCACCTTCGCCTACAACAAGATGTCATTCGGTTTAACCAATGTCGGTGCCACCTTTCAATGTGTGATGGACTTCGCGTTCAAAGGTATGATGGGAAAGGTCATCGTAGTATACCTAGATGACTTAACTATGTTCTCTAAAAACTAAGTGATCACTGTGATCATTTGGAGCAAGTCTTGATTAGATGCCGAGAACATGGAATTTCTCTAAACCCTAAGAAGTTAGTTTTCAGGGTCACCGAAGGAAAATTGTTGGGACACGTCATCAGCAAAGAAGGGACAAAGATAGATGTCGAAAGAGTCAAGGCTATTCAGAGCCTTACCTTTCCCACAAGAAAGATTGGTGTTCACTCTTTCTTCGGAAAGGTGAATTTTCTCAGACGCTTTGTTCTTGACTTCACTGAAAAGACTCGTCATATATCAAATATGATAAAAGGGTCACAAACATTCTGGTGGAGTGGCAAAGGAAAACATCATTCGAGGATATAAAAGCCTTCATTGCTCATGCACCTATCTTGGTATGTCCTAATTCTCAAAAGATTTCATTATGTATAGTTATGCATCCGTGCATACTTGTATCAACTATCTTAATGCATAAGAATTCTAAGGATGTTGAATCCCCATTCGCTTTCATGATCTCTCCTCTCAAACCTCATGAACTAAAGATGTCATAGCTAGAAAAGCATGCCTTCATCGTAGTAAAAGCAATCAAAAGTTTTCGTTACTACATACTTTGAATTATCATATAGTAGTATTGGTTCCGGACATGGTAGTTAAGTCTATCCCGACTCAACAGAGGTAGGAAGCTTACGAGGGAATGGATCGCAAAGGTCCAAGAGTATGATTTAGACATCGACTAACCAAGTTGGTAGGAGGTAGAGGTAAGGGCCTATGTCACCTTATGGATGAAAATAAAGAACTAGAAGCACCGAGGAGCAAGTGCTCAAGTTGATAAAGAAAAAAATTAAACTAGAGAAAGTGGATTCTTTACCCATGGTTTTGTTAGTTGCGACTAACCACAAATGGTATTCCAACATCGCTTTCTTTCTCACCTATTGAGAGTGCCCAACTCATCTAACTATAAAAGAGAAGCGGAAAGTGAAGCTCAGGGCGGAAAGGTATATAATTTGGGATGATGGGTTGTATAATCATGGAATTGATGGCATCTTCCTACGATGTGTTGACAACATGCAGCAGGTAAAATTACTAGAAAGATTTCATGACTCAGACTGCGGTGGTAATTTCTCCTCTTCACACAAAGACATAAGATCATTTAGGCCAGTACTACCGGCCAATGCTATTTCGTGGATGATTCCACCTAGGTAGTGAAATGTGAACTCGCCAACAGCTTTGTTGGTAAACCAAAACTGGTTGCATTTTCCCTCAAGCCCGTCATTGTTGACGAACCATTCGTAGTGGGGAATTGTTTTAATTAGAGTACTCAATCCTCAATCAAGTTCCGACATAGTTATGCCCCGATGGCAGCAGTTACTTCACCAAATGGGTGGAGACCATACCTATTAAACATGCCACTTCGAAGTTGTTTTCAACTTCATCAAGGAAAATATCATCGTGATATTTGACATTATAAACAAATCCATTGGCTTGATAACGCTTCTAACTTCTCTTCACAGAAGTCATTAGTTTTGCTATGGATATGGAATAACTTTGGCTCATGCCTCTGATTACTATCCTTAGGGAAATGGTCAAGCAGAATCTAGCAACAAGAACCTGGTAACCATCATACGGAAGCTAGTTGATGAAAACCAACGATCCTGGCACAAGTCATTATATGATGCTTTGTGGGCAGATCGTATCACTCCGAAGAGGTCTCTTGGTATGTCACCTTTTCAAGTATTATACGTGATTGATGTTGAGATCCCTATCTCCATGGAACTTCCTACTCTGCACTTGGCATGAGCAATCGAAGATGAAACTTTTCAGAGTTCTCTTAAAATGAGAATTATGTACCTAACGGAACTTGAAGAAAAGTGAGTGAAGGTGGTCAACAAGATCACTGAACATCAAAATCAAGTTAAGAGGTTGTTCAACAAGAAAGCCAAGCAGAGAAATTTCTAGGTAGGATACTTTTCCTTCTATTGGATAAATGAAGGCGAATACTATAAGACTTGCACAGTTCCCTACCGGTAGAATAGTAATAAACCGCTTTTCTTTGCTATCTCAAAGAGGGGCAATGCCCTGCACACTTCGTTGGCATTTTTCCCAATGATCTACCCATCTGAAAAATTCTCAAACCAACAATTTTTGGCCACTCCCACTAGGGAACAAACTAAGGAAATAATTTTTAAAAAAAATCAGAAAATCACTACCAGTTTGCAAACTTTATCTTTTGTTAAAAAGATTAAATTTTTTGTAGAAGTGATCAAAATAAAAATTTCCTTATACAAATCCATAGATCTGGGCTAGTTAGGAGCTTTTAGTTCACTGAGTTTTTACAAAATTTTGTATATTTCGTAGAGATCTAAAAATCGATATTTTCTCGATATTTTCAAAACCTTACGAAATTCAAGGTTCAAAGATCCAAAATCATCTTTCTAAAATCAACCCACTTTTTATCATCATTCACCTTTGTCATAAAACCGCAATATGTTGTTATTAAAGAGGATAAATTTTAAATATTAGAAAAGTACATGTTGCTGATTTTTGCTAGAAAAATAAAAAAATCAACAGTACAAACAAAAATATTGTTGTAGATCTGCTCTAAATTATTGCAGATCTGAATGGATACACTGGCAGGTGAACAATTTACTCGTAGTACAAGATCTCGTGGAGAAGTTGATGCAATATTTGATCTACTTCAAAGGCACAATTTAACTATCACACCAGCATGATTCGCATCATTAAGTTTGGCGATAGATCAACAAGAAGTGCCTCGCCTCCACGAAAGAGCCAGGTTTCACAAGGTGCTTTGACATCTATCTGCAGTGCTCTTTTGTTAAGTGGAACCATGCTCCCTGCTCATGTTCTTTTCCCCATGTTTCAAATGGCAGTACCATGGGGAAATGCCATGGGCCCTCTTGCACTGCTGCATCCAGTTCATGCCCTCCCTCATGGAAATCACAAGAATTTCCCAAAATTGATGGGAGTGGAAATCAAAGCACGGATGCACATATTGCTACATTTATTATGTCATGTAGTATTCTAGACGTGACTCATGAAGATGTATCTATGCGTCTCTTTCTCGAGACCTTGCAAGGGCCTGCATCAGAATGGTTCCAACATTTACCAGCCGGATCCATCACCAGTTGGGCCACATTACGAGCTACATTTGAAGACAGGTATAAGCCTTTAGAAGACGCGTTTGCGTTACTGTCAAAGATCACTCATTTGAAAAAGGAGGCCAATGAAACCATGCACGATTTTATCACCCATTTTAATTCACTGATCAACCGTGTGCTCGCCTACCATGTTACTAACACCAGAGAATCAAAAGTGTTTCTTTGTGAATGCCATGAGTTCAAGGGTAAGTTTCTTACTTTTGCAAGAACAAATCACCACCTTGGTTCTCGCTCAAGATGCAGCCATTCGGATAGAGGACAACTTGCTTATATCTAGCGAGTTAAAATGAGAGCCATCCAAATCAAAGGCTTCAACTCCTTCTCAAGCCACCTCATCAGATCCAACATTCCAAAAGATGGCAAATGATTTGCTCACATTGAAGAAGCAATTAGCTCAAGCTTCGTCTAGTTCTCCATACCAGGATATCCCACAGAGGAACTTCACTCCCAACAACCCCCAAAGGCTGCATTTTCCTGCCACTACTCCAAGGCTAGCACTTGACGCCCCCCAGTTAATGCCTTGGTTGAGATCGAATAAGATGAGAAAATTTATGAAGAACCTTTTTCACAAGGTGAAGATGATCAAGATGTTGGTGAACCGACAAGCGACTCTACAATCGGGTATATGGAATTTGAGGATGAGGAATCTGATGAAGAGGAAGGTACCCAAGGGTATGAAAGTGGACAACATCGATGTCTTGTTTTCACCCACTAACAAGGGAAAGAAGAAGAAATTGTTGCTAAACTAAAAAGGAAAAGGTTGTATTAAATACACCTCCAACCATCGCCAAAAGGGGTAATCCCTTCCCGCTGAACCTCTATTAAGCCCTCTTTAAAGAAATATTTTCCTCCTGTTTCTCCTCCGAATCAACCTCCCTCCATTCCTATAAAGACCAGTACCACTCCTCTACCATTGTGGAACGAAATACTAATTCCTTTGTCAGCACAACCCTTGGTTGCATTCGATATAGTCGATCATGCCAAAAAGACCAAGATCTAAATGTCTAAAGTTGAGTACCTTCAATCTAACCCAAGAAGCTTGTTAGATTAACCAAGTATATTCAAAGTCAAGCTACCATTTCTCACCCCATTTCTCCGAAAGGAATTCTTTCCACTCCCCCTGCATCCCGCATAAATGTTACCTTGACGTCCGCGTCAGGTAAAATTGAACCTTTTTATCTATCTCTCCTAATTAATGGTCACAAGCTAAGCAACTGCATAATTGATTCTGGAGCATCTGACAACGTCATGCTAGCAAAGGTCACCCATGCTTTGGGCCTCACACTCACTAAACCTTTTGGCAGGTGTTACTCCATGGAAACCAAGTAGGTACCATTAATAGGTCAGATCAAGGATGCGATTCGCAGCATTCACGGAGAAAAGAGTTAAAATGACTATTCTCGTGGTTGATATTCCAGTAGCGTATGGAATATTAATAGGGAGGAATTTTTATAGGGAAGTTGGTGGAGAAATCCATATGGACTGGTCCAAATCTAGAATCCCTATCAAAGGAGTAACGCAGACATTGGAGCCTGAATCCTAAAATAAATATCTTGTCACAAACTTTGACGACCCCAAGGCCCAAATTCTCTTCGAATCATCGTGGGATGGGGAACTATTTCATGTCTACCGAATCTGATAAAATGGAATTTCTCATCCAAGAGAAGGACCTCAATAAGATATAGACACTTTGTAATTTGATGGCAGTTGTGCAACAAGTGGGTGCGGTGCTTGGGCCATTCTGGTATCTCCTGCGGAGATTTTCCCTCATTCTTTCCAATTGTAGTTTTTCAATACAAACAACACTGCTGAGTATGAATCTTTGCTACTTGGCATGCAAGCTGCAAAGGAAAAAGGAATTAAGAATTTGAGAGTACAGGGTGATGCTGAGCTAATCGTCAATCAAGTGAAAGGGGTATACCAAGTAAAGAACGACAGGCTCAGACACTACCACAATGCCATGTGGGATAGCATCGAGGAATTTGATGCTTTCTCAATCAAAGTAGTTCCATGAGCTTAGAATGACATGGCTAATTCTTTGGCTATCTCGGCCTCTCTCATGCTCCCTCACCCAGGGTTAAAGATGGACACATATACCATTGAGGTAGTTTTCCACCCAAGTGTGCCAAATAATTCACAACACTGGTAGGTATTCAATGATGATAATCAACTTATCACTTTTCTGGAGAAAGCCAAAAATTTCAAAGAGCTCCATTTCGATGGATCAACTTCTGTGTGTCGTGAGTCTCTCATGGGCCAAGTGCAGGAATCAGTAGAAGGTCAAGGCATATGTTAGCTAAAGGGAAATAAGATTCTGAAAGGTTTAGTTTCCCTGGAATGATTATTTGATAAGCATGACCGTTTTGTCAAGAAAAGGTGACAGGATAACCCTGGCTCTTCTCTAGAAACTGAATCTGTCAATTTGGGTACTGCAGAACATCCTTGGTCTGTGAACATCGGGAAGTGTTGTACACCCAAGGAAAAGTGGAAATTTGTCAAATTACTAAAAAAATATATGGATGTATTGGCATGGTCTTATGCTGATCTGAAGTCATTTAAGCCTAAGGACATTCAGCATGACATCCCGCTCAAAGACGACATTAAGCCTTTTCGTCAAAAGTAGAGGCACTACAACCCCAAAATATTAGGTACCATCTAGGCCAAAATTTAGAAAATTATGGATGCAAGAATCATTTTTCCAATTCATCATAGTACCTGGGTTGCTAATATTGTACCTATGTGGAAGAAGAACAATGAAATACGCATATGCATAGACTTTCACAACCTGAACCAAGGGCCCTTAAAGGACAACTATCCACTGCCCATAATGGATCAAGTTCTCGCAGTAAGAACTTCCAGCCTGAGAGATGTTGTCCATGCTTGATGGTTTTTGGACTATAATCAAATTAAATTCATGCCTGAAGATCAATTCAAAACAACATTCACCACTCCATGGGGCACCTTCACCTACAGCAGGATGCCGTTCGGTTTAACCAATGCCGGTGCCACCTTTCAATGTGATGGACTTTGCATTCAAAGGTATGATGGGAAAGGTCATCATAGTATACCTAGATGACTTAACCGTGTTCTCTAAAAACTAAGTGATCACTGTGATCATTTGGAGCAAGTCTTGATTAGATGCTTTGAGAACATGAAATTTCTCTAAACCCTAAGAAGTAAGTTTTCGGGTCACCAAGGAAAATTGCTGGGACATGTCATCAGCAAAGAAGGAACAAAGATAGATGTCGAAAGAGTCAAGGCTATTTAGAGCCTTACCTTGCCCACAAGCAAGACCGGTGTTCACTCTTTCTTTCGGAAAGGTGAATTTTCTCAGACGCTTTGTTCCCGACTTCACCGAAAAGACTCGTCATATATCAAATATGATGAAAGGGTCACAAACATTCCGGTGGAGTGAAGAAGGAAAGATGTCATTCGAGGATATAAAATCCTCCATTGCTCATGCACCTGTCCTGGTATGTCCTGACTTCTCCAAAGATTTCATTATGTACAGTTATGCATCTGCACATACTGTATCGGCTATCTTAATGCAGAAGAATTCTGAGGATGTTGAATCCCGATCACTTTCATGAGCTCTCCTCTCAAACCTCATGAACTAAATATGTCACAACTAGAAAAGCATGCCTTCGCCGTAGTAAAAGTAGTCAAAAGTTTTTGTTACTACATACTGAATTCTCATACAGTAGTGTTGGTTCCAGACATGGCAGTTAAGTCTATCCTGACTCAACAGGAGTTAGGAAGCTTACGAGGGAATTGGATCGCAAAGGTCTAAGAGTATGATTTAGACATCAAACCAACCAAGTTGGTAAGAGGTAAGGGCCTATGTCAGCTTATGGCTGAAAATAAAGACCTAGAAGCACCTGAGGAGCAAGCTGCTCAGGTTGATGAAGAACAAAGTAAACTGGAGAAAGTGGATTCTTTACCCATGGTTCTGTTTGTTGTGACTAATAACGAATGGTATTCTGACATCACTTTCTTTCTCACCTATGGAGAGTGCCCAACTCATCTAACTACAAAGGAGAAGTGGACAGTGAAGCTCAGGGTGGCAAGGTATGTCATTTGGGATGATGGGTTGTACAAGCATGGAATTGATGGCATCTTCCTACGATGTGTTGACAAGCTGCAATAGGTAAAATTACTAGAAATATTTCATGACTTAGCCTACAGTGGTCATTTCTCCTCTTCTGTCACAACACATAAGATCATTCGGGCCAGGTACTATTGGCCAACACTATTTCAGGATGCAGCCACCTGGGTAGCGAAATGTGAACTCTGCCAATAGTTTGTTGGCAAACCAAAATTGGTTGCATTTCCCCTCAGGCCCGTCATTATTGACAAACCATTCAGGAAGTGGGGAATTGATTTCATTGGAGCACTCAATCCTTAATCGATTTCTAGACATATTTATGTCCTGATAGCAATAGATTACTTCACCAAATGGGTGGAGGCCATACCTGTCAAACATGCCACTTTTGAAGTTGTTTGCAACTTCATCAAGGAAAATATCATCGTGAGATTTGGCATTCCACAAAAATTCGATGCTGACAACACTTCCAACTTCTCTTCATGAGAAGTCATTGGTTTTTTCTATGGATACAAAATAACTTTGGATCATTCCTCGATTACTATCTCGGGAAATGGTCAAGTGGAATCTAGCAACAAGAGCTCCTGGTAGCCATCATACGAAGCTAGTTGATGAAAAATGGTGGTCTGGCACAAGTCATTATATGATTCTTTGTGGGCAGATCATATCACTCCGAAGAGGTCTCTCGGTATGTCACCTTTTCAAGTATTATACGGGATTGATGTTGAGATCCCTACCTCCATGGAACTTCCCGCTCTACGCTTGGCATGAGTAATTGAAGATGAAACTTTTCAAAATTCTCTTGAAAAGAGAATTATGTACCTAACAAAACTTGAAGAAAAGTGAGTGAAGGTGGTCGACAAGATCACCAAGCATCAAAATCAAGTTAAGAGGTTGTTCGACAAGAAATCCAAGTAGAGAAATTTCCAGGTAGGAGATTTTGTCCTTCTATGGGATAAACGAAGGCGAAACTTGTAAGACTTGCATAAGTTCTTGTTGGTAGAATAGTAATAAACCGCTTTCGATTTTTTGTCTCAAAGAGGGGCTATGCCCTACACACACCGTTGTCCTACTTCTTCACGATCTTCCCATCCGATGATTTTCAAACCAACACTCCTATAAGATCACCTCCTCAGAATAATATGGCTCAACCTCCACCCAGACCTCCATTTATCATTAATACTTTTGGTCCCATCAGTTTTAGAGGTATGGCTAGCTATCCAAATGTTGTGCCATAGGATGTAAGAAATAGATTACCAAAGTTTCAAGGAAATAATGCAATAACTAGTGATCAACACTTGAAACTCTTTGTCAATATGATGGAGGATTTCAAATAGAGTTTGAAGATGTGTACATTAAATTGTTTATTCATACATTAGAGGAGGATGCAAGGGACTGGTATAAATCTCTTCTTGATAACTCTATTGATTCTTGGACTGAAATGAAGAATGCATTTAGATTGTAGTATGGTGATAAAAAGACCATAGGTTTCTTTTGTCAGAATTTTATAATGTTAAAAATAATCCTAATGAATCAATACATGATTTTAATACAAGATTCAATAAGACATTGAGAAGATTGCCTATGAATTTGAGGCCATGTGATGAATCTTTTCCTATAAAGTATGATGATGCATTTGACAAGAAGGTTGCATACTATTTGAGGGATAAAAACCCGCACTTTGAGGCAAGCCTTTAACATGGCTCTCCAAATTTAGAACAACATCAAAGCAGGTTGGAAAACCTCCTAAGAGGGAGGGTGTCAAAATGATAAACCTAGAAAATCATCAAGCAATAAAGAGTGTGGATCTTGAGGAGGTTGTTAGGAATTTGGCCGGGATTTCGAATAAATATCTTACAAATTAGCTGGGCTAGAAATGAATTGGGCAAAATTCGCAAGGTCGTAGAAGGCACAAAATCATGACAGATTTGGCAATCATCCTAAGGGTGATCATAGGTTAGATGAAAGAGGTAAAGGACCCATTGGATCTATAAATAAACATCCCCATGCATGTGAAATTAGAATGGTTCCCGATCCTCTCGACTTCCGTGGTTGTTCTTGTTGTTGATGAAGAAAATGAGATTGATTGGTGTGATAGATGTTTCTGCCCCATCCTCCATGTGAAGTAAATCAGCAAGAAGAGGAAGTTGATGATGATGCTGGTACTGATGATGATGTTTGCATGATGGGTTGCTCTTCAAGCTCACATTAAGGACCAACTTCAATTGAAGTGATAAGTGCTCGAACTACTGCAACTTATTGGGATTACATTTAGCGAGTACCACTTCTTCCTCCTTCTCATACTTTTGAAATACCTAATAATGACTTTGAATATTTAAGAGCTCTTATGATAAATAAGTATGATGGAGGAATCCCATATGAGGAGGACAGGCAATTGTTGATGAACGATGTTATTGCCCAAGAGAAGGAGTACAACACAAGAAGTAGGGTTTTCAAAGGTACATGGCCTCAGGCCTAGCCAAAAACTCCATTTCTTTCAAATATTCCTAAAGAGGCCCCTAAGAAAGATGTCTCTGCCAAGTGTCTTGTTGTTCGAAACAAAACTCCTACCCCTCCTCATGCCTAAGCTATAAAAAATCCTGTGCCATCTAATGAGTGTGTCAGCTTTCCTTTGAATTCTACCTTGCCAAAGTCTATCCCTTATGATATTGCCCAAGTCTTAAGTCAGATCAAGATCTCAATTCCAATTGTTTAGTTTCTTAGGATTCCTGAGCACAAGAGGAGGGCATTGGAGTATTTTTGATTGAAATAAGAGAAGAGTTCCCCAGGCAGAAATGTAAATATTGTGGAGACTCCTCCAATCATTGAAGAACTAGAAGCACCACTAGCATCAGAAGAGCTAGATGAACCACCTGAGGTTTATTTGGGGACATCCTTGGTAGATTCCCAACTAAATGTGGATCCATTCTTCACCACTTTGATCATTAAGGATAGATTGTTGCACAACTATATGTTTGATTCGGGGGCATCATGCAATGTTATGCCTCTAGAAGTTATGAATGAACTAAACATCAAGGTAACAACAACATATGGGAAGTGCACTGCCATGGATTCTAGAGAGGTGCCAATGGTGGGATGTGTGAAAGGTCTAGTGGTACAACTTTCAGCCTATCTAGGCAGAACCATGAAGCTTGATATAGTTATTGTTGACTATCTAGCCAAGCAGGGTATGCTATTGTCTAGAAAATGGGATGCAAGTGTTGGTGGGAGTGTTCAACTAGGTATGTCCTATGCCACCATCCTAGTTGAGCGCACCTTGTCAAGTTGTATGGGGAAAACAATATGTTGCACCTTATTGAAGATCCCGAAAATGCATCTTATGAAGTATTGTAGACAAATGTTGATGCTAATAACTTTGTAGGTTTTTTTGATGGAAAATAGCACAAGATTGAAGAATGCAAGTGTCTTGAACAGGAAGGATCTCCGTGGACTTTATTTTTCGATGGATCTTGCTCCAAGTTTGGAAATGGTGTTGGTGTTTTTCTCGATCTCTTCAAGATAGGAAGAGTTTGTATTTTCCTTCAAACTCAACATTGAGTGCACTAATGACATTGCTGAGTATGAGGCCCTATTGTTAGGTCTGAGGTTTGCTTAAAAATATGGTGTTAAAGACATCATTATCAAGGGAGATTTAAAATTAATTATAAATCAAGTCAAAAAAACTGTATGCCACAAAAAATCAACAAATGAAACAATACAAGCATGTAGTTTGGGATTTCATTGAGATGTTTGTTTCATTCAATATTGTGCATCATGATAGGAAGTTCAATGATTTGGAAGACAAGTTTGTAGTATTGGGATCTCGGTTTGATGATTGTGCAGTATCCCCATATTGTGAATATGATGTTGAGGTGTTAACCAGGCCATCTGTACTTGACAACATTAAACATTGGCAAGTTTTTGACGATGATGCTCAGGTCAGAAGATTTATGCAGAATAAAGGAGAATTTTTTTAATCAAAATATTTATTAGGAGCCAATGGTGTGCATAGCAGAGGGTAAAGAAACCTTGTTTGGAAAAGGCATCATCCAACTAAAGACTAATACCATTCCTAGAGGGTTGGTTGCTCTTGAATCCAACTTTGATAATGTTGATCGCATTATTAACAAATGCATGGCAGCCCCAAGGGATATTGAGGAGCATGACCTTGGCACAAAGGAAAAACCAAGGAAGATCTGGTTGGGAAGCAATCTCAGCAAGGAGGAAAAACAGTCTTATGTCCAATTGCTAAAAAATATCAAGATTGCATGGCTTGGACTTATTCTGAACTAAAGGCATATAGAGAGGATCTGTTTCAACATGAGATTCCTTTAGAATCTAATGCAAAACCATTCAGGTAGAAACAAAGGCCAATCAATCCACTCCTGTCTCTTAAAATGCAAGAAGAACTGAAGAAACTAAGGGATGGAGGGATTATTTAGCCTACAAGGTATTCTTCTTGGGTTGCAAACCTAGTACCAGTTAGAAAGAAGAATGGTGACATCAACTTTGTGTGTGGACTTTAGAAATCTGAACAGAGCATCCATGAAGGATAATTATCCTTTACCAAACATGGAAAACATGTTACAGCTAGTGACTGGTTCTGAGTTACTTTCTACCCTAGATGGTTTCTCTGGTTATAACCAAGTTGTGGTGAAGGAATCAGAAAGAATTAAAACAACCTTTACCACTCCTTGGGGGACATATGTATATTTTAGGATGCCCTTTAGGATGATGAATGCTGGAGAAACATTTTAGAGAGAAATGGATGTTGCTTTTGCTGGTTACATCAATGATTTTATTGTTGTCTACCAAGATGATGTAACTATGTTCTCCAGAAAGAGAAGTGATCACTTGTTGCACTTGGAAAAAATGCTGATAAGATGCAGAGAATATGGAATTTCACTCAATCCAAAGAAGTGTCATTTTGGAGTGTAGAAGGAAAATTTGCTTGGTCACATTGTGTCACAAGAGGGGTGATGATTGATCCAGAAAGGGTAGAGGCCATCAACAAGGTTCCAATCCCAAGAACCAAGAAAGGAATTCAGTCCTTCTTTGGGAAGATAAACTTCATCAGAAGATTTATATCAAACTTTGTTGAGTTGACCATTCCAATCACTTCCATGTTAAAGAAGGACCAGGTCATCAAGTGGGAGGAGGATGCCATTCAATATTTCAATGGGATTAAAGAGGCATTAAAGCATATGCATGTTCTAGCAGCTCCATATTATAAGAAGCCCTTTCAACTATTCTCTTTTACTTCAGAGAACACTATTGCATCTGTCCTATTGCAGAAAGATGATGAAGGGGCTGAGAGGCCAATTGCCTTTTTCAGTAAGGCATTGTAGGGGCTGAGCTGAAATATACTATTATGGAGAAACAAGAATTTGCCTTGGTAAAAGCAACAAAGGTTTTCAGACCTTACATTTTGAGCTCTAAAATTGTTGCTTATGTTCCCCACACCATGGTCAAAGATATCTTATCAGAGATGGAAGTCTCAAGAAAAATATGTAGATGGGTGAACAAGTTGCAAGAATATGACATGGATATCCAAACCATGAAGTTGGTGAGAGGTTTGGGCTTGGCTAAGCTTATGGCTGAGAGCAACTTGCGAACTATTGAGGTAAATGAAGTAGAAGAAAGTAGGGTAGATGTTTTTGAAAAATTGATGAGTTCTGAGTGGTACAAGGATGTGATTTTTTATCTTAGACATTTATACTACCCTGAGTATTTGAGTAAGAACTAGAAAAGGCCCTTAAGTTGGCTTCCCAGAAATATGTCATTACTGATTTTGGGTTAGCTTGGAAGAACCCTGAGGGAGTCCTCTTAAGGTGCATTATCTGAAGATGAAGCCCCCAAGATAATTTCTGATCTCCATGGAGGAGTTTGTGGGGGAATTTTGTTGGAAGGGTCACAACACACAAGATCCTAAGGGCTGGTTATTGGTGGCCAAATCTCTTCAAGGATGCAACTCTTTTGGTTAGAAGATGTGAGAGTTGTCAGTACTTCTCTGGAAGACTAAAAGCTTCAGGCTCCCTTCCTTTGCAACTTGTATCAATTGAAGCTCCATTCAAGCAATGGGGAATGGATTTTATTGGTGAGATTTCAGACCCTTCAAGTGCTAGCCATAAGTGGATTCTTGTAGCCACAGATTACTTCACCAAGTGGGTGGAGGCAATCCCCACCAAAAGGGCAACACACCAAATTGTCATGGACTTCATGTTGAACCATATCATCTGTAGGTTTGGGGTGCTAGTCAAAATTGTTGCTAACAATGCCATGAGCTTCAGAGATAAACCCTTGGTGGAGATGTGTAAAGAATATGGGATCAATTTGACATATGCTTCTAATTACAATCCCTAAGGAAATGGACAAGTTGAGTCCAGTAATAAAAATTTGTTGAAGATTATTAGAAGAACCTTGGAGCTGAACAAGAGAAAATGGGGTGAGTAGTTGAAGTTTGTTGTCTGGGAAGACCGAATTACTGTTAAGAGAGCCATTGGAAAGAGTCCATTTGAGTTGGTGTATGGAACTCAGGCCCTACTACCCCTACATATGCAATTATCCTCATATCAGTTCATGCAACAACTGGAAGATCAAGAAGTAAGTCCATATGATGCCCATATTAACCAGATTGTTGAACTTGATGAAGAAAGGAGGGTATCCCACCAAAGGCATGTAAAGCTCGAGAGAAGTCAAGAAGTTGTTTGATAAGAAGAAGGTTACCCCAAGAGCTTTCAATGTTGGAGATCTTGTGCTGCTATGGGATAGTAGGCATGAAGATAAGGGAAAGCATGGCAAATTTGATACTTTATGGATGGGCCCTTACTCCATAGACATTCGATTGGTGAGCATACCTTCTTCTTGAAGGATTTGGATGGATAATTTCTCAAATTTCCTGTTAATGGTAGGCATTTGAAGCATTTCTTGGATTGATTCCCCATAACCAAGGTGAACATCATCTGTATAGTGTATAGTTTGTTGGTTTGTTTTCTATTTTTCATGTTTTTGTTCGTTCTGGCCCCCAGTGGCTTGTTTTTGCTGGTTTCTCTATTCATTTTGGGGGAGATGGTCCTAGTTTTGTGCTCTGCAAGCTGACTCCTTTTCCCAATGGATATTTTGGAACTTGGTCTACTTTGTTCTTGTGGCACTCATAGGGAGTTCCCATCCCCAAGTCGGAGCCGATGTTGGTGCTCAAAATAGTCTCACCCCATTTTTCCATTAAAATCTATCAATTTACGGCCTCTGCCATATTTCATCCCCTTATGTTGTGCCTGAGAAGTCTCTACCTTCCTTTTGTTGCCATAACCAGTCCTTCCTAGGCCGAGGATCACGTATGGATCCATAGTTGTTTCCTTGTTTCTTTGTTTATCTAGAAAGGGTTTGTAATTTGGGTCCCCTGTTCTCTATTCATCTAAAAACTCGGGCTCTCCCGTTCTTTCCATTTTCCATAGTTAGGATTTTCTTTCCTTCTCGATTTTTCCCTAAATACTTGAATAAAAATGAATGGATGTAGCTCAGAGTAATTTTTTTGAGCCTTGTAACATTTCTAAATTATCTTTCCTTGGAGAAAATTTCATCTTCGGGCTCAAATGGTCATTTTTCACATTTTACGGTTTGACAGGCGTAATTCCTGGTCAAATTTACATCTTTTCATCAACAGGGACATGTGGTGAGCCTTCACTCATTCAATATCTCAGAAAAGGGGACCCATTTCACAAATTTTTTTCCCGCCCATTTGTATGGATTCGATACAAACTACGAACGGGCATATATTTCGAATCAGAGCTCAAAATATTACAAATATGACACCGTTGGAAAGCTTTGGACCTCCACTACAGCATGGAAGCATAAAACATTACTTTCAATAGGACTTGATGGGAAAAAAACTAAAAAAAAATCTTTCACACCATTAAAGTGGATCTGGTTACTTCCGCTACCCATTTTTTAATATTATTTTCCATTTTTCCTCCTCTAATACGCCAAAGCAAGCATGGAGGATATAAAAGAGAAAATTTTCAGATTGTGGACAAATTTGTAGGAGCATTAATGATTGGTGGTCAAGATGTCATCATATTTTCCTTTTTCCTCTGTTTTGGTCACTTCTGATATAAATACAAGAGCTCTGCTCTTGGTAAGGGGTTAGAGGTTGAATGTTGGAGTGTTAGAGGTCAGAACTGATTTTCTAAAAGGCTTGATAGAGCCTATCTTTTTGAGGGACTGTTTGAGAAACCTGTATGTCTCTTTTGTGTTAAACTTGATCATGTCAAGGTGGTTGCGAGTGTACAACCATTGACAAGCTCTAAGATTGTTCTAGGAACTTTCCCCTGCTGATAAGTTTAATCAAATTTGAGTTATTCTATGTTGACTCTGAGCAATTAGTGTCTTCTTTGTTCAGAATGTATGCAAATAGTTTTATTCGTTCCTATTGCAATCTTATACTATTTTTTGTGAAATCACACAGGATCTCATCCTTGTGATAGTTTAATGGTATTTGCAATTTCATCTCAAGAAGAGCCTTCATCTTGGATGAGATAAACAAATTTAAAATAAATTCACTGTCATTTGTTGATAAAGATTGTCTGTAATTCTTCGTGTACCTTTGTACGGTTAATCGAGAATATAGTGTTTAATTGAGTCTTCTAAATTTGATCCTTTGTATTAGAGTCTTAAAAATTATGTTAAAAGGTGCTTGATATGGGCCTCCATTGAAGCACACCTTCTAGTTGAAGGAATGTCTTGACTGCTTACAAGCTTTCTATTGTGAAGTTTCTCATTATTATAAATTCCATCCAAAGATTTGTTATAATCAACTTTATCCTACTTCACCTCCCACAAAAAATCACTTAAAAACAATTAATCATACCCATACTACCCATGTTTGTCATGTATGTAAAAAATGCATAATTTTTACGATCTAAACAAGTAGAAACAATCAAGTTTTCATTGTCTTTAGTGGCCTGAACCTTGCTTAGAAAATATCTCCATTATCTAGAGTGACAACTCATGAGAGTTAGGTTTTGTTGCATTGATCATATTTTCTTCAAGGCCTTCTCAACAATCTCACAAGGAAGGATATATCCATCTCCTCCACAAACAGTAAGGATACAAAAAGGGTCATCTCATCCTAGTTGAAAGGTAAAACCATAAAGTAGTGAGGATAGGTCAAATCCTATTGAGGGTGCTACCCATTTCTCCACATCTGAGTGACAAAGAGCAAAATGAAATTCATCCCGACTAGTAAATGACACACTATATGCTCTACTTGTCTCTAAGCTTCCTACCGGACACAATGATGCTACTCGGCTTTTGAGGGAGAATCAATTTTGGTAGCAACACCTATCATCCCATAGAGCTGATTTGAGCTTTGTATGCCAATTTCTCGATTTTCATCAA
Source organism: Taxus wallichiana var. yunnanensis (assembly GCA_018340775.1). Classification (NCBI taxonomy): domain Eukaryota; kingdom Viridiplantae; phylum Streptophyta; class Pinopsida; order Cupressales; family Taxaceae; genus Taxus; species Taxus wallichiana. The sequence goes on along the minus strand of CM031237.1, from coordinate 870,882,333 downwards.
GAGTCCCGATAATCCTTAGCAAGTTCTTATTTGTGGACTCTTCTTGGCCATTACCTTGAGGGTAATAGTTTGATGAAGTGGTAAGGTACACGCCATTATTGAATTCCCATTCAGTGATCCTTGTACCAAGGAATGCCAATGTATTATCTAATATAATGGTGCCAAGGACTCCAAAATGGGTGGCTATTCCTTCATATAAATCCAAGATGTTAGATTCATTCACTTCTTTTAGTGTCATTACTTCAGTCCACTTGGTGAAATAGTCTATTGTAGTAAGTATCCACTTGTGGCCTTGGCTTGAATTTGGGTTAATCACCCCAATGAAGTCTAGTCCCCACTGCATGAATGGTTGATCCACTGAAATGGGATGAAGGGGCAGGGCTGCTAGCTTCTCCTTTCCTGTGAAGAACACACACTTCTTACACTTCTTGACCCATGAGTAGCAGTCCTTGAACACTGTAGGCCAATAATAACCAACTTTCATGATCTTGATAGTTGTTACTCAAGGAGAAAAGTGGCCTCCTGCTTCTCCATCATGGAACTCATGCAACACTCTCTCAATTTGGCATGTCTCAACGCACCTCAATAGAACACTATTGATATCCTTTTTAAACAAGACACCACCAACAAGCACATATGGAATGGCTTGTAGTCTGAAGTATCTTCTCTTTTCTTTGTTCCATTTTGGGGGCACAAACCTATTTAGAGGTAATGCACCAAGGCTTGGGTCCAACATGTAGTAGGTGCATCATTAGCTAGTTGCTCTTGATCATTCTGTAGAAATAGGACAACCTCTTTTCCACCCACTAACTCAGCCTATTGCTTAGAGGTGAGATGTTCACACAAACCCTTTGCCTCAAACCAGTTTGGTCACCTTGATCTCAATGTCATATTCCATTACCCGAGTGATCCAACCTGCTCTCTTCTCATTTAAGTCCTTGTTTAGGAGAAAATCCTTAACACCAACATGGGATACTAGTAGTTGAATCTTATTGTTTGAGACCAAGTGTCTGAACTTCTTCAAGCTCCTAATAACAGCAAGGACATGTTTTTCAATGAAAGAGTATTTTACCTCGTAGTCCTCCAAAATCTTATTCAAGAAGGCTATTGGTTGTTCTGAACCTTCATCGTTGGGCTGGACCAAGATGTTTGATATGGTTTCTAACCCTCCAAAAGCACATAACATGAAGTCTTTTGAGAAGTATGGGTTAATAAGAGTTGGAGCATGTGATATTGCGATCCTAATGGCCTCAAAACTCTCTTTTCCTTTTGTTTTCCATTTAAATGCAAGACTCTTCTTTAATATCATTGTTAAAGGCTTCACAAGAGTGGAAAAATTAGGTACAAACCTACAAACAAAGTTTATCCTCCCCAAGAAGATTTGAAGAGATTTTTGTGTTGTGGCAATGGAAGTGTCCGGATGGCTTCCACCCTTTCAGGATCAATTTTCAACCCTTCTCTTGAGACAATGTGGCCCAAAAATTTCCCCTCATGAGCTAAGAACACACACTTCTTTAGGTTCAATGATACTCCGAACCTTCTACACCTCTGAAACACCTGCCTGAGGTGGAAGAGATGGTCTGTAACATTCTTTGAGAAGATGGTGATATCATCTAGATACACCAGGACAATATTGTTGATTAGGCCTTTGAATGCCATGTCCATAGCTCACTGAAATGTTTCTCCAGTGTTTGATAGTCCAAATGACATCTTATTATAAACATATGTGCCCCATTTGGTGGTGAAGGTTGTCTTGAACTGATCTTCCTCTCTCACCATTATCTGGTTATAGCCTGAGTATCCATATAGCAATGAAAACCTTTCAGAGCCAGCTATAACCTATAAGATCTGTTCCATTGATGGAAGTGGGTAGTGATCTTTGAGTGATGCTCTGTTTAGATCATGAAATTCTACACACAACCTAATTTCTCCACTTATTTTCCTCACAGACCACCAAGTTTGTAACCCAACTTGAATGCTTGATAGGGAAGATGATGTTGGCCTCAATTAGCTTGTTCAATTATTTTCTCATAAGAGGCTCAATGTGAGGATTTACTTGGCCTTTTCTTATGTCTGAAAGGCTTAGATCCTGGGTCTAGCTTGATAGTGTGATGTGCCAGCTTTGGGTTGAAACCTCTTAAATCTTTGTAAGTCCAGGAAAAGACATCTGGGAATTCTTGAAAAGTTGAATAAACTCATATTTTTCTTGTTGAGTGCTTACCTTGCCAATCTGCAATGTTTTTCCTTCTTCTATGAAAATGGGCTCTGAATCTCACCCTTTACCTAAATATTCACCTTCTCCTTTCAGAATTGGTCATTTGGGTTGAAGATTGATTCCAAAGTGAAAATACCCTTTGGTAGTTTGTTGGTCCTTAGCTGCACCACTTGATCACCATACTATTGCTCTAATTTGTCTTGGTTCCTAGAGGAGAACTCGACTTCTTCTTGTAGAAAGTTGACAATTTGTTGATCATTTTCAATACTTTCCAAATTTTTTTTTGTCATGGATAGATGGCCTCACAACCAACTTGATATGGGGCTAAGATTTATCACTCTTGATACTCTCCACAATGTCAAAGGTTGCCCCAATTGCTGCCAATCTATCTGTTGCTTCATTCTTCTTCCTTGGGATGGAATTGATGTTGAATGCTTTGAAATCCTCAATGAGGTCCCATACCCAATTCTTATAGCTCTTTAGCAAATCGTTCTTGGCAGCATTTTGTCCTCAGACCTATTAGCAACTAGCTCACTATCGCCAAACACTTGCAAGTTCTTGATTCCTCTTTTCCTTTCCCAATGTAATCCATGGACCAAAGCCTCATACTCTGCTATGTTGTTTGAACAGGAAAATTGGAAATGGAAAGCTGAGTAGTATTTCATACCTTAGGGGAAACAAGCATAGCTCCTCCTCCGGCTCCTTGTCTACTTCTTGAGCCATCAAAGAATAATTTCCATACTTCATTATCATCTTTATGTTCTGGCTTAATGATGTCAGGAAGAGGGTGATTCTCCTCATGTAGACAGTAGAATCCTAGCTCAGATTCCTCCATCTCTTTATAGGGTTCAAAAGCATGCCTCTTGTTCACCCACTCATCAAGGGTCAAGTCTAGGATACACCCCACCTTGGTATCTGCTTCACAAGTGCTTAAGAGGTCCTCCTGATCAAAGGTTAGAACAATTGGAATTGATCGAGATGGGTACATAAGACTCAATATGGTAATCTGTAATGGGCTCAGATCTGATTGTGCCTTAGCTCCATACCTTGTTCTAAAAATCATGTGCAACCAATCAATCAGAAAATAGCCTCCAATTTTGGTAGTGAAATCCCTTAACAAACACAATGCAAAATGTGGTGGAAAGTTTATGACTGATACGTTCTACAATATGGTCACATTGGGGTAGGCGTGTAGTGTGAGGCTCAAATATTTGATGAATCCAACCATAGTTACCATTGTCCCATCCAATTGCACTACCCCTCTTAGAGATGACTTTGTATTAAAGACCCAGCTGATCGGCTATTTTCTTTGGCATTACATATTCTTACCAATTTGTACTCAAATCAATCATGCAATTATGTACCAATTTTTCCCCAATGATCAATAAAACATAAAACGGAGGGGGATTCAGATTCTTACCTTGTTGTCCTCCATGGTTTCCCCCAATCTGAGCTACATTAGTAAATACTTTCTCTTGCTAGTTAGGGTCCTGATTTGAGCTTGACCAGTTTTCCATGGCGTAGTCTGCACATAGATCTCTCTATCTTGGAATAACCAATGACTCCCACATTGAAATATTCACATTTTTCTTCTTCATTTGTTCGATGATGTTAAATGAGCTATCCATTTATTTCCCCTTCCTGGTACATTTTTCTCTTGCACATGGGTTGTTACAACCAAGGCACAGTGGGTTTAGAAGATGGTTTGGAATGATCTACGCATATTGGGAGTTGTACCTTTGAGTGCCAACCTTGTGGAGTAATGGAGGTTGAGGATTACCATATCTTGGTGATTATCCCTCTCCAATATTCCTTATCTTTGACCATGTATTAGAAAGCCACTCTTTGAGAAGGTGTTTGATTCATCCCATAGAAATCTTCACTTTCCAATTGACTATCATAGTCTCACTTGGAGGTGCCTCTTGTTGAGCTCCTTGCTGCTTATTTTCTTCTTGGTTGGAATCTTGTGACACACCAATGTTCTGTACCATCAAGGCCTTGTTTAGTGCACCATTAAAACACGTTGATTGGTTATGGGGCTGATTGCATGGGAAATTCCAATCATATTCTTGTGCCATATTGTTTTTTGTTGGAACCAAGGCCATCGATATTAAAGCTGTGTTTGGATCATATGACCAAAAGGGCCTAGCAGCTTGAGGTTGTCCTTGATTTTGGTTCTGATTTACATCCTGAGCTGGTGGCCTATTTTACTGATATGGGGGTCTAGCTTGATACTAAGTCTAAGGCTAGTATGGCCTAGAACTCTGAGCTTGCTTCCTTTTGATAGTCACTAGCTCATTCCCTAGGTTCTGTAGTTGTTTCATAACTTCTTGAAGCTCTTTTGAGGTGCTAGAGGATGAGGTGGAGGCTTTAGCTAAACTCTAATTCCTAGGAGTAGGTATAGGAGCTAATGTGGGTGTTTGACTAGTACTTGGATCTCCTAGTTCTAGGTATAGAGGCATGGGTGGCCTAGGAGCAAGTTTTCCATCCTGAATTAAACAATTTTCAGCTCTTATGGAAATGTTATAGGCTATAGGTAAGGTGGTTCCTCCCATTGATTGAATCATTAAAGAAATATAAGAATTTAGAGCTCTAAGAAATTATAAGAAAGCACCTTCATCTGTGGGCCTTACAACCAATGGAATCCTATCCCATGTCCTTTGAAATCTGAGGTTGAAATCTATCAACTGCTCGTTAGGGGCCCTCTTGATTGTTGTCAGTTGTTCCAACAAGGATAGATTATCTCCCTTCTCTCCAAATTTATTATGAAGAGCTCTGCACAGATGGTCCCAAGTTTGAATAGAGCCTGCTGTTAGACTCCTGAACCATTGTGAAGCTTTACCCTTGAGTGAAGAGGCTAGTAACTTGACTGCAATGTCCATCTCAATGATCTCATGAATTACATAGACATTTGCAATGTCTTGAATGTGGTCACTAGGAGAAGTCTGGTTTTCTCCAGTGAAATATGGGATGCTCTTTAATGCTGCCACTGGACTAGATTTTGTGCATTGAGGGCGAGTGGGCTGCTACTAGTGAAATTGACATAAGGATTTGGTTGTGCCATCCTGATTGGTCTAAGAACCCTTGTTGATTGAATGAATGGCCTACCAGAGGAGGTGTTGATAGGTTTTTTGGTGGAGATGGAGACCTCTGGATCTTCTCCCTCTCCCCTTTCTGTCTGGGACAAGTGTAGATAGAAAAATATTCCCTCCTCTCTGGTTCTTGACCTTATTTGTATTCTTCTCATGAACTTGACAAGCTTGGACTGTTGAAACCAAAGTAGACACTTTTGGAGTCACCGATGTGTAATTTCAAAGCTTCTTTAAAATATAAAATGATAACTAGTGCGCATCAATATTGCTTGTAATAAAGATGAAGATTTATTGGTCCCACTTTGGACATGCCAAAACTATTAGTGCAGAATCCCAATACACCCTTGAATATCTGCAACTAGATGGGTTGAGACTCTCAGTGTGATTGCACAATATGGAGCATCTCTCAAAGTGTGGGACCTTGTGAGTTGAGAGAGCTCTCTAGATTAAGGTCGGTTCTATTCCTCTTTTCAATTACATTCAAATAAATTTGCAGAGGATCTACTCTAAACCTACTCTATCTTACCAAGGAGATAGGGTTGAGAAGATACAAAAATAAACCTAAGCTAATGAGGTGATGCACCAAAGGAATGTTAGACACTCATTTTGTAATTTAACACAAACCACATAAATGCAATACAAACACCATGCACAGGTAACCAAACTATAATGAGAGATCATAAGGCAACAATGGAACACATGAGAGGGTTGAAAATCATCCACAGACATATATTGTTGTTCCAAAGTTGATACCATACATTATAGTTCCCAAGAGCCAAAACTTAGCTTTCTATTACAACTTGAATGGGAGGTTAGGACTCCACAAACTCATCTGTAGACTAGAGGAGAAGGGAGGGTACAAAACAGAAAATGCCTAAATCTTTCAATGATCCCAACTTCTTCTTTTATAGATTCAACACAGAGAGAAGAAAGAGAGAGAGGAGGGAAAACTAATTTGAAGCTCAGCTACTAGCCATCAATGCCTTTGTAAATCCACCCATCAGTCATGTCTGCTACTTTGTGTCTTCTCGACGTGTTGAAGAAATGAGAGTGGGGATCGAATCAAATCTAATATGTTTATTAGGGACAATCAGATTGCATATTAATGGCATGAAGATATTTCCCCATTTTTCACCCACCAAACCTCTTTGAAATTAAAGTTTCAGGTTTCCATGGTGTAGGCAAGGTCGAGACCTTTCCAACGGTGTAAAATTTGTTGAATTTCGGCACTGGGTCGAAAGATATGTCCATTTTAATGTTTGAGTCGGGTCCATATGAAAATGGAAAAACTAGTTAGCATAATGGGTCCGCGGGCCAAAACTCACTTTGTGCCTTTTGGCACAAAAATTATGAAATGCAAAAATTGCCCCGTAGCCCCACAATTCACATTTGGTAAAAATCATTTTCGAGCCCGATGGTCCACTTTTTCCATTTGGGTGAAAAAATTCACTCCAAGGTACACCACCACCCGAATGTAATTGAGGTTTGACATGTGACTTCTTAGGCATCGGTGGAGGCGTGGCTCATTTTTCACTTTACACCTTCTCGGGGCAAAAATTTCAAATTGCCTCTGATGACCCGCCTTTGATTTGAATTTTCAACATGGCCACATGTCCTTTGTGGGCCTTAGGCATTTTTCTTCATTTTGGCTTTAAGATCCCCCACGGGCTTGTGGGCCCGAAATTCACTTTGTGCCCTATTTACAAAAAGCACAAAAATTCCAAAACTCCCCGCAAACCCACCGGCCCAAAATTCACTTTGGAAAATTTCCCTCTTCGCACCTGTCACCCCGTATTTTCCATTTGGGTGAAAAGTCTTAATATCTCCCGCTACCCCCCTCCTCTGCATTGGCAAAAATCCTTAAAACTCTCTTCGGTCCACTTTTGGGAAAAATTACCTTCCAAGGCTCGCGGCCCATAACTTGTGAAATATGAGGAGTTAGAAGGACTTCTTTATATTTTGGAAAGGGGAAGAAATTTCCCACCTAATGAACATGCTTTTAGAAAGCGTTAAGTGCTTAGAATATCGAAAAAAATTGATCAAGCACTTAAAAGAGAAAAATGGTATCTTAACCAAAAATAAGCATGAGCCTATTTTGGATAAAAGTTGGAAAACTCAAATTTATATAAAGATTACTTGGTTAAGAATCACTTGAAGACGTATGGTAATCTTCAACCACAGATTGATCACCTTTCAGAACTGATATCTCATTTTTTGATTCTTGATTTCCAACAACTTTCTAAACCTATTTTCCTTATGAATTTTCTTTTCCTAGTTTTGGAAATAACCTTTTAGTAGGATCCCTAGTGAAGAAATACCTTCTTCCCTCCATCTTTGCAAATATCGATGACAAATTTCACTTGACACAAGTTAAGACACTGGTAATCATCAAAATTTCAATTCAACACGGAGTCACCACTAAGCATTTTCACCTTAGTTGTGAAGATGCACTATAAGTAACTTGCCAAGTGTCTATTAATGCTTAATTTATGTAAAGCTTAATAGATCTGACCTTCCTTTACCCACATTTATCACTATTGATGCAAATTTAGTACAATAACCACTAGAAACTTGAAATACTGCATAATGAACTTGTAATCTTGAACAAATCTTAAAAATATCAACAAAGGATAATGTTTAAACAACTTATTTGTACTTAAACCATGTAAGAAGAATTACTAGGGTCAGCATGTGTATGCATTTATAAAAATAGTCCCCCTGCAATGGAGCCATTTCAATGTTGTTTCCACACAAATAGGTCCTAGTGTTCAAATAATACCTGTAACGGTGCCACTTTGGTGTTGTTGCTACATAAATAGGTCCCGGTGTTCAAATAATCCTCTTTAATTCAAATAATACCCGTAATGATGCCACTTTGGTGTTGTTTCCACACAAAAAGGTCCCAAGTTCAAATAATCCCTAAAAATGATGGCATTTGGGTGTTTTTGCCACACAAATAAGTCCCAATGTTCAAATAATCCTTGGAAATAGTGCCATTTAGGTGTTGATATTCAAATTTATTCTCTTGCGAGGGTTAAGCAAAGATCACGAAACCGCGGGAATGCTTAAAGACAGATGAATCATGATATGAGTCATTTTGTAGCCGGGGAGGGGATTCAACTGACTCTTTGTCACTCAAGCATTGGAGAAATGGATAGCACCTTATTGAGGGTTTGATCTACCCTCACTACTTTAGGTCGTTCCTTCAACCAAGGTGAGAGGACCCGTTCTGTAACCCATGTTGGTGAAGGATATCAAGAGATCCTTCTTTTCACAATTTTCATTAGAACCTTGAAAAAATATGATCAATACAACACAATATAACTCTCACGAGTTGTCACACTAGAGACTAGAGATGTTTCTTGGACAAGGTTCGGGTTACTTAATATAATAATTGAATCCTGATTATTTCTGCATATTTTGGTAGTGGAAATTATTAAACCTTTGTGGATACACAATACAAACAGGGGTAGTTCATGTAGGATTTATTATTTGAGAATTTTTTTGGTGGGAATTTAAGCAAGATAAATTTGATTATACCAAATCTTTGAGAACCTTTACAAATATTGGAAAACTCACAGACAAAATGCTTGAAAATAGCCAAAATATTACTTCAACTAGAACATGTGTATCAATGGAATCCTAGAGATGCACAGCTTTCATACACTCTTTAAGAATTCAACATAAAGGATCATGCTAAAGACTCAATTAAATGTTGAAAGTCCCTGACTCCTCACACCTAGGATATACTCATAGACTTACAAACAATCTTTATCAACCTAGTGAAAGTAAAGTGATTTTAAATTGTTTATATTATTACAAGATGAAATCTCTTCTCACAATGAAATTGCAGATGTAAGAAAAATACCACAGGGGATAAGACCTTGTGTGATTCAGAGGGATTTCAACATAATATTGCAACAGGAACAAGAAAAAATATTTGAAAACATTCTGAAATAAGAGAAAACATAATTGTGCTCATGATCAACACAAATTCATTTCAAGGTTCATTAGATTCATCAGCAGGGGAGAGTTTCTTTAACAATCTCAGAGCTTTTCAATGGTTGTACACTTGCAACCATCTTGTCAATAGGTTTCTTAGACCGTCTCTTGATAAAATGGTTTTTCTCCAACTTTCTCGGAAAAATTAACCCCCTATGCAAGAGTATTCTCAGTGAATTTATACAATTTCACTCGCTCACTCATCCTAAATTTCCCCCCGAAAAGTATAAATCTTCAAGAGAATATTCCTCTTTACAACATACTATTTAATCATGTTTATTCCCTTGAAAATATCTTACTTTCTGTTGCTAGGTGGATAAATCATGAACTAATCACATTTCTCAGTTCCTCAACTATGACTAGGATGCCATGTCATAACTTTTGTGACAAAGATTTTTAATCATTCTTTTATTTTGTCATGCAAGAAATCCCCTTTTTAATAATTCTCAGGTGGCTCCATATGGCTTGATCTAATAAGAAATCCTTTTCACCTTTGAGAATACACCTTGAGGAATAGATACTTGCATTTGTGCCTCTTAGAAATGAGTGTCCTCGCATGGATTATACCACATATCTACGTTGTGAGTTTGAGTTGGCCAAGTATAAAGAGGATCCAATGGAAGCCTCCACATGTCTCCTTGGCACAACTGCAAAGGTGAAGTCCAGAGGTAGGTTCCTCAAATGAGCATGGGCCCTCCACGTGCCCGGGCCCGAGAAATTTTCACCGGTCACTGAAAATTCCAAGCATGGGAAAGTCTAGTGGAAGATTCCATGTGTCTGCATTCAACGCAACATCAAAGATGAAGCTTAGAAGTGGGACCTCCAATGAGTGCAGGCTCTCCATGTGCCCTGGGCCCAAGAAAGTTTCTTCAGCCATTGAGAAGTCTTAGTATAAAGAGGAGCCAAGGTAAGCCTCCACGTGTCTCTTCGGCACACTTTTTATATGGTGCCCAAAATCGAGACCCCCAAATAAGCTTGGTCTCTCTACGTGTCTCTGCTCTAAACATTCTACCAGCCATTGAAAACGTTTAAGAACCAAAGAGTAGAAGGTACCACATGCCTAAATTTTGAGAAATTTACATCAGATGCTTGAAAAGTATAAGTATGGGAAAATCTAGTGGAAACCTCCATGTGTCTCTTCGGCACTCTTTCAAAAGTAAAATTCAGGGGTAGGTCCCCAAATAGGCATGGGCCCTTAGCGTGTCTCGAGCCTAAGAAAGTTACCTCAGCCATTGAAAATTCTCAGTGTAAAGAGGAGCCAGGCGGAAGCCTATGCATGTCTCTTCGGTGCACTTTTGATATGGTTCCCAAAAGTGGAGACCCCAAACAAGCGCGGGCACGAGGGTGCTTTTCACATTTTGTATTACTTAAAGAAATTGTGCATTTTTGACAATTTGGCCCACCCATCTACTTTTGATATCGGCTTTATACGTGGATTTCCTGGGTGTCGATGGGGCTATGGCTTACTTTATGACTTTCATTCTTTTTCAAAACAAAGCCGAGAATCTCAAAATTCCCAAAGAACTGCCTCCTGCGCTTTGACTTTTCAATGCCGACTCAACACATGGCTTTCTCTGGTCCTCGATAGAGTTGCGGCCGAGTTTATAACTTTTACTCCATTTCAAAAACAAACCTAAAATATTCAAAGTGCTCTAGCCACCTGCCTCCCTACTTTGACTTTTCAAACTGCCACGTGTCCTTTTGTTGGCCACAGGCATTCCTTTTATATTTTCATTCCTTTCGCCACAATGCCTCAAAAAACAAAAAGGGCCCACCTTTCCATAATTTCTTGATTTATGATAGGTGTACATCTTTTTAAGGCCAAAGTAATAAATTTATCTTTCGGTTCATATCGTTGAGTAGGCAATTAGAATTCATCGAAACACAGAACAATTTGGCATTTTTACAAATGTGACAAAAAGTGATAAGTTTACCAAATAGACACACCATGCCATGTCCAATCAAAGAAGACCACGTATCCGTGAGTGTTGGGATAAAATTTGATAGGGAGAACATGACCATGAAAAATAAAAGGAAGGGGAAACCCCAACATTCACTCCCAAATTACAATTTTTTCCCTGTGGAGAGAAGACTCTAAATAATACCAAGACTGAATGTGAACCATGACCCAAGGAAAAGACTAACAACAACATCTAAATGAAGGAGAAAGTTTTCACACATCCATATAGGGAGACAGAAAATACTTCTAACCAGTGGAAATTTTAAACGATAAAGGGGCGAGATGGAAATGAGCACCAACAGAACGTATACGCAAAACTGGATCAAATGCAACACCCAGACCTAATATCCACTCACTCGCATGGGGATTAAGTTTCCAAGGCAGAAACTAAAAATAACTCGTCTAACCACTGAAGGAAAAAGGGAGCTTTAGACGACTAAACAACTTCTAATTTACTCTGTTAGACTCCTAAACACAACCACTAGCACTAGGCCACAAGAGTCACACCATACAATTTATCATTCCAACAAGGAAGAGTCTCAGTGGATTTATCGCATCATACAACTAAAATAAGGGTTAGGACTCATCAAACAACATATTTTCAAAGTAGAAACAAGTTCTGCTACACCAGAAGTTCACAAAAATATCAATTTAATTTAACATTTTCATTACCATCGGGTTTGACAAAAACGCCACTAGGCAAGTACAACAATTCAAACAACTTTATTATTTTATTATTATTTTAATCACGGAGGTTCAAATTTTGTTAACTAGTTTTTAGGTTTCAGTGTTGGCCTAGGGTCCAAGCATTGAACCCATGGCTCTGATACCAAGTGTAATGCCCACAATTTTTCCCACTCAATTCCGCGATAAACTTGAAAAACAAAGTGCAAAAAAATGGAATAATTTTTGTTTTGAAAGGTAACAAGTCCTTTGTTAGAACATTAATTATATCCGATTATAAAATTTTAAACAATTACATGGTAGTTAGAAATAAAATAACAACTAATATTTTTGTCTCTATTTTCAAAGTGATATTATGATTTAATTCTCTCTCTATTTTAGCCTCCACTATTTTATATAAAGAAAACTCATTAAATTTTCATTACTTAACTCCTTTAATCCCTTTTAACGTAATTTAATTTAAAGACCTCTAATTAAATTTAAAATCTAATTAGGCAAGACCAAAATCTTATAGCTCAAAATTATGCACCTTAATATTTGAGTTATTTCTAAAAAGGTCAAGTGTGCACAACTTGTGCTAACCCCTTGGGCCCCATTTAACATTACACACACCTCCTTTTAATTAAAACATTCCCACTTAAATACCCCATCACTTACATGATGTGGGGTGCATCCTCCACCATTAGATCTAGGTTGTCTAAAATAACCCTAGAAATCCTTATGAGATCTCATATATTCTTTTTTTAAACCTAATATCTCATTTCTCTTGTTTGTTTTTCAGAGAAAGGAAGAGGAAAAGAGGATGAAGCTAGGGAAGGAATCTCCAACCCTTTTATGGATAGTCACAAGAAGAGTGATAGTTTTAGCATCCCTCTCCTAGGGTTTCCTTGTCCTCAAATGCCACTTTTCTAGTTATTGTTAACATCTCATTTGTAAAAAAACAAATTACCCAAATCAGGTTGTGGGTATTTTCCCAATATATTATGGGTTATTTTGAGATTTGGGTTGTTAATCTACACATTTGAATCTAGTATACTTTTTATCTTAAAAGTGTCAATTTATACCCCAAAATTTTCTTTTATACAAAAAAACAAAATGGATTAATGCATATATATAAAGATGAATACACACACACACACACACACACACACATATATATATATATATATATATATATATATATATATATATATATATATATATTAAATAGGACACGTAAACAAGGTTATGCACAAGCCGCACTTTTATTTTTTTACTAGGTCACAAATAAGTGAGGGTGGATTAATTAATTTGAGGGTTCAAAAGTATTGGGAAGGGCCCGTGATTTAATGTTAGTGGAGGGTTTGAAGTTCTTTTGGAGGGAGGGCATCGATCCATCCCCACCCCCACCCCATATACAAGTATATGGGTTGGGGGTGGGGTTAACGCCCTCCCCAACCATACTTTATTATAACAAATACCGCACAAGGGAGTGGTCATGCGCCATAGGGGTAAGAGACTTCCTCTTTTTTTTTTAAAAAAAAATTATTAATTCCTTTAAAAACCACTAAGCCAAGCATTTAGGGTTTAAATTAATTTTTTTCTTATATATATATATATATATATATATATATATATGTATAATAAATTATATTATATTAATACGAATATAAAGATTTCTAATAATAGTAATAATATAATTCTATTATGGAATTTGGAAGTAATCAAAGTATATCAATTATATAGCATTAATTTATACATATACTTATTAATTTAGTTTTCCCATTGTAATTAGGGGATTACAAAGAAAATGAGGGATTAAACATTGCAATTGTAAGATTTTTATGAATAAAAATAAATACGATTAGCAATTATAATAGTGCACAATTTTGTGTATTTGCCAAACTTAACAAACTAATACACCCCTTTTGGATTATAAAACAATTTTAAAGGTATAATCAAGAGTGGTTCATCCAATTTCTCAAATCAAATCCTATTTCCACAAGAAGGAGAATTTATTGATAAATCAATTATATCTAATCCTTATATATGTAACTAGTTAGATATGGGAATACAAACCATTCCTAATGAAATTTATTTCAATATTCAAGTAAACAAGGATTTTCAATAAAGCAATTAATCAACCCTTAACTACCATCTAAAAACACTAGCCATTTAAAACAAATCAATTTGCTAGGAAAACTTCTCAAACAAATTTAGATTTGAAAGAAACTTAATTTCCATTTACAAGATCTTTGCAAGGCTCATATTCACATGAAGTAATGTAGATTAAAATAAGCCATTTCCAAGGATGTATGAGATTACATTCAATAAACTATTGATACAATTTACAAGTAGTAGGATCATAATAGCACAAGATGCAACTCTACAAGCCTTTCTCCAACAAGAGCACCTTCTCCATTTAGCTCACCATCTTCATCAATCCAAGCACACAAAAAAATGGGGGAGTAGGAAACACTCTCCACCAAACCAAAATATCCAATGAGAGAGAGGAGCCTTCTCCCTCATTAGCCCCCGAGCCACAAAAAGGAAGCAATGAGGGTTATTTAGACAACCATGACAACTTAAAATTTCTTCCACATACACATTCAATGAATTCATTCAATAAAATAACACAATACTAAATTTTACAACAAATCCACCCATTTCAAAACCCAAAGGCTTCTTATTAAAGCCATAAAGGAGAAAGGAACATGGGGTTCTTCTTAAACCTCCCAAAGGCTTGGGTGTCCACCTAAGAGCCACCAAAACTCCAACACAATAAACACAACACTCTTATACCTCCCTCCAAGAAGATACACGACTATTATGCCTCCCTCAAGAAATCAACACACTCTTATGCCTCCCTCAAGAAAATAAGATAAACACAATTCATATTTATCAACAAGGTGGACATCCCAACCCAACTCCCTCCTAAAAATACCCATTACATTTCTCTTATGCCTCCCACAAGTTCCACCCCCATTTCCATTTCTCCCACAACCTAAGGATCAAATTTACTTTGCAAAGCCATGGGAAACAAGTAATTATCAACAACACATATGAGCACAACAAAATATAGCAAGGTAGGAATAAGGGTGAAGATCTACCTTACAAATGAAGAGTGTCAATACACAACAAGATCCAAGCCTTCCAAAATCCTAAGAAAACACCATCCACTCCAAGTTCCATTCACCATTCTCAAGCAATCTCTCCCAAAATTTCCCAAGCATTCCCCAAAAGAAAAGAATGAGTAACCCCTAAAACAACAATTAAACATGCATATAAAGGAAAAGGGAAGAGGAGGGTGAGGTGGCTCCATGTAGGATGCCACATCACTCATCCTCAACTCCACATCACAATTCAAATGTCAACCCCAAGGAATAATTAATAAGTGGTTGAAGAAATGACAAATTACTTACACACACAATCAAAACCCACACCCTTTAGGATAAAAAAATAAACATGTGTAAGAAAGTGCAATAAAACTTACAATTTGTCTTCCCAAAACACATAATGGGGTCTAATTTTTACCCCCCAACCCATAGGTAGGGTTGGTATAGTAATTTAAGAGGTGTGGGACAAGTTTAACTTGTCCCACAAGCCTCCAAAATTGACCCTTAAGGACAAATCTGAATTTCAAAGAAGTGGAGTGTACAACACTCAAGATCTCAAGCACTCAACTTAAAACACATAAACCAAAGAGCCATCTAATCTAATAAATGAATTACTTTTGTCCCATCCATGATTAGTTTAGCACCATGATTAATTTACTAATCTAGACACAAATTAATTAATTAATAAAAGGGAAAATACATCACTATAAAATTACAAACTAAAATTAAATAAAATAAACAATTAAAAGAGAAACTCACAAACCCCTTGGTCACATTTGGAGGTTATCCCCCATGGGAACCCCTAACAAAAACAAGACACACACAAAAAAACACAAGTTGTCATGGTGACCCCTCTTGCCAATACCCCACATTCCTTCTTCGTTGGTCTCCTACCCCCCATATTTTATTGTTGTGAATTAATTACCTACCAAATGACATGATACCTTTCTGGCCTCATGGCCATATTAGTGATATCAAAAAAATAAAACGCTTATATCTACATATAAATTTCAACATCAAATATCATAACTACTATCGCTAAGACCATGTGATTCAACAATTACTCTTAATTTCCAACATTTCGATTCCGCTAATTCATCAGTTTGCAATTAAGATCATAAACCAAATAAATCATCTAATTTACGCAATACTTTCACTCGTTCACCAAATTCCTGAATTCTTCATTATCAGTGAAATCACAAAATGAATTTAATCATCATGGTATAATTCAATACAAAGAAAATTCAAATTATCAATATATATCTAGGTTGACAACACATCGTTTTATTCCATACTGAAATTCTATCAAAAGTAAATTAGTTTGATTAGAGATGTCTATCCTTCAATTTCCATATCATAATGTGTTACTATCGTTCATCTATTAATATTTCGTGTACCTTAAGCAATGATGTCTATGGTGTCCAGTCACAAAGATAGAATAAACAAAACAATATCAAAGAGTAATGCTATCACAATCAATCTACAACAACGTAACCGTTCTAGCTAATTGTCTTATCCCTAGATGCCCATCATGGTCCACAATATGACATAGAGTCAAAGTAATAATAATAATAACCAAAATACAATAGAAATGCTGATGTCTGCACATTTTATTTGTGTTCTAACTATAATACAACTACTTGGTTGGAGATTATAGTCAATTAGAAATTGATAACATGGTTCAAACGACATAGAAGAGGAGTGGGAATTACATAATTTTATTCATTGGTTAAACCCCTTGTAAATTGTTTATTTTGATTTACATTACTTCATATGAATGTGAACTTTGTAATGATCTTGTAATGGAAATTAAGCACTCAAAAATAAAATTTTGTCTTTAAGATTTGCATTGCAAATTGGTTATTCTTAAAGGCTAGTGTTCTTGGATGGGAAATAAATGTGGAAAAATTGCATTATTGACAATACTTGTTTATTTGAATATTGAAATAAATATCATTTAAGAGTGGTTTGTTTACTTTATCCAAATCTGATGGGTGCAAAGGATTAGATATGATTTATTAATTAATATAATTACCTTCTTGTGGAAATAGAAATTGACTAAGTAAATGAATGAACCACAATTAATTATACCATTAAAATAGTTATATAAATGAAAATAAATGTGATAAATTGTACAACTTATGTTTAGTTTTGTCCCTAAGGTAGTGTACAAAGTCTGCCAAAATCTAGAAGTTATCCTTGAGTCCCTGTCTGAAATTATTACTTCTGGAACTCCATGTAATCGAAAAACTTCTTGTACAAACCTTTTTGCCAGTATGGGTGAATTATCCGTTAAATTACCTACTATAAAATGTGCCACTTTAGTTAACTTGTCTACAACTACAAGTATAACATCATGTTTATTTTGGGACATAGGTAGACCTTGGATAAAATCCATACTTATAACTTGCCACTTATATTCTGGCACATTGTGAGGATATAATAGTCCTGCTAGATGTAAATGTTCAGCCTTTACTTACTGACATTCCAGGCATTGTGAGACGTAAATAATCACATCATTTTTCATCTTTTTCCAGAATTATTGCTTTGAAATGTCCGCCACCATCTTTGTTACTCCTAGATGTCCCAATAGGGAGCATCATGAAATTATCTCATGAATTTATTTCTGAGTTCTTTACCTTCTGGTACATATATTCTGTTGTTATAACACATAATCCCATCTGTTTCCACCTTGAAACCATCATACCTTTTGTCCCTTAGATCTTTTTCTAGAGTTTTTTTAACATGATTGTAGTAGGGGTCATTGGTTAACTCATTTTTAACTTCATCTTTGAACTAGGTTCTTAATGTAATTATAACAACAATCTACTTTTTGTGACTTAAGGCATCAACCACCCTATTCTCTTTTCCCTTAATGTAATTTATATCAAAGTCATAATTTTCTAGGAACTCTAGCCATCTTCCTGCGCCTTGCATTTAGATTCGGCTACGTAAAAATGTACTTGAGCCCAAGATGATCTGTTTTGAGTTCAAAAGGTTTTCCTAGCAAATAGTGCCTCCATACCTGTAGTGCATGAACAATCACGGCAAGCTCAAGATCATGTGGTGTGTAATTTACTTCATGCACCCTCAACTTCCTACTTTCAAAAGCTACCACATGCCCATCTTGTAGTAGTACTCCGCCCAAACCTTCCCTTGAAGCATCGGTTACCACTAAGAAGTTCCCATTTGGATCTGGAATCTTCAACACCAGAGCACTTGTTTGATTCTTCCCACGAGGATTTCAAGTGTCTTTTCCAACAAGAAACAAGTATAGATAATTTCCATAATGTTCCTCCATTTTCACACCTAGATTAGTATAAAAACTCACAAAAAGATAAGTACACTTGTATACTTGTCAATTTGAATATCTTAATCCATTTATTGCTCTTTTTGATATGGATGTTAAATGTAGATTTAATAATATGAATGAGCATCATTTTTATATTACAATTACAATTGTGGTTTATATATCTAAATCATATTAATTTAGGGTATAATCAATATCATGCTCATGGCACATTTCTTATCACATATATTTCTCTTAGCACATTAGTTTACACATTTCCCACATAACATTGATTGGAGATACGTGTTTCACACACACAACTAATAACTACTAACAATGGTCAAGTCGTCATGTATTGTTGGTTATCTTTACTTTATGGTGGGCCTATCATGTCATGTGGTGTCACATCATGTCATAGGTAATAATGGATCCATTATACATCTAGTTGTATGTACTTGCATGCTACTCTATTGACCATTATTATGTTCTTGGCTATGAATTTCTTTGTATTCTTGAATATGCCTAACTATGATATAACATCTACTACTTGTTCTAAAAAAATCATATTTGATGCACATTTCTCATATAATAATGTATATTTTACATATTATACATGGTTCACATCCTTGATTCTTTGGTTATATACTCGTATAACTTAGACACTATATTTTGGGATTGATTAACTAAAATATGAAAAATATCAATATCTATAGTTAATCTAAGAAAGTACAACAATGTGGTAAATGATATAAATTGAAATGTAGATGCTAACTAATTTTATTTGATATTTAAATGAAATGAAATAATTGAAATAAGAGAGATAAGGTACTAACCTGAAAATAACTTACCTCACTGTAATTCTGGACTAAACAGGATGATGTGCAAATGAAGCAGAGTATGATGCTACAACCTAGAGAATTGCAATAGATGGATAGTTAATTGGACTAGGGCACACGGGAGAGGATCAAGGCATCAATGGGCACCCTAGTCTATAGTATGGGTGCTCTGGTCTACGAAAAACTCACAACCCGAGTCTAAATGTGTCGCTAGATCTTCGTAATATCTCAATCCTTGTCACATGATTTTCACAAGTAACTTCACTTATATTGTCGTAAACCTGTAATAAAGATCTACTTGCAAAACCCCATACAAAATATCAAATCCATAAAAAAGAAAGATGCATATGAAGGGGTCGTACTTGACCTTAGCGCCATAATGGTGGACTTACAACTAAGCATTGCACTACATTCCAGACCCAATGTAGTTATGTGTGCAATTGTGTGCCTAGGGTGCCCTAGTGTCAATGACACGTAGAGATATGGGGCAATAGCTAGATGTAAAATACAAATGGTGGATGGAATAGAATGAATACAACCCTTCTTATGTAGTTTGTGTGATGTAATGATGCCCAAATGCAATCCCTTGCCTTAGTAGATAGTTAGCCCTTGATAGTAGATAGTTCGCCCATAAGATAGTGAGTATGTTATGTTTATATAGGGATCTCTTGCTCAAATTTTGACACTAATGACCTAACATGTCAACTAGTACCTAGGGGAATGAGAGGTAAAATTATAAAGACCGGCCTCGAAACTCTAAACTAGAAGCAAGTGCTTCCAGGACCGAGGTGTCTAAAATAAGAAACAAGGTGCCCATGGGTGCCCCAATTCTACCCTAGGCACCCTAGTCAAAGACTAGAAATAACAAATGACCAAATAATGACACTCGATACTCCCTAGGAGATGACCAAAACTATGCAAACAATCCGACAATTGTGTAAGATAAATGAAAATGATGACCAACTAACTGATGATAGGACTAGGGGATAGGTCATTAGTGAATACTTTCTTATACGAGATCCATATATAAAATAACATATTTGGTGGTATAAATGTAATAGTAAGTGTGTGATTTTGTAAATACATTTTCCCCCATTTTATGTTAGTGAGTGGAAAGCTCAGTAACATAAAGTAGATAGAGATGTGTACCTGAGAAAATCTAAAGAAGCCCATGTTGTAGTAGAACACATAGATGCACGGTAGTAAAAGCATGTTGAAATAACCATATAGTGTGTCGAACCATGGATCAATAGGTTGATCCATACAACGTAGCAATGACGACGATGAGATGGGGTAGGGAGTGATCAGCTCCCGACCATAATGTGTGTATATGAATAAACAACCAGAGGATTTGCGCATCCTACTGCTAGAGGAAGAGTGTCGGGAGAAAAGTGTGTTATTCTCCAATCTATAACTACATCCTCAAGATCTAGCCATTGTAGATGAACTCAAATCAATTTTTTTGGTTTTTGGATCCAAATAATTTTGATTAAACAGTTGACCCATATAAGAGTTGTATAGGAAAGGAACTCTTGCCCCCACTCCACATGTGTCATTGCAATGTGATGGCTTTCAAGTTAGGTCATCTGGAAGCAAGCGAAAAATGTAGGATAACTTCCCAAGTTAGGTCATCTGGGAAAGTAACGCATATAAGTCCCAAGTTAGGTCATCTGGGAGGCCAATTGTGTTATATTGTATTGATTGAATGATATGGTTTTGATTGTTAGAGATTTGAATGTGTTAATTGATTGGTTACTCGTAGAGAGGTTTTACGCTAGTTTCCCCCTGGTTATTTAATTAGGGGGAATTGATAGAAGTTAGTGAATAATCACATGGAAATATTTGTAATCTCTTTATTCCCCCAAGTTAGGTCATTCAAGGAAGTGATGAAATGTCGTATAGAAAAATTGTATGTTTGTTGCCCCCATATTAGGTCATTAGGGGGAATTAATGGTGAAATATCACGTGGTGAATTAGTAAATGTTTGAAAATAATGAGTTGATAGTGTTGATTAATCATGTGGTAATGTAAGGAGAATTATAGGATGACCCCAATGATATTCCCCCTTTCGGTGAAAGGGGAAGTGATGAAAAGAACAAACGTTAAGCTGAAAGTAAGCACAAAATAGATAGAAAGTGATATAAATCATAAAAATGTGTAGAATTTATATAGAAAACAATGTCAAAGAGAGATAATGCATGCAAAATGTGTATGGTATGGTGGTAAGAAGAATTCTAAAAATAATTCCGCAAATGAGGTGCAAATCGGAGTAAAAATGCTCAAGATATGAGAAAAAAGATTTGGTGTGTATTAGTAGTGATAATAAGCACAAAATAATGACTATAGTAAAATAGGTGATGAAAAACTAATTATAAGTAGGGACAAATACACAACTTGGTGCACTATTATAATTACTTAGGTGTATGTAAAATATTTACTCATAAAATTTTACAATTAATGTTTAATTCTTCTCTCTTTTTACAATCCCCTAATTTTAATGGAAACTCTAAATTAATAAATACATGTATATATAAATAATATATAATTGATATACTTTGACTACTTCCAAAATCTATAATATCAAAGTATTAATATTGTTGTTAGAAATTAATTTATATTCGTGTGTGTGTATATATATATATATATATATATATATATATATATATGCCATGAGCCGCGGTCTATAGGTTAGTATGTTTTTTTTTCTTAATGGTTGGGGAAGGGTTTATGACCCCACTCCAACCCTTATGTTATATAAGGGGTGAGGGTGGGGTCAACACCCTTCCCCCAACACCATAGCCCCAATACTAGGCCTCCACCGCTTACCAAACCTCGACCCCACTAGACTTTAAAACGACTCCTTCAAACTTTTATGCGGCCATTAATTTCGGCTTGCTTATGACTTGCAACACACACACACACACACACACACACACACACACACACACACACACACACACACACACACACACACACACACACACACACATATATAAAGAAGCATGCTTTTAGTTGTAAAATATATTCGTAGGGTTTGAGTTTTTTCCAAAATGGGTATACGCACAAAGTATACACTTTGAACCTGCAAGTAAAATACTTTTAATAAACAAATACAAAAGAGAAAATAGTACCCAAAAGGGGAAATGAATAGATCCATGTCTTAAGCACAAGGTTTAATCAAGAAGAGCTTCCATGTATCTAATGGCCTCCACAGCTTCATCTTCTCCTCCATTCTTCCTTAACTGCAAGTGAAAATAAAGGAAATGAGATATTACGGTTAAAAAAGGAATATATGAGAACCCATAAGGATATCTAGGGTTACTTTTGCCAAACCTAAATCTAAGGGTTGAGAAAGATTAGATCTAAGGGTGTAGGATGAACCCTACATCACTTAAGTGATGGGGTATTTAGGTGGGAATGTTTTTAAATAAAAGATATGTGTGTGTAATGTTAAATGGGGCCTAAGGGGTTAGACTAAGTTGTGCACCTTGCCCCTTTAGAATAATGAACTTATTATAAATTGCATGTATTTAACAATGCAAGATTATTATCCTAGTATGATTTAATATAAAATTGATTTTGTACCTTAAATAAAATTAATTTAAAAGGGATTAATGGAGTTATGATTTGAAAAGCTAATGAAGATTATTTAAATAAAATTTTGGAGCCTTGTTAGTGAAAGAATTAAAACGTAATATTAATTTTGAAAATTGGGGCAATCTTAATTAGTCGATAATTATTTTCCGATGCCTTGTAATTGTTTAAAATTTTATAATCTAGATTTGATTAAATCTCGGCTAATGCCTTGTAACCTTAAAAAAATAAAAAATTATTCCATAATATTTCATGGTTTGCTATCGGGTTCATTGTGGGTTTGAGTGGGACAACATTTTGGTGTTACACTTGGTATCAAAGCCGTGGGTTCAATCACTTGGACCTTACGCCGACATTGAAACCAAAAACTAGTTAGCAAAATTTGAACTTCTATGATTAAAATAATAATAAAATAATAAAGGTTGTTGGGATTGTTGTACTTTCTTGGTAGTGTTTTGTCCGACCTCTATTAACGAAAAGTGTTGAATTAGATTAATTTTCATGTAGGCTTCTCGTATACCAGAACTTGATTCTCCTTACAAGGATATTGTCCAATGATTCCTAACTCTTGCTTTAGTCATGTGATGTGATAAACCCATTGAGACTCTTCCTTGTTGGAATGCTAAATTGTATGGTGTGACTCTTGTGGATTAGCATTAGTGGTTGTGTTCAAGTGTTAGATAGGGTAAATTAGAATTTTTCAATCGTCTAAAGCTCTGCTTTTCCACTAGTGGCTAAATGATTTAGTTTTGGTTGTCTCTTTGTCGATTTAATACCCATATGGGAGAGTAGATATCAGTTCTTGGTGTCGTAATTGATCCAATTTTGTGTAATTGTTCTTCGATTTGAACTCGATGTATAATACCCCTACTGGCGGTTCAAGAAGGGGCTGTGAAGTGGATGTGTTGTGGACTTTCTATATTTTATATTCGTAAACTTATGTTATTTTATCAAGGACCAACATATTATTTTATGATTTGATTGAGAAGCTCTGAGGCTCTTTTAGTTATTTATATTTTTGTGAGATTTTCAGAGATTACAATGCGGCTACTTAGCCATTTCCCTTGATTTCTGATATTTCTTGGATTTTATTTTGATTGGTGACTCGAGAGCTCATTTATCTTGTTGGCTACTTAGCTAAATGTTACGTGATTCCTTCTTGCATGTTGATGAGCTGGTTCTACGTTGTTGTATTATGATATTTTGTCATATGGGGTACACCCTAGGTACCTTGAATGTCTTCTTAGGTGCTTTAAGTTATGCCTTGGATTTTTAAGGATGAAACCTTGAGTATGTCTAGGATTTTAGAGTGACTATTTTATTACTCGACCTTGCTACAAAAATAGTTCGTTGTGTCATTCTCTTGAAATCTAGTAAGAGATTTTATCCTCTTCAGAGTAGATGTGGTTGATTTTGGGCTTATGGATTGTGTTAGGATCGGATTAACTCTTGGTTGATTGTATATTTTAGTGGATAGTGTTTGTTTGGACATGACGTTCCATTAATGGCATGTTAAGTTTTATCATGATTTCCTTGTTTCATTATAGAAAGTATTGATTGGTGGATTGTATGTATCTTGGTAATTATGGTTAGATTCAAGCCCATTCGGGAAATGTGTTTAATTAAGTGTCTTTGTTTTTCTCGTTGACCTATAAATAAGTCTACCCTTGTCTTAACTTTTTAAATTGTTATGAATAACACTTTATGACTTATTAATCATTGGGTTACGTGGAGACTCATATGGATGTATATGGGTCTTTTGGACCTTGTTTTAGAGATTTTAGTTTATAGATCTTAAAATTCTAATCTCAGTTGTGCTTAGGGCATACCCCTTCTTTTAAAACTATAACTCTTGGTCATAAAGTCCATGTTTGAGTAGATTAGTTAATTGTCCTCTTACATTTGATGTCTTCTAATGAGAAATGTGGTGTCCTTGGAGTAAAATTTTCCTTTTCATCTTGTTGCTTGGTTGGTGGTATCTTGTGGAAGTATGAGTGTTGTTTGTAAACTCTCCTTGTCTTATTATGTGAACAAAATTTTGAGACTAAACAAAAACATTGTTAAACCTCTTAAATTTGTAAAAGTAAATATGCCTCTTTAATGGGTCCTTTCTTCGTAACTTATTTTGAGACTTGTAGGGAACCACTGGAGTGCATCAATGATGATTTTAATTCTTTGGTAAACTATCGAAATCTTGATGTGCACATGTTGGTTGATTGATCCTAGCTCTTACAAAATTAATGATGTGTTTGTTATGTTGAATGTCTCTTGTTCCTTTAGAATTAAAAATGTGATATGTTGATTTATCTCTTTTTCCCATAAAATTAATGCATAAAATGAGCATAATTTTGTTGAATTTTTCAATACCTTGACATCTTTTGTCTTACTTCAGATCCAACATTCAAATGGATAAACTTTAGGCTATCGAAAAAGTTTTTGGCCTATGCTTGATCGATTAAAAGCCAACCCCGGAAGTGGATTGGTCATGGAGAACAATTTAAATTTTTGGGAATTCCTTTTTCCTTTGATACTGATTCTACAACTTTATCGAAATATGTGATTGATAGAGTCGAGCATAAGTTCTCTTGATGGTCTTCTAAATCTCTATTTTTAGCCGATAAATTTCAGGTGTGTACAAAGATTCTTGCTGCCACCCATGTTTATTACTCTACTTGTTGGTGCCTATCTCGAGCTTCCTTTTCCAAACCGGCTAGAATTCTCCGAGATTACCTTTGGTGTACAAGTTCTAGTTTAGCTAACTTTCTTTGGGACACTTGGGAGGTTTTTATCTACCCCACAATTAATGTGGGATTGGTATTATTGATGTTTTGAAGAAAATCATTGCTCTATGTTCGAATTGGTAGTGCAATGCCTTTTGAGTAATCAAGCCTAGAAAAATTTCTTCACCATTACATTTCTTCAGTTCTCCTTGCGAAAAATATGTTCGAATAATATAGGGTTACATACCTTAAATTTCACCAAGGTGCCTATTAAGATTATCGGCACTTTTGTCGCCAAGAGCATATGGCCGGCCTTTGAAGTTGTGAAACCCTTGTTCCGATGGATAGGAGATGGATTTCGTACTAGGCTCTCTTCAATTCCTACAATATCTAGTGGTCTCCCATTATCACGGAAGATAATATCCCACTTGCTAAAACTCTGAGCATCAAAGCTCTCTTTTTATATCAAAAATGGATTACACCATTCAAGATTTCATTTCCCGCAAAGACTAGATTTTTTATCCTAAGCTCAAGCTAAAATTCAATCTTTCTAATTCAGACCTTTTGTCTATAAATATAATTCAAGGGTTGCTGTCAGATTTCATGCTTCATAAGTTGGGTCTTAAACCCTCGGATGCTTGATGGCAGGATTGGCGATGGGATCATAATATTTCTTTCTTTCACTATAATGTCAGCATAACTTACCAGTTATTGAGTCCTATTTAACATGTCATTTCTAAACTCAACGCTCGTTGGGGTATTCAATCTTCCCCGACTACTTGGCTTCATCGGATTTCCCATACCTAGAACCCTCTGTTCAAACCTAAATTAAACCATTTTCTTTGTTGCCTTATGTATCAAGTTCTTCATGTTGGTGAACTTCTATGTCACATTGGCTTTTCTAATCCTATATGTCCCTTTTGCTCTTAGCTAGAGTATTTTAAATAGTTTTTGGTCTTGCTCCCATGCTCAAGCCACTTGGTCTTGGATTCATATGTTGTTTAACCCTACCTTCCCGAGTTCTTTCATTGTTAGATGGCTTTATTTTAATATTTCAATTCTTGGCCTTCCTATAATGAGTCTTTGTGGCATTTTTTAGATTTTGAATTCTCTTTGAAATTTGGAAAGCTCGTAATATTTCTATCTTCTAGAATGATCAATCTGTCACTTTATTTTCCAATAATGATAAAGTGGCTATTTTTTCTTCAATGCTTGCTTAGATTCAAGCTCAAGTCAAATACATTATGAAGGAGTTTGCTAACCTATAGGATTTTCTTGCACATTGGGGGAGTGCTCCTTTCACGATGATTTGGGTCCCTCATGACCCTTTTTCTATTACCTCATCCCTCTTCGCCACGCGAGCAACTTCCATAAGAACCACGTCACATAAGCCACTCTCACAACCATCACTCTGCCTCTCCTCGGGGTCGCCCTTCAGCTCCGTCCTCTTGAAGGCCAACTGGAGTCCTCCTATGTGGGGAAGGTTTTGGTTAATTCTCCAGGATGGGCCTCTATTCCACATGGAGCTTAGGTATTTGTTGTCTCTTCGCCCCCGATTAGGGCATAATTTACCAGTTATTGAGTTCTATTTCACCTACAATTTCCAAACTCAACACACATTGGGGTCTTCAATTTTCCCTGACTACTTGGCTTCGTCGCCTTTCCCAACCCTCTATTAGAACCTAAAGTTAGTTGTTTTATTTTGTTCCTTACTAATCGGGGTCTTTATGTTGGTCAATGTCTCTCTGTCACATTGTTTTTTCGATCCTATATATCCCTTTTGCTCTTGGCTAGAGTCTTTGAAATATTTTTTTGTCTTGCTCCCATGCTCAAGCCACTTGGTCCCGGTTCATACGTTGTTTCAACTTTACCACCCTAAATTATTTCATTGGTGGATGGATTTTTTTGGATATTTCAATTCTTGGCCTTCCAGATTTCAATTATTGGCATTCTAATATTGATCGGGATGGCTAGCAGGTTGATCCTCCTTCGACAGAGCCATTTAGTG
Source organism: Taxus wallichiana var. yunnanensis (assembly GCA_018340775.1). NCBI lineage: Eukaryota > Viridiplantae > Streptophyta > Pinopsida > Cupressales > Taxaceae > Taxus > Taxus wallichiana. The sequence goes on along the minus strand of CM031237.1, from coordinate 870,854,838 downwards.
GATTTTACATCCCTCCTCGTGATGATCCTCTTCCTCCTCCAAGAATGACAAAATGTGCTTAGTGTTCTACATCAAGCACAAACATTGATGTGATATTGATGTGATATTGTTGTGCATCAAAGTTCACGTCTCTAACACCCATAAGAACTACCCATATTCGCTCCAGCTTTTGAAAAATGTCTTTGGCATTATAATACTAATTCCAAAGGTGAAGTTACAAAGTAAACATGCCCACACCCCCAAAAATGTATTATCATAGAACTTGTTTCATATGAATAAACATGTGGTCTAATCGGATGTAGACTTAATCTATGTGAAACGTGATGCAAAAATAAGGATTTATCATAAAATGATTGTTGAGCAATAAATATATCAAAAATGCCACGAACTTAGAAATTGTGCCTTTTTCATGGGTTTGTAATTGTTTAGGATTATTACAATTAAATTAATTTGGGTTTCGATAACATCACTCTTGAACCAATAAAAACTAAAAAAAAAAAAAAAAAACAACAAAACAAAACAAAAACAAAAGCCAAACCTACATTATTACATGTGTTATGATAACACAAGTGTTGAAAATAGAAAACACTTCAAACTCGAAAAAACATGTTATATAAAAATACATTTTGACAAATGTAAAAAAACAACAGCAAGTGACAGGTGCCAATGATAAAATAAAAACCTTGTCTTTGATAATACCGTGGGCAGTAGGTGGTGTTAGATATGCCTTGCTGCTCTGTGACGTCGGTCCGTGGAATTGCGGCTTTGAACGCTTCTTACCCCGCGTGGCGGCGCACAAGCTTTCTTCTTATCCACGCGATTACCACACCTAAACCGCTTAGGAGAAACAAGAACATGTTTATTTTTTTAAAATTCCAAACCACCGCTCAACGAAACCAGCACTTTCCTTTCGAATGCGCGTAGGTGTTCGTTGTACTACACAGAAACTTCGTGATACAATATACACTGCAAACTCCACCGTCATCTCTACTATATCACGTCTTTAACCCTCATCATTTCTTCAACTTCATCCTTCGCAATCCTATTGCTCATAATTACTTCTCTCAATTCCAGAAATCCCATTTAGCAGATTACAAAGAGGTCCTACTGTTGGAATTAATGGGCGAAGGTGCTAAATTCAATGGAGCATATTATTCAGGAGGTGGAGGAGGAGGGCCGCTTCCTTCGCCGGCTGCCGCGCACAAACTTCCTCGGCGAAGGCAAAGTATGTGTTGCGGTCCAATCTGCATCTTCAGACTCCTCTTGAAACTCGTCATAACACTCATAGTTGTTGTGGGCATCGCAGCGCTAGTGATCTGGCTGGTTCTGAGACCCAGCATTCCCAAATTCTATGTAGACACTGTGGAAATCAATAACAATATCGCAAACGGTACCAGCGGCAGTATCTTGCTGGGGATGAGTGTTCGGAATGCGAACAAAAAGATAGGCATCTACTACAAGGAAATCTCTGCAACTGCACATTACGGAGGAAGTACCATTGGAGTTACGGCGTTGGAGGATTTTTATCAGGGCCACAAGAACACCACCACTTTGCGTCCCGTCTTTAATAATTCGCCTGTGCTTCTCTCGTCTGATTCGGAGGGCGTGGCGGCCGTGGAAGTTAAACTCAGGTCGCGGATCCGTTTGAAGGTCGGGAAAGTTAAAATAAACCGTTACACGCTCAAAGTGAATTGCCGCCTTTCTGTGCCGGTCAATGCGACGAGTGGAGCTGCCTTCACTCGAAAGAAGTGCAAAGTCAAATTGAGGCGTTAGATAGGTGTTATGTTGTGTTTGTTCAGGGCAGTAGAACATAAACGAGTTTCATTTGTTTATTCTTTCATTTTCTTTTCCACTCTGGATGAGTGTTCTGTACCTCATCTATAATAAAAGTTAGTGCTATTTCTACGTATGATTCGTTGTTTGGTGTTAATGTCCACATACGGCTTATATAACGGAATGTCCGTAACGTATACTAATTTTTGAAATAAAAATTTCACATTACTTTGACCGAAAAATAATAATCCCATATTAGTTGCATCATAGGTAACATATAAAGCTTAACAATGATCCATTATGTAAAAATGGAAGTGACCTTCCTACTAATATTATGTTTTTAAATACATACTCTACCAACTTCAAGTTGGTTATCCCACATCGACTTTAAAACAATCTTTCATTAAAGTGTAACTATTTAAAAATACCTCATGGATCAAAAGAATACATATCTCAATTTCAATGACCTAAGATTTTGTCTGGTTTTCAACTTTGGAAGAATTTATTCATGTTGAATAACATTTATTTGTCCTCTAGAAGATTCCCTACAATAAGAACGACTTAAGTTTCTATTTAATGAGCCCCCTCAAGAGCATGAAACAAATTGGATGTTGGTCAAGCTAAAGGTGGAGACCATGGCACCAAAGAAAGAGCAAAATTTCATCTTGGAAGTCTTTCATGAAACATTGTATCCCATCTTTAAGAGAATCCTCTTAATGTTTTTTCGCCAAATCCAAATACATCTTAGTGGTCACATGATCTCATAATGTATACCAAGAGTTCTCTTCTTGTGTTTTCTCACAATTAAGAAATTTTGTGGTCTGTGTGGTTTGAATTACTTCTATTGCAATTAATTGATCACTCGCTAAACACTTAAAACCCATTTTGTTTGTAAGAAGGGATTTTGTTAAGATTGGCCTTCTTAAGATCTCGAGGAAATGTTGATACACATGTTGTTGTACAACACTACACTTAACGAGTTATGCATATGAGCCTTCTCGAATACTTCTCTACATTAACAAATTGTTCACCAAGCACAACCAATCCCATAGAAGAGAGAAGGCAGAGTACATGTAGGAAAATCACTAATCGGTATAGCTTGGGATAAAGTTAGCCAAAATTCAACAGAAGTTTCGAATGACTAGCTTTATGAAGATCATCTTTCTTTGATGGTGAGAACATATTCCTAATCTCTTGTGGAAAGTTCATGATTTTACTCACCCAACTAGTAAGGCTATAATTAGGACCAATTATTAGAAATATTATGAAATGCATGTCCGGTCTTCAATCGTAGACGGTAGTGAACAATTTGGCATCACACTACCTTGCATATGTGCTACACAAATGACCTCTAGTACCTTACACATTATGGTTGATGCTTACTCCTCACGAGATCTCATTAGCTTCTCATAGATCTGAATGAAGGGTGGTGTACATATAAAGAGTGTTGTGTAACCCCAAAGACATGTAAACATTACCTCTCAAGTGGAGAAGGGGAGTTACATTCTCGGAATGGGAAGTAACTCCCATATGACGTATATGTCGCACCGACACATTGATGCATAAGGGAATCTCATAATGACCCTAAATGACACCTAGACCTATGACCTCACATAAGTGAGATGACCTTCCATGTGGCGTGGAAAATGTCTCACACTAACACCTCCCCTTCATCGTATCTTAGGATGAGGTTGCTAGTCAAAAATGAGAAATGGATCCCGACACTAAATCCTGATGAGGCACCCATCAACAACGAGGATCTCAAACAATGGAGGAAAACCCTATGGGAAAAAATCCACCACAAGAGATGAAAACACACTCTCTAATCTAAGAAAGATGCCAAAGATGGGTCGTGGACACTGAGGAGCTTGATAAGGTACACATGTACAAAAGGGTAACCCTCGGTAATAAGAATAAGAGAGGATAATAAGAAGGATATGAGAGGAACCCGAAAGATGCCATAAATGGATCTAAACTCTTCAAATCTAGCAAGTCTCTAAGAAGAGTGTCAATGACATGGTCCTCAACCTTTGGATTGAAGAAGAGCCACCCACATTGAACTATATGCGCACCCTTAGGAAGGAAAGAAATGGAGTATTGGAAGTTCGCTCACTCCACGAACGAAACCAAATACGAAACATGAAGATCTATGAGTCCGGTGCACGGAAGTGTGACATAGGTCTATCAAATGAATTGAAGGTAATATCGGTGTGTAGAACTATTAGAGTGTGAAGGAGGAACATCCATTGAATGGGTGCCCAAGTGATGTGAAGGCAATACAAAAACCCCCACAATAGAAATAGGGTCCACAAGTAAGGGTTGATACATGAAGATATCCTAAAAAGTGGAAGTGATAAGATTCCCAAAAGGGGAACTCCCAAAAAGAAGATGAAAGACTCCTCTCGAAACACTTGTAGAAGGATTAGGAACATGTACTACATCACAAGTGGATACTTCGAAAATATGACCAAGGTCGGAAAATACTCATCAAAATGAGGGGCTCGACAAACCGAAGAGTGATGTCGATATGTATGAATCATCACATGAAGGTAAAGGAGTGGAAAGTGCCTCATACACTTTGAAATTTGAAAGGAGGCTAGTGTAATGATGGTATGAGGCCGAGAAGGAGACTGATCAATGTCTAATAAGATAAGAGGGGTTTTGACACTCTCTGGAAAGGTGATAGGAGGAGACGATTCCTCTGTAATACTCTTGACATCAAAAATAGAAGCACAATCCTTAGAAGTAGAACCAAGCAAATATGTGTCAATGGAACTCGCCATCACACGAAGACGAAAAGAAGACAATTGTACCAACAACAAAAATAGCAATAGTATGTGAAGGGTTTCCAAACAAGGACTTCAAGATGCTCCAAATGTGGTGGGGAGGATTTTATTTTTCCACGTAAATGTAGAGAGGTCTGGTCACATGCAACATAAAGTGACCGAAAACATGGTCTCAAGTGTCGGGAGATTCCTCGGGATGACTGAAATCAATGGATACAAGAACTCGGCCCAAGTAAGAACTGTGTAACACCCTCATAGGTGAAGTATCATTCCATAGAAGCATTCCATGATGTGTAGTTATCTCTCCTAAGAAGAAGTGGTAGAGGCTGTAAAGTGATCCTTCGATGTTCAAGTCTAGAAAGATCATCCTCCTTGATGCGAAGCGAAAGAAAGTAGAGGGTACAAAAATACAACGTGTCGACTCAACTGAGAATGCATATGCAAGCAATACGAAACCTAAGAAAAATAGTGTTAATGACCTATTTTTGAAAATTTACAAATAGTACATGATTACTTGATAGGGTGTGTTCGAGTAATATTAGACAGGTTGGCCACTCACCTCACAAAGATGTGATGAGTTTAACGAGAGGAAGCCACAAAAATTCCTAGTCGTAAGCGAGATGAATGACAAACAATCAAGAAAAAAAGGTGAAAGAAGATCAAGGGTACATAGACTTATATATGAGATAAGGCATGTCACATCAAAAAGATAAGGCTCTTTTTCCATAAGGTTTTGGTGGACATGCTCACTAGCCACGTATAAAGAAGAGCACTACAATGCATGAGCTAGAAAAAGTGGCGCAAAATCCAAGTAACCCTTTATGGAGGGTTGGAAAAATATACTCCCCTATGAATGATGATGAATTTTTAATATTTTCCCTTTAGTTTCTTATACAATTTTTTGAAGTAGGGAGGAAGGCCGAAAAATTTAAAACAGGGTCAAAACGGGGTGTTTTGAACTCAAAAGGTGAGGTAGGGCATGTGGCTCGATGAGTTGGCTTGAGTAGCTAAGAAAGCTAACCGATATAGCTTGAGTACGGAGAGTTAGTTGAGAAACAACTTGGAAAGTTGTGGGTGAGCCTATTGGGTCAATAAGGGGGTCACCGAGTTATGTATCCGCTCTGCGACTATGTTAGGGACCAAGGTGGAGCCGAATGTCATAGAGTACACCGAGGGGTTGCTTTGGGGAGGTCGCCAATGGAGGCCACTAGGTGGCCACGAGGATGTCGAAGGGTGGCGCTAAGAGGACGAGAGTAAATTTTGTTCGAGGGGCCTGAATCCACTTGGATAGGTGGGTAGGAGGCCACGTGTAAGGGGTTAAATGATGAAGTGGGAAGGGTCATCGAGATGTTAAGTGGATCGTCTCCCTAAGTCGGACGTGTTCAATGGATACCGAGTAAGGTGAAACCACCGATTTTGCAAGTGTGTCGTGGTTGGCCCGTCCCAAGGTGTGACATCGATAATTCTCGAGAAGGTACGACGAGTTGACCAAGGGAGCTCAGAGTAGAAGATAGTAGTTTGAAACGATATTGATGACAACAACTAAGGAGTGAGCATGATCGAACACTCCAAACCAAACATGCAATCATGTAGACGAAGGGGAAAGAAACACGATACAAATGAATAACTTGTTATCATTGATCCCGATAAGCGGTAGAAAAGTCACATTGAGCACAAAGAAGAAGTGGATGGGTCGCGATCGAGGACTTAGTTGGAGATGTGAAGCACAAGCTAGAGAAGTGTGGCAGGGTCGAGTGCAAACAAGGGAAATTTTGATGTGAAATCATAGCACCCCTTGATTTTGTAACTCAATGGGTTGAGACTTTTAGTGTGATTGCATAATATGAAACATCTCTCAAAGTGTGGGACTTTACAACCGAGAGAGCTCTTCGTATGAAGGTCGAGTTCGTATTCTTTTTTCAGGTGTACATGTTCATATTACGAAGACCTATTCTAATAACTACTCTAACTTTCCAATGAGAGAGGGTTAAGGAGATGAAAGAAACAAAACCCGACTAACAAGGGTGATGCATCAAAGGAATGCTGAAACACCGGCTTTGTAATAAACACAAACCATAAAAATACAATACAATCACCATGCACAAATAACAAGGACTACAATGAGAGATCAGAAAGGAGACAATGAATGCAAGAGAGGGTTAAAAATTATCCACATACATGCATTATCACTCCAAAAGTTGATACAGTGCATTACAATGGCCAAGAGGCACAAAATTGCATTACAATTTGAATGGGAGGCTTGGACTCCACAAATCCACTTACGGGAAAGAGAAGAAGGGAGGGTGTAGAGAAGAAATGTCCAACCTTTTGAAAAATGCACCTCCTTACAATATATAGGAAGAATGAGAGAAGGAGGTAGAAGAAATCTGGACTCTGTTCAACCACCCCAGAGATGCATTGAATCCACCTACGAAATTAATGGGTCTCATGACACAAACCACGACGCTCTTGCCGATTCTTGTTGGAAAAAAATACCTTATTATAACGGTGGGTGAGAAGTGTGACAACCTCAAGAATGACAACATGTATTTACTCCAGTCATAGTCGAGGTCATCTAAAGGTCATGGTTGGGCACTCAACGTGGGCTCTCACAATCTTTTCAAGATCCAAGCATTTAAAAATCTTAGCGGGCTACATGATTCACCAAATATTTTTCAAACTACTTTGGGTTTGGATTTTACCCGTGTGAGATCTTCATGGAGCCCCGCATTTTCTTAAGATTTTACTACATCTTTTTACTCCTAAAGTTGTGCCGAATTGACTCGTAGCATCATCTATGGGCCTAATCTATTTCTTTGTGTTTTGGATAAGTTCCCTCGATTGGCAGAGCAACTATGTCGACCCTGAGACACGTGGAGGACTGTGCTTGATTAGGATTTTCCTTCGGAGTTGATCTTTGAAGTTAATTCGAGTCGACATGTGGCACCTTCCACTAGATCTACCATGTTTAGAATTTTCAACGGATGGTTCTGCCTTTTCAAGCTCTAGACACGTGGCGAGCCTACGCTCATTAGGGGATACCTCTGGATTTTATTTTTGAAGTTACGCCAAGTTGATGTGTGGAGGCTTTCCCCAACTCTTATAATTTTCAACAACTGGTTCAACTTTAGGAGATAAGACCATGTGGAGGCCTCGCGCTCATTTGGGGCTGCCTATTTTGATTCTACCTTTGAAGTTGTGCGGATGAGGCACGTGGAGGCCTCCATAGGATTTTCAAATTTTCAATGGCTGGTGTCCCCTTTTCGGGCTTGGGACAAGTGGAGGGTGGGCACGAGATGAGGGTCCCTTTTGACCCGTGCCTTTGAAATTGTGCCAATGAGGCACGTGGAGGCTTTCGATGACCTTTACGTACTTAGCCGATTTGGGCCTCCGCCCTTTCTTGGTCCCTGACTACATGGCAGGTTGACACTCGTTTGGGGACTACCTTTGGATTCGATTCTTGAGGGTGTGATGATGAGACATGTGGAAGCCTCCACAGGTTTTTTTACTTTTCAACGGCTAGTGTCACTCTTTCAAACTTTGACCACATCGCAATCCTGCGCTCATTTGGGACTGCCTTTTGGGTCACACCTTTGAAGTTGCGCGGATGAGGCATGTGGAGGCTTCTACTTTCTCTTCTATACTTAGCTTATTCAACGGCAAAATCTCATGCCTTTTTGAAATCTAACCATATGGAAGGGTGGCATTAGTTTGGGAACCTGTTTTTGATTCTACCTTTGAAGTTGTGTCTAGTTGACACGTGGATCCTTCCGTGGCTCTTCTCTATTTATTTTGTCTTTTTCTTGATTCCATTCTATTTGGCAAAGGTATTACGTTCGACCCTTAACATGTGGAGGCTTCCACTAATGGTTGGAAATTTTTCAACGGCCGGTACCACCTCCCCTGTGCCATGGACAAATAGAGAGCTTTGTGCTTGTTTGGGGTCTCCATTTTGTAGCGCCTTTTTAATTGCACTTTGATCGACACATAGTTCCTTCCATGCATCTGTTGCTTTGCTTAGGGTTGAGTCATTCCTAATTTCCATTGCAAACCTATTTGTAACCTGATTGCTAGTTTTGAAATGTGGGCTCGCATGACTGAACCGACTCTTCAATTTTCTTTTGTGCAGGTTTTTTGATTAATTTTTCCTAAGGGGCAAAATTGGTCAACAATTTGGTGACTCACGGGGTCACCTACCTACTAGGTGAAAAGATCAGTTGCCTTGAAGTATCCATTGGGCGCAGAGTCATGAATTGATAGCCTGGTACTGATCCTGTTCTTGAAACCTCAATATTGGCCGCTTACTGAACTTGTTGGCCCTTAACCCGTTACAATCGCTTGCACTCTCAATTTTCATAAGAAAATCTTGAAGGTGAGATTTTTGAGAGTAGAAAATTGTCTTGACCTGGAGCATTCACCTGCTTCTAGAAATGGACTATAGGCACACATTCACCTTTAGAGGCACATTGAACTACACAATGATTCAACCTAGGAGCAATGAGACCTATGCTAAAGCACTTAGGGAAATTGAAACCTACACTACAAGTAAGACAATGTGCATACACACTTAGAGGAATTAAAATCCTAGGCTAATATTTACAATGGTGAAAGCTTATCCTTTTAGTAACAATGTTTAATATGGATCGCATTGAATAGAATATGAAGTTACTCTCCATCCAATGTAGACAATTGGAAGGAATTGCTACTTTTACATCTTATGACCATGTAGGGGCCACTCCAAATAGCATCAAATTTAGAATGCCTCCTGGCTTTGCCCGATCTGCATCCCACTTCAAAACTAGGTCCCCTTCTTGAAAGGTCCTTGCTCTTGCTTTCTTGTCAAACCACCTCTTGACTAAGGCTTGATCTTTTTCTATCATTTGAACTGAATGTTCTCTGATTTCTTCCAATTCTATCAGCTCTGCATACCTAGCCTCCATTGGTTCAAACTCAGATAATTCCAACTATTTCATGAGTTCCAATGCGGGAAGCTCTAATGATATAGGCAACACTTGCCTCCTTCCCATAGACCATCTTGTAAGGGGAATTACCTATAAATATCTTTGGTGTGATCTTGTCAGACCATAATGCTGATTTTAGCTTTGTATGCCATATCCTTTGATTTTCATCTAGAGTCCTTCTAATGATTCTTAGTAAATTCTTGTTCGTGGACTCTGCCTACCCATTACCCTATGGGTAATAATTTGAAGAGGTGCTCAAGTAGATCCATTCTTGATAGCCCATTATGTGATCTTGGAACCCAGGAATGTCAATGCATTGTCTTATATGATCGTGGCGATACCCCAAACCTAGTCACTATCCCTTCGTAAAAGTCTAGTATGCTAGACTCGTTTGCTTCTTTGAGTGCTACTGCCTCGGTCCACTTGGTGAAATAGTCTATTGCTGTGAGAATCCATTTGTGGCCTTGGATTGAGTTTGGATTGATGACCCCAATGAATTCCAATCCCCATTGCATGAATGGTTGGTTAACTAAAATTGGGTGCAATGGGAGTGCTACTAATCTTTCCTTGCCTATGAAGAATGCACATTTTTACACTTCTTGATCCAAGTGTAACAATCACTAAACACTGTGGGCCAATAATATCCCACCTTCATTATCTTGAGAGTTGTTACTCACAGAGAAAAATCACCTCTAACTTCTCCATCATGAAAATCCTGTAGCACCTTCTCGATTTGACCTGTTCCGATGTATCTCAATAGAACACTATTGATGTCCCTTTTAAACAAAACACCATCAACAAGAACATATGGAATGTATTATAATCTGAAGTATCTCCTCTTTTCTTTTCTCTTTTTTTGGAGGGCATATTCTGTTTACAAGAAGTGCATCACATTCTGAGTTCAACAAGGAATAGATACATTATCATTTGCTTGTTCTTGACCATCTTGTAGTACCAAGACAACTCAATTGCCATTGCTCACATCAACTTGTTGACTCGAAGCTAGCTGTTCCCATAGCCCCTTTCCATGAAATTTCTTAGCGACCTTAATTTCAATGTCATATTCCATGACACGAGTGATCCATCCTACATGTTTCTCATTCACATCATTGTTTAAAAGGAAGTCCCTGACTCCCACATGAGAAACTAACAGTTGGATCTTGTTGTTTGAAACTAGGTGTTTGAACTTCTTTAAGCTCCTGATCACTACAAGGACATGCTTCTCAATGAAATATTACCTCACTTCATAGTCCTCCAAGCCTTGATTGAAGAAGGCAACTGGTTTTTCAGATCCCCTTTGTTTTGTTGCACTAGGATTACAGAAATTATGTCCCCACCACAAAAGGCATAAAGCATGAAGTCCTTGGAGAAGTCTGGATTGACGAGAGTTGGAGCTTGGGATATGGATTATTTGATGGCTTAAAAACTTTATTTTCCCTCAGTTGTCCACCTAAATGCCATGCTCTTCTTCAACATCAATGTTATTGGCTTCACAAGAGTAGAAAAATTTGGCACAAACCTGTGGACGACGAAATTGATTCTTCCTAGAAAGCTTTGAAGAGCCTTCTTATGACTTGGTAAGGGAAATGCTCGAATTGCTTCAACTCTTTCTAGGTCAATCATCAATCCTTCCTTTGACACAATATGGCCTAGGAGCTTGCCTTCGTGAGCTAGGAATATGTATTTTTGGGATTCAATGATACCCTGAATCTCCTACATCTTTGAAATACCTATCTCAGATGAAAGAGGTGATCGATGGGTTTTGGAGAACAGAGTGATATCATCAAGATATATTAGCATTATTTTTTGATCAACCCCTTGAATTCCATGTCCATTACCCTTTGAAAAGTGGCTCCAACATTAGATAATCCAAATGGAATTTTCTTGTAGGCATAAGTTCCCCACTTAGTGGTGAAATCCGTCTTGAACTGATCATCCTCTTTCACCATTATCTGATTATACCCTGAGTATCCATCTAGGAGAGAGAATATTTCGAGCCGGATACTACCTATAAGATTTGTTCCATTGAAGGGAGTGGGTAGTGGTCTTTGAGAGATGCTCTGTTCAAGTCTCGAAAGTCCACGCACAACCTAATTTCTCCATTCTTCTTCCTGACTGGTACCAAGTTTGTAACCCAGCTTGAATGCTTGATTGGGAATATAATGCTTTCCTCTATCAGTTTGTTCAACTCTTTCTTCATTAGAGGCTCAATGTGTGGGTTGACTAGTCTTTGTTTCTACCTGATGGGCTTAGCCTTTGGATCTAGTTCTATTGTATGTTGTGCCAACTTTGGATTGAATCCTCGCAGGTCCTCATAACTCCAGGTAAAAACATCTAGAAATTATTGGCAAAGTTGTATGAATTCATATCTCTCTTGCTCAGTGGTCACCTTGCCAATTTGGAGTGTCTTTCCTTCCCCAACAAAAATAGGTTCTGAATCATCTCCCTTGACCTTAATGTTTTCTTTCTCTTTACGAAACTAGTCATTAGGATTGAATATTGAATCTAGTGTCACCAAACCTCTAGGAAGCTTGTTGGTCCTAGTGTCACCAAACCACTTAATCCCCATATTGCTGCTCTAATTTATCTTGATTCCTAGCTGAGAATTCAGCCTCTTCTTGCAGGAAATTTATGATCTATTGATCATTTTCAAACACCTGCCAACTTGTGTTATTGTCTGAACTGTTGGCCTTACAATCACATGGATATGTGGTTGTGTTTTTTCACTTTTGATACTATTAACCACATCAAATGTTGATCCAAATACTGTAATTATATCTACAACTCCGTTCTTTTCCCGGGTGTGGACATAATGTTGAAAGCTTCAAAGTCTTCAATTAGGTCCCATACCCTATTTTTGTAGCTCTTGAGCAGGTCATTCTTTATAGCATGTTTCCCTCCGACTTTATTCAAAATTAGCTCACTATCACCAAATACTTGTAAATTCTTAATGCCTCTCTTTCTTACCCAATGCAATCCATGAAGTAAGGCTTCATACTCAACTGTGTTATTTGAGAATGCAAAGATGAGTACTATTTCATATCTTGTGGTGAAATGAGCATAGCTCCTCCTTATGCACCTTGTCTAATCCTTGAGCCATCGAAGAATGAATGCCATACTTTGTTATCATCTTTGTGATATGGCTTGGTGATGCTAGGGAGAGGATGATTCTCTTCATGCAAACAATAGACTCCTAGCTCAGATTCCTCCATTTCTTTGTAAGGGTAAAAATCATGCCTTTTGTTTTCCCATTCATCGAGAGTCAAGTCTGGAATACTTCCGACCTTGGTATCTACCTCATAGGTGCTTGGGTAATCTTCTTGATCAAATGCTGAACAATTTGCATTAATTGGACTTGGTACATGAGGCTCTATGTGAAAGTTTGCAATGGGCTCAGATCTGATTGTGGCCTTAGCCCCATACCTCATTCTGAAAAACATGTGTGACCAATCAGCAGACAAATAGCCCCCAATTTTAGCAGTGAAGTCTCTTGACAAGCATAATGCAAAGAGTGGTGGCAAGTCTATGACTGATACGTCTTGCAACACAATCATGTTGGGGCATGCATGCAATGTGAGGCTCAAATCCTTGATGAATCCAACCATTTTTACCATTGTCCCATCCAATTGCACTATGCCTTTGGAGATGACTTCATATTGAAGACCCAACTGATCAGCTATTTGCTTTGGCATGACTAAGCTACTCACCCCGAATCAATCATGCAATTATGTACCAATTTGTCCCCAATGATCAATGAAACATAGAATGGAGGGGGTTTTAGATTCTTACCTTTGTGATCTCTATGATTTCCTTCTTGTTGAGCTGTATTGGTAAGCACCTTTTCTTGTTGATTGGGTGGCTGATTTGAGGCTGACCAATTGGCCATAGTAGCCTACAACAGGTCTCTCTATCCTAGGATAGCCAATGACTCCCACATCGAGATGTTTACATTTTTTTCTTCATCTACTCAATGATGTTGAATGGGGATGAGCTATCTTTTTCTTCCCCTTGCCTTGCACATTCTTCTCTTGCACATGGGTCATTACAACCAGTGCTTGAGCTGGTCTAAAAGGTGGTTTGGGATGACTCTGCACATTAGGAACTGCACTTTGATTACCAATACCTTGTGGAGTAATAGGAGGTTGCGGATCATTTGAATTGGATGACTTACCTTATCCAATATTCCTCTTCTTGGAAGTTTTATTTTCTAAACTATGAGGAGGTGTTTGGTTCATACCACAAAAATCTTCAGCCTACCAATTGACAAGTGTGGTCTCATTCGGAGGTGCTTCTTGTTGAGTTGATTCCTGCTGCTTATTTCCTTCTTGGCTTGTCTCTTGTTCTACACCCATCATTGTTACCATAAGAGCTTGACTCAAGGCACCATTAAAACACATTGACTGATTATGAGGTTGATTACATGGGAAACACTAGTCATATTCTTGAGCCATGTTGTTTTGTGTTGGAACCAAGGCCCTCGATGTTGAAGCCGCATTTGGATCATATGGTTGGAATGGCCTAGCAGCTTGAGGTTGTCCTTGGCTCTGATTTTGATTTCTATCCTGAGCTGGTGGTCTATTTTACTGGTATGGGGGTCTAGCTTGATACTGATTTGGAGGTTGATACGGCCTAGAACTTTGAGCTTGTTGTCTCTTGATAGTCACTAGCTCATTTCCTAGGTTCTACAGTTGCTTCATAACCTCTTGTAGCTCTTTTGAAGTGCTTGAAGAAGTAGAAGCCTCATTATTGCTTTGATTCCTAGGGGCTAGAATGGGATTCAACTCTGGTATTTGGCTAGTTATAGGAGCTCCTAGTTCTGGATATAGAGGCATAGGTGGCCTAGGTGCTAGCTTACCAGCTTGAATCAAGTAGTTTTCAGCTCTAATAGCAATATTATAGGCTGCAGGTATAGTTATACCTCCCATTGATTGAATCATCATAGCAATATCAGAATTTAAAGCTTTAAGGAAGTATAGAAAAGCACCTTTAGTTGTTGGTCTCACGGCCATTGGAATCCTATCCCATGTCCTCTAAAATATGAAGTTGAAGTCCATCAATTGTTCATTAGGAGCTCTCTTGATGGTTGTCAGTTGTTCTAACAAGGATAGATTGTCCCCCTTTTCTCCAAATTGGTTATGAAGGGTTGTGCACAGATGATCCCAATTCTGGATAGACCCTCTTTGTTAGACTCCTAAACCATTGCAAAGCTTTACCTTTAAAGGAGGATGCCAATAACTTAACAATGATGTCCATTTCAGTTATTTCATGGATTACACAAAAATTTACAATGTATTGGATGTGGTCAATCGAGTTGTCTAGTTCTCTCTAGTGAAATATGGAACATTCTTCAATGCTACAACTGGAACTAGATTTTTTTCATTGAGGACTAGCAGTTACTACCACTAAAGTTAACATAAGGATTGGGTTGCGCCATCCTCGCTTTATCGAAGGATTCTAGTTGATTGAATGAAAGGCCTATTAGGTGGAGGTGTTGACAATGTCTTGTTTGGTGGAGATGGAGACCTTTGAGCTCTTCTTCCCCTCCTTTCTCTATCTGGGGATAAATGTAGATAGAAAAATAGCCCCTCTTCTCTAGTTCTTGACCTTGTCTGGATTCTTCTCATGAATCTACCAAGCTTGGAATTATGAAATAACTAGATTCTACCTTTTTTTGGATTCAACAGATGTGCAATTCAAAGCTCCTTACAAGTTTGGGACTTATAACAAGCGCACATCAATCTTGCTGCAATAACAATGAATACTTATGGTCCCACCGGACATGCAAAAAAATGTTGATGCAAAATTAAAACACCCCTAGAGTCTGTAACTTGATGGGTTGAGACTTTCAGTGTGATTGCATAACATGGAGCATCTCTTAAAGTGTGGGACTTTACGAATCGAGAGATCTCTCCGGATGAAGGTCAGTTCGTATTCCTCTATTTAGGTGCACACGTTCATATTGCAGAGGACCTATAATAAAACCTAATCTAACCGGCCAAGGATACATGGTTAAGGAGATGCAAGAAATAAAACCTAGACTAACAAGGGTGATGCAACAAAGGAATACTGAAACATCTGGTTTGTAATAAACATAAACCATAAAAATGCAATACTATCACCATGCAAAAATAACCAGGATTGTAATGAGAGATCATAAAGGAGAAAATGAACACAAGAGAGGGTTGAAAATTATCCACATACATGCATTATTGCTCCAAAAGTTGATACAGTGCATTACAATGGCCAAGAGGCACAAACTTGCATTACAATTTGAATGGGAGGCTTGGAATCCACAAATCCACTTATGGGAAAGAGAAGAAGGGAGGGTACAGAGTAGAAATGTCCAACCTTTTGAAAAATGCACCTCCTTATAATATATAGGAAGAATGAGAGAAGGAGGTAGAAGAAATCCAAACTCCTGTTCAACCACCCCAGAGATGCATTAAATCCACCTACGAAATTAACTGGGTTTCATGACACAACCCATGCCTCTATTTCTATTTCTTATTGGGAAAGAAATACCTCATTACGGTGGTCATGAGAGAAGCATGACAGCCTTAAGAATGAAAGCCTCGTATTTATGCCGGTCATAGTGGAGGTCACTTAAAGGTCAAGGTTGGGCGTTCAATGCGGGCTTTCACAATATTTTCAAGATCCAAGCATTTAAAAACCTTTGGGGCTGCTTTATTTGCCAAATATTTTCTAAAATTCTTTAGGTTTCAAGTTTACCCATGTGAGATATTTGTGGAGCCCATGTTTTCTTAATATTTTACTACCTCCTTTAACTCCTGAAGTTGTGCCGAACTGACTTCTGGCGTCATCTACGGGCCTTCTCTGTTTCTTTGTGTTCTAGATAAGTTCCCCCTAACTAGTGGAGAAACTATGTCTGACCCTAGACATGTGGATGGATTGCACTTGTTTGGGAGCTACCTCCATATTTGATCTTGGAAGTTACATCAAGTCGACATGTGGCACCTTCATTGGATCTTCCCTGTTTAGACTTTTCAATGGCCAGTTATGCCTTTTCGGGCTTTTGACATGTGGCAAGCTTGCGCTCATTTGGGGTAGCCTCTATATTTTCTTTTTGAAGTTTCTCCAAGATGATGGTGGAGGCTTTTTCGACACTTCAAATTTTCAACATGGTTCAACTTTTGGGGTTCGAGACCACGTGGATGCCTCACGCTCATTTGGGGCTGCATCTTTTGATTTTACCTTTGAATTTGTGTGAATGAGGCACGCGGAGGCCTCCACAAGATTTTGGAATTTATAACTACAGGTGTCCCTTTTTAGACCTAGGACACATAGAGGACTTGCACTAATTCGGGGTCCCTCTTTAGGGTCAAGCGCTTTGAAATTGCACCGATGATGCATGTGGAGTCTTCCGTTTACCTTTTTTACTTAGCCGATTCAAGCCTACTCGCTTTCTTCATCACTAACTGTTTAGCGGGTTGGCACTTGTTTGGGGACAACGTTTGGATTCAACCCTTGAGTGTGCGTTGATGAGACATGTGGAGACCTCCACAGGATTTTGGAATTTTCAATGGCCAATGTCACCATTTTGGACTCTAGCCACATGGTGAGCCTGCGCTTGTTTGGGGACTACCTTTTGGGTTGTGCCTTTGAAGTTGCGCTGATGAGGCATGTGGAGGCTTCCGTTGGTTCTTCTATACTTATCCAATTCAATGGTCAGCTCTACCCCTTTTTGGACTCTGATCACGTGGAAGGATGGTGCTCATTTTGGAACCCACTTTTGATTCTACCTTTGAAGTGGCATTGAGCTGACATGTGGCTCCTTCCATGGCTCTTCTCTATTTTCTTTATTTTTTGCATAAGTCGCTTCTATTTGGAAAAGGTATTATGTCTGACCCTAGACACGTGGAGGCTTCCGCTAATGGTTGGAATTTTTCAATGGCCGGTACCACTTCCTCGGGCCATGGACACATGGAGATCCTACACTTGTTTGGGGTCTCCATTTTGTAGCACCTTTTGGAATTGCACCGAGCTAACACGTAGTGCCTTCCGTGAGTCCACTACTTTGCTTAGGGTTGAATCATTCTAGATTGCCATTGCCAAGCCTATTTGTAACCTAATTGCTAATTTTGAAATGTGGGCTGCATGACTGAACCGACTCTTCAATTTTCTTCTATGCAGGGTCGTGTTTGATTAATTTTGCCTAAGGGGAAAAATTGGTCAACATGAACCAAAAGATGGGTCCAAGACAGATTGAGGTCAATCAATCAAATATCAAATAAAACCCATTGTAAAATGTAAAAATTTTGAACTCAAGGAAGAAAATGTGTAAATAAATGAGCATAATGAGTCGGGAACGTTATGTAAGGCGAGTTGATGTGGTAAGCTAGGGGTAGCTCATTTCCTAGCTTGGTAATATTGGGCCAAGTTCCCTAAGAAAACATCATTAAACCACAAAATCTCTCAATACCTACACCGAAAACTAGATGTGTAACCTATGGCACCCGAAACCTCTAGCACACACACGCAAGGATGAAAAACCCCGAACACCCAAAAACGCAAACCTGGGAACTATGAATAAGATTGAAACCCCGAATCGGTGCAACTAGAGCATGAATGGAATTACTATTACAATGGATGCTCATAAAACTCAAAAACATGAATGGAATGCTAGAGAGTAATGGTAGATGACAAGTAACAAGAATCTCACAACATGCATTTTGATACCATGGGGGACAATGTGAAAATGCGAAGGATGATGATCATGAGGAATGGAATGAACATTGAAAAATTTATGCCCGGTTATCATTATGAGGTATCATGGAGGAGGTAACATCAACCATAATGTGCATGTACGGATTCACAAAAGGGGAAAATATCATTAGCTTACCATAGATCTGAATGAAGGGAAGTTCACATATAGAGGGTGTTGTGTAATCCCTAGCGCCGCAATCATGACCTCTCAACTGGAGAAGGGGAGTTACATTCCTAGAATGGGAATCAACTCCCATATGATGCATATGACACACTAACAAAATGACACGTAAGGGAAACTCATAATGCCCATAAATGACACCTAGACCGATGACCTCAGCTAAGTGAGATGACCTGTCATGTGGCTTGGAAAATGACTTGGGGCATAGGATCATGGGGTCTACTATAGATACAACTACCCGTATCGAAGATTGGACCAAATTGTCTATTAAAATATGGTGTATGTGGAGAGGCATCATTGATCTTGGGATGACTTGAGAATACTAGGTATGGTAGTGGCAATTTTAGTCAATTAGGCTAACTATGCCAAGATGTAGATTGGTTACTTTGGTTGAGTAAATAGTTATAGTTCATCGACACTATCATCCTTATGTGGTATACAAAATATCATGGAGAAAACCTATAGTGTGTGTTATTAGAGTAGGAGGTAGAGGATCATTTGAATACCACTTCTAGTAGGGTCCTACCATCAATTGGTACATAGAGAAGAGAAAGTGTAGTGAGTAGAAATTTCGTAAGTAAAAATTTGGGAGTGGAGGTGGAGGGACTTGAGTGGCGAAAAATGTGAGAGAATCAACGACAGGAAGATGGGATGGTTTCCTGGACATGCCTAAGAGGAAATAGTGGAGATAAATGAGGTGGATTGGGGAATCTCGAGTGAGTATCACACAACTAAACTTAGGCACTATAGTACTAACCGAATACATGTAGCTCTAGTAAATGGGCATGACCATTGTGCATAACATAGGTTTCACAATGAGTAGAAAAGGTGTTTCTAAAGAGATATTAGCAAAAGGGTGAGATAACAATTCTAGATGGTCATATTACGAGTGCAAATAGAGATTCAAAGATTACATGATTGACAACCGAGGTTAGTTGAATGAGTGTCACATTAACCTAAATGACCGCAGAGAAAGACATGACCATATAATAGAAATATGCGGTACAATGAGAGAGTGATAATTTTACTATAGATCACGATGTGTTGTGGTGAGAGGTGGATGGTCACATAGTAGAGGGAGACATAACTTGCAATGAGAGGGATGCCATTAGTGTAGTAAAGTAGTGATTACATAAGGAGTGAGATGTATCTTGAGTTTCGTATTGTGCCCATGTTGTGAAAGACGTGTTATATCCCATTACATGATTATATAGAGAGGCCGCATACTATAGGACTATGTATGAGATGGTCATTCCACTATATTAGAGGGATATGATATATACTTAGAGATTATCATGGAGCCAGTCAAAGAGGTCATCAACATCAGCCGATTATGAAGATTAGTGTGTACCCCTCACTAATGGGACTACAAAGGTCATCGGTGTATGCACCAGTAGGAAGGATGAGGCGACACTCACTATCCTCAGGGCCATCTAGTAGTCTAGCAGCATGAGGCAGTCATGAAGATAGCTAACTCATCTAGGTATAGGATTTTATTATATCATCATTAGATATCTCATATGTTTTTGAAAATAGTTTTGTAAATTCAAGTTCCATTCGGCATCCCCATACATATAGATATGATTATTTTTCTACGTTTGTGTTTCCATGTTTTACTACGATTTTTTGACATTGATTATCTCATGATAGTTATATAACATTTATTGTGATGGTTGATGGATGATGATAGATAGATACATGAGAAGACTAGATGAGATGAGTATATGATAATTTTATATATGTTATCTCAAAGATATGATCTTTCTATATTTATGTGTTTTGATTTTTTGATGTATAGATTACCAATTTTTTTCTAATTATATCATCTACCTGTTAAGCCTTGGTAGAGTAGAGGAAAGGAATGGGTTAGTTAGAGGAAACATTAGTTAAACTAAATATTTAGTTAGATAATGTTGATATTAGTTGACATGATGAGGAACGGGGTGGAAAAAACCATGTTATAGCTTGTTCACTTTGTTAAAGCATGAAATACCTCTTATTTGATGCAAGGATAAAATAAAAGCTAGAATTAAATGAGAATTCATAATACCAATATTTCTAATATGGTATTAGACTCGACACAAAGAAAAAAATAACAAATAAATGCAATACGATAAAGTAAATAAACAAGGAACCAAAAAGGAAAACAAGTTTAAGAAAATATAATCAAACAAGAAATATTCAAGAAAATTGTACGAATGTTTTTGTTATCATGCTTCAATACTCGAGCATTGTACTTATACAAAACATTTTTTAAGATGATGTCATGATTGAGGATACAAGAAAGGGAATGGATGAAGGATGTACAAGTCTAGATAGAAGCCAAAATACACTATTATATGCCCCGAGTAATGATATATGCCAAAAAGATGAACATAACAAGTAGGTAAGCTTTGTTGGTGGAAGAATACCATAATATGATCCGCATATCATTTGAGGTTTCATAGTATATATTTTTATTTTTAGTTATTTTTAGTTAGACACTATTTTTGGGTTTTGTACCATATTTTGCAATTTTTTCTATTTTCAAGTTTTACCATTTTTTTCAAATTTATATCAATGTTTTTGTATTTTCTAGGTTTTTTCTATGTTTTGGGATTTTCTAGGTTTTTTGATGTTTTTTATTTTCTTGGTTTTACCAATGCCTTGGGATTTTCTTATTTTCATTAAAAAAATTGATTTTCTAGGTTGTACTAATCTATGTATAGGATAATAATGAAGTAAAATGCCCCATCGAAAGGTGAAAATATACAAGGTCATATTCCCATGTGAATATACAAGAATAGGACAATCTAGATCAAGGCCGAGAGGGATAAGTTAAATAAAATTACAAACTCAAGCTATGAAAAAGTTAGGAAGGATTGGTCATGCTCCTAAACTACGAGCTTCTTCATGAAAATTCCTCCATGCCTTGCATCACCTAAAAGTCTATTAGAATTGAATATGTACTAGTTACAAAAATTCTTTATCTATGGGGATTTTGAGGTCGAGATCTTGTTCATAAATAAAATCAATTCAATACTACCAAGGAATGAGAGAAGAATGGAAAATTTGAGCATAATCAAGGTTAGGACCATACATTGTGGTGGATAAATTTGGTTCATAAGCTTATAAGATCTCTTTCTTGGGTGATACAATGTTTCAAAATACCACCAGGCATGTCATATGTATGCATACAAAATAATTTAGACAAATTAATAAATGAATTAACACCATGTAAATCCTAGTGTACTTCCTTAAACAAATACATCAAAATAAAGCATGTGAATAAGAAGATAAATAACTTGCACAAACATTAAAAATAAGAATAAAAACATCCCTTTTAAATGTGTGGATATAATTTTTATATGTGTGTATTTCTTTTAACTTGAATGAAAGCCACAAATGTTCCAAGATCTTGATAAAAGAAGATATCCCATAATAATGGCATAAGAGCCATGTTTAAATCTGCTCTTACTTATTTAGAAATTAAGGATTTTTCTCCATTTGGAAAGCCTTCCTATATTAGAAATTATCTTATCAAAAATGTGTATGAATGTTTTACAAGGACATGGTGTACATTGGTAAGGAGGTAGTAGGTTTCTTTTATAAATTTCCATTCTGGGAGAAGCATAAATTCTAGTGAATATGGGATAATGAATATGTAGAATTAGGAGTGCATGAATATGATAAGAAGAGATTAATCTAGATTAATAAATCATGGGAATTACGGAGGTTTATCTTGAATCATTTAAGACTAATTAATATGTCCGATTAAGATAAAATGTAAAAAAGAGCCTAATCTAAATGTTATAGTAGCAATAAATGAAAAACAACTAAGTACAACAATGAATACCCAATAAAACTAAGGAATAAATAATGAAACCCTAATTGTATGGATTAGATGATTTGAATAGTTCTCAACAATGCACAAAGTTGGAAAACTAGAAAAGAGGAAGTATTGACCATCCATGAAGCTTGTAAAAATGCAAATCTCGAGTAGCGAGGCTTGATCAGTGCGCATGGAGATGAACAGGGTGCCCGTGGGTATATTGGAACTATTTTTGGGTTCCTGGGTGTATGGAAATGCTTTGAAAACCTCATTCAAGGTGTTACAAGATGTTCACCTTTGGTTTCCATTGGTTTCTCTCGAGGTCACACCAAGATCATTAAGGTCACTCGAAACATGAAATAAAGAATGAACCTATAAAATCCTCAAATAGACATCAAATCCCAAAAAAGAAAGATGTAGAATGAGGGGTCAAACTATCCTCAACTATCGTAAGGGTAAAATTATGAATAAGTATTACACTAAATCTCAAACCCAATGTAGTTTTGTGTGTGTGTGTGTGTAGAATTGTGCCCTAGGTTGCTCTTGTGCATGTCACACTTGGATAATGAGCAAGTATCTAGATGTAGAATGTAGTAAATGTGTGCGTGGAATAGAATGAACTTCCCTCCTATGAAGTGTGATGCATAAAACCATCCCTTATGTCCCTTTTGATGGTGTTAGGTGGATGTAATAGATCTTTTAGATGAATTGATGGATGTAACCTTAGGTGGTGATAACTAATGCTTAGTGTCTTTGTCCTTTATTATGATCACATAACTTTATATTTTATATGATTACTTTACGTGAATTTCATAATTAACCCCAAAAATGTTGAATACCAAAAATATAAGATGCTCAAATGGATAAAAAGGACCCAAAAAGTGTGAGTAAAGTACGCAGTGGGCGGGGGCACCTAGAGGGGAAGAGGACGCCTGATGTTGGTTTTCTCGGTTGGGCACTAGTGTCCAGGATGAAAATGTCTAAGAGTAAAAATGCATACTGAGAAAGTAAGGGTGCGTGAATGAAAGAAGCAAACAAGGAAAAGAAAGGTGGTCAAAGACATGGGTTGATTAGTACTTTCCTTACATAGGAATCATATAAATTATAGTATGTAATGAGGACTAGATAATTACCCAAATTGAGTAATTATGTGTGTACAATTACCCGCACTATATGTTGGTGAGTGATATGCTTAGTAACATAAAGTAGATAGAGATGCATACACGATAACCATGTAGAAGCATGGATGTTAAGGAGGAGAAAGTTCAAAAATTATGAAAAAATGAACCTAGGCGAAACACATGTGTAGATGTTATGATGTACCCATTAATGATGTTGATGTCATTGTTGGTGTGTGTGATGTTTTCGCTTGTGATTTTAACTATTGCTTCCCATAGGGATGAACCTACAAAAGAGAAGGTGAAAAAGTAGTCAAATTTACATGTATATGATCAAAATATGTAAAACAAAGTGTGTAAGGATATGTAAAAATTATGAAAGTGTGAAAAAGGAACATGTGCATATGATTTGTGATGAGGAAAGGGTGTAGAAAAGGATCTTATAGATTATGTCAAAACGTGAGTTTTTTAGGTGATATCACTCAAACTAAGTGGAAGAAGTGTAGGGAGAAGAGTCTCATGTCATACTCTAACCTTTAACTACTTCTCGCAATGTAGAACACCAATGGAAATAGTGTGTATAAACGCATGTTGTAAGGGCCAAATTCACTATGTAGAGTTATGTAGACTATGTTGAACTACTAATCATTGTGTAATTGCGCACTGGTTTTTAGGTATCTAGGAAAGGTCTCTGTGGTAAGGACCCAAGTTTGATTCGATCCCTATCCAAAAATGAAAAATGTGTTGTGTCGTTACTATGTTGTCTATAACACTTTGTATATGGTGATTGATTCACCCAAATGATGTTCACCCTCTTTTTGCGTGTATGTGACGTCATTGAAGGAGTATGCGAGACTAAAAGGGAATAAACTCATGTGCTAAAAATGTGCCCTTTAGGGGGAAGGGAATGTACTTATTAGAAACAAAGGCACACGTAAATAAAGTGGCTAGGAGACAAGTTTCATTACAAACAAATACAAACATGTATGTAAAATAAAAAATGTTTGTTAAGCATACAATGTGGAATCTAAGACGCAAGAAGAAAATGTAGACTACAAAAAGTGGGTTACAAACATGGGACATCACTCACGATGTCATAAGAAAATCAAGGCCGCAGATATCCACAAGCGCATAAGTGTGCACATAAGAAAAAGGGTGAAACCCCACAAATAATGGCATATCAGAGCAAGCAATGGATAAAAATGTAATAGAAAACCATGGAAGAAAATATCCCTTCATAACAAATGCTACACATGAAGCACCCATTGGTCATGTTATAAAGATAAAAAAGTATATCAAAGCGTGCATAATCGGATAAAGTAATATGTGATGAAACAAAATAAAATAGTAACACATGTAGTGTACAAAAGTGGATGCCCAGAGACGTTGTGGGACCAATACTAGGTACCGTGTAGAACATCCATGTTGTGTGTATAGATCTATATAATTCATGAACACAACTAGAAAAATAAGTGAACACACATGTCTCGTATGATGAAAGATATTGACATACAAGATATCTATCTAGTATGTGTAATAAGATGAACATGTAACAAGTAAATGTAAGAAAGAATAAATGCAACAAGATGTGTAGTGTGTTGTGAATGAGGTATTTACAGAATGAATGATAGGAGTAGCATTCCCCCTGAGTGGATGTATATGTATGCAATGAGGTTCATTTATTTCTTCCCACTAAGCAGTCAATAATGAACCATAAACAAGAGCGCATCATCAGGAAATAGTTTGAGAGATGTTTTTTTGTGTGTTAGAAAAAGTTGATGAATACAATGTGGAGTGTTGACTCTAAAATGATGGTGTGGTGATGATATTGAATGTGACATAGCGATGAGTAATCAAGAAAAGGTGATGATTTATCCTAAATCGTATATCACGATTGCTAGTAGGAGTGATGATTTAACCTAAAGCATATATCACGAAATATATGGATAGGATGCTAGAAAACATGATGATTTAACATAAAGTGTATATCAAGAAATGTATGAATAAGTTAATGGCTAAAAATGTTGCATAGTGTGATAGAAGGATATATTGAGTCATTAAACGGAGAAAATGATGCAAGCATGATGAGGAAGTGAGGTTCAATTTGGAATTAAACATGTAGTAGTCGAGTATAAACCATTGAACTAAAGTGCGTCATAGGGTAATTAGTGCAATGCATAAAAGTAGATGAGTAAAATTTGTAATATGTGTAGTAGATGTGGTGATGAGAAAATGTCATAGGTATGTGACATGTAAAGCTTGTAATGTGTAATCTGGAATCTATAGGGTGCAATGCAAGATGTGTAGATTATATAATTTTTATCCAAGTGCAAAGAGCTCATGATGTAAAATGCATAATAGTGTACCGTGTGGAATATGAATGATGCATGGATGTGTAAAGCACGACTATGGATGATGCATAGTAGATGGAAGAGGAGGATGTTGTATATGTACAAAAGTGCATGATGTGTGAATATGTGTAATGTGTAGTGTCTATTGTGTAGTGTGTGAGGTTCATGTGTATAGGATGCCCTCAACAATCAAGTGTGAACAGAGCACAAAATGTGTCATTGGGTAATGATGATAAAAGTGTATCAAGTGCTTCAAAGTACTTGGAAAATTGAATCATGAAGAGAAGATCAATAAGTGCAATAGGAAAGGATAGAAACAATTGATAGTGCTAGAAGGGGGAGATAATAAGTGTGATGCTCCGCAAGTGCGTCAATGATGTAGATTTATGCAAAAATGTGAGCACGGTACTATGTCATTGTGGGAGATTGATGTTTGCGTCATGATAAGATTGAGGAAAACATAATGGTAGCCCGAAAAAATAGTAGGACTATGCAATGGCATGTGGAATTTGAAATGTGTCTTGGCTATCAGTAGAATTAGTTTCTTTGACAAAATTAATTGGAAAAGTAAGTGGATTGGGATGGGGAGGAATATTGAATGGTGGTAACTTAGCTGGGATTGATGACATTGCAGAAGTCTTTATAGGAGAAGAAGGTGGACTGATTTTGAGAGGCGGTTGAGTATTTAGACTTGGTAATTCTATAGATGACTTAGTAGGAGGTGGTGTTGGATTGATTCTTAATTGATGTTACTTAGGTGTTGCTTTATTTTATGTAGAAGTAACATGGGAGGTGATGGTATGGTGTTCATTATACATAGACGAATCAAATTTAGGAACCCATTGTGATGTAACAATTATAGATAGGTATGCAACAAAATGTTGTACAATGAATGAGACAAATCCCTAATGCTCAAGATTCTTGTTTCTTCTTCGTAAAACATAGCCATCATTGTCATTATGTCCATTGATTTGATGATAATTATAATATGGATGAACATAATATTTTACAAGTCAGTAAGGAGGATATTCTTGAGTAGATGGTACCATGATTAATTGATGAATCAGGAGCTCAGTAAGAATGTAATTTTTCTTGGCATTGTGATCAAACATGAGAGGCTCTGTAATGGTAAGAATTGAGGCTCACCGATATAATCACGCTTAGGATACATGAAATGAGAATGAGATGGAGAAAAAGAACAAAAATGATCTTGGGAATCATCCTTAAGATGTTGAATTTCAGATTTAAGAGATGGAATCATGGATTGCATATCCTAAAATTTATAATCATTGATGACACATCTGAAGTATTTATAAGAGAATAAGGTGCAATGTTTTTGAGAGGCGCATTGCGTATTTGACTTAGTAATGTCTTAGATGACTTAGTAAAAGGGTCCATGTTGGATTTATTTTTAATGGAGGTTGTTTAGGCGATGCTTTATTTTCTATAAGAGGAACATGAGAGGTGATGGTATGGTGTTCATTATAAATAGATGAATAAAATTTAGGAACCCATTGGGATGTATCAATTGTAGACGGGCATATAGTAAAATGTTGTGCAGCGAATGAGATAAAACAATGATGCTCAAGATGCTTGATTCATCATCGTAAAGAATAGCAATCATTGTCATTATGTCCACCGATTCGATAATAATTATAGTATGGAAGACCCTAATATTTTGCAAGTCAAGAAGGATGATAGCCTTGAGTAGATGGTAAAGTGATCAATTGATGAATTGAGAGCTCAATAAGAATTAAATTTTTCTTAGCATTTTGATTAAACGTGAGAGGCTTTGGTAATGGAAAGACCCGAGGTTCACCTATAAACACATGTAGGAGACATAGAATGGAGATGGGATGGAGAATAAAAACAAACATGAGCCCGAGAAGTTTCCTTAAGATGTTGGATTTAATATTTGAGAGATGTAATCATGGATTCCATAGCTTGAAACTTGTCTTGAAATAGAGAATGTAAAAACGAATTGATTCTAATATGGATTAATTAGATGGAGGATCATGAAGACTAGGTCATCATGATAGATGATTGAAGATATGACTTATTTCATGTGGCGGAATATATTTATGAGGATACATGGTGTCTAAGGTTATTGATAAACAACTTGGAAATTGGGATGCATCTTAAGTAAATCAGACAAAGAAATTTGAAGAATTTTACAATCTATGATAGAGGAAATATGAGGATCCTAAATATGAAAGCATCCATGTTCACACAAATCATTAAACTAACATGTAAGTAAAATCCTAACTCGAATGCTATAAGTAACACTAAATGAATAACAATTAAGTACAAAAATGAATACCCAAGAAAATTAAGCAATAAATAATGAAACCCTAATTGCAAGGAGAAGGTAGAAAGGCTTAGCTGATTCGCAAAGTTTTGGAGAATGCACCAAGTTGGAAAAATGAAAAATACAAAGCACCAACCTTCGCAATCGAGCCTGTAAAAATACAAATATAGAGGAACACGCTAGACCTGGGCACCTCGGAGAGGGATAAGAGATATCGTGGGCACCCTGGACCTATTTGTGGGAACTTGGGTCCAGTGGAAATGCTTAGAAAACCTCCTCTAATGTGTCATAAGGTGTTTGTATTTGGTCGCCTGAGGTCGTACTCAAGATCACCAAGGTCACTGGAAACTTTTAATAAAGAATGAACCCAGTAAAACCCTCAAATAAACTTCAAATCCCAAAAATAAAGATACTTGAATGAGGGATCGACTATTCTCATCTTTTAGAATGGTGAACTTATGAATGAGAACTACACTACATCTCTGACCCAATGTAGTTTTGTGTGTGTGTGTGTGTGTAGAATTATGCCCTAGGTTATTCTTGTGTGTGTCACACTTGGATATCTAACAAGTAGATAGATGTAAAATGTAGTAAATGAGTGCATGGAATATAATTTGCTTCCCTCCTATGAAGTGTGATGTAGAAAACAAATGTTTTTTTCCTTGTGATGGTGTTAAATGGGTGTAATGGAGCTCTTAGATACCTTGATGGATACAACTTTAGGTGGTGATAGATAATTTTTATTTATTTGGTCCTTTATTATGATCACATAACTTTATATTTATATGATTGCTTTGCTTGAATTTCGTAACTAACCCTAAAGAGGAGGACTATTAAAAATATGAGATTCTCAAATAGATAGAAAGGACCCAAAATGTGTGAGTAAAGTACAAAAAGGCCAGGGGGCACCCGAGGGGATGAGGGCAACTAGCATTGGCATTCTAGTTGGGTGTTGGTGTCTAAGATGACAAATGCCAAAGAGTAAAAATCCGGACTAAGAAAGTAAGGGGTGCAAGACTAAAAGTAACAACAGAACGTAAAAAAGTGTGGCTAAAGACATGGGTTCAATAGTACTTTTCTTACTTGGGAATCATATGAATAGTAGTATGTAATTAGGACTAGATTATTACCCAAAGTGCATAATTTTACGTCTATAATGTCGTGTTTAATTTGTAAAACAAATTGAGAGGAGATTTTTTGTCCTGTGTTTTTGCAAGGGAAAAATTCACTAGAAAACAAGACAACCATACCATAGTGTCAAAAATTTCAAAGTCATACCTTCCCTAGACACCCCCAAGTCATTCAATCCCTAACACCAGCCTCATCCTATTAGTAAAATGATCCCTATGTGAATGTCAAGTATTACCCCTAGGTGATTTAGGATGCGAAAAGTGTAAAAAAATATCAAGATCATTCAAGCATTTAAGAAGTTTTTCTAAGCAATATCATCAGCCTTCCTAAGATTGGTGCATCATCCACAGAGTGCATAAAAATGAAAAGATTCATCACAGAGGATCTTTTAAGTGATAGAAACATAGAGGAATTTATATTTGAATATTTCAAGGAGTTTCGAAGGTTTTGGAGCTGACTCGCAAGAAGCGGGCTTTCGAGCCTAAAGGTGCATGCACCGCAAAAGAGGACCTGAGCTTCAAAACAAGATTTTGGGATCTCCATAGAGATTTTAAATCCCAAAAAGTATCTATGGAAATAATTTTCAATTCTCTACATGGTAGAAAATATGAGACTCCTTGAAACTTCATATATTGCTCTAGGTGGGTCATTCTTCCGGCGTAATATAAGCGATCCCGAGAGACAAGGAATGATTTTGAGTGTTGTAAGTCAAAATTAGATCTTGGGATCATCACCATTGGATTCATAGGGAATGTTTAAAGTTAAATCATATAAAATGTCACCCAAATATTCATCCGAGAACTCGAGATATTGTGTTCGCAAGTTGGCCCCTAAGGTACGCTTTCAACACTTAGTTGATTTCATGATGGGACACATGGCACCCTGTGGTGAATGCAAAATTTCATGTCCCATTTTCATCTTTACAAAGGGACATGAGGTGAAAAAATTACATCCCACCCCTAAGAATCTCTCTCGGTCATCCATATTACCTAGTGACACACACATAAGCCCCGATTGACTAGTTTGACCTTGCACTCACAAACCCGTACATGAGCACCACTTGTCACACCTAGAATGAGGAACCATTTTTGCACCCTTTTTCCTATTGCAAGGATACACAATGGATAGAATTTTTTTCCTTATCCCTAGAAAGCCCCTTGATCCCTCATGTAACCTCAAACCATCTCCCAGGTGCTTTTGTTTAGCTCCCCACTCCAAGTTGCACAACGAATGAACATGTGACAACTTGCATGCCTAGAATGAGGTAAATTTTCATGTCCCCTTTACAAATTTTTCAAATGGATGAAAGGGACAAAAATTCGTCCCATCCTCTCCCTTTCAATTTCAAGTTTAAATAATGTGGGAGTAAGCCATTTTTCAATATTTCTTCCCCCACACCTCCATACACCGCCGTAAGCTAGAAAAATTTCTCAAGAATCCAAATCCACAATTTTTACATTTGAATAAGTCCTTGAAATTATCCATGATCTGAAAACACAAGAAATCACAAAATTAATGGATCAAAATGACAAAAAAATGAAGATTTTATGCTAATAACCCCGACATCACCGGAAGAAGAAATCTTCGTATCTTGCAAACCGTTGAAAAAATCGAGACACCCTTTTCAGAATTCACCAATATTTCTAGGTATATACAAATTCCCGAGAGAATTGTTTTGCATATGTGAAGTGGATTTTTTCTAGCAAAGAAACCCTAGGTTTCTTGTAGAAAGTTTTAAAATTTAAAATCCCTCAAACAAGTGATTGGGTGAAGATAAAATTATAGAGTGCTACTGGGAAAAAAATCATATCAAAAACATTTGTTTCATCATGAACCTACCACATGAGACCCACTTTACAAAAATAGAAATCCTTCCTACACAAGTGGCTGCTATTTTGTGTAATTCGTCACCGTAAGTAGTTGCGACAAAGACAATGTGTACTAAGGAGAAAACCGATGTCAAATTGACTGGTCATTCCAATAAAGTAACTAAAATCATCACTTACTAAAAATATTAAGTCTCCTATATGGGTACTTTCCATAAATAGTAATTCATCTTAGAAAGAGAAATTAGGGAAAGAGAAGTGTGCACAGGGGTAGTGATACAAGAAGATCTCATTGGTGTGATCGATCGGCAAAAATCACTACTTGCTAAAAATAGTAAGTTGTCTTGTAGGAACTTACTATTAATAGTAAGTCATTCCAAAAGCAATTTTCATAGGAGTGCACAAAGGGGTAACCATTCAAGTCAACATCATCATTTAGGGTCTAGTGAGGAAGAATCTTGACACTTGCCAAAAATATTTTCCCTTTCCAAATATAGTAAGTGTTAAGGAATCATGAAATTCAAATTCATAGGGGTGAAGCCAACACATGATCTATCATTAGAATATGTTGAGGAATAGGTGACAGTGAGGCCTATTAACACAAATATATATTGTGTCTTTTGAAACTCATTTCATGAATTATTTTTGTCTGTTTATAATGTGTGAGGTGGAGACTCGCATACTTGTACTATTCATGGTGTGTGTTTCATCAAGATATCCAAATCATCATGGCAGGGTGGCAAAGTTAGAGAGAGCCATGATGGGATTAGTTTCAAGGATTTAATCTCTTCAAAGGGGATCTTAATGAGCAACACTTGTGGTATCCAAAGGCTTTGTGAAACATTGTTTCTAAAAACTTGGTTCGTAGTGTCCATGTGTCCAGCAAAGAAGTCTTCGGAGGTGTGAGGCATTCAAGGATCCAAAGTTCACTAAATTAGAGTGTTTCATCGAGAATATCTAGTAGGGATCTATGGACTCCATCAGAGGTGAATTATACTTCATTGGCTCTCCTTCTCTCTTTCTCTCCCTTATTTCTCTCTTCATTGTAAATCTTTGTTGGGATTCATCATTGTATTTTTGTTATTGAATTAAGTGACTTATTTTAAAATTGTAAAAATATTTTCTCAAAATTATAAGAGAAATACTTAATTTATAGAAAATAAAAATTCGCGAGGGAATATGGAGCATGAAGAGTCATATCGAGAGGTGAGGGGTCAATATAATTTTTTATAAATTAGGATGGTTTCTTCATTCTAAAGGATTCTCGAATTTTGAATAACTTCTACCCCGTAGCATTGTGAACTATGATAGGTTTGTTTAAGGTTTTTATTCACCACTTCACATGAAATAAAAGCTACACTTCTATTTTCCCTTTCTTATTTATCCTTTATTTCCCTCTTATATGAAATTTGTAAGCATGGTGATCAAAGAGAGCTATTAATCTTCAATGAATGATATTGTGGAAAAATCATGGTTATATGAGTTGTTTTTGTCTAACTAACCAATTCGCTTTTTTCTTTCTTCTATATTGGATGTTGAACTAATCTAGTTACTGGGTGTGAGCTTTGCAATGTAATCATGATAGTAATATTCCTTGATTAATTTCCCTCCTTTCCCCCCAATGTTGTAATTTCCTCCCTTGTACCCCCATACAAGCACTTTACCATAGGTTCATTGGAGTGTCCCTGTGTGATCCCCGACCAATTTGGCTAACCATAACATTTAGATAATATTAGTATTAGTTACATTCAATAATGAGAAATATAAAATTTAATGCGGAGGGGTGTAGCCTCCTCAACATTTTGGAGACACGTAATTTGTCCACTGAATAAGTTTCTCACAAAAATTTTGGTGACTCACTGGGAGATTTTTCCGAAGTGCATGCAAAAAAGGATCTTTGCCCAAAAAATACGTATATTCAAAAATTAAAAAGCCAAAAAAAATCACATTTCAAAGGAAAATCATTTTTGCAAGTGATTATGTCAAGAAATGAACCTGCAACATTTGTATCCCACATCACAATCAAGAAATTTCCAGTTTGGAGTGAATTACCGATGAGTGAAAGTAAAGAAAAAGAATTAGAGGATTGCCAAGAATCATAAATTTTGATAAACCATCATTCGAGAACATCTCCTGCAAATCCAAGAAAATAGAAGGAAAGAAGGCTCTCCCTATCTCCACAAAAACCAGAAAAAGACTTTCCAGATGGAGAAAATCGTTGCATGTGAAGACCCAATCATTAAGTCATGGTGGTTACAATTTAAGAAGAACATTATTAAAGGAAAAAGAATGGGAAATTCTTCTATCAAGGATCAAAAATCCCGAGATAGGGATGAAGAAGGTTCAAAAGAGATACAAAACATTGTATGGAGGAAAAGATGGTGAATAGTCCTCCAAAGGTAATATTTCAACTTTACGCAATGAACAAGAAAATCATGACATTTTCCTTCATCTCCCTTCCTTCGATGAATTCTTTGTATATGGTGATGAATAAATGGACATTATGAGAAGAGAATATATGGTGAGGCTTTTGGCTATAGCAGAAGGAAATCCTGACCTGAAGCCTACCATGAAGTTTGGAGATATGCTTTAGCTTTACAAAGGAGATATGAACATCTTGAAGCATTTCGTCAAGGGGAGGAAGAAGAAGAGATTTTTCCTATGGAGGAATACCTTGAGGGTCATTTATACCATAGGTTCTTCATCCTTGAAAGGTTTTTCAATGGTTCCGAAAATATCTTATCATGGATCCTTCCGATGAGGATAAAACTATCCTTCGATGATGAAGGATAAGGTGGTGCGGAATCCACTGAAGAATAATTTTTCAACCTCACGAAGCTCATTACAAAATTGAGAACATTATATTTCTTCTTCCACTCTATAGATGACTTCCTTGCATATGGCGATGAGGAAATGAACATATTGAAAAGAGAATATGTGGAAAGGATTCAGATCATAATAGCAGAAATTCGACCACGAAGCCTATCAAGAAATTTGGAGGTGCACTCTCGCTGTGAAAATAAGGTATGAATACCTTGAATTAATTCATGTTTTCAATAAAAAGAAACTCAAGAAGATCCTGCTTGACTATTCATACCATAAAGTGTTCGTCCATGGAAGATTCTTGGATTCTCCTAAAGAAGATATTATTCTATAACCCTCCATTGAAAATCAAAGAAACACCTTTGAAGATGGTGAGAAGGACATGGAGATGGAACCACCATTCATCAATTCATTATGTCTTAAGGGACATCCCATTAGAGGAGTAATATATTCAATAGAGGAATATTCTTGTTGCGTAATGGATGAATTGGTACTTTCAAGACTCCACCAACAATGAAGGAATACAAGATGACCAGTTCAAAGTAAGCATGAATAATATCCTTTCAAATTTTGATTTTTCAATTAATGATAAAATGGAGATATGTGAAGAAATGCAAGAAATCCACCCCATGTGATGGTCTCAAGATGATGAATTCAAGATGGTCATGGATGATCCACCCTCCTATTTTGATTCCTCAAGTGATGTGGAAATGTTGAATGAAGAAATAGAGACAGTTGAAGAATCAAATTCTCTTCTTGATTCAATCATGGATGAATATATGGAAGAGGCCAATTTATTTTTGTAACCAAGGAGAATAATAATTATCATGGTGAGTATGAAGTATTTCATCCTTCAATCAAGCATGAAGATTCAATAATGAATGGTGCAAATGGAATAGAAATTCCTTCCCATATCAAGCTTCCCCAACATGGTCGTATGCTTCCCATTAAGAAGATGATATGGATTTTGAGCTTGAAGGAGTAACCTTCCCACAAAGCATGGACATCTTATCCTTTTCGGAAGGTGTTGTTAATCAAGTGTGTCATTTCGGCAAGAATATGAATCTTTGACAAAGCATGGAAGAGGTGAACAAAGATGTTTCAAATGACTCATAGGCATGGATGAATAAGATTTTAAACCATATCCTTGAGGCACACCATAAATATTATTCACATGAGAATGAAGATGAGCCTATGGTGAACTGAAAGAACCATCTCGTGCAAGTCATCTCGAAGGTTGTACAAGAAACTTGAGATCCACCGCTTAGTCTTGAACTCTTTGTTGGGAAATATATTTATTTGTTCTCCATTATTTATGTGTAATCATTATTTAAGTTGGTATATTTGTGTTATTATTATTATTGTTATTATGGGTTGTTATAAACAACTTAATAACAGTAATATAGTATTAGCATTATATCGTTTATGGGGTGGTTTTACTCACCTTAAGAATATAGTTCATGAGGTAGTCAAGTTCCTATATTCCAGGGAAAATACTGCCTTTATATTAGTCTATTATATTGTGTGAAGAATACTGGAGCATATTAAATATTATTCATAAATATTTTGTCTATTCTCTGTAATAATTCTGATATGTTCTCCATATTTGGTATCAGAGTGTATAATTGATCATGTTCCTCCGATGAAGAATCAATTTGATTTGTAGATTGTAGTCGGCACGTGCTTCGCTGTGGGTGAATTATGTTTGAATTGTATCGCCTTTGATTTGGAGGACCCTTGTGTACCTTAGCAGTCTGGTACGTCAGCGACTGAGTTCACATATTTGCGGTGTTGTACATCCTTATATAATTTCGTGTATATTGAGGAATTTTCATCCATTTGCAATATCTTTATTGTATCTTCATCAAAGATTGAACCTTGGCTTCGATCTCCACTCAAAACTCTGCTGATAAACGTAACCTGTTTGCCTCAACTCCAACGTCACAATCAGATTTGGATCTACCACACACTATTCTCTAAGTCTCCAATGACGCCCGTGAAGATAAAATTGCTCTGTGTATCCTCTGTAGAATCATATCTGCCACGTTTGTGCCTTCTTCGACAGTCCACATATGCATCTATGTATGTATTAATATCAATGAGGTTCAATGTTAAATAAAAAGGCTTGCGTCTAATTCTCTAGCCTCATTTATTGGAGTTTTTATTCAGTTTTCTTAGTCAAATATTTAGAATTTGCTTAATGTTTTGCGTATTTGTCTCGTGAGAATCGATATAAATGTGTTAATTTTAGTTGGTATTTATTTTTATATTCGTATTTATAAGTTTGATTTTATTTATTAGAATGTTTGTAAGTGTGGGTGTAATAAGATATAATAGTGGAAGTCGCTTATTGTAAGTTAATGTTTTTTTTAATTAATTAAAAAGTAATCTCATTTTATTACTTTTTAAATTTCTAGTCAAATTTTTATCTAACATCAAAAAGTGTTATTAGTTAAGTTGTGTCATAAAAACGTTGTTATTTTTTTCATCTTTGTCTCCATCTCACAATTGAAGTTCCACCGAAAAATTCAATGGGCTCAACTTTAATACTTGGAAAGTGAAGATCCGGATGTAGTTAATGAATACAAATATTTGGAGGATAATAGATGGCAAACAACAAATACCTATAGATCTCGACCAAATTGGTAGAATGGGAAACAAGAGATGATAAATCCAAAGCCATTATTGCTCTTGCTCTCTTAGATACTTTGAGCTACACTATATTGATCTCGAGAACTCATCTCATGAAATGTGGGAAAACTTGAAGAAAACATTTGGTGCTAAAGCGGTGAACGAAATTTTTCTCTTAAATTACAATTGTTCAAGTTAAAATGGGTGAAGGAGCTACAATGTCCAGTCATATTAATGATTTACGGTCTCTCCTATGACAAATGAGCGAATTAAATGCTCCAGTAGACAATGAAGATGCAAAAGCTATTATGTTGAATAGTTTTCCTCCCAAATATAGTAATGTTGTTTTCACACATGGTCATATGCCTTCTAACTCATTGGAGGAGCAAAAATGGACCGAAGAAGATGTAGAAGAAGAAACAACAATGTATGTAAAAAGGAAGTACAAAAAATTCTAAATATAAAGAGGAAAGAGAATGTTTCTACTATAAGAAAAAGGGCCATATAGCTTCATTTTGTAGAGCTCGAGCTCAAGACATACTTATTGGAAATGTCAAAGGAATTGAGGCCAATTTTATTCATCAAGAAGGATCGTAGAGAATGAGGAAGAACAAGTAAATTAAGACAATGGCTCAAGACTTCTTGTACTCGGCATGATACTAGAGGATGGATGCAATCGGAGGTTGGAGGTCAATCAACGAGCTCTCATTAGCCATAAACGATGGGGCCGCACATATGATTTGGTGACATTTATTTTCAGTGTGTGTTTGCTTCAATTTGTAGTGTTCCTATTTTCAATAAGTGAAAATTTCACATTGAGGGGGGATGATCCAATGTTCCATTTCCATTATGTCACTTTTTCTATGTATGTACGGGCAACTAATTTCAAGAATTTTCTATTTTATTCCCTGCGGTGAAATGTGATGAGGGATGATAATAGTACTTGGCACATCATGATGTGGTTATAGGTAAACCACTTGAAAACCTTCATTTGTGTTTTATGGTAAACAAATAAAAAAACCACCATTCTTGGTTATTGGTAATCCATTCGCAAAACCATCACTTTGGGGTTTGTGGTAAATCAATAACAAAACCACCATTCTCAGTTTGTGGTCAACCGTTTGCAAAACCATCCTTGAGGTTTGTGATCATCCTATGAAAATCACTAGATCATGAGCAAGTGCAAGTACAAATGTAGGTTTTCCCCATGTTCGCACTAAGGGGGAATGTTGGGAAATATATTTATTAGTGCTCCATTATTTGTGTGTAATCATTATTTAAGTTAATATATTTGTGTTATAATTATTATTGTTCTTATGAGTTGTTATAAATAACTTAATAACAATAATATAATATTAGCATTATATTATTTGTGAGGTGGTTTCTACTCAACTTACGAATATGATTAATGAGATAGTTAGTTTCCTATATTCTAGGGAAACTAATGCCTATTTATTAGGCTATTGTATTGTGTGAAGAATACTTGGCAAATATTGAATATTATTCATAAATATTTTGTCTATTCTCTACAATAATTCTGATATGTTCTCCATATTCTTGACTTAGGCTATGGAGATGCAATATAGCTATGAACAAATTTCTGCTTCTCATTTTGATACACCAATGTTTGATGTTGAGACATAGCAGATGGATGAACTTTATGTCTTCCCTAATTCCTGGTTTGTGAGAGAAAATGTGAAAGCACGTCTTTCTCTTGCATGAAATATGAAGAGGTTCGTGAGTGTATAAGAAGGAAGGTTCTCGAATCTCATTTGAACATCTCCAATTTTGAAGACAACACCTTTTCCATGGAGAAGATGGTTGGGAAAATTTTGAGATGATTTGAATCAAATAAAAATTGTTCGGTAAAAGGTGAAAAGTTGCAGTGCGAGAGTATTGAGAATGTATTCACAACCAACTTGTTCCCATAACTTCGAATTCTCCACCAATGTAGAACAAGAGTTCATATGGAAAAATGTACCCAAAGGTAAAGAATGATTTTATGAAGAAATCGAGGGTTGCAAATTTTAAAATAATATCAAGGTGGACTTCGAGTAGATGGATATTGGTGGTAATTTCTTCAAAAACAAAGTATAGATGAGCTTGATTCTTATAAATGAATTCAAAATCAAATTGAACTCACCAATTCCCAAGTCCCAATTTTTTTTGAACATACTTCCATACTAAAATAATTTCTTAAAGATAATGAAAACTTCCAAATTTCGGTGATGCCACCTCTACCTTTGAAATCTTTTTTTGGGAGAAAAAAGTGATATGATCAAATAAGATGAAGAAAGTAATTTTTTTCCCAATCCTTCGAAAGATTCACAGATTAAATAGATGTCCCCATTCTGAAATTAAAGAATGATGAATGTATTTATGACAGGACCAATTTTACCAATCTTGAGCAAAAGAAAGAATGATGTCTTATCATCGTAGGACGTCAAGCGAAAGCCTCGAGCTAAAATATCTTAGAGAAGAAAATGATCATTCATTGGATGTAAGAACATTCACACTTTGCACTATGAGTATGAAGATGAGATCATGACTGGTCTTATTCTTCTCAAGAAATAAAAATCCATCACTAGAGAAAGATTTGATCAAATAAAGGTTTTTGTGGTTCGAAGGATAGACTTCATTTCATTATTCCATGATGACATGTATTTTTCTCAACCTATTTTTAGGTATGTGTATATTCTTTCCCGCTCCTGTAGATAACCCTCCCCCAGTATATAATTTCCCTTTTTGTTGTTTGTTGTTTTTCATTCTCGTGTTTTTCCTTTCTCGTTTGTTTGTGTGTGTGTGTGTGTGTGTTCAATAAAATAATTTTTGTAGGATATCTCTCTAATGAATCCATAAAGCCCAATGGATAAGGAACTGGTCAATGTATTATAAACTGAGATTCTAGGATTTCTCATGTCATGTCCTCATTGTTCTCATTCCATAACATGTCCCCAAGCTAGAGCCAATTATTGTCCTGTGTTTATACAAGGGAAAAATTCACTTAAAAACAGGACAACCATACCACAATGTCAAAAATTTTCAAACTCATACCTTCCCAAGAAACCCCTAGGTCAATCCATCCCTAACATGATTCATATATTGTCACCTAATGATTCCTATGTGAATTTAAAGTATTCCCGTAGGTGATTTAGAAAGAAAAATGTGTTCAAAGAACTGCTTGGAGAATTGCGATTTTGGGAAGCAATATCATTAGCCTTCCTAAGACTGGTGCATCATCCATAGAGTAGATCAAAAGACCAA
Organism: Taxus wallichiana var. yunnanensis; assembly: GCA_018340775.1. Classification (NCBI taxonomy): domain Eukaryota; kingdom Viridiplantae; phylum Streptophyta; class Pinopsida; order Cupressales; family Taxaceae; genus Taxus; species Taxus wallichiana. The sequence continues at coordinate 870,815,150 of CM031237.1, read as the reverse complement.
GATTCGTCATGAATGACAAGTGCTAAAAACATTGAGGATTTTTAAAGGTTTTGAAACCGATTCACCACAAGTGTGCCTTTGATCCTCGAAGGAGCATGCACCGCAAAAGAGGACCTGAGCTTCAAAGAAAGATTCTAGGAGCTCCATATTGATTTGAAATCCAAAAAAATTACCTATGGAAATAATTTTCAATGCTCTACATGGTGGAAAATATGGGACTTCTTGAAACTTCATACACTATTCCGCATGGCTCATTCTTCACTTGCAAACAAGCAATACCGAGAAATAGGGAGATATTTGTAGAGTGTTTCAGTAATAAATTTATCTTAAGACCATAAAAATTGGATTCATAGGGTTTTTAGGTTGAATCATATAAAATTTCACCCAAAAATTCATTCGGGAGCTCAAGATATCATCTTCGCAAGTTGGCTCCCAAGGTACGCTTTCAACACTTAGTCAATTTCATGATGGGACACGTGGTAGCTTGTGGTGAAGGAGAAATTTCATGTCCCATTTAGACCTTTGCAGAGTGCTATGAGGTGATAAATAATTATGCCCCACCCCTAAGAATCCCTCTTATCACCCATATGACCTACCGACACTCACCTAAGCCCCCATTGATCGTTTGACCTTGCACTCACCATCCCCCGCATGAGCGCCGCTTGTCATGCCTAGAATGAGGAGGATTTTTTTTACCATTTTTCCCTTTGGCAAGGGGACATGAGGGACTGAAAATGTGTTTCATCCCATGCAAGCCCCCCTAATCCCTCATGTGACCTCAAACTAGCTCTTAGGTGCTTCCATTTAGCCCCCCTCTCCAAGGTGCACAATGACTAAACATGTGACAAATGGAAGGCTGAGAATGAGGAAATTTTTATGTGCCCTTTGAACCTTTTGAAAAGGGATGAAAGGGACCAAAAAAATATCCGCATCCTCCCCATTCCATTTCAAGTTTAAATAACATGAGACTTAACCATTTTTCAAATTTCTTCCCCATACCTCCATATGTTGCTTTGGAATGCTAGAAAAATTTCTCCTTAATCCAGATATACATTTTTACATTCATATAATAACTTGAACCCATCCATGATCTTAAAATACAAAAAATCACAAAAATAACGGATCAAAACGATGGAAAAACAAAGATTTATGTTGAAAACCTCGAAGTCACTTGAAGAAGAAATCTTTGTATCTTACAAAACAATTGAATGTGTTAATATCTTAATTGATTCTCCTTTGAAATTTGAGCATCATCGCAGATTTAAAAAGAAGCTTAGAGATAGATAAATCATGATGTATGTCCTTTTGTATCCGGGAGGCAATTCAGTTGGGTCTTTCTCACTCATGTTGAAGAAATGGATAACACCTTCAAAAGGATTTGATCTATCCTCACTACTTTACGTTGTGTCTTTCAACCAGGGTAAGAGGACCCATTTTCTAACATCTGTTGGTGAAGGGGAATGAATATATCCTTCTTTGCACAAATTTGAAAGGAAACCTTGAGAAAATATGATCAATGCACCACAATTTAACTCTCACAAGTTGTCACTTTTAAAGAATGACGATATTTTGTAAACAAGGTTATGGTTACTAAAAACATTATGGAATCCCGATTGCTTCTACATATTTTGGTAGTAGAATCTATTCATTTGTAGACGTAAATTGAAATGAGGGGTAGTTCGGTAGGATTTATTTATTTTTAATAATTTTTGGTTGGAGATTAAGCGGATAAACTTGATTTTGCCGGATCTTTGAGAACCTTCACAACAATTGGAAAAATAAATGATAGAATGCTTCGTAATAGCTAAAATATTCCTTCAACTAGAAGCTATGCATCAATGGAGGCCCATATTTTCACGGTTTCACACAATCTCCAAGAATTTAACACAAAGGCTCGAGTTAAAAGGCTCAATTAAACATTATCAATCTCTGGTTCATCATGTCTAAGATACACTCAAAGACTTACAAACAATCTTTATCAACAAAATGACAGTAAAGTGATTTTAAATTGTTTATCTCATTACCAAATGAAGGCTCTTCTCATAATGAAATTGCAAATTCCACTAAACCATCAAAGGGATGAGATCCTGTGTGATTCAGAGAGATTATAATATAAGATTGCAATAGGAACAAGAAATACTATTTGCAGACATTTTGAAATAAAGCAGACACAAATTTTCCCAAGATTAACACAAATTAATTCAAGTTGATTAGATTCATTAGTAGGGGAAGGTTTCTTGAATAATCTCATAGCTTGTCAATGGTTGTACACTTGCAACGAATTTGACATGATCAAATCTAAAACATAGTAAATTAAAATGTTTCTTAGATGGTCTCTCAGGAAGATGGGATTTCTCAAATTTTCTCGTAAAAATTCAACCCCCAACCATTTACAAGAGTATTCTCATTGCATTTATATAATTCAATCACTCACTCATCCCAAATTTTCTCCCAAAAAGAAGAATATTCGAGGAATCCTTTGCTTGTTAACAATTTTGCTCAAAAAATGATGTTTAAAAAATTTACACCCAAAGCCTCCAGTGGACAAATCATGAACCTGATCACATTTCTCGGACCTTCAACCATGACCGAGATTCCATGCCATAGCCTTTTACACTCCTTCTAATCATTCTTTTATTATGAGATGTGAGAAATCCCCATTTTAATCATTTTCGTGGCTCTCTGTATAGATGGATCTCGACAAGCAATCTTTTTCCTCCCGAAACACCTTCATAACTCGAGTGCCCTCACATGGATGCCTACATTTTGCCTCTCGAAATGAATATCTACGATGGATTATTCCACATACATGTGCTGCGAGTCCAAGTTGGCCAAGTACAAAGAGGAATCATTTGAAGCCTCCACGTGTTTCCTTGGTGCAACTACAAAGGTGAAGTACAGAGGAAAGTTCCCAAACAAGCACGGGCCTTCCAGGTGTCTTGGGTGAAATAAAATTGTGTTTTGGCCTTTGAAAAATTATCAGTATAAAAAGGATCTAGTGGAAGCATCCACATGTTTCCTTGGCACACTTTGGATATGGTGCCCAAAAGCGGACACCCTAAACAAGTGTGGGTTCACCACGTGTCTCAGTCTGGAAAACTTATTGAAAGAGTTTTAAGGACCAGCGGAAGGCGCCACGTTCTTAGGGTCCGAGAAAGTTTCATTGACCATTGAAAAATTCTAAATATGGGTAAGATCCAATGGAAACCTCACATGTGCCTTGGCACCTCTTTAAAAGTAAAGTACATGGCGGTCCCCAAACAGGGGTGGGCCCTCCACATGTCCTAGGCCTTAGAAAGTTTCTTCAAAAGATTAAGTATAAAGAGGAGCCAATGGAAGCCTCCACATATCTCCTTGGCACAACTGCTATGGTAGGACCCAGAGTCGGATCCTCAAATGAGCACCGACCCTCCACATGTCCAAGCTTTGAGTTGAAGCAGGCCTTAGAGTTTCAAAGGACCTGATGACCCACCTTTCTGATTATAACTTTTGATGTGTGCCCCAACAGAGTTGCGGGTTATTTCATAACTTTTCTCCTTTGTACAAAGAGGTTAAAAACTTCAAAATTTTCTGCCGACCCGCTTCCCCGCTTGTAACTTGAAAAAATGCCACGTTTCCTTCTTTGGGGTCAAAGTAAGACTATTTCCCTGCTGCCACATATTTGCTAAATAGCCAATCAGACACTATCGGGCCTGCGTGGCCAATTTGGTATTTTTTACAAATGTGACCAAAGTGGAAAATTTCACCAAAAGACCCACCGGGCCGCAACCAATTAAAAATGAACATGTATACACCTTTGGGGCAAAAAGAGAGAAATTTTCTCCACCTTTATAAATTTGACCAACCAATCAAAACTCAACAGGGCTACGGGGCCAAATTGATCTTTTTGAAAACATAGCAAAAAGTTACAAGTTATAAAATAGACCTGACGTGCCTTGTCCAATAAAAAGAGACTACATATCCAAAGATGCTGAGATATAATTTGACAGGGAAAATACACCCATCAAACCGTAAAATGCAGGGAAATCACTATTCACGCCCAGAATGAATTTTTATTTAAGGAAAAATAATTTGGAAATGATATAAGGCCCAAATGTGATCCATGACCATGGAGAAGGATCTTCAACAACATACAAATGAAGAAAACATTTCACGCATCCATTCGGGAAATAGAAAATATGACAAAGCCCACAGATTGAAGAATTTTTAGGGCAAACTAGGGCATGATCAAATCGAGCACCAACATTGGCTCCGACTTGGGATGGGAACTCTCGTGAATATCGTAAGAACAATAGAACAAACCATGTGCCAAAAATCCATTGGAAAACGGAGTCAAAAATAAGCTTGTGGAGTAGAAAGGAAATTACCAAATCCCCAAGATGAACTGAGAAACCAAAAAAATTGGTCACCAGGGACTAGAAAAAATTGAAACAAAAAAACATGAAAACAGAACAAAAACAAAAAAATAGACACTATACAATGATACACACCATGATTCAGAGAAAACAATCAAGGAAAATTTTCAAGTGCCTTCGATTATGGATATGACCATGCTAAGTAGTTATGATACGTTTTTAACAACCGGTCATATGATTGTTTCTCTTTTCCATCCAAGTTGCTATCCGACCACATTTTTTTAGGGTTATCCTTTATGCCCAAATCATGCTCTTCAACATCCTCGAGGCTGACATGTGTCTATTGACAATGTAATCAGCATTATCAAAGTTTGATTCAAGTGCTACCAAACCTCTCGAGAATAGTATTAGTCTTCGACGAATGATGTCTATGCCAAATAAAGTATCTTTTCCATCAACTACACAAACCATTGGCTCCCAATCTATACATTAATAAGAAAATTCTCCTTGGTTCTACAAAAACCTTTGCACCTAGGTGTCGTCTTTGGACACTTTTCACTGTTTAACATTTTCGGGACTAGATGTCCTAGTTAATATCTCAATATTATACTCACAATAGGGGATATAATACATTTTTCAAATCTGGACCCCAATATGGCCAATTTTTCTTCTATGGTATTATACTTCCTATCATGATGTATTATGTTGAAGGAGTCAAACATTTCAATGAAATTCCAGACGCATGCTTATACTTCTTCATTGTCTAATTTTTTCTCACATACGCTTTCTAACCTACTTGATAATTAGCTCAATCTCGTTTAACAATGATGTCTCTAACACCATATTTCTAAGCAATTCTTAAACCCAATAATAGTGCTTCATATTTTGCAATATTGTTAGTGCACACAAAGTTGAGTTTAAAAGAAAAAACAATCTCTTCCTAGCCTAGAGATATCATAACAATACCAGCACCATTTCCAAATTGAGACCAAGCCCAATAAAACAACAAAGTCTAAGGAGAACCTACTTCTTTAAGAGACTTGCATTGATCAATTTTGTGCTCTTTACCATCAACAATATAACAAATTTATCCACATCAATGTTAGTGTATAAAACTTCATAGAAGCATTATTGGGATCCTCAATGAGATATAAAATTTTCCTTTCACCATATAACTTCACAAGGCTGCCCTCAATTGGTATGTGTTAGTGCAAAATCACAACACCCCTAGATGATTTCTAAAGATCTACTTTTCTAAGGCATAATCATCTGGTGTGATTACATAACATGGAACTTTTCTTAAGTTATGGGACCTTTGGAATTGGAAAATCTCTCGAGATTAAAGGTTGGTTCTTTATTCCTCTGTTTAGGTGCATACGTGAGGATTTGAAGAGGATATATATCTATACCTAGTCTAAGACTTGCCAAGGAGACAGGGATAAAAGAATATAGAAATAAGAAATAACTAAACTGCTAGGTGATGCACCAAAAGGAATGATGAACACTTAGCTTACCTTCGACAAAAACCAATAAAATGCATATAATAAAAAAACACAGATAGCTAGGTGTGTAATGAGCGACTAGATAAAAGAAAAATAAATAAAAAGTTCTGAGATTGATCAAAAATGTATTTTATTGCTCTAATAGATTGATACACTTCATTACGTAGAAACAGGTTGAAAGGTAGAAACGTATTATAGTTTTAATGGAAGGCCCGAACCCCACAGATCCTTTTCTAGAAGGAGAAGGGAGCATGCAAAACTAATAATATCCAACCCTTTACAATGAATCCCACCCCGTATTTATAGAATCAATTGGAGAGAAGAAGGAGAGAGAAGTGGGAAAACAGTTGAAGCTAAACCACCGTTATTAATGTTTTCTCGCTAAAATCTACCCCGAATCCATCTTTACTACATCGATCCTCAATTCGGCACCTTGAAGGAAGAGGAAATGACAGAAATAGATCGAATCCGATCTGGTTGTTGAGATTGATGACCCTACATTGAAAGCTTGAAGACGTTTCCCCATTTTTCTTCCACCTATCCTCTCAAAAATTAAATATTCAAACCTCCATTACGTGGGCGAGGCTGAGATATTTCCAATGGTGTCAGATTTGCAATATTTTGAGCCCTTCAAAGTTTGTATCGGATCTGTACAAATGTACGGAAACATTTTAAAAATGGGTCCCCCTTTTGAGATGGGGCATGTGGAAAGCTCGCGCTCACTTGGGTCTCTACCTTGGGACCAACTCTTGGAGATGCGCCACACTTACACTTGGCATTCTTCGCTTACACATTTATACTTAGCAAAATTTGAATCCTTTTTTGTCCGCCTTGGTTCTCTTTGACCATTTTCTACATGGAGGGCTGTCGTAAGTTTGAGCTTCTCTATTTAGATCCATCTTTAGAGAAGTGTCATTTAGACACGTGGCTCTCTCTCGCTACCTCCTCCATACTTAGTTGATTTTGGACCATTTCTTAAAATATTTCGAGCCTGAAAAATTCTAGACTTCATCGTTTCTTCTGTTTCTTGCATCTGGCCTCTTTAAAATTATCTCCTCCATACTTATCTAACCCTGCAATTTCATTGTTGAGTCTGCCTAAAGCTTGAAAAATAGATTTAAGACATGAAATGGCTCGACAGACACATTTTCTTTGCGTACGGTCATTAAATCATTCTCTCTGCCTCTACCACTCCATGTTGAGTCCTCCTCTTGACCCATTTAAATAGATTTAAGGTAGGGAAACGCTCAAAGGAATTTTTTTCTTCTATTTCTTCTCATGCAAGGTCAAATTTGACTTTCTCGGGCTTCTATTTTCACTTTTCCCGGTTTTGGAACTCAAGCTCGGACTCGAATCATTTCCTTCATAATTTTCTTATGTGCAGGACTTTGTTACGACCAAATTTTCCAGTGGAAAATTTGGGATAACATAATGGTTGCAAAATACATGTCCATTTGCACACTTCTACCCACACTAGTTACCCACTTTCTAGATAATAACATTCCCCACTTAGCAAGACAATCCATAATTACTACATTCAAGGTTAAGTACTTTCCTAGATACACTTCCAATTGCACTACTAAACCCTTAACACATCCAACAACTGGCACCTCTCTGAATCCATGACAATTACATTTCCCATAAGTTGTTAGTTTGATATTCAACTCATTCATGACTTCAAGGGCATTACATTACATGAATCTCTTGTGTCAAACACGTAGTTATGTAATAGTTTATCTTTAATAATCGAGTGATAACACATGGATCCACATTCAGTGAGACTCAACCAAAGAAGATCCTAAATAAACCTCGGTGGTTCACCAAATTCCTCAAATGCTTTTGGTTTTCTAATTCAGCAATGGTAGGAGGAACTCCGTATATTGTTTACATTTTTACCACTGGGTGACCTTTTCTTCCTTAAGCCCCAAATACTCAAACGCCCATTTCTTATGATCAAGGATTCTAAGCAATTCAACAATAGGAACATTAATCTTGATCCGAATCAAGATTTGGGCTATGTCACAAGGAACATACTTGGGTAAGGCAGTATTAGGAGGAAGGTTTACAACTTCATCTGATGGCATGGGATATTTCACAGTCTGAGCATGGGGAGGAACACAAGTCTTATTCGGGTGACAAAGACTTTTCTAGATGCATCCTTTTAGGGGTTTCTTTTGGGATATTAGAAAACTGGAGTTTTTGTTTAGCTTGAGGCCCCACCCCTTTGAAAACTTTACTCCTAGTGTTATATTATTTTTCTTGGGAAACCACAACATTCATTAACAACTTCCTATCCTCCACGTAAGGGATTCCTCTATCATAATTTTTAATCAATTTTACCCTTAAATATTTAAAATCATTATTAGGAAATTCAAAATATTGCACCATATCTATTTTAAAAGTATGAGAGGGAGGAAGGGGTAATACCCGTGAATGCAATCCCGAAATCTATAACAGCTTCTAGCACTAACTAATTCAATTGACATTTATCCTGTTGTAAACTTGTAGAAAATCCACCATGCATGCATCATTACATGTCTCATCATCGGCATCTTCCTCAACTTATTTTTATTATTCACACAAGGAATGTGGCAAGAAACATATATCACACCACTCCATATCATGGACCTCTTCCACAAATAGTAAATCGCAGCTAAAGGATTAGAACAAATCTATTTTCCCGAGATTGGGGTTGTCTATTTCCCTGATCCCACGGGCCGCTTACCCCTATCATCTTATCGATGATCACCTCTAGGATGATTTGGAAATATTTCTTGACCTTGTGACTTGTGCTGAACTTGGGAACCTTGTCCAATCCCCTTCTCTGCTCTGGCCAGTTTATAGGACATTTCCTTAACAACTCCGGCCAATGTTTTTACAACCTCTTCTAGATCCATAGAATTATTTGACTAAGGCTTATCTGGATTGATTATCTTTATATCTTCCCTCTTAGGAGGCTTACCAACTACTTTAATATTGTTTTCAATATGGAAAGCCTTGGTGAAGGCATGCCTTAATGTTCCCGGGTTTTTTTCCCTTGAATAATAAGTAGCCTTATTGTTAAAAGCATCAGAATATTTTATCATACAGAAACATCACTTGGCCTCAAGATTACAGGTAGCCTATTCAAGGTCTTATTGAACCTAGTATTGAAGTCATGAACAAATTCATTAGGATTCTTCTTAATATTTTCAAATTCTGATAAAAGAAACCTAGGGTCTATTTTATCTCCATACTGCAATCTCAAAGCATTCTTCATTTATGTCCTATAATCAATAGAGTTGTCTGAAAAAGATTTATACTAGTCCCATGTGTCCTCCTCTAGAGTATGAATAAACAATTTTATGTACACATCCTCAAATTTGATCTCAAATTCTTCCATCATATTGAAAAAAATATTTAAGTGTTGATCACTAGTAATAGCATTATTTCCTTGAAATTTAGGTAGTCTATTTCTAACATCTTGGGGCACAACATTTGGATATCCAACCATACCTCTAAAATCTATAGGACCAAAAGTATTGACAACAAATGGAGGTCTGGGTGGGGGTTGGGCCATATTGTTTTGAGGGGGTGATCTTACAGGAGAAAAAAATGATGAGGGATAAGGGGTCTTTGGAACACATGAGTACAATCTTCAAAATGAATGTCCTCTAAAGACTCTTTTTCATGGAAAACCCTATCAACTCAGAAATACAGGACAGATTAAGAAGCACACTTATTAGACACAAATGAAGGCCCCTCTCCAATTGGAGAATCAAATTCTAAATAAAGAATACTTGATTTAGAATCAATTGAGAAGTATAGCAATATTCAATAACATGCTTATCAATTTCCACAATTGATAACTCTTTTCTTGATTTCGATCTCCAACAACATTCCGATTCTTCTTCCTTCTAAAATTGTCTTTCCCGATTCCGGAAACAACCTTCTAGCAGGGTATTTAATGAAGAAAGATCTTCTTCCTTCCATATTTGCAAATATTAGTGATAAATTTCAATTGACAGAGGTTAAGACACTAGCATTTATAAAAATTAATTCAACACGAGTTGCCACTAAGGATTTTCACCTTAGTTGTGTAAATGCACTAAAATTGATCTATCAAATGTCTATCAACACTAAATTCATGCAAAGATTCACATATCTGACCTTCCTTTACCTATATTTAACATTGATGATGTAAACTTAGTGTAAAAACTAATAGAAACTAGAAATATTACACGCAGAACTTGTAAATTTTCTCGATTCTTACAAATCTTGACATAGGATGACATTTCAACAACATATTTACACTTTAAAATTTGTAAGAAGCATTTACCAGGGTCTATATGCGTTGTTGATGGTGTTTAAAATTTTCACATACCTTCGTGTCCCAAAGAATGACACCAATCTGGGGTTGTTACCACACAAATAGGTCCCGATGTTCAAATAATCTCTGTAGCGGCACCAATCTCATGTTGTTTCAACACAAATAGGTCTCGGTGTGTTGGGTGCTCAAAATAATCTCACACCATTTTTCCATTGAAAATCTATCAATTTATGGCCTCTACCATATTTTATCTCCCCATGTTGTGCCTGAGAAGTCCCTTCCTTTTTTTGTTGTAATCAATTTGTTCTTGGGTCAAGGATCACGTATGGATCCATATTTATTTTCTTATTTCTCTATTTATTTGGAAAGGGTCTGTAATTTGGGTCTCATGTTCTCTATTCATCTAAAGCTCGAGTGCTCTCCCATTCTTTTCATCTTCCATAGTCAGGATTTGTTGTCCTTGTCATTTTTCCCTAAATACTTGAAGAAAAATGAATGGATGTAGCTCGAAGGAATGTATTTGAGCCTTGTAACATTTCTAAATTCTCCATCCTTGGAGAAAATTTCATCTTCAGCTCAAATGGTCATTTTTCTACATTTTACGGTTTGAGAGGAATTTCTCCCCATTAAATTTACATCCTTGCATCAACAGGAAACATGGCCACTTTTGGTTGGATGTGGCTCGGCAGGTACTTCAAAAATTTTATGAATCACCTCAACTTGAAAACCTGTCTACGTGGAAGAATGATGCTCATTTGAAGATTTTATTTTTGTTTGGCCTTTGAGTTGCGTTGGGAGGACACATGGAGGTTTCCGCTACTTTTCTTGGACTTATACAAACATTTTATGTAGCCAACACTATTTGGCAGACAAGGACACGTGGTGAGCCCACACATGTTTGAGGACTGGCCCTTGATTTTTGTTTTAAAGAAACCCCGAAGGACACTTGGAGGCCTCTGCTCACTTTTCATTTTCTTGGAATTTTCAACGGCCAAAGGAGATTACCTCGGACCCTAACACATGGCACCTTCCGTTGAGATTTAAGCCTTCAAACAAATTTTTCCGGGCCAGGACATGTGGTGAGCCCGCACTCATTCAAGGTCTCTTAGCTTTTGGGGACCATCTCAAGATGCACCATTATGACACGTGGAAGTTTGAAAATTCAAAAGGCGGGGAAGTGGACCATTGGGGGCAACTTGGATTTTGTGCCTCTTGAGGATTATAGTATCAAAATGGCCCATAATCCCGACAAGAACGAGGTCAAGCTTGGCTTTGAAAATTCAAAGGGGCGGGGAAGCAGACCATTGAGGCAACTTGGATTTTTTCCTCTTGCCATCAAAAGGATTAAAACATCAAAAGGGCTCATAGGCCCGATAGAGAATAGTAAAAAATTTTCCACGGTCAACTACAGCGAGGTACGAACCTTTGGGGAAATTTGGAAAATTTTCCTTTTGTGGAAAAAGGAGTTACAAGTGAAAAAGGAAGCATGTTTCCCTGGGATCCACGTCGAGACTAAAATCGGAAGGGCAGAGCTATGGGGAAACTTGGAAAATTTTCCTTTTCCAAAAAAGAGGTGAAATAGTAGAATTTGGCTATGGTTCCTTTGGGACCCACCTTAGGACACGTGTCAGGCTCATTTCTCAAGGGCGGAGGTGCAAAGAAAAATGTGAAAAATTTACATTTTTCCAAAAGTTGTAAAAGGAAAAAAGGAACCCGAGACTTTTTTTTTTTAAAGTGGATCTCCCACATGGACGGTCCAAATTCAAAATAGAAATCAATGGAAGTTATGCATTTGTATCTAATTTTTCCGCCATTTTCACTCCAGAGCTCCTAGGGATGTGTATTCTTATGGTTTTTAATCATTTCTTAGAGTCTCCTGCATGCCAAATGAAGAGGAACATTAATCTGGTAGCCTAGTTTGGTGGGGAAGGTTTATAAACATCTCTCACCATTAAATATGCAATATGACATTGGATTTGACCCGATTTTTCTTTCCTTGGCACGTGAAAGACTTGTTGATATCTTGGTTTGGTGAGGAAAATCCGGGGCGTCTTTTACCATTAAGATGAGATCTAACCTTTGGGCTCGATCTGATCTTCCATTTTTCCTTCCCGGGCATGTAAGGAACTAGATTTGATAGATTAGGGGTAGAAGTGGTTGGTAAGTAAAAGGAAGAGTGATCTACTAGAAGGAGTTAAATGCGGGAGATATTTAAAGAGATCTACCCTCTGAGCACCTAACACCTTTTTGTAGATTTGATTTTGGGAATCGTGATCAAGATCATGGCGAGCACTGATGTACTTAATGTGTGGGTTATTTTGGGGGAAAAATCTGTTCTAAAATGTTATAAATGGCATGATTTTTACCGTGAAAAGGGTTGGAAGGTTGAAGTGTTAGAGGTCAAGACTGATTTTCTAAAATAAAAGCTTGATACAACCCATCCTTTTGAGAAACTATATGAAGAAACCTATTTATCTCCTTTGTGTTAAATTTGATCATGTCAAGGTGGTTGTGAGTGTACAACCATTGACAAACTCTGAGATTGTTCAAGAAAATTTCCCTACTGATAAATTTAATCAAACTTGAGTTAATCTATGTTATTTTTTGGCAAAATTTGTGTTTTCTTCGTTTCTGAATGTCTGCAAGTAGTTTTTCTTGTTCTCATTGCATTCTTACATTGAAATTTGTGTGAATCACACAAGATCTTATCATTGTGATAGTTTGGTGGAATTTGCAATTTCATTTATCAGAAGAGCTTTCATTTGATAGTGAAATAAAAAAATTTAAAATCACTGTGACTCCTAGCATGATTATAATATTGTTTGTTAGCCTTTGAGGGTATCTTAGGCGTGATGAAATAGATATTGATAATGTTCAATTAAGTTTTCCAATTTGAGCCTTCATTTTGTATCCTTGAAGTTTGTGTGAAAAGTGCTAATCTGGGCCTCCATTGAAGCACATATTCAGTTAAAGGGACATCCTAGCTACTCAAAGCATTCTGTTGTTTGAGCTCTCCATTTTTATAAAAATTCTCAAAGATTTGGTATAATCAACTTTATCCTACTTCACCTCCCACCAAAAATCATTCAAAAACAATTAATCTTACCCATACCACCCTTGTTTGTCCTGTGTGTATACAGATGCACAATTACTATTACTAAAACATGCAGAAATACTCAGGTTTTCATTGTCTTTAGTGGTATGAACCTTGCTTAGAATATATCTTTGTTATCTAGAGTGAGAACTCGTGAGAGTTAGGTTTTGTTGTATTGATCATATTTTCTTCATGGTCTTCTTAAACATTTCACAAGGAAGGAAATCCCCATCACCTCCATAAACAACAAGCTCTGAGGGTCCTTTCACCCTGGTCGAAAGGGACAACTATAAATTAGTAAGGATAAATCAAATCCTCTTTAGGGTGCTATCCATTTCTCCACATCTAAGTAACAGAGGGCCAGTTAGATCCCATCCCTGACTATAAAATAACTCACTATGATCTATCTATCTTTAAGCTTCCTACCAAACCTATGATGTTGCTCAGAATTTGAAGGAGAATCAATTTGGGTACCAACACCTTACTAGTGCCATTGTTGGGGATGGAAAGATTAAAAATCTTATTTAGACCTTGGTAAACACTTCTTATATGCTCAAAGTGCTAATACATCTTTTTAGGAATCATCTTGTGTTTAGGCCTGTAAGAAGTGTTTAAAGTTACAAGTGCTATGTGTGCATATTTCCATTCTCTACAGCTTTTTTTTTTTTTTATTAAGGGCAAATAGTTTTGAAGGGACTATACCCTGTATACAAAAGGGCTCAAAAGCTAGATAGTAAAGGTGAGAGAAACAACCCAGAGAAGGGAAAAATTGCCAACCAAAGAGGGCTCAACAGCCAAATATGACAATATAAGTGAAAAAGGATCCAAACGTACAATGATCCAAAAAGAAGCAGGAAAGATCAAAAAGAAACCAAAAGATAAATAGCATATAGATCTCCACCAAAAAAGCACACAGGAACCGCCAGATAACAACAACTTCGCAGCCAAAAAACAAAAAGCATCACAACAACCCGTTACTTGATAGCCCTATCAATCTTGGTCTTGATAGCCTGCAGCCTGGCGACATGAAGAAGGCAATGGTAGTGGCACTGAGAGGAGTTAAGCTACAGTTATTGTACTAATTTTCATTGATAAATCTAGTTAAAGAAGAGTCAAAGTCTTTCCATTTCCAAATTGCTAGTATTGTGAGACATTTGATAGATCATATTTTTGTGCATTTACACAACTAAGGTGGAAACACTTAGTGGGGAATCCTGTTGATCTAATTTTTTATGAGTACCAATGTCTTAATTTTTGTCACGTGAGATTTGTTACTTATCTTTGCAAAGCCGGAAGGAAGAAGATCTTTCTTTGCTGGGATCCTACTAGGACATTATTTCCAAAGCTAGGAAAAAAAAAGTCGAAGGTAGAAAATCTGGAGAGTTGTTGGAGATCGAAAGACAAGAAAAGAAGTCCCCATTGATGAAAGTGATCGGCCTATCATTGAATATTTCCATTCAAGTGAATTTGAATCAGGTATCCTTTTTGTGGAATTAAATTCTCCATCTACAAAGGGGCCTTCATTTGATTGTGAAAAGTTTGCTTCTCATTCTACTCCTGTATTTTCAAAAGTTGATAGGGTTTTCCAAGAAACAAGGCCTTTAGGGGATATCCATTTTGAAATTTATACTCCTGTATTTCAAAGACCCTTTGACACTTAAAAATTTGTCTCCCCTCCAAGGTCACCTCCTTAAAACAATATGGCCTTGCCCGCACCTAGACCCCAATTTTTTATGAACACCTTTGGTCCCATAAATTTTATAGGGATTGCTAGCTATCCAAATGCAGTTTCCGAGGATGTGAGAAATAGGTTCCCAAAGTTCCAAGGAAATAATGCTATAACTGGTGATCAACATTTAAAGATTTTTATCAATATGATGGAAGACTTTGAGATTGAACATGAAGATGTATATATCAAATTGTTTATCCATACTTTGGAAGAGGATGCAAGGGAATGGTATAAAGCTTTTCCAGATAATTCCATTGATTCTTGGAAAGAGATGAACAATGCATTTAGATTGCAGTATGGTGATAGAACTAACCCTAGGTTTCTTCTATCAAAATTTGAAAACATCAAGAAGAATCCTAATGAGTCAGTACATGATTTAAACACAAAGTTTACCAAAATCTTGAGGAGATTACCTATCAGCTTAAGGCCATGTGATGAGTCATGTTTGATCAAATATTTAGATGCATTTGATAAAAAATATGCTTACTAATTGAGTGACAAAAACCGTACTAATTTAAGGAAGGCCTTCACTATGGCTTTGGAAATTGAAAACAACATTAAGGCAGTTGGAAAACCTCAAAAACGGAGGGTGTAAAACTAATTAAACTAGAAAAGCCTCAAAAAAGGCTTCTGATTTGGAAGAAGTTGTGAAGACTTTGGCAGGGGTTGTCAAAGAAATATCATACAAAATAGCCCGAGCAGAAAAAGTAATTGGGAAAAGTTCACAAGGTCAACACAAGTAACAAGGCCAAGACAGGTTTATAAATCACCAAATATCTGATGACAGAGGAAAGGGACCTATTGGATTTGGAAATAGATAGTCCCAAGCCAGGGAAAATAGAATGGTACCTGATCCTTTGGCTGCTAGAGTTGTTGTTGTGGAGGAGAAAGATGTCATTGATTAGTGTGACAGATGTTTCATGCCCCATGCTCCATGTGAGGAAGATTAGTAGGAAGAAGAAGAAGCTGATGATGATAATGATGATGATTTATGCATGATGAGTTGCTCAATGAGCTCACAACAAGGGGAAAATTTGACTAAGGTTATAAGTGCTAGAGCTGCTGTTAATTTTTGTGACATCCACCAGGTACCCATTCTTCCTCCCTCTCATACTTTAGAAGTTGATATTGTACAATATTTTTAATTTCCCAATAATGACTTTGAATATCTAAGAGCTTTAATGATAAATAAGTATGATGGAGGAATCCCATTTGAGGAGGATAGGCAATTATTGATGAATGTTGTTGTGGCTCAAGAAAAGGAACACAACACAAGAAGTAGGGTTGTCAAAGGGACAGGGCCTCAGGCCAAGCCAAAAACTCCATTACTTTCAAATATTCCTAAAGAGGCTCCTAAGAAAGATGCATCTGCTAAAGGCCTTGTTATCCCAAACAAAACTCATACCCTCCTCATGCCCAAGTTGTCAAAATTCCTGTGCCATCTAATGAGTGTGTCAACCTTCCTTCCAATGTTGCCTTGCCAAAGTCTTCCCCTTATGATATTGCCCAAGTCTTGAGTCAGATCAAGATCTCAGTTCCAATTGTTGAGTTTCTTAGGATTCCTGAGCACAAGAAAAGGGATTTTGAATATTTGGGGCTGAAAGAGGAGAAGACTGCCTTGGGTAGAAATATAAACATTGTGGAAACTCCCCCAGTCATTGAAGAGTTAGAAACACCACCAGTGTTGGAGGAACTAGGTGAACCACCTGAGGTTTATTTGGGGACATCCTTGGTGGAATCTCAGCTAAATGTGGATCCATTCTTCACCACTCTAATCATTAAGGACAGACTATTGCACAACTGTATGTTTGACTTAGGGGCATCATGCAATGTCATGCCTTTGGAAGTCATGAATGAGCTGAATATTAAAGTAACAACAGAATATGGAAATTGTACTACTATGGATTCCATAGAGGTGCTAGTGGTGGGATGTGTGAAAGGTCTGGTGGTACAACTTGCAGCCTATCCAGGTAGGGACCTGAAGCTTAATGTAGTTATTGTTGACTTCCCAGCCAAGTGGGGTATGTTGTTGTCTAGAAAATGGGCTGCAAGTGTTGGTGGGAGTGTTCAAATGGATATGTCCTATGCCACCATCCCAATTGAGGGAAGCCTTATCAAGTTGTATGGGGAAAATAAAATGTTGCACCTTATTGAGGATCCCAAAAATGCATCCTATGAAGTATTGTACACAAGTGTTGATGCTGATAAATTTGTAGGATTTGTTGATGGAAAAGAGCACAAGATTGAAGAATGCAAGTGTCTTGAATAAAGGGCTTTCCTTGGAATTTATTTTTGATGGAGCTTTCTCCAAGTCTAGAAATGCTTTATGGTGTGGTTCTAATCTCTCCAGGCTATGAGGAGTTTGTTGTTTCCTTCAAATTCAACTTTGAGTGCACTAACAACATTACTGAGTATGAGGCACTATTGTTAGGTCTAATATTTTCTTGGAAATATGGTGTTATAGACATCGTTGTCAAAGGAGATTCATAAAACAATACAAACATGTAGTTTGGGATTTAATTGAGATGTTTGATTCATTCAACATTGTGCATCATGATAGGAAGTTAAATGATGTGGTAGATAGGCTTTCTATGTTGGGATCTTGGTTTGATAATTGTGTAGTGTCCCCATATTGTGAATATGATGTTGAAGTATTGACAAGGCCATCTATCCCTGACAACATTAAGCATTGGAAATTTTTTGATGATGATGCTCAGGTTAGAAGATTTCTATAGAAAAAGGGGAGTTTGCTGACCAATGTATTGATTGGGAGCCAATGGTGTGTGTAGCAGAGGAAAAGAAACCTTGTTTGGCAAAGGCATCATCCAACTAAAGACTAATACCATTCCTAGAGGGCTGGTTTGCTCTTGAGTCCAACTTTGATAATGTTGATCGCATTATTAACAGATGCATATCAGCCTCAAGGGATATTGAGGAGCATTATATTGTTGCAAAGGAGAAGCCAAGGAAGATTTGGTTGGGAAGCAATCTTAGCAAGGAGGAAAAACAATCTTATGTCCAATTGTTGAAAAAGTATCAAGATTGCATGGCTTGGACTTATTCTGAACTAAAGGCATACAGAGAGGATTTGTTTCAACATGAGATTCCCTTGGAATCTAATGCAAAACCATTTAGGTAGAAACAGAGACCAATCAATCCACTCCTATCTCTCAAAATGTAAGAAGAACTGAAGAAAATGAGAGATGGAGGGATTATTCAGCCCACAAGGTATTCTTCTTGGGTTGCAAATCTAGTACCAGTCAGAAAGAAGAATGGTGACATCAGGCTATGTGTGGATTTCAAAAATTTGAATAGAGCATCAATGAAGGATAATTATCCTTTACCAAACATGGAAAACATGCTACAGCTAGTGACTGGTTCTGAGCTACTTTCTACCTTGGATGGCTTCTCTGGTTATAACCAAGTTGTGGTGAAGGAATCAGAAAGAATTAAAATAGCCTTTACCACTCCTTAGGGGACTTATGTATATGTCGATTCCTTCTGGTCTAATAAATGCTAGAAAACCCTTTCAAAGAGCAATGGATGTTGTTTTTTCTGGTTACATCAATGATTTTATTGTTGTTTACCAAGATGATGTGATTGTGTTCTCCAGAAAGTGAGGTGATCACTTGCTGCACTTGGAAAAGATGCTGATAAGATGTAGAGAGTATGGCATTTCACTCAATCCAAAGAATTTCCACTTCGTAGTGTGTTAGTACCCAAATTTGTTCTCCTTTTCAAGCCAAGAAGCAACACATATTCAACAGGAGCTTAGAGGCGGATAGATCATAAGTGTATGTCATGTTGTAGCGAGGAGAAATCTAGTTGTCCCTTTGTTTCTTGGATTTGTGGAGAGATGGATAACACCTCAAAAGGATATGATCTTATCCTAAATATTTTAGGTTGTGCCTTTCAACCAAGGTAAGAGAACCTATTGTGTAACCTCTGTCATTTGAAAGGAGATACAAGTACCTTTCTTTTGCATAATTTTTGTAAAGAAGACCTTGGGGAAAATATGATCAACACACTAGATCTAACTCTCACGAGTTGGCACTTCTACATACTTTAGTAAAAGGATTTTGGTCTTGGGTGGGTATATAGAGCAAAAACAGGGGTAGTATGGGTAGGATTGGTTGTTTTAAATAGATTTTTTTGTGGGAGGGGAGACATGATGAACTTGACTCACCAGATCCTTGAGAGCTTATGCAAAATGGAAAGATTCAATCAACAAAATGCCACAAAAAGTTAAATTATTTCCTCAACTAGAATATGTGCTTCAATGGAGGCCCAAATTAGCACTCTTTCACACAACTTGTGGGATTCTATCACAAAGGCTCGAGTCAAGAGGACCCAATAAAGCACCAAGATTTAAACCAAGTCATGCCTGAGGTACACCCAGAGGCTTACAGATAATCTCTATCAACAAAATGAAAGAAAAGTGATTTTAAACCATTTATCCCATTCCCAGATGAAGGCTCTTCTGAGAAATGAAATTGCAGATGCCACTAAACTATCACAAGGACTGAGACCTGTGTGATTGGACTATATTTTGGTACAAGATTGCAATAGAAATAAGAAAAACTACCCATATGCATTCAAAAATGAAATAAATACACTTTACTCAAGATTGACACAAAATAACTCAAAGTTTGATCAAATTTATCAGCAAGGGAAAGTTTCTAGAACAATCTCAAAGCTTTTCAATGGTTGTACACTTGCAACCACCTTGACATGATCAAATTTGACACAAAGAGAGATATACAGGCTTCTCTAGATGGCTTCTCAAAATGGATGGGCTCATCAAGCTTTTTCTGCTGAGAAAATCAGTCCTGATCTTTCCAAAACTCCCAACCATTTACACAATGAATTCATGCCATTTATAGCATTTCCAACAGAGCCCCTTCCTCCCAAAAGACAAAAACTTTAAATGCACTAGTGCTTGCCATGATTCTTTCGTGATTCACAAAATCAGATCTGTAAAAGTCTCTAGGTGCTTCGAGGGAAAATCTCTTCGATTTCTTCCCGCATTCAACTCCTTTCTTGGGAAAAACATGCCTCCATCCATTCATCCAACCACTTCCACCCCATATCAATCAAATCTAACCCCTTGCATGCTCAGGAGAAGAAAAATGAAAACCAGATCAGCTTGAGAGTCAAACTACTTTAATGGCGAAAGACGCCTCCAGATCTCTCCCACCAAACTCTAGATATCAAAATTAACTCACTCCTCTGTTTGGCATGTAGAAAATAATAAGAAATCATGAAGATTCACACTCCAGGATTTTACGAGAAAAATGGGGGAAAATCAGATTTAGACTCAACAGTTATTGATCTTTGATTTTGAATGTGGGCCGTCCATGTGGAAGATGCAAAAACAGGCTCAGGGCTTCCTTTGACCTTTTCTGACCCTTTTGAAAAATGGAAAAATTTCCCATTTTTCCCCACACCTCCACTTCTAAAATGGGCCTGACACGTGTCCTGAGGTGGGCCCCAAAAGAAATGGAGAAATTCTACCATTTGACTCTCTTTTGGAAAAAGGAAAATTTTCCAAGTTTTCCCCACAACTCCGCCCTTGAGAAATACTTTTGACACATGTCCCAATGTGGGTCCCAATGGAACTATGCTTCCCCTTTTACTTTTAACTCTTTTTTCTCAAAAGGAAAATTTTCCAATTTTCCTCCGCTGGGTCCGCACCTCCACCGTTGACCGGGGCAAAACATTGACTATTTCCCATCGGGCTCGCGGGCCATTTTTGATATTTTAACCTTTATGAAGCAAAGAGGTGAAAAGTTTGAATTTCCTCCGATGGTCCACCTCCCCACCCCTATGACTTTTCAAATTGCCACGTGTCACCATGGCACACCTTGAGGTGGTCCCAAAAATTTGATACCTTGAATGAGCGCGGGCTCACCATGTGTCCTACTCTAGCGAAAAAATTTCTTTCAATGCTTGAAGCTCAGCGGAAGGTGCCACATGTCATGCTTTGAGGCAGTCTCCTTTTGGCCATTGAAAAGTCTAAGTAAAATGCAAAGTGAGCGGAGGCCTCCACGTGTCACTCGACACTTCTTTAGAATGAAACTCAAGGGCCGGTCCCCAAACATGCGCGGTTCCTCCACGTGTCTCCATGGCACAACTTCAAGATGGTGCCCAAAGTGAGACCTTGAAAATGAGTGCAAGCTCACCACATGTCCCATTCCACCAAACTATTCCATTTGCATATAAAAATTTGTCTAAGTCCGGGCCAAGTAGAGGGAAGCCTCCACGTGTCCTCTCGGCGCTACTCCAAGGCAAAGCCCAAAAGTAGATCTTCAAATGAGCATCATTCCTCCATGTGTCTTGGACTTCCCAAAACCTTTTAAAATTTTTCTAAGTATGGGAAACCCAACAAAAGCCTCCACTGTGTCTCTTTCCTACCAACCCTCCATGTGTCCTCTCGATGCTACTTCAAAGCCAAACCAAAAAGTTGATTCTCAAATGAGCGTTCCTCCACGTGGACATTTTTAAAGTTGAGGATTTTCATGGAATTTCTAAAGTATTAAGCTGATCCGCATCCAACCAAGAGGTGCCATGTTTCCTTTGATGAAATGATGTAAATTTGACTGGGAGAAATGCCCATCAAACCATAAAACACAGAGAAATGTCCATTCGAGCTAGAAAATGAGGTTTTCTTCAAGGACAGAGAATTTAGATTATTGCAAGGCTCAAACACAATCCTTAGGGACACATCAACTCATTTCTCCTTGAGTATTTAGGGAAAAATGGAAAGGACAACAAATCTTGACTGTGGAAAATGGAGGAAATGGGAAAACACAAGTTTTGAAGGAACAAAGCATGAGAGACTCAAAATACAGAGCTTTTCCAGAGGAACAAAGGAACCATGAGACAAATACAGACCCACACATGATCTTCACCCAGGAGCAGATTAAAAATGGCAATAAGACCAAAAAAGCACAATATGGGAAGGATAAAATGACAAAGGCCATGAATGAATAATTTTTCAAAGGCACAAATGGGGCGAGACCATTTTGAGCACCAACATTGGCTCCGACTCGGGATGGGCACTCCCTGAGTGCCACAAGAAAAAAAGTAGACCAAGTGCCAAAATATCCATTGGGTGAAGTGAGTCATCTTTGCAGGGTAGAGAAACAGAGCCATCTTCAAAAACAAATAGAGAAACCAACAAAAATAGGTCACCGAGGACCAGAACGAGCAAAAACAGAAAAAATAGGGAACAAACAACAAACTATACACTGTATAGAGACTTTTTTCTTGATTTAAAGAAAATAATCAAGGAAACAATTCAAGCACCTACCATCCTAGATATGACCATGCCAAGAGGTTCTGATATGTTTTCATCAACTGGAAGTAGACCTCTTTTTCTTCTTTGTTCTGTTTGTAAACCACCCATCTTCTCTGAAGCTCCTCCATTGTGTTTAAGTCAAATTATTTGACATTCTTCAAGGCTGAAACACAGACCAAATTCCCAGAAAAAGTAACATACTTAGGAGCTCTGTTTTCAACACTCTCATACTCCCTGAAATCCACAAAGCTCACAAAATTGTTAAGATCAACATCTTCTTGCAAAACTTCATAAGATGCATTGCTTGGGTCTTCAATCAGGTACATCATCTTCTTCTCTCCATACAATTTCACCAAGTTTCCTTCAATGGGGATAGTGGCATAAGACATGTCCATTTGCACACTACCACCAACACTTGCTGCCCACTTTCTTGACAACAACATCCCCCACTTGGCAGGGTAGTCAACAATGACTACATCAAGCTTTAAGTTCCTTCCAGGATAAGATGCAAGTTGCACTACTAGATCTTTGACACACCCCACCACTGACACCTCTCTAGAGTCCATGGTAGTGCACTTCCCATATGTTGTTGTTACTTTGATACCTAATTCATTCATGACCTCAAGAGGCATGACATTACATGAAGCTCTAGAATCAAACATACAGTTATGTAACAACTTGTCTTTGATAACCAAGGTAGTGAAAAATGGATCCACATTCAGCTGGGATTTAACCAAAGAAGTTCCTAAATAAACCTCTGGTGGTTCCCCCAGCTCTTCCAATACTTGTGGCTTTTCCAACTCTACAATAGTAAGGGGAACCTCAACCTTGTTTACATCTCTACCTTGTATGATCTCTCCCCTTTGAATCCCAAATATTCAAAATCCCTCTTCTTGTGCTCAGGGATCCTAAGAAGCTCAACAATTGGGATAGAATTTTGATTTGACTCAAAATTTGGGCTATGTCATATGGAGAAAATTTGGGTAGAGCAGCACTAGGGGAAAGATTGGAAAATTCATCAGATGGAATGGGATTCTTTTCATTTTGGGCATGGGGAGGAACACAAGTTTTTCTTGGGGAAACAAGCTCTCTACCAGATGCATTTTTCTTTGGGGTTTCTTTGGTAAGCACTAGAAATTTTGACTTGGCTTGTGGCCCCTTGGCAGCTTTACTTCTAGTATTGTGCTCCTTTTCTTGGGCAACTACAACATTCATTAATAGTTTCCTATCTTCTTCTGAGGGAACTCCTCCATCATACTTTTCAATCATTAATGCCCTCAAGTATTCAAAATCATTAGTGGGAAATTCAAAATCTTGTATAGTGTCTACTTCTAAAGTATGAGAGGGGGAAGAAGAGGTACCCGGTGGATGCAATCCCAAAAAGTGGCAGCAGTTCTAGCACTTATTACCTCAGTTGAAGTTTCTTCCCTTGGTGAACTCATAGGGATCTCCATCATGCAGGCATCATCATCATTATCATCATCATTCTTCTTCTTCTTGTTGATCTTCTTCACAAGGAGCATGGGGCATGAAACATCTGTCACACCAATCAATGACCTTTGTTTCTTCCACAACAACAACTCTAGCAGCCAAAGGATCGGCACCATTCTATTTTCTCTACCTTGGGGCTGCCTATTCCCAAATCCAATAGCTCCTTTTCCTCTGTCATCAATTCTTTGATGATTTGTAAATCTATCTTGGCCTTGTTTCTTGTGTTTGTCCTTGTGAGCTCTACCCAACTCCTTTCTCATCTTGGGCTAGCTTGTAGGAGATCTCCTTGACAACCCTACCAAAGTTTTCACAACCTCTTCCAAATCAGCACCCTTTGCTTGTCTGAGGTTTTTCTAGGTTAACCAACTTCACACCTTCCCTCTTTGGAGGTTTTCCAATTGCCTTGATATTATTCTCTATTTGTAGGGCCATGGTGAATGCTTTCCTTAAGTTGGTAGGGTTCTTGTCCCTCAAGTAGTAAGCAACCTTTTTATCAAATGCATCAGTATATTTGATTAAGCATGACTCATCACATGGCCTTATCCTAACAGAAATCTCCTCAAGGTCTTATTGAACCTTGTGTTGAAATCATGTACTGACTCATTGGGATTCTTCTTGATGTTTTCAAATCTCGATAGAAGAAACCTAGGGTCATTCCTATCACCATATTGCAATCTGAATGCATTTTCATCTCATCCCAAGAATCAATAGAATTATCTGGCAATGCTTTATACCAATCCCTTGCATCCTCCTCTAGAGTGTGAACAAACAATTTGATGTACACATCTTCATGCTCAATCTCAAAATCTTCCATCATATTGAGGAAGAGCTTTAGATGTTGGTCACCAGTTATGGCATTGTTTCCTAGAACTTTGGAAGTTTGTTCCTTACATCTTGAGGCACTGCATTTGGATAACTAGCCATTCCCACAAAATTTATAGGTCCAAAGGTGTTTACAAAAATGGAGGTCTGGGTTGAGCCATATTGATTCGAGGAGGTGATCTTGAGGGGTGAAAAATTGATGAGGGGCAGAGGGTCCTTGGAACACAGGAGTGTAGTTTTCAAAATGGAGATCCCCCAAAGGCCTTGCTTCTTGGAAATCCCTATCTACTTTAGAAAAGACAGGTGTAGAATGTGAAGCAAATCTTTCAAAATCAAATGAAGGCCCTTCCCAGCTAGAGAATTCAATTCCACAAAGAGGCTACCTGATTCAGAGTCACTTGAATGGTAGTCTTCAATGATAGGCCATTCACTTTCATCAATGGAGATCCCTCTTCTTGTCTGTTGATCTCCCACAACTCTCCAGGATTTTCTTCCTTCTGAATTTTGCTTTTCCTAACTCAGAAATAATGTCCTAGTAGGATCCCTAGCAAAGAAAGATCTTCTTCCTTCCAGCTTTGCAAATATTAGTAACAAATCTTACTTGACAGAGGGTTTAAGACACTGGTCCTTATCAAAATCAAATCAACAGGAGTCGCCACTAAGGATTTTCACCTTAGTTGTGCAAATGCACTAAAATGTTCTGTCAAGTGTCTATCAGCACTAGAAACTAGAAATGAAAAAATATAACCTTTCTTTACCAAAATTTATCAATAAATACCATTGCAAAACTTGTGGAAACTGGAGAAGTTACATACAACACTTGGAGCATACAATAAGTGCTTTACCAGGGCTTGAATGTGAGATGTACTAGATATGAAATAGATATGAACTTGAACAATAGAATAGTTGAATTAATCAGAAAATTAATCTCAAAAATAATTCAAAAATTCCCCGAAAATGGCGCCATTAGTGTTGGTGTTGTTGATGGGATAAATAGATGTGAATGGACTGCAAATCAATAACTCAATGAAACTCTAGATTAACAAATCCCTGGCAATGGCACCATTAGTGTTGGTACCCAAATTTGTTCTCCTTTTCAAACCAAGCAACAACACAAATTCAATAGGGAGCTTAGAGGCAGATAGATCATAAATGTATGTCATTTTGTAGCCAGGGAGAAATCTAGTTGTCCCTTTGTTACTTGGATTTGTGGAGAGATGGATAGCACCTCAAAAGGATATGATCTTATCCTAACTATTTTAGGTTGTGCCTTTCAACCAAGGTAAGAGAACCTATTGTGTAACCTCTATTATTTGAAAGGAGATACAGGTACCTTTCTTTTGCATAAATTTTATAGAGAAGGCCTTGGGAAAATATGATCAACACACCAATCTAACTCTCACGAGTTGTCACTTCCAGATCATGGAGATATTTCACAACAAGGCAAAGGTTACTAAAGACATTTGAGACCCTGATCTATTTCTATACTTTAGTAAAAGGATTTTGGTCTTGTGTGGGTATACAAAGAAAAAATAGGGTAGTATGGGTAGGATTGGTTGTTTTAAATGAATTTTTGGTGGGAGGGGAGACAGATGGAACTTGACTCACCAGATCCTTGAGAGCTTATGCAAAATGGAAAGATTCAATCAACAAAATGCCACAAAAAGTTAAATTGTTTCCTCAACTAGAATATGTGCTTCAATGGAGGCCCAAATTAGCACTCTTTCACACAACCTATGGGATTATGTCATGAAGGATCGAGTCAGAGGACCCAATAAAGCACCAAGATTTAAACCAAGTCACACCTGAGGTACACCCAGAGGCTTACAGAGAATCTCTATCAACAAAATGAAAGAAAAGTGATTTTAAACCGTTTATCCCATTCCCAGATGAAGGCTCTTCTGAGAAATGAAATTGTAGATGCCACTAAACTATCACAAGGACTGAGACCTATGTGATTGGACTATATTTTGGTACAAGATTGCAATAGAAACAAGAAAAACTACTCGTATGCATTCAGAAATGAAATAAATACACTTTACTCAAGATTAACACAGAATAACTCAAAGTTTGATCAAATTTATCAAAGCAAGGGAAAGTTTCCAAAACAATCTCAAAGCTTTTTAATGGTCAGTACACTTGCAACCACCTTGACACGATCAAATTTGACACAAAGAGAGATATACAGGCTTCTCTAGATGGCTTCTCAAAATGGATGGGCTTTGTCAAGCTTTTTCTGACTGAGAGAATCAATCCTGATCTTTCCAAAAACTCCCAACCATTTACACGATGAATTCATGCCCTTTATAACATTTCCAATAGAGCCCCTTCCTCCCAAAAGACAAAAACTTTAAATGCACTAGTGCTTTCACCATGATTCTTTCATGATTCACAAAATCAGATCTACAAAAGTCTCCAGGTGCTCGAGGGAAAATCTCTTCGATTTCTTCCCGCATTCAACTCCTTTCTTAGGAAAAACACCTCCATCCATTCACCAACCACTTCCACCCCATATCAATCAAATCTGGCCCCTTGCGTGCTCAGGAGAAGAAAAATGGAAAACCAGATCGAGGCCCGAGAGTCAAACTATTTTAATGGCGAAAGACACTCCAGATCTCCTCCACCAAACTCTAGATATCAAAATTAACTCGCTCCTCTTTGGCATGTAGAAAATAATAAGAAATCATGAAGACTCACACTCCCAGAGTTTTATAGAAAAAATGGGGGAAAATCAGATTTAGACACTCAAGCACCATTGATCTTTGATTTTGAATGTGGGTCATCCACGTGGAAGATGCAAAAATAGGCTCTGGGGGATTCCTTTGACCTTTTTGACCCTTTTGAAAAAATGGAAAAATTTCCCATTTTTCCCCACACCTCTCGCTTCTAAAATGGGCCTAACACGTGTCCTGAGGTGGGCCCCAAAAGAAACATGGAGAAATTCTACCATTTGACTCTCTTTGGAAAAAGAAAATTTTCCAAGTTTTCCCCACAACTCCACCCTTGAGAAATACTTTTGACACATGTCCCAATGTGGGTCCCAATGGAACTACGCTTCCCCTTTTACTTTTAACTCTTTTTTCAAAAGGGAAAATTTTCCAATTTTCCTCCAGGGTCCCGCACCTCCGCACCGCACCGTTGACCGGGAAAACATTGACTATTTCCCATCGAAGCTCATGGCCATTTTTTATATTTTAACCTTTATGAAGCAAAGAGGAAAAAAGTTTGAATTTCCTCCGATGGTCCACCTCCCCACCCCCTATGACTTTTCAAATTGCCACGTGTCACCACGGCGCACCTTGAGTGGTCCCAAAAATTTGATACCTTGAATGAGTGTGGGCTCGCCACGTGTCCTACTCCGGTAAAATTTGTTTGAAGGCTTGAAGCTCAATGGAAGGCACGTGTCATGCTCCGAGGTAGTCTCCTTTGTCATTGAAAAGTCTAAGTAAAATGAAAAGTGAGTGGAGGCCTCCACGTGTCAGCTTGGTGCTTCTTTAGAATGAAACTCAAGGGCCGGTTCCCAAACATGTGCGGTTCCTCCACATGTCTCCATGGCGCTTCTCTTCAAGATGGTGCTCAAAGTGGAGACCCTGAATGAGCGTGATCTCACCACGTGTCCCATTCCACCAAAATACATCCATTTGCATAAAAATTTGTCTAAGTCTTGGCCAAGCAGAAGAATCCTCCACGTGTCCTCCCGGTTCTACTCTAAGGAAAGCCCAAAAGCAGATCTTCAAATGAGCACCATTCCTCCACATGTCCTGACTTCCCGAAAACCTTTTGAAATTTGTCTAAGTATGGGAAACCCAACGGAAGCCTCCACGTGTCTCTTTCCTACCAACCCTCCACGTGTCCTCCCGGTGCTACTTCAAAGCCAAACCAAAAAGTTGATTCTCAAACGAGCGTCGTTCCTCCACATGGACACATTTTAAATTTAGGATTTTCATGGAATTTCTAAAGTATTAAGTTGATCCACATCCAACCAAGAGGTGCCACATTTCCTGTCAATCGACTGAATGATGTAAATTTGACTAGGAGAAACACCCATCAAACCGTAAAACATAGAAAAACATCCATTCGAGCTAGAAAATGAGGTTTTCTTCAAGGATAGAGAATTTAGACTATTGTAAGGCTCAAACACGATCCTTAGGGACACATCAACTCATTTCTCCTTGAGTATTTAGGGAAAAATGGAAAGGACAACAAATATTGACTATGGAAAATGGAGGAAATGGGAAAACACAAGTTTTGAAGGAATCAAGAATGTGAGACTCAAAATAAAGAGCTTTAGGGTAGAGGCCATCAACAAGGTCCCAATTCCAAGAACCAAGAAAGGAATTCAGTCCTTCTTTTGGCATAAATTTCTTCGAAGGTTCATATCAAACTTTATCGAGTTGACCATTCCAATTACTTCCATTCTAAAGAAGGATCAGGTTATTAAATGGGAGGAGGATGCCATTCAATATTTCAGTGGGATCAAGGAGGAATTAAAGAATGCCCCTATTTTCATAGCTCCATATTATAAGAATCCTTTCGCAACTATTTTCTTTTGCTTGAAAAACTATTGCTTCTACATCTGTTGTAGTAAAGATGATGAAGGGGCCGAGAGAGGCCAATTTCCTTTTTCTATAAGGCGTTGTAGGGGGCTAAGTTGAAATACACTATTATAGAGAAACAAGCATTTTCCTTGGTGAAAGCAAAAAAATTTTAGGCCTTACATTCTGAGTTACAAAATTTTTGTTTATGTTCCCCACACCATGGTCAAAGACATCTTATCGAGATGGAGGTCTTAAGAAAAGATGGAGATGTGTGAACAAGTTGTAAGAATATGACATGGATATCCAAAAAATTAACTTGGTGAGAGGTTTGGGCTTGGATAAACTTATGGCTGAGAGAAACTTGCAAACTATAGAGGTAAATGAGATAGAACAAGGTAGGATAAATGTCTTTGAAAAATTGATGAGTTATGAGTGGTACAAGGATGCAATTTTTTATCTTAGAGATTTATACTACCCTAAATATTTGAGTAAGAACCAAAAAGAGCCCTTAAGTTGGATTCCCAAAAATATTTCATTACTAACTATGGGTTAGCTTGGAAGAACCCCGAGTGAGTTCTCTTAAGGTGCATAATCAAGATGAAGCCCCAAGATAATTGTTGATCTCCATGGAGGAGTTTGTGGGGGTATTTTTATGGAAAATTCATAGCACACAAGATCCTCGAAGGCTTGTTATTGTTGGCTAAATCTCTTCTAGGATACAACTCTTTTTGTTAGAATATGTGAGAGTTGTCGGCACTTCTCTAGAAGACTAAAGCTTGTGTTCCTTCTTCCTTTGCTACTGTATCAATTGAAGCCCCATTCAAGCAATGGGGAATGTATTTCATTGGTGAGATTTCACACCCTTCAAGTGCTAGCCATAACTGGATTCCTTTAGCCACTTATTACTTCACCAAGTGGGTGGAAACAATCCCACCAAGAGAGAAACACCAAATTGTCATGGACTTCATGTTGAACTATATCATCTCGCAGGTTTGGGGTGTTAGTTAAAGTTGTTGCTGACAATGCCATGAGATTAAAAGCTAAATGCTTGGTGGTAATGTGTAAATAATATGGAATCAATTTTACATATGATTGTAATTATAATCCCCAAGGAAATGGACAAGCTAAGTCCAGTAATAAAAATTTGTTGAAGATTATCAAAAGAACCTTGGAGCTGAACAAGAGAAAATGGGGTGAGCAGTTGAAGTTTGTTATCTGGGCTGACTAAATTACTGTTAAAAGAGCCACTGGAAAGAGTCCATTTGAGTTGGTGTATAGGACTCAGGGACCTCTCACGCCCGCATATGCAATTATCCTCATATCAGTTCATGCAACAACTGGAAGATCAAGAAGTAAGTCCATATGATGCCTGCATTAACCAGATTGTTGAACTTGATAAAGAAAGGAGGGAATCTCACCAAAGGCATGTAAACCTCTAATAAAAGCTAAAGAAGTTGTTTGAAAAGAAGGTCACTCCTAGAGCTTTCAATGTTGGAGATCTTTTGCTGTTATGGGATAGCAGACATGAAGATAAGGGCAAGCATGGAAAATTTTATGCATTATGGATGGGCCCTTACTCCATTGATATTAGAATTGGTGAACATACCTTCTTCTTGAAGGACTTGGATGGGGAACTTCTTGGGTGCCTATTAATGGCAGGAATTTGAAGCATTTCTTGGATTGATTCCTTAATCAAGGTGAACATATTTTGTATAGTGTATATCTCATGGTTTGTTTCTTGTCTTTTGTATTTTTACTCGTTCTAGTCCTTGGTGACTGTTTTTACTAGTTTCTCTACTCTACAAACTAAATCCTTTTCCTAATGGATATTTTTGGCACTTGGTCTACCTTTGTTCTTGTGGCACTCGCAGGGAGTGCCCATCCCCGAGTCGGAGCCAATGTTGGTGCTCAAAATAGTCTCGCCCCATTTTTCCATTGAAAATCTATCAATTTATGGCCTCTGCCATATTTTATCTCCTCTGTTGTGCCTGAGAAGTCCCTGCCTTCCTTTTGTTTCCGTAATTAACTGGTTCTTGGGCCGAGGATCACGTATGGATCCATATTTGTTTCCTTGTTTCTCTATTTATCTGGAAAGGGTCTAGTAATTTTGGTCTCCCATTCTCTGTTCATCTAAAACTTGGGCTCTCCCATTCTTTTCACCATCCATAGTCAAGATTTGTTTTCCTTGTCATTTTTTCCCTAAATACTTGAAGAAAAATAAATGGATGTAGCTCGAAGGAATGTATTTGAGCCTTGTAACATTTCTAAATTCTCCATCCTTGGAGAAAATTTCATCTTTGGGCTCAAATGGTTGTTTTTTCTACATTTTATAGTTTGACGGGTGTTTCTCCTGGTCAAATTTACATCCTTGTATCAATAGGAAAAGTGACCTCTTTTGGTTGGATGCGGCTTGATGGGGTAATTCAAAAATTTTATGAATCACCTAAACTTGAAAACCTGTCTATGTGGAAGAACGACACTCATTTGAAGATTTTATTTTTTGTTTGGCTTTAGAGTTGCATCGGAGGACACGTGAAGGTTTCCACTACTTTTCCCATACTTGGAAAAACTGTTTGTGTAGCCAGCACTATTTGGCAGGACAGGGACATGTGGTGAGCCCACCCATGTTTGAGGACCGACCCTTGAGTTTTGTTTTAAAGAAGCACCAGGAGGACATTTGGAGGCCTCCACTCACTTTGCATTTTGCTTGAAATTTTCAATGGCCAATGGAGATTTCCTCGACCCTGACACATGGTGCCTTCCATTGAGATTTAATCCTTCAAACAAATTTTTCCGGGCCAGGACACGTGGTGAGCTCACTCTCATTCAAGGTCTTGGTTTTTGGTACCATCTCAAGATGCACTCTTATGAAACGTGACATTTGGAAAGTTAAAACGCAAGGGAGAGGACCATCGGGAAAATTAGATTTTGTGTTCTTAAGGATTAAAGTATCAAAATGGCCCACAAGCATGAAAAAAGGGAGGTTAAGGTTGGCTTTGAAAATTCAAAGGGGTGGGGAAGCAAACCGTCAAAGGAAACTTAAATTTTTGCCTCTTGCCATCAAAAGGATTAAAACATCAAAAGGGCCCACAGGCCCGACAGAGAATAGTCAAAAAATTTCCATAGTCAATGGCAGAGGTGCGGACCTTCGAGGGAAATTTAAAAAAATTTCCTTTTGTGGAAAAAGGAGTTAAAAGTGAAAATGCAAGCATGGTTGCACTAGGACCCACATCATATACTAGAAGCGGAAGGGTGGAGCTGCGGGGGAAACTTGGAAAATTTTCCCTTTTCCAAAAAGAGGTGAAATAGTAGAATTTGGCCACGGTTCCTTTGGGACCCACCTTAGGACACGTGTCAGGCTCATTTTTCAAGGGCGGAGGTATGGCATAAAATGTGAAAAATTTACATTTTTCCAAAAGTTTTAAAAGGAAAAAAGGAACTGTAGGCCTATTTTAAAGTGGATCTCCCATGTGGATGGTCTAAATTCAAAATAGAAATCAACAACAAATAAGGTCTATATCTAATTTTTCTACCATTTTCACTCAAGAGCTCCTAGGGATGCATATTCTTATGGTTTTTATCATTTATTGGAGTCTCCTGCACGCTAAATGAAGAGGAACATTAATCTGTAGCTGGTTTGGTGGGGAAGGTCTGTAAACATCTCTCACCATTAAATATGCAATCTAACTATCGGATTCAACCTGATTTTTCTTTCCTTGGCATGCGAAAGACCTGTTGATATCTCGGTTTAGTGAGGAAAATCCAGGGATGTTTTTTACCATTAAGATGAGATCTGACCTTTGGGCTCGATCTAATTTTCCATTTTTCCTTCCCGGGCATGTATGGAACCAAATTTGATAGATTAGGGGTGGAAGTGGTTAGAAAGTAAAAGGAAGATTTATCTACCAAAAGGAGTTAAATGTTGGAGATATTCAAAGAGATTTGCCCTCGAGAACCCGACACCTTTTACAGATCTAATTCTGGGAATCACAATAGGGATCATGGCGAGCACTGGTGCACTCAATGTTTGGGTTTTTAGGGGGAAAATTTGTTGTAAAATGTTATAAATGGAAAGATTTTTTCCATGAAAAGGGTTGGAAGGTTGGAGTGTTAGAGGTCAGAACTGATTTTCTAAGAGAAAATCTTGATAGAACCTGTCCTTCCGAGAAACTATCTGAAGAAAGTTATTTATCTCCTTTGTGTTAAATTTTATCATTTCAAGGTGGTTGTGAGTGTACAGGGTATTGAAAAGCTCTGAGATTGTTTGAGAAACTTTCCCCTATTGATAAATTTAATCAAACTTGAGTTAATATATGTTATTTTTGGGCAAAATTTGTGTTTGCTTTGTTTCGAATGTCTCGTAAGTAGTTTTTCTTTTTCTTGTTACATTCTTACATTGAAATCATGTGAATCACACAAGATCTTACCCTTTTGATAGTTTTTGGCATTTGTAATTTCATTTATCGAAGAGATTTCATTTAATAGTGAAATAAATAAATTTAAAATCACCGTGACTCTAGCATGATTATAAAATTGTTTGTTAGCATTTGAGGGTATCTTAGGCGTGATGAAACAGAGATTAATAATGTTCATTATGTTTTCCAATTTAAGCCTTCATTTTTATCCTTTAAGTTTGTGTGAAAATTGCTAATCTAGGCCTCCATTGAAGCACATGTTTTGGTTAAAGGGACATCCTAGCTACTCTGAAGCATTTTTTTGTTTGAGCTCTCCATTTTTGTAAAAATTCTCAAAGATTTGGTATAATCAACTTTATCCTACTTCACCTCCCACCAAAATCATTCAAAAACAATTAATCTTACCCATACTACCCTGTTTGTCATGTGTGTATACAGATGCACAATTTCTATTACCAAAACATGTAGAAACACTTAGGTTTTCATTGTCTTTAGTGGCTTGAACCTTTCTTAGAAGATATCTCCATTATCTAGAGTGACAACTTGTGAGAGTTAGGTTTTGTTATATTGATCATATTTTCTTCAATATCTTCTTAAACACTTCACAAAGAAGGGAATCCCCATCTCCTCCATAAACGACATGATAGAAAAGGTTCCTCTCACCTGTTGAAAGGCATAGCCATAAATTAGTGAGGATAGATCAAATCCTCTTCATGGTGCTATCGATTTCTCCACATCCGAGTGACAGTGGGCAGCTTAAATCCCATCCCCAGCTACAAAATGAATCACTATGATATATTTGTCTCTAAACTTCCTACCAAAAATGTGATGATGCTCGAATTTGAAGGATAATCAATTTGGGTACCAACACCGTGTTCAAATAATCCCTAGCAATGGCATCATTCTCGTTTTTTTCCACACAAATAGGTCCCGATGTGTAAATAATTCCCATAAATGGTGCCAATTTGGTGTTGGTATCCAAAATGATTCTCCTTTGCAAGCTGAGCATCATCATAGATTTAACAAGAAGCTTAGAGATTGATAAATCATCATGTATTTTGTTTTATAGCCGGGGAGGTGATTTAGGCTGGCTCTTTATCACTCGGATACTAGAGAAATGGATAACACATTTAAAAGGATTTGATCTATCCTTACTACTTTAGGTTGTGCCTTTAAATCAAGGTGAGAGGACCCATTTTGTAACCTCTATTGGTGAAGGGGAATGAAGATATCCTTCTTTGTAGAAATTTTAAAGGAAACCTTGAGAAAATATGATCAATGCACCATAATTTAACTCTCAAAAGTTGTCACTTTTAAAGAATGGTGATATTTTCTAAACAAGCTTAAGGTTACTAAAGACATGATGGAATCATGATTTCTTCTGCATATTTTGGTAGTAGAATTTATTCATTTGTGGACATACAAGGAAAATAGGGGTAGTTCATGTAGGATTCATTGTTTTTGAATAATTTTTGGTGGGAGATTAAGCAGATAAAAAAAAATTTCCATATGTTTGAGAACCTTAACAACAAGTGGAAAACTAAATGACGAATGATTTAGAATAGCTAAAATATTCCTTCAACCAGAAGGTGTGCATCAATGGAGGCCTAGATTTGCACGGTTTCACACAATCTCCAAGAATTTGACACGAAGGCTCAAGTTTAAAAGGCTCAATTAAGCATTATCAATCTTTGGTTCATCACGTCTAAGATACACTCAAAGAATTACAAACAACCTTTCTCAACAAATGAGAGTAAATTGATTTTAAATTATTTATTTCATTACCAGATGAAGGCTCTTGTCATAATGAAATTACAAATGCCACTAAACCATCAAAGGGATGAGATCTTGTGTGATCTAGAGAGATTATAATATAAAATTGCAATAGGAGAAAGAAATAATATTTGCGGACATTTTGAAATAAAGAAAACACAAATTTTCCAAAGATTAACACAAATTAATTCGATGTTGATTAGATTCATTAGCAAGGGAAATTTTCTTGAACAATCTCAGAGCTTGTCAATGGTTGTACACTTGCAACCAACTTGACATGATCAAATCTAAAACATAAGAGATTAACAGTTTCTTAGATGGTCTCTCAGGAAGATGGGATTTCTCAAATTTTCTCGTAAGAATTCAACCCCAACCATTTACAAGAGTATTCTCATTGCATTTATATAATTCACTCACTCACTCATCCCAAATTTCCCCCAAAAAGAAGAATATTCAAGGAATCCTTTGCTTGTTACCAATTTGTCTCAGAAAGTGATGTTTAAAAAATTTACACCCAAAGTGTTAGGTGGAAAAATCATGAACTGATCATGTTTTTTAGACCTTCAACCATGACCAAGATGTCACTCCATATCCTTTTAACAGTCCTTCTAATCATTCTTTTATTTTTTCATGTGAGAAATTCCCATTTTAATCATTTTCAGGTGGCTCTGTATAGTTGGATATGACAAGCAATCCTTTTTGCCCTTAAGGAAACACCTTGAGAAATGAGTTCCCTCACATGGATGCCTACATTTGTGCCTCTCAGAAATGAATATCCATGTATGGATTATTCCACATACCTATGCTGCAAGTCCAAGTTGGCCAAGTGCAAAGAGGAATCAGTGGAAGCCTCCACATGTTTCCTTGGCACAACTGCAAAGGTGAAGTACAGAGGCAAGTTCCCAAACAAGTGCAGGCCTTCCACGTGTCCTAGGCCCAAGAAAATTTCCTTTTGGCCTTTGAAAATTTCTTAGTACAAAAAGGAGCCAGCGGAAGCCTCCATGTGTTTCCTTGGTGCACTTTTTATATGGTGCCCAAAAGTGGAGACCCTAAACAAGCGCGGGTTCACCACGTGTCTCAATCCAAAAAAGTTGTTGAAAGAATTTTAAGGACCAGCAGAAGGCACCACATGCTTAGGGTCCGAGAAAGTTTCATTTGCCACTGAAAAATTATAAATATGGGTAGGATCCAGTGGAAATCTCCACATGTCCCTTTTGCACTTCTTCAAAAGTAAAGTATAGGGGAAGGTCCCCAAACAGGCGTGGGCCCTCCATGAGTCCCAGGCCTTAAGAAAATTTTGAAAAGTTTAAGTATAGAGAGGAGCTAATGGAAGCATCCACATGTCTCCTTGGTACAACTACTATGGTAGGACCTAGAGGTAGATCATCAAATGAGCATCGGCCCTCCATGTGTCCAAGATTTGAGTTAAAGTGGGCCTTAGAGTTTCAAAAGGCCCTTGCGACCCGCCTTTCTACTTCTAACTTTTTATGTGGGCCCCAGCGGAGTTGCGGGTTATTTCATAACTTTGCTCCCTCGTATAAAGAGGTAAAAAACTTCAAAATATTTTTCCAACCAGCTTTGCCTCTTGTAACTTGAAAAAATGCTACTTGTCCTTCTTTAGGGTCAAAGTAAGACTTTTTCTCTACCGCTTCATATTTGCTGAATAGCGAATTAGAGACTATCAGGGCCACGGGGCCAATTTGGTATGTTTTAAAAATGTGACCAAAGTGGCAAATTTCACCAAAAATACCCGCCGGGCTGCAACCAATTAAAAATGAACACATATACACCTTTGGGGAAAAAAGAGAAATTCGCTCTGCCTTTATAAATTTGACCGGCCAATCAGAACTCAACGGGGCCGCGGGGTCAAATTGATCTTTTTGCAAACATAGAAAAAAGTTACAAGTTATAAAATAGACCTAATGTGCCTCATCCAATCAAAAGAGACCATGTAGCTGAAGATGTTGAGATATAATTTGATGGGGAAAACACACCCGTCAAACTATAAAATGTAGGGAAATCACCATTTGTGCCCAGAATTGAATTTTTCTTTAAGGACAAAGAATTTGGAAATGATACAAGGCCCAAATGTGATCCATGACCATGGAGAAGGATCTTCAACAACATACAAATGAAGAAAACCTTTCACGCATCCATTTGGGAAATAGAAAATACGACAGAGCTCATAGATTGAAGAATTTCAAGGGAAAACTAGGGCACGATCAAATTGAGCATCAACAGAATGAATCAACACACCTTTTTTCACTACCCAAGATTTCTAGGCACCTAAACATTCCCATTTTTTTTTTTTCGCATACGTGAAATGGAATATTTTTGGGCAATGAAACCCTGTGTTTCCCATGGGAAATTGTTTTGAAATTAAAAATATCAAATTGACAATCGCGTGAAGCTAAAATTACAGAGGAGTACTATTGGGAAAAAATCCATATCGAAAAATGTTCGTTTCATTGCAAACTGACCACAAGAGACCAAATTTACAAAAATAGTAAGCCTTCCTACATAGGTGGTTACTATTTTGGGTAATTCCTCACCAAAAGTAGTTGTGATGAAGACAATGTGCATTGAGGAAGAAAACAAGGTCAAATTGATTGGTCAGTCCAGAAAGAAACAAAAATCATCACTTACTAAAAATATTTAGTTCCCTATATGGGTAATCGCCATAAATAGCAAGTCATTCCAGAAAGATCAATCAAGGACAGAGTGGTGTGCAAAAAGGCGGTGATACAAACAGATCTCATCGGTGCGGTTAGATCAGGACAAAAAATCACTACTTGCTTAAAATAGTAAGTTTTCTTGCAAGAACTTACTTCAAATAGTAAGTCATTCCAAAATAATTTTTCATAGAAGGAGTGCATAGAGGAGTAGCAATTCAAGTCAACGTCATCAGTTGGGGACCAATGATGTAGAATCTTGACACTTTCCAAAAATAGTTTCCCTTTTCAAATATAGTAAGTGTCAAGGAATCATGTAATTCAAATTCGATGGGTGAATTTGGCACAAGATCTATGATCGAATATGTCGAGGTATTGGTGACAGTGAGTTCTTTTATAATGTATCTCAATAGTGTCTTTTGATACTAATTTCACCACTTATGTTTCTATGTGTATAATGTGTGAGGTGCGATCTGCTCCATCAAACTCACAATGGTTTGTTTCATCAAGATTTCCAAATTAGTATGGCATTGTGGTAGTGTTTTAGGGTGCAATGATGGAATTAGTTTCAAGTATTCAATTTTTTCATAGGGGATCTCCATGAGTGACACTCATGGTCACTAAAGGATTCATGCAATAGTCGGGAAAATTTTAAGCAACACCTAAAAGAAACTTATAGAAATAGTGGTGAATATACATGTAGCGATTCTGTGGTTTTGGAAAATATGCCTCAGAACAAGTTTAGTGGTTTTGGTGAATGTTCCTTTAACCCATTTCATGCTTTTGGAAAAAATGGTAAAAAATATTAAAAATTATGGAAATTTAATGGTAAACCTCTTGTAGACTTATTTGGTGAGTACCCTCTGTTGAATTTGACTATAATGAGGCCCAAAAATTTTCATTTCTTTTGCATGCCTTACCTTTACGCTCAAGTTCTTGGAATGTGTGACACTTGGCCACTCAGAGGAACAGGAAAATGACACGTGGTATCTTCTGATTACTCACTTCCACTCTGCCTTGCCTCACTAACATCGTGGACCCGAAACTTTATTAAATAGGTTCATTCCATGCGCTTGGAGTCCGGGGAATTCCTTTGACTTGGGGAGGCCCAAAATCCTACCATGTGTCTGTCTCATGGGTAGAGAAGGCTTAATAACTTTAATAATAATAATAAAAAACTTATATTTAATAATCAAGGATACACCATTAGTTGCTATAAAAAAATTTATGTCGGTATGTGCGGGAGTAAGAACATGTGTTTTAACAAGGCCATGATATGGAAAATACTTCTGAAGCTATTGTCTTTTGATAAAAAATGAAAAATAGTATGGGAGCATAATTACTATATCTTAAGTTAAAAATCACATGTATTTACAGGGATGTAATTCTCATCGTTAATCACAAAAACAATGGCATATCATTTAATAATTGATCATTGACTTGAATAAAGATGCCAAATGGTCATATTCGAATGCAAAGTTAGTGTTACATCCATGGAAATAGGGATAAAGATGAGTGTCGAGTATGCCTTTGCATGCGACTATGGAAAGCAATAGAATTAAGAAATTCTAAAAACATCCCAAAAACACACGGACCGAAAATCATGCCACTAAAAGAGAAAAATTAGTTTCCAATAGATAATAATCGTGCCTTAAATATAGAACTTTCCATTTTTGGGTTCTTGTATTTTAAAAGATAGACCATAAAAATAAAAATAAGAAAATTCACTACAAATCTGTAAGTTTTTTTAGGAAAAAAATCATCCTATGATGAAAGGTGATGGCACAATTATAACAGATGCTAGTTGTGTTTATATATTATAGAAACCACAACCAATACCCTTTCTTTAAATGAAAACAAAGGATACGAATATTTCCAGAAAACACTTTTCCTAAACACAAGAACTCTCACACCGCAATATAACTAAATAAGAATATCCTTTTCCTTGTAGAAATACACTTTGGTACATTGCGTGGGGCATCCTTGAAATTTCTTTCCAAGACCAAGCATTGCCTCTCCTCCTTTAAAACTCAAGCTCGAGCTCAAACAAAATTATTTCCTTTAAACGGTCCCCATCTATAATTGGTGCCGCAAGTAGCACCCTCTCTTCGAGATACAACAAACCTTGGTATATAGTAAGGGAAATGGTCTCTTCCATATCTTACAGGTACCAACATAAAATGCATAGTAGCATAATCTTGAGTGTTATAAATTATCACACCCAACATAGGTTCATATGACATTAAGAAGACAAAATTATTACTGAGGACAATGGGTCCATAGAAGAAACAATCTCTCAATTGTGCCACAATCCTCCAAGTCCCCATAGAAGAATCTTAAATTTCTATAGTACCATTGCTTGTATTAACTTGAGATTTATTAGCTCCTTCTTGAACCACTTTTTACCCCATGTTGTCATTTGTAACTAGAATTCCCTACACATAAATATAAAAGTTCCATTTATTAGTTGATAACATTTGGGGAAGCTTGAAGGAGGTTGTAGCCTTCAAAGGGATTACACACCCTTGAAATGTTACTCGATTCACTTGAACAAAATAAGATTATCCCTCGATGTTAATCTTCAAACTCTACTACATCAAAGCATGATAACCATGAAAAGTTGATAATTTCCCATGTTCTACTTTAACATTTGTATCTCAGCGAATGATGACCACTATCATGATTTAAAAGTATCCACGATGTTTGTTCCTTGTTTCGCTATAACGTCTAAAGAATTTGGTGGAAGACATGAGTGCTTTCCATTCCTTAGAAACTAGAGATAACATACATATGGATTCTAATAGAAGTGAAAGAAATATGTTTTCCCAAACATCTTGAGGCATTGAATGATCTCACATAACACAATTTCCATGTTGCTCCTCATTCTTTGACATTAAATCATCATCCATTTCAAGGATTTCTCTTTCTTATTTTCTCGGTGATAGCTGAAAAGAAAGGGAAAATAAATTTCAATGGTGATTAATGATGCTAAATGGAAACACACAAAAAGAACACAATACGAGCAATGGGTTCACAGGTTGTAGGTTAAATGGTCAGGAAAGGTTTCAATGCTTACATTGGAAATAACCTAGAATGAAGAAAACATTCTGGTGTTTCAAGAAGGAGAAGAAAAATCAAAAGGTGTGACATTGTAGCAATGCAAGAGTATCCACAAGAACAAGTGTTGACAAGGAAAAATATATTTTTTGAAACATAAAAAAGAGTATCCATAAGATTATCTCATATATTTTTTTGAAACATAAACATTACATTACATAAATAATACATATAATAACATAGGCATAGAAAAAAAGCTATAATCCCTTAGCCTATAATTGTATTATAACATAAATATTACATATCATAATATATTTCTCGACCATGTGCAACTTTCTTTACTTCATCAAGATCGATATTCTCTTCCGAGTTTCGGCTTAGGGTTAGTATCAAAACACATTATTTATCAATGATAGCTCTACAAATTTTTGTTAAATCTTGTCGAGTTTTAGTAACCTCAAAAGATCATTAAAGACTTACAAGGATGGAATACACCATTTTGACTTGACTTTCCATCTCGGGGGTGTCCGCCGGGATTGATTTCCATAAATTTCCATATCCACATCATTTATAGCAGCATGTGGAGAATCCATTGGTTCCGGGTATGAGGATTCTGGATAAACAACAAAGAATTCTAGTAATACTTCGGGAATCGATTGCTTAGACAAGGAATATGGTTGGATCTCACGAATAAGTTCACAGAGAATGAAGGGGAACAATGGTACCATTTTACTTGCCAAGAGAGAGTGGGGTGAAAGCACCATCAGGAGGAGAACTAGAAGCAGAGAGGGAAAAGGATTTCCCAATAGTAACCTTGTCTGAGTTTGTATCAGAACTAAAGAAACCACGACGTATTTATGGCTTGATCATCGGTTCGATGAGATCAATTTTTTCCCCATGATTTTGTAAATTTAATCAAGTGTCGAAAACTGACCCATGGGCCTTAAATTTTATAATTGCAGAGCGAGTTCTTCGATCGACCTTTACACGTGTCAACCAAACCTAGTTATAGATTGATGATTAATATTAAATGCAAATCGTGGCAAAAAATTTGCAATTAAACCAACGTCACTATCCCACATGCCTTTTTTTTTTTTCCTTTTAAACATCCTTGTATCATGATAGTGATGCCCGTGAGAAATTATCAATAGCATCAGCCCTTAACTCGAGTTTTAATTGAAATTAATTACAATTTACCTATTCATAACACAAAAAGTTTGTCGCATGAGAATTAATCATTACTCTCGTAGTTAATAAATGTCTTATCAATTTTAATTCTTAGTGATGTTATATTTTCTAGTGTCAAGGTCAAGGAAACGAGATATTTAATAAATATGGGAAAAAAATTATTTCATAAAAGAGGAATATTTAATAAATATGTATATTAAAAAGTTACTAAGCTTTATGAAAAGGGCACTTTCCTATAAAATATATTGAAATGGCCATCATTGCATTCAAAGGATCAAATTTGAAGGGCTCCTCATAGTTTAATTTAACTAGCTAGGTTAAGCTTTACCCATCATAAATGAGGTTTTAGAAAACACATTACTCTTCAACATAGATAAATGAAAACATTAATTTTCTTTCAATATAAATCTGATTAATTTGAATAAAATAAATATAAAAAAGGTAAAAATTATTAAATATATAAAATCTAATAATAATTTTGAAAACACTATATAAATATGAAAACCTATATTTCATCGAATGACATCGACAATTCTGAATTAAATACGAAGGGGTTTAAATATATGTTGTCACCAATATTTTCAAGCATGTGCGGGGCCTTGTTTTTGTCCTATTTATTGTGGGTCGTTTTTTCATTTTCTTATTTTTTATCGGTGACCACCTATGAATTCCCCGCAAGTTCCTATGTGTTTTATTTATTTTGTAGTAAAAGGGAAATGGCTTTCGGTTGTCTATATCCAATAATCATCTATGAAGGATCTTCTAAATTGGTAATGATAACGATCCTGGAGGAAAATAATTTCATTTTAGGGAGAAATATTTATTTCGGGATGGATGGATGGTGTAGGGTTAATAGAATTGTGTCCCCATTGTTTTGGAAACTCTTCGATAATTGAGACATCAAAGCTTGATGAGGTCAACCTTTCTCTCTGCTAGGCTCGTCATCTTTCTATAGAAATTTGGTTACGAAATGCAATAGTGTAATGTTGCATTCTAGGAAGCAAGGGAGGAGGAAAAGTTTTGGGATGGTGTGGATTTGAGAATCTTCGTGGAATTGGAACATCGTCATGAGGAGATAATGGCCTTGACAGAGAAGATGGCAATGTTCATCTTGACAAGAATGCTAGAAGGACGTGCTTCAAACTCCCTAATTTGGCTTCCCTCAATTCTCCCATCGAGCCGTGCCACTTTGGTGGATGGAAATCAGAAACTACAGGGGAATCTTATAATCATCTTTGCACAATTGGGCCAATGAAATTTTTGTTTGGGACTATGAGGAGGAAGTGGTTAAGACGAAGGGATCTCCAAACAGTACTTTTGTCTATCTTTTGATTTGGGGATTAATCCTAGATCTACATGTTAGTACCCAAAATTAATCTCCTTCAAATGCCGAGCAACATCATGGATTTAACAAGACACTCAGAGGCAGATAGATGATTATGTATGTCATTTTGCAGCCGGGAAGCAATCTATCTGACTTTTTAGCACTCAAGCTTTGAAAGGAGTGGGTAGCACCTTAAGAGGATTTGATCTATCCTCACTATTTTAGGTTATGCCTTTCAACCAAGGTAAGAGAACCCTTTTATAACTTGTTGTTTATGGAGGAGATGGAGATGTCCTTCCTAATGAAGTTGTTAAGGAGACCTTGAAGAAAATATGATCAATGCAACAAAATATAACTCTCACGAGTTGTCACTCTAGATAGTGGAGATATTTTCTAGGAAAGGTTCAGGCTACTAAAGACATTTGGAATCCTGATTGTTTCTGTATGTTTTGGTAATAAAATTTATGCATTTGTATACACACATGACAAACAGGGGTAGTATGGGTAGGATTATTTATTTTTAAATAAGTTTTGGTGGGAGGTGAGGCAGAATAAACTTGATTTGCCAAATCTCTGAGAACTCTTACAAAATGGAAAGTCTAGATAACAAAATGCTTTAGAATAGCTAAAATGTTCCTTTAACCAGAATATGTACTTCAATGGAGGCCCAAATTAGAAAATTTTCACACAATATATGAGATTTGAACATGAAGGATTGAGTTAGAAGACCCAATTAAACATATAAATCTAAGATCAATCACGCCCGAGGAACACCTGAGGGATTACAAACAATATCTCACAACAAATGAAAGAAAAGTGATTTTAAATCATTTATTTCACTCCCAGATGAAAGCTCTTCATAGAAATGAGATTGTAGATGCCACTAAACTATCACAAGGATTGAT
Source organism: Taxus wallichiana var. yunnanensis (assembly GCA_018340775.1). Lineage (NCBI taxonomy): Eukaryota > Viridiplantae > Streptophyta > Pinopsida > Cupressales > Taxaceae > Taxus > Taxus wallichiana. Next base: position 870,770,676 of record CM031237.1, on the reverse strand, counting down.
ACCTATGTGATTAAGATAGATTTTGATACAAGATTACAATAGGAACAAGAAAAACTATTTACGAGACATTCAAAAATGAAACAAACACATTTTTCTCAAGATCAACACAAGAATAACTTGAGTTTGATTAAATTTATCAACAAGGGAAAGTTTCTAGAACAATCTTAGAGCTTTTCAATGGTTGTACACTTGCAACCACCTTGACATGATCAAACTTAATACAAAAGAGATATACAGGCTTCTCAAAAGACAGGCTTTGTCAAATTTTCCTCTTGGGAATTTTCTTCAACCTCTAACACTCTAACCTCCAACCATTTACATGATTTTTTTCCATTTATAACATTTACAACAGAGCCCATTTTCCCCAAAAATAATGACATTGAGTGTTACTAGTGCTCACCATGATCACGATCGCAATTCCAATAATCAGATCTGAAAAATGTTGTCAGTGCTCATGGGGTAGATCTCTTCGAAAATCTCAAAGATTCAACTCCTTCATCTCATAGAAAACTCATCCTTCAATTAGTCAACCACTTCCACCCCTAATCTATCAAATCTTGTTCCTTAGCGAGCTTGGGAGAAGAAAAATGGAAAATCGATAGATCCCAAAAGTCGAGACCATTTTAATGGTGAAAGATGTCGCCAAATCTATCCCACCAAACTTAGATATCAAAATTAACTCCCTCTCTATTTGGCATGTAGGAAATACCAAGAAATCATGAAGACTCACACTTCCAGGCGTGTTTCAAAAAAATGGGGGAAAATCGATTCTTAATCATAGTTACCATTGATCTTTACTTTGAATTTGGGTCGTCCACGTGGGAGATCTAATTCTAGAAAAGGCTTGTGGGTTCCCTTTTTCCTTTTAAAACTTTTGAAAAATTTAAAATTTTCACATTTTTCTCCGCACCTCCGCCCTTGAGAAATGAACTTGACACATGTCCTAAGGTGGGTCCTAAAGGAAACGTGGCCAAATTCTGAAATTTCACATCTTTTTTGGAAAAGGGAAAATTTTCCAAATTTCCCCCGCAGCTCTGCCCTTGAAAAATGGGCCTGACACGTGTCCTAGTGTGGGTCCCAGCGGAACCACGCTTCCTTTTTCAATTTTAACTCTTTTCTTCCAAAAGGAATTTTTTCCAAATTTCCCCGAGATTCTGCAGCTCCCCATTAACTCGGAGAAATTTTTGACTTTTCTCTATCGTTCTCAGGGGTCATTTTGATGATTTTAGTCATTTGAAGATCAAGGAAAAAAACCAAGTTGCCCCCGATGGCCTCGCTTCCCGCCTCTTAACATTTTCAAAGCCAACCTTGACCTCCTTCTTGTCGGGCTTGTGGGCCATTTTGAGATTTTAATCCTTTTGATGACAAGAGGTAAAAATCCAATTTGCCTCCAATGGTCCGCTTCCCGCCCCTTTGACTTTTCAAACTTCCACGTGTCACAATGGCACACCTTGAGATGGTCCCCAAAATTTGAGACCTTGGAATAGCGCGGCTCACCATGTATCATTATGGTGCAACTTCAAAACCTTAAGGTTTCAAAATGATTTGGCAGGTGCACTTCAATTTTAGAATTTTATTCCATTTTTCCAAAAGGGAAAAACATTCAACTTACCTCCGAAGGCCCGCATCTCTGCCATTAGCTTTGCCACGTGTCCTCCTTCGGGTTAAAGAAGACTTTTACCCACCACTTAAAACTTTCTTTAATAAGAGCTTGGCAGAGCAGCGGGTGATTTCAAACCTTTTTCAAAGTATCCAAAAGGAAAAAGTTCAAAAACAAACCCTCCGTGTGCCATCCAATTAGAAGAAGTCACATAAGCACCAAAAGAACTAATCAAAAATGAGTGAAGCCACGGACAAAATTTTCCTTTTTACCAAAAAAGCAAAAGTGATGAGTTAAAGCATTTATGTTTCACCCCGACCAACCAAAAGAGGCCACATGTTCCGATGATGCAAGGATACAAATTTGACTAGGAGAAATGCTCGTTACACCGTAAAATGCATAAAAACAATCATTCGATCCCAGAGATGAAATTTTATCTAAGGACAGAGAATTCAGAGATGTTACATGGCTCAAATATGTTCTTCAAAGCTACATTTGTTCATTTTATTCAAGTATTTAGGGAAAAATGACAAGGGCAGTAAACCCCGACTATGGAAAATGGAAAGAATGGGAAAGCCCAAGTTTTTGAATGAACATAGAATGAGAGATCAAAAGTATAGACCTTTACGTGATCATCGTCCCAAGGAAAGATACATTATGGCAGAAAAAGGAAAATAGAGACCTTTCGGGCACAACTCAGGGGGATAAAATGTGACAGAGGTTGTAAAAGGATAGATTTCAAAGGCAAAATGGGGCGAGACTATTTTGAGCACCAACATCAGCTCCGACTTGGAGATGGGCACTCCTGTGAGTGCCACAAGAACAACGGTAGACCAAGTGCCAAAAATATCCATTGGGTGACAGAGTCAGCTTGCAGAGCAAAGAAATAGAGCCATCTCACAAAAACAAAATAGAGAAACCAACAAAAACAGGTCACCAAGGACCAGAATGAGTAAAAACACAAAAAACAGAAACAAACAAGCAACTATACACTGTACAAAAAGATGTTTACCTTGATTCTGGGGAATCAATCCAAGAAATGCTTCAAATGCCTGCCATTAACAGGTAATTCAAGCAAATCACCATCCAAATCCTTCAAGAAGAAGGTATGTTCACCAATCTTGATATCAATGGAGTAAGGGCCCATCCATAGTGAGTCAAATTTTCCATGCTTGCCCTTATCTTCATGCCTTCTATCCCATAGTAGCACAAGATCTCCAACATTGAAAGCTCTAGGAGTGACCTTCTTGTCAAATAAATTCTTCAAATTTTCTCTAAACTTTACATGCCTCTAGTGGGATGCCCTCCTTTCTTCATCAAGTTAAAAATCTGGTTAATGTGAGCATCATAAGGACTTACTTCTTGATCCTCCAATTGTTGAATGAACTGATATGAGGATAATTGCATATGCAGGGGTAGCAGGGCTTGAGTTCCATACACCAACTCGAATGGAATATTTCCAATGGCTCTTTTAATAGTGATTCTATCAGCCTAAACAAAAACTTCAACTGTTCACCCCATTTTCTCTTATTTAGCTCCAAGGTTCTTCTGATAATCTTCAACAAATTTTTATTACTAGACTTAGCTTGTCCATTTCCTTGGGGGTTGTAATTAGATGCATATGTCAATTTGATCCCATATTCTTTGCACATTTCCACCAAAGGTTTAGCTCTGAAGCTCATGGCATTATCATCTATAATCTTTACTGCACCCCAAATCAGAGATAATTTGGTTTAACACAAAATCCATGACAATTTGGTGTGTTTCCTTCTTGGTGGCGATTACCTCCACCCATTTAATAAAATAATCAATTGCTATAAGAATCCACTTGTGGCTAGCACTTGAAGGGTCTGAAATCTAACCAATGAAATCCATTCCCCACTACTTGAATGGGGCTTCAATTGATATAGGTTGCAGAGGGAGGGATCCTAAAGCTTTCAAGATTCTAGAGAAGCACCGGAAATTCTCACAACTTCTAACAAAAAGAGTTTTATCCTTGAAGAGAGTTGGCCACCAATAACCAACCCTCAAGATCTTGTGTGTTGTGACTCTTGTAGTAAAATTCCCCCACAAACTCCTCCATGGAGATCAACAATTATCTTGGGGGATTCTTCTTCAGTAATGCACCTTAAGAGGACTCCTTCTAGGTTTCTCCAAGCTAACCCATAATCAGTAATGACATATTTCTAGGAAGCCAACTTAAGGGCTCTTTTCTAGTTCTTACTTAAATACTCAGGGCAGTTTAGATGTCTAAGATAAAAAATTACATCTTTGTACCACTCAAAACTCATCAATTTTTCAAAAACACCTACCCTTTCTTCTTCTACCTCATTTACCTCAATAGTTTGCAAGTTTCTCTCAGCCATAAGCTTAGCCAAGCCCAAACCTCTCACCAAATTTGTGGTTTGGATATCCATATCATATTCTTGCAACTTGTTCACCCACCTACACCTTTTGCTTGAGACTTCCATCTCTAATAAAATGTCTTTCACCATGGTGTGGGGAACATAAGCAACAATCTTAGAACTCAAAATGTAAGGCCTGAAAACCTTTATTGCTTTTACCAAGGCAAATGCTTGTTTCTCCATAATAGTGTACCTCATCTCATCCCCTTGCAAGGCCTTACTGAAAAAGGCAATTGGCCTCTCATCCCCCTCATCATCCTTCTACAGTAGGACAGAAGCAACAGTGTTCTTTGAAGCAAAGGAAAACAATTGGAATTGCTTCTTATAGTCTGGAGCTACTAGAACAGCGCATGCTTTAGTGCCTCTTTAATCCCATTGAAAGCTTGGATGGTAGCTTCCTCCCACTTGATGACTTGGTCCTTCTTTAACATGGAAGTGATTGGAATGGTCAACTCAACAAATTTTGATATGAATCTCCTGATGAAGTTTATCTACCCAAAGAAAGACTGAATTCCTTTCTTGGTTCTTAGAATTGGAACTTTGTTGATGGCCTCTACCCTTTCTGGATCAATCATCACCTCTTCTTGTGACACAATGTGACCAAGAAAATTTTCCTTCTACGCTCCGAATGGCACTTCTTTGGATTGAGTGTGATCCCATATTCTCTACATCTTATCAACATCTTCTCCAAGTGTAGCAAGTGATCACTTCTCTTCCTAAAAAATATAGTCACATCGTCTTGATAAACAACAATAAACTCTGACATACACATATGTTCCAACATTCATCACACCAAAGGGAATCCCGACATACGAGATATGTTCGCTAAGGAGTAGTAAAGGTTGTATTAATCCTTTCTAATTCCTTCACCACAACTTGGTTATAACCAGAGAAACCATCCAAGGTAGAGAGAAATTCAGAACTAGTCACTAACTGTAACATGTTTTCCATGTTTGGTAAAGGATAATTATCCTTCATTGATGCTCTGTTCAGATTCCTAAAGTCCACACATAACCTGATGTCACCATTCTTCTTTCTAACTAGTACTAGGTTTGCAACCCAAGAAGAATACCTAGTGGGCTGAATAATCCCTCCATCTCTTAGCTTCTTTAGTTCCTCTTGCATCTTGAGGGATAAGAGTGGATTGATTGGCCTCTGTTTCTTCCTAAATGGATTTGCATTAGACTCCAAGGGAATATCATGTTGAAACAGATCCTCTCTATATGCTTTTAATTCAACATAGGTCCAAGCCATGCAATCTTGGTATTTCTTCAACAATTGGATGTATGATTGCTTCTCCTCTTTGCTGAGATTACTGCCTAACCAATTTTCTCTTGGCTTCTCCTTTGTACCAAGATCATTCTCCTCAACATCCCTCGAGGCTTCCATATGTCTATTAATAATGCAATCAACATTATCAAAATTTGATTCAAGAGAAACCAACCCTCTAGGAATGGTATTAGTCTTTAGCTAGATGATGCCCTTGCTAAACAAGGTTTCTTTCCCCTCTATCGCACATACCATTGGTTCCTAATCAATACTTTGATCAAAAACTCTCCATTGTTATACAAAACTCTTCTGATATGAGCATCATCATCAAAAACTTGCCAGTGTTTAATGTTGTTAGGGATAGAGGGTCTTGTCAATACCTCAACATCATATTCACAATATGGGGACATTACACAATTGTAAAAATGAGACCCCAACACTAAAAACTTTTTGTAGAGTCATTGAACTTCCTATCATGATGCACAATGTTGAATGAATCAAACATCTCAATGAAATCCCAAACTGCATGTTTGTATTGTTTCATTCGCTGATTTTTGTGGCATACAATTTTTCTGACTTGTTTTATAATTAATTATGAGTCTCCTTGACAATGATGTCCTTGACACCATATTTCTAGGAAATTATTAAACCCAAAAACAAAGTGCCTCATACTCGAATGTAATGTTGTTAGTGAACTCAAAGTTGAGTTTGAAGGAAAAAACAAAGTTTTCCTAATTTGGAGAAAGCATAACAACACGAGCACCATTCCCAAACATGGAGCAAGATCCATCAAAAAATAGAGTCTAAGGAGATCCCACTTGTTCAAGACACCTGCATTCCTTAATCTTGTGCTCCTTTCCATCAGAAATCCTACAAAGTTATCAACATCAACATTTGTGTAGAATACTTCATAGGATGCGTTGTTGGGATCTTCAATAAGGTGCAACATATTATTTTCCCCATACAACCTGAAAAGTATGCCCTTAATTGGGATGGTGGCATAGGACATGTCCATTTGGACACTCCCACCAACACTTGCAGCCCATTTTCTAGACAATAGCATGCCCCACTTGGCTGGGCAGTCAATAATGAAAACATAAAGTTTTAAATTTTTACCTGGGTAAGCTGCAAACTACACCACCAGAACCTTCACACATCCCACTACGGAAATTCTCTGGAGTCCATGGAAGTTCACTTCCCATATTTTTTTGTTACTTTGATATTCAGCTCATTCATGAATTCCACAAGCATGACATTGCATGATGACCCTGAGTCAAACATGCAGTTGTGGAGTAATCTATCCTTAATGATCAGGGTAGTAAAGAATGGGTCCAAATTCAGCTGAGAAACTACCAAGGATATTCCCAAATAAACCTCAGGTGATTCATCTAGCTCTTCTGATGCTGGTGGTGCCTCTAATTCCTCTATGACTGGTGGAGTCTCCACAATGTTCACATTTCTACCTAGGGCAGTCTTCTCTTCTTTCAACCCCAAGTATTTGAATGCTCTCTTTTTGTGCTCAGGAATCCTAAGCAACTCAAAAATTGGAACAGAGACTTTGATTTGACTTAAAAATTGGGCAATATCATATGGGACATTCTTTGGCAAGGCAATATTAGAAGGAAAGCTAACACACTCACTAGGTGGTACAAGATTTTTGACAACTTGGGCATGAGGAGGGGTATGATTTTTGTTTAGAGCTGCAGGGAATTTGGCAGATGCATCTTTCTTAGGAGCCTCTTTAGGAATGTTTGAAAGTAAGGGATCTTTTGGCTTGGCTTGAGGCCTTGTCCCTTTGACAACCTTACTTCTTGTGTTATATTCCTTTTCTTGAGAAACAACAACATTCATCAGTAACTATCTATCTTCCTTAGATGGGATTCCTCCATCATACTTCTTTATCATTAGAGCCCTTAAATATTCAAAGTCATTATTGGGAAATTCAAAATATTACACAGTATATACTTCTAAAGTATGAGAGGGAGGAAGAATAGGTACCCTATGAATGCAATCCTAAAAAGTGGTAGTAGTCCTGGGCACTTATCACTTCGATTACATTTTCCCCTTGTTGTGAGCTTATGGAGCAACCGATCATGTAGAAATCATCATCATTTTCATCATAATATTCTTCTTCTTCTTGCTGATATTCTTTACACGGAGCATGGGGCATGAAACATCTGTCACACCAATCAATGAAATTTTTCTCCTCCACAACATCAACTCTAGCAGCCAAAGGATCAGGCACCATTATGTTTTCCCTACCTTAGGGCTACCTATTTCCAAATCCAATAGGTCCCTTGCCTCTGTCATTAGTGGTTTGTGTAATTTTCTTAACTTTTTTCTTGTGTTGACCTTGTGAGCTCTACCCAATTCCTTTCTCACCCAGGCTAGTTTGTAGGAAATTTCTTTGACAGCCCCTGCCAAAGTTTTCACAACTTCCTCCAAATCAGCAGACTTTACTTGTTTGAGGTTTTTCTAGGTTAATCAACTTCACACCATCCCTCTTGGGAGGTTTTCCAATTGCCTTGATATTGTTTTCAATTTACAAAGCCATAGTGAAGGCCTACCTCAAATTAGTAGGGTTTTGTCCCTCAAGTAGTAAGTAGCATTTTTATCAAATGCATCTGAATATTTGATCAAACATGATTCATCACATGGCCTTATCCTAACAGAAATCTCCTCAAGGTCTTGTTAAACCTTGTGTTGAAATCATGTACTGACTCATTAGGATTATTTTTGATGTTTTCAAATTCTGTCAAAAGAAACCTAGGGTCATTTCTATCACCATACTACAATTTAAATGCATTGTTCATCTCAGTCCAAGAATCAATAGAGTTATCTGGAAAATCTTTATACCAGACTTTGCATCCTCTTCCAGAGTATGGATAAACAACTTGATATATACATCTTCATGTTCAATCTCAAATTCTTCCATCATATTGATAAAAATATTCAGATGTTGATCACTAGTTATAGCATTATTTCCTTGGAACTTTGGTAGTTTGTTCCTTACATCTAGAGGAACTGCATTTGGATAACCAACCATTCCCACAAAATTTATACGACCAAAAGTTTTTACAACAAATGGAGGTCTGGGTGGGGGTTGGGCCATATTGTTTTGAGGAGGTGACCTTGGAGGAGAAACAAATTGATAATGGGGAGAGGGCCTTAGAACATAGGAGTATAACTTTCAAAATGGATACCCCCTAAAGGCCTTGTTTCTTCGAAATCCCTATCAACTTCTGAAAAGATAGGTGCAAAATGAGAAGCAAAATTTTCAAAATAAAATGAAGGCCCCTCTCTAGTTGGATAATTCAATTTCAAAAAGTGGCTACCTGATTCGAAGCACTTGAATAGCAGTCTTGATAATGGTAGGCCAATCAATTTCATGAATGGAGATCCCTCTTCTTGTTTGTTGATCTCCCACAACTCTCCATGATTTTCTTCCTTCTTATTTTGATTTTCCTTTCTTTTGAAATAATTTCCTAGTAGGATCCCTAGCAAAGAAATATCTTCTTCCTTCCAACTTTGTAAAAATTGGTAACAAATCTCACTTAACAAAGGTTAAGACACTGGTACTCATCAAGAATTAGATCAAAAGGGATTCGCCACTAAATATTTCCACCTTAGTTGTGCAAATACACTAAAATATGATCTATCAAATGTTTGTCAACACTAGAAATTGGAAATGAAGGATCTTACTTCCCTTTACACAAATTTATCAACGAATACTAGCGCAAAAACATGTAGAGATTGGAAAACTTGCATACAACACCAGGGTCTGAGTATGAGCTATAATCACTATGTCCCCGTAAATGGCACCAGAAGCGTGTTTGTATCCAAATTTAATCTCCTTCAAAGACTGAGCAACATCATGGATTTAATATGACACTTAGAGGCAGATAGATGACTATGTATTTTGTTTTGTAGTCAGGGAAGCAATCTATCTAACTTTTTAACACTTAGGCTTTGAAAAGGAGTGGGTAGCACCTTAAGAGGATTTGATCTATCCTCACTATTTTACTTTGAATAAAATATGATCAATGCAACAAAATCTAAATCTCACAAGTTGTCACTCTAGATAGTGGAGATATTCTCTAGGCAAGGTTCAAGCTATTAAAGACATTTGGAATCCTGATTGTTTATGTATGTTTTGGTAATAAAATTTATGCATTTGTATACACACATGACAAATAGGGGTAGTATGGGTAGGACTAGTTATTTTTAAATAAGTTTTGGTGGGAGGTGAGGTAGAATAAACTTGATTTGCCAAATCTCTAAGAAATCTTACAAAATGGAAAGTCTAGATAACAGAATGCTTCAGAATAGCTAAAATGTTCCTTTAACAAGAATATGTACTTCAATGGAGGCCCATATTAGCACTTTTTCACACAATATATGAGATTTTAACATGAAATATCGAGTTATAAGACCCAATAAAACATAAAAAATCTAAGATCAATCACGCCTAAGGTACACCTAGAGGCTTACAAACAATCTCTATCAACAAATGAAAGAAAAGTGATTTTAAATCATTTATTTCACTCCCAGATGAAAGCTCTTCTGAGAAATGAGATTGTAGATGCCACTAAACTATCACAAGGATTGAGACCTATGTGATTAAGATGGATTTTGATACAAGATTGCAATAAGAACAATAAAAACTATTTACAAGTATTTAGAAATGAAACAAACACATTTTACTCAAGATCAACACAGAATAACTCGAGTTTGATTAAATTTATCAGTAGGGGAAAGTTTCTAAAACAATATCAGAGCTTTTCAATGGTTGTACACTTGCAACCACCTTGACATGATCAAACTTAATACAAAAGAGATATACAGGGTTCTCAAACGCCTTCTCAAAAGAAAAGCTTTGTTAAATTTTCCTCTTGGGAATTTTTTTGACCTCTAACACTCCAACCTCCAACTATTTGCATGAAAAATTTGTGCCATTTATAAAATTTATAACAAGCCCCTTTTATCCCCCAAAAATCATGACATTGATTGCTACCAATGATCACCATGTTCATGATCATAATTCCCAAAATCAAATACGTAAAAATTTGTCGTGCTCATGGGGAAGATCCCTTGAAAATCTCAACATTTAACTCCTTCATCTCGGTAGAACACTTTTCCTTCAATTCGCCAACCACTTATGCCCCTAATCTATCAAATTTGGTTCCTTAGTGTGCTTGGGAGAAGCAAAAGGGAAAATCAGATCGAGCCCAATAGTCATACCATTTTAATGGTGAAAGATGTCTCTAGATCTCTCCCACCAAACTTAGATATCAAAATTAAATCCTCTCTCTATTTGGCGTATAGGAAATACCAAGAAATCATAAAGCATCACACTTCCAAGTGTGTTACAAGAAAAATGGGGAACATCGATTCAAACTCATAGTTGTTGTTGATCTTTACTTTGAATTTGGGCTATCCACGTGGGAGATCTAATTTTAGAGTGGGCCTGCGGGTTCCCTTTTTCCTTTTACAACTTTCGAAAAAATGTAAATTTTTCACATTTTTCTCTATGCCTCTTCCCTTAAGAAATGAGCCTGACACATGTCCTAAGGTGGGTCCCAAAGGAACCGTGGCTAAATTCTGCCATTTCACCTCTTTTTGGAAAAGGTAAAATTTTCCAAATTTCCCCCGCAGCTTCGCCATTGAAAAATGGGCTTGACACGTGTCCCAATGTGGGTCCCAGTGAACCGCACTTCCTTTTTCACTTTTAACTTTTTTTTCCCAAAAGAAAATTTTTCCAAATATCCCCGAGAGTCTGCACCTCCACCATTGACTGGAGCAAGTTTTGACTTTTCTCTATCGGGCCGCGGGTCATTTTGATGATTTTAGTCATTTGAACATCAAGGGGAAAAAATCATATTACCCCGATGGCCCACCTCCCGCCTCTTAACATTTTCAAATCCAACCTTGACCTCCTTCTTGTCGGGCTTGCAAGCCATTTTGAGATTTTAATCCTTTTGATGACAAGAGGCAAAAAATCCAATTTGCCTCTGATGGTCCGCTTCCTCACCCCATTTTACCTTTGAAATCTTTCCTTTACGGCCTCCGTCACATTTTATCCCCAATTGTGCCCAAAAGGTATTTGTTTTCCTTTTGCTACCATAATTAATCTTTCCTTGGGCTGATGATCATGTAAAGGTCTGTAATTTGGGTCTCCCATTCTCTGTTCATTTAAAAACTTGAGCTTTCCCATTCTTTCCATTTTCCACAATCGAGATTTGTTAACCTTTTCATTTTTCCCTAAATACTTGAAGAAAATGAATGGATGTAGCTCTGAAGAATGTATTTGAGCCTTATAACATCTCTAAATTCTCTATCCTTAGAGAAAATTTCATCTCTAGGCTTGAATGATTGTTTTTTGCATTTTACGGTTTGACGGGCATTTCTCATGGTCAAATTTACATCCTTGCATCATCGAAACGTGGCTTCTTTTGGTTTGTCAAAGGTGGGTAAATGCTTTAACTTATCAATTTTTGCCTTTTTGGAAAAAAGGAAAATTTTGTCCCGTGGCTCCACTCATTTTTGATTGGTCCTTTTGGTTCTTACGTGGCTTCTTCTAATTAGATGGGGCACGATAGGTTTGTTTTTGAACTTGTTCCTTTTGGATACTTCGGAAAAATGTTTGAACTCACCCCATGGCCCCACCAGGCTCTAATTAAAGAAAATTTTAAGTGGCAGGGAAAAAGTCTTACTTTGACCCCGCAGAGGACAGGTGGTAAAGCTAATGGCGAGAGATGTGTGCCTTTGAAGGTAAGTTGAATGTTTTTCCCTTTTGTAAAAATGGAATAAAATTCTAAAATGGAAGTGCGCCCTGCTAAATGATTTTGAAACCTTAAGGTTTTTGAAGTTGTGCCATAACAACACATGGTGAGCCCGCGCTCTTCCAAGGTCTCAAATTTTGGGGACCATCTCAAGGTGCGCCATTGTGATGCATGGCAGTTTGAAAAGTCAAAGGGGTGGGGAAGCGGACCATAAGAGGAAAATTGGATTTTTTCCCTATTGTCATCAAAAGGATTAAAATATCAAAATGGCCCGCAAGCCTTAGACAAGAAGTGAGTCAAGGTTGGATTTTAAAATGTTAAGAGGTGGGAGGCGGGCCATCGGGAAACTTTTTTTTTTCCTTTAATGTTCAAATGACTAAAATCATCAAAATGACCCACGGGCCCGATAGAGAAAAGTCAAAAATTGCTCCAGTCAATGGCGGAGGTGCGGACTCTTAGGGGAAATTTGGAAAAATTTATTTTGGAAGAAAAGAGTTAAAAGTGAAAAAGGAAGCGTGGTTTCTTTTGCTGGGACCCACATTGGGACACATGTCAGGCCCATTTTTCTAGGGCATAGCTACGAGGAAATTTGGAAAAATTTTCGATTTTCCAAAAAGAGGTGAAAGGGTAGAATTTGGCCACTTTTTCTTTTTGACCCACCTTAGGACACGTGTCAGGCTCATTTCTCAAGGGCAGAGGCATGAAGAAAAATCTGAAAATTTTACATTTTTTTAAAAGTTGCAAAAGGAAAAAGGGAACCCACAGGCCCGCTCTAAAATTATATCTACCACGTGGACAACCCAAATTCAAAGTAAAGATCAACAACATCTGTGAGTCTGAATCTGATTTTCCCCCATTTTTACTGAAACACACTTGGAAGTGCGAGTCCTCAAGATTTCTTGGTATTTCATACATGTCAAATAGAGAGGGAAGTAAATTATCTAAGTTTGGTGGGATAGATTTGGAGACATCTTTCGCCATTAAAATGGTATGGCTATTAGGCTCGATCTGATTTTCCATTTTTCTTCTCCCAAACACGCAAGGAACCATATTTGACATATTAGGGGCAGAAGTGGTTGGAAAATTGAAGGAGGAGTGTTCTACCAGATGAAGGAGTTGAATGCTGAGATTTTTGAAGAGATCTGCCCCATGAGCACCTAACAAATTTTTACAGATCTGATTCTGGGAATCATGATCATGATCATGGTGAGCACTAGTAGCACTCAATGTCATGATTTTTGGGGGGAAAAGGGGATATTTTTTAAATTTTATAAATGGCACAAATTTTTCATGCAAATGGTTGGAGGTTGGAGTGTTAGAGGTTAAAGAAAATTCCCAAGAGGAAAATTTGACAAAGCCTATCTTTTGAGAAGCCGTCTAAGAAGCCTGTATATCTCTTTTGTATTAAGTTTGATCATGTCAGGGTGGTTGCAAGTGTATAGCCATTGAAAATATCTGAGATTATTATAGAAACTTTCTCCAGTTGATAAATTTAATCAAACTCAAGTTATTCTATGTTGATCTTGAGCAAAATGTGTTTGTTTCATTTCTAAATGTCTACAAATAATTTTTCTTGTTTTTATTGCAATATTGTATCAAAATCTATCTTAATCATACGGTCTTAATCCTTGTGATAGTTTAGTGGTATGTCCAATCTCATTTCTCGAATATCTTTCATTTGGGAGTGAAATAAATGATTTAAAATCACTTTTCTTTCATTTTTGATAGAGATTGTTTGTAAGCCTTTGGGTGTACCTCAGCGTGATTGATCTTAGATTTTGATGTTTTATTGGGTCTTCTAACTCAAGCCTTCATGTTAAAATCTCATAGTTTTTGTGAAAAAGTGCTAATCTGGGTCTCCATTGAAGTACATATTTTGGGTAAAGGAACATTTTAGCTATTCTAAACATTCTTATCTAGACTTTCCATTTTGTAAGAGTTCTCAAAGATTTGGCAAATCAAGTTTATTATGCCTCACCTCCCACCAAAAATTATTTAAAAATAACTAATCCTACCCATACTACCCCTATTTGTCATGTGTGTATACAAATGCATAAATTTTATTACTAAAACATACAGAAACAATCAGGATTCCAAATGTCTTTAGTATCCTGAACCTTGCCTAGAGAAAATCTCCACTATCTCTAGAGTGACAACTCGTGAGAGTTATATTTTGTTGCATTGATCATATTTTGTTCAAGGTATCCTTAACAACTTCATTAGGAAGGAAATGTCCATCTCCTCCATAAATAAAAGTCACAACCTAAAATAGTGAGGATAGATCAAATCCTCTTAAGGTTCTACCCACTTCTTTTCAAAGCTTGAGTGCTAAAAATTCAGATAGCTTGCTTCCCCGGGCTGTAAAATGACATACATAATCATATATCTTCCTCTTTGTGTCTGTTAAATCCATGATGTTGGTTGGCATTTGAAGGAGATTAAATTTGTGTACCAACACTACATATATGTTGTAATGTATATAGTATAATATACTTATAGTCTTCCTTCCTTCTCGGATGGATTTTGTTTGATATACCGTGTAGTCATGATTGACGAAGTTTTTTACATCTTCATGTTGTAACTTACGTTCGTCCCGTCTCTTTTGTAAAGGGAACGGAAACCTTCAACTGTTTGAACAATAAAAATAGTAATATATATATATATATATATATATATATATATATATATAATGTATTTAAATTATATTATTTCATCCTCGCGACATGGGCAAAAATGAGGGTGATAGATTTTTAATTTATTGAAAACTTTACATTAATTTAAGAAAGAAAGAATCTATTTTAAGAAATCAATAATGTAAACACTATATAAATGTGAGAACACTATATTTCATTAGTAATGCATCAATAATTCTGAACTCTATGTGAAAAAACATTTTCATTAGTTATTTCAATTCAAATAGTAAATAATACTAAGCAATATTTGATTTTATTCATATTCATTTTCTTTAGAAAGAATTCCTTTGATCTATTCTCATCTATGGATATTTGGTTTTGTATTTTGAAAATTGAACTTGTGATAGCTTTTTAATTTATTGAAAACTTTAAATTAACATATATATAAATTGTATATATATATATTAATATATTTTTTTATTATTGGCAAATAGTTTTTTGAAAGGGACTATACCCTTGAGAACAAAATATGGCCTAGGAGCCAGAATAGTAGAGTGAACCAGAAAGAAAAGGATCAAAATCCAAGTTTTACAATGAAGCTCAAGTAGCCTAAAAACAATACCCAAATGAGACAAAACAACAAGATTACTGCAAAAACACAAAGAAAGACCGCAAAAAGACAACATAAAAACATACAAGAACAGCAAAAGCAACTACAACTACTTCTTGGCAGCTTTGTCAATGTTGGTCTTGATATTCTTCCAGGAGTGGAACATCTCCAAAGTTGTCATGTGGGTAGCATCAGTATTATCTAGCTGCTCAATGGTCCTTTTTCTTTCCTTTTCGTTCCCCCAAAGTGTAGCCGGAACACCGCTGAGGTTGGAGATGCTTTTGACATGTTGTTCGATGAACTCCTCAATCGCCCTAAAGATGGCCATGTTGTAATCATGTTGAGTTTTGGCCTTCCCTAAATGGAAGTCTAAGGAGGTCAGCTTCTTGTAGATATCACCAATCTGGCTGCTATCAAAATCCTCCTCCTTTTTCTCTTGCCTTTCTGTTTAGCCAAGTTCTTAACCTCATCCTTCAGCAGTTTCATATCAGCCTCTAAGGCATCTAGCCTTTTAGAAGAACTTTCCATATGCACCTCCCGGGGACTGGCACTACTGATATTCAGAAGGTCATGTGTAATTTCAATTTCATGAGGCCCCTTCTCCACAGCAAGAGTCTCAAGGTTAAGCTTTCTAGAGGCCCTGGTAACCGGTCTTCTAGAGGTAGAGGTGAGGTGGGTGGCGGGAGAAACAGAAGGGGGAATGGAAGGAGAAGCTTGGGCAGCCGGCAGGGGTGACTGCAGCGGTGGCGGGGGCAGATGGAGAAACAGGGCTGGCAGCAGCAGAGCCCGGCAGAGGGGGAACCGAGCTAGGAGAGGAAGGGAGACCAGGGTACTTAAGAAGACAGCATTTATGGAGCAACAAAATAATCCCTTGGTGTAAGGGAACCGCCTGGTATGCTTCTGAAACTCCAAAATGGAGCGTTCAAGAGAGTTCAGCAAGTAATGGGGAAAACAAACCAAACGATTCCTATAGAAGTGGTTAAGAAAGATAAGATGTTTAGCAGGAACAGTGACAAACCTACCTTCTAAGGAGATGAACCGTATCATCATGTGAGTAACCTCATCATAGGGCGGAGGAATCGAGCTAACAAGCAGGCCCGCAGTAACATATATTAGCTTCTCAGGTCCTTCCACAAATCTCCTCTCTTCAACATCTCTGTCGACCCTTTTGTTAAAGAAATGGTATCCTTCCAAACTAAGGCTGGTCACTTCAACAACAAGTTCTTCATTGACCAAGATCTTCTGCCCCCCATAATCAACAGTCCGCTCCTTCCATTCCTTTGCAAAACACACAGAAATGCTTTGATCATGCCCCTGAACCTTCTCCATGAAGTTGGTAATGCCACCCTTGCTGAGAATGCTCCATAGCTCAAAATTATCCTTCCAGTCCGGGTCCGCACTTGGCTCAATTTGGCAGGGAGGTCCCCCCATCTTCTCTGTGCTTAACTGATTGCAACAAATTCCCAAATTCTTGTGAGCGCTGAGACCCATCTGCTTCTTGCTATTGTAATCCACACAAGATTGGAAATGAGAGCCATTGCTTTTCCCACGAACGGCTGCGTGTCTGCTGAACTGAGCCTATGGAAAATCACATGTGGGAATAGCCCGCTCCCTGTCATCAATCACATTACTACTGTCTTTGGTTTCCATGTAGCTTTGTATCCGGCTTTTAGCAGTCGCAATGCAGCCCGCATGCGCGATTTTCAAATCAATGTAACTCCACTTGGAGTTCCCCATATATTTCACACTAACATGTTTATTTGACATGATTTGCATCATCATATTCATTAAGTTAATACATGTGGGAGTATTATTGATGCTGATCCACACCCAAAGATCATGACTCAGCTCTAGATATTGCTTATATAGAAATCCGCATGAATGCTGTTATGGAGCTACTTAGGGATGCTATTATTATCCCAAACAGTGAGGTTAACATTAATGCCATAATTAGCCAGCGCATCCACCAATTTATTACCCTCCCTGTAAGTATGCATGATCCTGATGTTATTGAAAGTATGACTAATACTTATGGACTCTGAGATAAAATCCTTAATGCTCCAACTAGGAGATGAGCACTGTTTAAGAAGATTAATGACATTCAGGGAGTCCCCTTCAATAATGAGGTTCTGAATATTTTGAGTCTGGGCAATTCTCAGGCCCCATAGTGCAGATAATGCTTCGGCAAAATGATTAGTTTGAATTCCCATTTTCCCAGCATACGCAGCAATCAGATTACCTTTATGATCCCGTATCGCTCCTCCTCCTGCCGCTATCCCAGGGTTTCCCTTAGAGGCCCCATCAAAGTTCAACTTATACCAATTAAAATCAGGAGGATGCCATTTGATCGAAGATCTATCAATGCTATTCCGGGATTGCTCCGACTGTTGATAGTTCCAATCTGCCAATTGGATAAGATGTATTCTTCATTCTCATGATATCTCTTAATCTTGGGGGGTTTAAATCTAGAAATATTTTCTTTGATACCATTAGAAATTTTACCAATACTAAGTTTATAGTTTTGCTTCTTATTTCTGAAGATAATATCATTTCTATCCTTCCATATCCTCCAGATTAAATGAGGGATGACCAGCTTCCAGATCCTTTTAACAACACAATTCCTGAAGGGTGGGTTCCATTGAGTCCAAAGCTGATTAAAATCCTTCGGCAACACCAAGAGACCTTCAAATTTAGAGAGGGAAAAACTCCATATTCTAGTGGCATATTCACAATGCATGAACAGGTGGCTAATATCCTCAGATTCATTCTTACAAAGATGGCATCTATTAGGAATTATAAATCCTCTTCTCATCAGGTTGTCAGTGGTAAGAATCCTGCCTCTGATAGCCAGCCAAAGGAAAAAATTTATTTTGGGAGTTAATTCAGACATCCAAATCTTGTTCCAATTGAACTCTATTTGACTATTATGGAAGAAATTATTATATCCAGATTTGACAGAGTAATTCCCATCATCGGAATTATTCCATACCAGCTCATCCTTGGAATCCAGCTGACTTAATGGAATAAGGTCTAATTGATCTTGAAGGGAGGAAGTAATTTGTTTCAGATCAATTCTCTCCACAGTAAGTTTTTTCCAATACTTGCTGGTACCATTTCCTTCAATATAGTCCTTGATTTTAATGCCATACTTGCTTATGAGACTGTCCTTAACCACCCCAAATCTGTCCATGAGATTGCCATTAAACCAATTATCCTCCCAGAAGCATATGTCCCTACCATCCCCCACTTTCCATTTACTACCCTGCTTGATGAAATTTCTGCTCTTGACCAGATTATTCCAAAAAATGGAACCATAGGGGAGGTGCTCATCTTGAAGATAAGAATACACAGCTTGATGATTTAAATATTTTGCTTTGATTAAATCAATCCAGGGTTGTTTCTCAGACAGCATTCTCCAGCCCATTTTAGCAATGAGGGCCTCATTCATTCTCTCAATATTTTTATACCCAAACTGCCCCATAAACTTCGGGTGCAAACATATATATAAATAATATATCATATATATATATATATATATATATATATGATTTTTAAATGCTTTTTTACCGAGCTATGAACCAAAGGGTTAAGGGACCCCACCCTTACAACTATACTCCAAAAAAAAACTGAACATAAACCAACAACACAAGGCCCCACTGAATGGCCCACACGAAGAAGAAGGAAACATAATTTAAACAAACATAAGTGGCTTCAAGACAACGAATAAACATGGCCACATAATCAAAAACAAAATCTAGAAAAGAAAAGTAACCCTCATCCGAAATAACCACAACCCCTAAATTTTTAAACTGAAACCCACTTTTGGCCCCCCTGTTCAGTGTTGGGGCCACATCCATCACATCTCCCCTACCTCCCTCCTCACCTTGACCGCTAACACCATAATTTTTTCCTTCCAGTTGCTTGGCTTTACCTAACAGAATAAGAAAGGCCTCCCTAGCATGATCCCAAAACTCTTTAACATGGTCACCGGTGAGTCAATAGGTGAGTGAGCATCGATGAGATCCAGAGGAAGCATTCTCGCTAGGTCTGGACCATCATGCTAGAACAGAACACGAACAACCTCTACATAGAGTAACAACTCCCTATACCACTTTCTGAGCCAATCTTCCAAACGCCTGTCATTCACTTGAGTGTCTGCCTCCTCCACCCAGAGAAGAGGTATCGGGATGTAACACCTATCCATTTCTTTGCACAAACCAACTCAATGGATATGGTAAATAAAGAACTCTGTGACAACCACGACATCCTCCTTGAATGGATGGAGCAAGTTTGCAAGAGGCAATTAGAAAATATTGCTGCAACATGTTCAAAGTTGTCTCTTACACCTGAGAGTCCTACATATAGGAATATCCTATCACATGCTCAATGGCCTTGACCTAAAGCATAGAATCATAGAGAAATAGCTCTTGAATCCGCCTACAAGAAATGGCCAAAGTAAAGGCCATTTCTCTTCTCTCCCCATGCAAAGTAATGAAAGGAAACCCCAAAAATACCATTCTCTCACCAACCCAAAAACATGAACAAACAGAGGTAGGGAGAGAGGAATGTAAGTGACCAACAATAATAAAGGCCCAAAGTGTGGCATGTGCCACCATTAATTCTTCAAGCTTTGTGTGTGCACCCATCATAAATGATAATATCTTCCAAGTCGTGCCATCAATTTCCTCATTAGCTAGGTGATTGGAAAGATGGTTGGCCTCCCTATAAACATGATTAATACTCTAGCTATGCAATTTTCCAAGCCAGAAAAGGATATTGGAGATATAGAAATTAAGGTTCCAAGAAAGGGCAGAGCCCTTAGTAATAGTGTGAATGATTACTTGCGAATAAAAATTTAGATTAATTTAACAAAGAAAGAATATTATTTAAGAAATGAATAATATAAATATATAATATGATGGGGTCTATCATATATTCCAATTCCAATGTCCATGACCAACAATGAACAATTAATCCCAAATTCGGACCTGAAATTATAATTCATCCCGCCTAAATCTGGGAGATTCACGTCCATGGGGGCATGTAAAAATAAATCCACAAAATTATTCCATGTGGCATGGGAAAAAGAAAGGGTATATTTTTTAAATGTTTCAATGGCCCCAAAAATTTCAATGGCCAAGTCATTAAATACACACACCTATCACCGTGGACCCAAAAATTTATTATTGAATCGGTTCATTCCATAGGCATGGGTTCCAGGGAATGCCTTTGCCTCGAGGAGGCCCGAAATCCTGCCACGTGGCCATCTGATAAATAATCTGCATCATTTGATATAGTAAGATTAATGACACAGCTCTATTCAGGATGAAGGTCTAACACACTCACATTTCGAATGGAAGTTCCTAGAATTCATACTACTTGACTTAAATACCTTAACAACTCACTTTCCATTTAATATAAATTCTAAAAAATTACATTAAAAATTAAAAAAATTTCTCAAAGGTTTTATTTTTCAAATTTTATGATATTTTTATTGGTGTTGTAGAGCCCTCAACTTATGGTGCAAAACCAATGGCTCCTCTTCCTTAAGCGATAACTATCATGTTATGTTTGTGGAGCCTATTTTCATGTTAGAGTGCGGTACACATTCTATGTGTTACACTCGAGTATTTTTACGGCGGTCTCACTCACCGCTGAGCGGGTCAAGAGGGTTCGGGTGAAGCCCCGAAGCAAATTTTCATGGGTGGTTTATTAACCCATGGGTAATGGGTAACTGTTATGGGTTGTTTTTGGGCCCATTTTTTTTCGGTACCCATTGTTTTGTAAAACTGCCTCTTTGGTTTCCCATAGGTTTATGGGATAGTTTTGTTTTTCCCCATTGTTTTGATACCCACGGTTTTGTAAAACTGCTTAAGCAGTTGTCTATTTATATGGTCTTATGCATATGATAGATGTACAAGAAAATGTATTGCAGATGTGTTTTAAATTCGGGTGTGAATTCTATAGAGTTTTTTTGAGCACACTCCAAACGGATCTAGGTATTATATTGAGAGAGTGGAGGATTGTAATAAAATCGAGCAAGTGATTCTTTGTGGACATAGCCCAAATTGGGTGAACCACGTTAAATCTTGTCTCTCTATCTTGTGTTATTTATTTTACACTTTTATTTGAGATTTGTAATATTTTCTGCATATTAGTTTCTACTGTTGTGATTCTATAAGGGATTATTCCACATATTTTATCTCTTATTTCCTAACAATTGGTATCAGAGCCTGGTTTGGTTTGCTAAAGTGTTGAATCACAGGGAAAGTTTTTAGCTTGAGTGGGAGCTATGGCAGATGAAGGAAGATCTAGGGTTGATAAATTCAATGGGCAGAATTTTAGTCTTTGGAAGATGTAGATGGAAGATTACCTTTATCAAAAGGATCTTTATACTCCATTGTCTGAGAAGGTGAACAAACCCTCGAGTATGACAGATGTGGAATGGGATTTGCTGGATAGGAAGGCACTTGGGACAATCCGGCTGTGTCTTGCATCTTCGGTATTATTTAATGTTTCAAAGGAAAAGACTACAAAAGATCTAATGGATGCATTAGGGAAGTTGTATGAAAAACCCTCTGCCTCTAACAAGATATTTTTAATGAAAAAGTTGTTTAATATGAAGATTTCTGAGAATAGTTCAGTAGCAGATCATTTAAATGATTTCAATATGGTTGTGAATATGCTAGCTTCGGTTACAATAGAATTTGATGAAGAAGTTAGGGCTTTATTAATTCTGTGCTCTTTACCTGAGAGTTGGAATAGCCTGGTAATGGCGGTAAGTAACTTGGTTCCATCTAACTCAAAGTTGAAGTTTGAGGATGTTGTAGGGGTGATTCTAAGCGAGGAAATTCGAAGAAAAAGCTCAAGGGAATATTCTACTTCAGGAATGCTTTGACAAAGGAAACTAGAGGGAGATAGAAGAATAGAGGACACCGTGGAAAATCAAAAGATCGGCAAGGTCAAAATCCAAGAACAAGATTGTATGCTAGAATTTTGGAAAGCCTGGGTATGCAAAGAAGGACTCATGGGAGCTTCGGGATAAGAAGAAACAACAGGAAGAAAACAAGGAGGAAAATGTAGCATCGGGTAATGTATGTCGGATGCTTTGATTCTTTCTTTGCATAATATTACTGAATCTTAGGTTTTAGATTCAGGGGCTTTTTTCATGCTACTCCACATAGGCATTATTTTGTTGATTATGTTGAAGGATTTTGGGTATCTTTTTCTTGGTGATGATGAGCCTTGCGGTATAGTTGGAAAATGTTCTGCATTCGTGTTAAGATGCGAGAATGGGAATACATGGCTATTGAAGGATGCCGAGACATGTGCCTACATTAAGGAGAAATTTTATATCGGCGGGAAATTAGGAAGTAATGGTTGTATTGTGATATTTACAGCTAACTCTTGAAATGTTACCAAGGGTGCTCTTGTGGTGGAAAGAGGTAAGAAGGTTGGAACCTTGTATTTAACCACTGATAGTACTAATGATTATAATCTTGTGGATTCAAATGCAGATACAACATTATGGCACTATAGGCTCGGTCATATGAGTCATAAGGGCATGAACATCATAAAGAAGAATTTTCCTGGATATACAGAAACAGTGTTTAGATTTACTGTGAGAACTGCATATATGGGAAATAGAAGTGAGTAAGGTTTCTCAAAGTTGGACCTACGAAGAAAGAGATTAAGTTAGAGTTGGTACATTCGATGTGTGGGGGCCACTGTATCATCTCTTGGGGTTCAAGTTATTATGTTACTTTTATTGATGATGTAATAAGGAAAGTTTGGGTTTATTGTATTAGAAACAAATCTGATGTATTTGACACTTTTGTTAAATGGAAAGCCTTGGTAGAGAATGAAACAGGTCTTAAGCTAAAATGTCTCAGGTCAGATAATGGAGGGGAGTATTGCAGCCATGAATTTAATGACTACTATTCTAAGAATGGAATCCGTAAGCAAAAGACGGTTCCAGGAACTCCGCAGTAGAATGGGGTATCAAAAAGGATGAACAGAACAATAATGGAACGTGCTAGGAGCATGAGGTTACATGCAGGACTGCCTCTTTCTTTTTGGGCAGAAGCAGTGAGCACAAATTGTGTACTTGATAAATAGAGGACCCTCAAGTGCCTTGGATGGAGGCATACCTGAGGAGGCTTGGTATGGTAAGAAAGTTGATTATTCATTTCTTAGAGTCTTTGGATGTGAGGTGTTTGTTCATATAGACAAGGATGATAGGACCAAGCTAGAGGCTAAATCAGAAAAATGTACTTTCATTAGTTATGGTGGTGATGACTTTGGATTTAAATGTTGGAGTATTAAGGACAAGAAAATCATTCAGTCTAGGGATGTGGTCTTTAATGAGAAAGTCATGTATAAGCAACAATTGCAGGAAAACAGGGAAGAATCCAAGAAAGAATATGTAGTGGTAGATGATCTTCTGGATGGGACAGTGACCCATGAATCAGTTCAGGAACCGACTCAACAGGAACCCCAAACTCCTACAGTGAGGAGGTCTTCTAGGGTAAGAAAAGAACTTGAACGTTTTTCTCCTTCTCTTTATTATTTATTACTCAATGATAGTGGAGAGCCAGAGATCTTTGATGAAGCAATGCAAGTAGATGCTAGTAAGAAGTGGGAGCAAGCCATGGATGAGGAGCATAAGTCTCTCATGGAGAACCAAACTTGGGATTTGGTGAACCTACCAGAAGGAAAAAGAGCATTGCAAAACAAGTGGGTGTACAGAGTTAAAGATGAAGAAGGAGGAAAGAAAAGATATAAGGCCCGGTTGGTGGTCAAGGGGTTTGCACAGAAACAAGGTATAGATTTTGATGAGATATTTTCTCCTATAGTAAAAATGACTTCTATTAGAACTGTTCTTGGAATAGTGGTAGCAGAAGACTTGCACTTAGAACAGTTAGATGTAAAGACTGCATTTCTCCATGGTGATTTGGAGGAGGAACTATATATGCAAAGAAACCGTGAGGGCAATGAGGTCAAAGGTAAAGAGGAGATGGTGTGTAAAATCGAAGAAGAGCTTGTATGGCTTGAAACAAGATCGACATCAATGGTATAAGAATTTTGATAGCTTCATGATGGAGCAAGGTTATATTAGGTTTCATTCTAACCATTGCGTGTATACAAAGAAATTTGAGGATGAAAGTTATATTATCCTATGTTTTTATGTTGATGACATGTTGGTTGTAGCTAAAAACATGTAGGAAATAAAAGTACTCAAGAAACAGCTAAGTGAATCCTTTGATATGAAGGATTTGGGGGCAGCCAGACAAATCCTTAGTATGAGGATAACTCGGGATAGGAAGGAACGAAATTTAACTTTATCTCAGGAAGAGTACATTAAGAAGGTATTGGATAGGTTTAACATGTAGGATGCTAAACCGGTTGGGACTCCTTTGGTAGGCCATTTCAAGTTATCAAAGGAGCAGTGTCCCATGACAGAGCAGGAAAGAAACCAGATGTCCAAGGTACCTTACTCATCAGCAGTTGGTAGTTTGATGTATGGTATGGTGTGCACTAGGCCTAATATTGCCCATGCAGTGGGAGCTCTAAGTAGATTTATGAGTGATCCAGGTAAAGAGCATTGGCAAGCGTTAAAAGTGGATCCTTCGGTATTTGAGAGGGACCATGGGGAAAGTTTTGTGCTATAGTGGATCGACACCACTTTACGTAGTTATGTAGATTCGCACATGGCCGGAGATGTAGATAGCAGGAGGAGCACAACAAGTTATATTTACACTGTAGGTGGGATAGCAATGAGCTGGATTTCATGACTAGAGACGCTGGTGGCTTTGTCAACCATGGAGGCTGAGTATGTTGTTGCCACAAAGGAAAGCAAAGAGATGATTTGGTTACAATAATTTCTTGAGGAGTTGGGGCATAAGCAGGAGGAATGTAAGTTGCATAGTGATAGTCAGAGTGTTATACACCTAGCTAAGAACTCTACTTTCCACTCCAGGACGAAGCATATACAGCTGAGATATCACTTCATCAGGACAGATTTGGAGGAAGATAAGTTGAAGTTGGAGAAGATTCATACCACTCGAATCCTGCGGATGCGATGACCAAGGTGGTCACAAGGATAAACTAAAGCTATGTTCAGCTTTGGTTGGCCTTCATGGATGACAGTGAAGGGTTGAGAAGCTTTCTCAGAGTGGAAATCAGTCTCCAAGTGGGAGATTGTTATGTTTGTGGAGCCTATTTTCATGTTAGAATGTGGTACACCTTCTATGTGTTTGGGGGTGAAGACCCCAGAGTAAATTTTCATGGGTGGTTTATTAACCCATGGGTAATGGGTAAACCGTTATGGGCTGTTTTTGGGCTCATGTTTTTTCAAGTACCCATTGTTTTGTAAAACCGCCTCTTCGGTTTCCCATAGGTTTATGGGACGGTTTTGTTTTTCCCCATTGTTTTTATACCCATGGTTTTGTAAAACTGCTTAAGCAGTTGTCTATTTATATGGTCTTATGCATATGATATATGTACAAGCAAATGTATTGCAGATGTGTTTTTGAATTTAGGTGTGAATTCTGTAGAGTTTGTTGAGCATTGCTCCAAATAGATCTGGGTATTTTATTGAGAGAGTGAAGGCTTGTAATAAAATATGAGCAAGTGATTCTTGGTGGACATACCCCAAATTGGGTGAACCACGTTAAATCTTGTCTCTCTATGTTGTGTTATTTATTCTCGCACTTTTATTTGTGATCTCGTAATATTTTATGCATATTAATTTCTACTATTGCGATTTTGTAAGGGATTATTCCACATATTTTATCTCTTATTTCCTAACATATCATCCACCAAATGGAATTTTATAAAAAACTAAATTTGATGTCTAAAAGTATAGTGAAATACCTAATCATTTATAGTGACTTTGAAATTTGAAAATTTATTTCTGGAAGGAATACTACAATAGAAGGAAGATAAGATTCATAGAAGTTACTGGACCGTGTAAGACTTAAAATTTTCATATTTATGAGTAAGTTTCATCCTGTATTTGAATCTTTATTCTTTAAATATTATCTTTATTATAAGTAGCCTTTGTATAAGCCTTCGCTTTAAAATATTTCAATATAAAGGTTAATAAATTAGGGTTGACAGCTTATAGAATAAAAAATTTCAATCATGTCTACATCCATAGGATCCCAAAATAACAAAGAAAAACCCAAATCCCATACGCCAAATCGCTTAAAAGTAAAACCCTAGTTTTACTTGTGAATATCATGATATTTATGATCCTGTAATATGCACAAGATCTTCACATCTTAGATACACGCCCGAGATAAATATGAGGGAAATTAGAATTTCAAAGCAATCAAGTAGACCTAAAGGTTTAGGTTAGATAACATAGGGGTCCAAATTGGGATGCATGATGTTCCCGAGGTCTTCCGCTACTCCCGAATTTATCAATATATGTGCCCAAAATTACAATGAGACAAAAAAATAAATTGTTGCAAAGGGAAATGGACAATAAATTTTGTACATTACAAACGCAAATCTTGCCATTATGTTGGGGCTTGAGAGCAAAGATTTAGGAACCGTCTACAACCTAGAAAAAATTGCTAGCAATTATCATGCCAAAAATAAAAAATACAGAGATGAGTTTTAACAAAAATTAACATTTGATACAGGGGTACCAAAAGGAAGGATCTATATGTAGTTCACATATTTAAACCATGAGTCAGGGATACCATTTCTATGCTAGTATTTTTCCTTGGCTTTGATATGGATGAGACATTAGACGAAACCCTCCTAGAAATGATGTATAACATTCATTACGTTGATCCACCTTGTAAATAAATATTTGTTTGTCACATTGTAAAATCTATTCATAAATAATTATTAACAATCAAAGAAGGCTCCAATACTAAGAATTTGAGGTTTACTACCTACTCGTGCTATTTAATTCTATAGCGTTTTGTTGCATGGTTTGAAAAAATAAACTTGTAATTGAGCCCTATTTTGCTGAGGTTGAGACACAAGTTGTGCATCCATTAACTGAGTGTATCCCCAAGATAAGGATGTATGATCATAGAAGGGACTAAATTAAATTTTTGGATTTCTTTTGGGCTCCATTTTATGAAGCAAGTACAAAACGTAAGTTGCCTAGATTTCAAAGAAATGTAGAGATTGCATTCAACTCGGGATCAAAAATAGAGTTAGCAGATCGGTACTTCAAAGAGGATTATACTTTGTTGTTGTCTTATAGACCAGAGTATAACCTTACAAATTCCCAATACATGTGACAGAGAGATTTTTTGCCTTGGAATATATACGGTTGATGGAAAGCACAGATAATCTCTATTTTGTTTCTCAATAAAGGAAGAGCATATTTCCTTCCTTACTATTCTCATGTGGAGGGTTCACATTTGAAAGCATTCTATGTGGAAATTGAAATCTTACATATTTTTAAGTTTAATGTTGATTCTCACTAGTTGTATGACCCATGTGAAGTGATTAAAGCAAGGGTAGTGGAAAACAAGAACTCTACCACTAAAATTCACCATGAAAGCAAACCCTTGCTAGAAAACTTTAAAAACAAGAAATCTTGGGATGAAATAAAAATAGTAATAGATGAAATTGTTGTTGAGAAAGGATTTCGTTTTCAAGACTTGTCAACACAAATTTTTGGATTTCCTCAGCCTCAACAAAAATAGGCAGAGGATTTTCAATCTGCCAAAGTGATAAAAATTCCTCTGAAAGAATGCCAAAGGAATTACAATATGAATTGTGAGAAATAATTGGACAAGGTCAAAAATTTCTACCTTTTGGTCTATGAGGCAAGATCTAGGCCATCAAAAATTTCTTTCAGAGTATGATTCTATTCTAGAAGATGAAGCATTCAACAAGAAGTGGAATGAAGCACATCCTGGAGAGAAAATTAGTGATGATGACACTCAATCAAGAATTACACAATCCACCTCGAACATATAAAATAATTCTTGATGAAATCTTGAAACAAATATATTCTATAGGATTAGTTATTGTTGAAAAGATAGGTTTTAGTGGTGGTGTTTGGTTTCAATGGGACAAGGCATTTTGGTTCCACCATAGGCACAACCTAGAAATGTTTTCAATAGGTCAAGCCTTAGAGATTCAAATTCGGAGAAATTTCCACCGCAAAATTTAACATATATAAGTGTTAATTGAGTGCAATTTACTCTAGGGTCAAATCCTCAGCGAAAATTTCAGCCACACATTTAAAATCCTATAGGAGAAATTGGTCATGAATCTATTACTATTGTTAATGTTGGTAGTTCTAATGATGATGCAGTAGTCAAAAGAGCATTAGAAACATAAATATGACAATAGAGATAGTTGAAGTTCTTAGGGCTATTGTCCAAGAAGGAAATTAGAAGAGGCAAAAAAAGAGGCAAACAGAGGTACAATTACTCTTTCCTTAAGGCAACTATTTATAGAAGGTAGTGGTGCCACTGCCACCCCTAAGCAAACTTCCATTCCATAGGGAAATTATCCCCAATTTTAAATTACTCCTTCTCCATTCAAGGTGGAACAGTTCACTCCTACAAACACCTCAAGTATTGATTACCTAGCTGAGTTTGACGATAAATAAAAAAGAGATAAAAGAAACAAGAAGAAAATTTGATAGGGTATTGAAAATTCACAACCAGCCATAATCAAGGTATTGCCTACATATAACCTAGACACAGATACCATGGAATACATGTATGTTGTTCCCAAAGTTGTAAAACCAGAGAATGAGATGGTTTCTAGTGACTATGAGATGACATCCCTTTAAATGGATCTTAAGGTGATGAAACCTTCTGAAAAAATTATTGTATCGAAAAGGAACAATGATGTGGTTTACAAAGCATTACTTGAATACTAAGAGGGAGAAATATAAGTTTAATAGTAAGATTAAAAAGTTAGAGGCAAACTTGGAAAATTAGAAAGCAAAAGGAAAAATTGTAGTTAATAGGATAAGTGAGTTGGAGAGGAAGATAAAATCATCTTCCTCTATGAATTTAGTTCCTATGAATGAACATGAATAGGTAGATCAAGAAGAGGTGAAGAAAAAGTTACATGAAACAATGAGTAAGAATGATATATTACAAAAATCATTGGGAGAATTGAAAGAGGTTGTGAAGGAAGAGAAATAAAAGGTAAAAAAATGGGAACAAAGCCTACATGATGAGAAAAAAATGAAATATTGCAAAAGGAATTGGTGAAAACAAGAAAGGAAATACTTTCTTCCAACATCAAGTACCGGATTTCATAAAAAGGCATTGATTAATATTATGGATAATGTTTGGGGCAAAATAAACTTAAAAATTGATCATTTGATTAGATTGTTTTAATTCGTGATTGATCTATAGAGAATATGTGATAAGGTCCACAAATATGTATTAGGTAGTAGCAAAGTGATGGCTTTAAGACAGGATACAACAACATCAAAAATGAATCTATATCATTCAAACAATGTATCAAATCATGGGCCTTTTCCACTTACATACGAGTTTGCCACATCATTCCTAATAAGGATTTATACTCTCCATACACCCTACGAGCCAGTTGGTACAATGAGATCCACCTGGTGTTAACATCTTTTCATAGTTTATTCCCATTTTTTATTCCTTTTGCAAATATTTTGAATTCAATGAACCTTTTAGGACTATGGTAGAAATAAGCATGCACCTCTAAACCAAGGTCTTTAACTTTTTCTATAGGTTTAAATTTGCCAACTATTCTATAAGCTCGATTCATTCTATGATCCATTCAATGAATGAAAATCACATAAGGGAAATGAGATGTTTGGAGTCTTACACATAGGAAATTACAATGACCTTTAATTACAGATGCCTCATCTTCCCCGAAACATACCAACTTTGATGCAGTTGCAGCATCATCTATGTCACCGATCTCCTTTAATCTGTTTTATCACCAACTCACAAAGGTTTCCAACATTGTAGTTCTCTCGATCTTGTGAATGGTAAGTATGTGAGGTTGAATCATAGAATTATCAACAATAAACACATGAATATATACCCCAAAAATATTATCTACTAGTGTAACCTCATCAATAGAAAAAGATATGTATCATGCAAATTTTCGTTTCTCTTCAAGTCATCTTTCGAACCATAGCTAGAAAATTTTCCCAATCCCAACCACTAATTTCTGACCGGTGAGAATGACGAAAATGTGGGACACTAAGGAAAGACAACATCATTTTTTTCACTAAAATATGTTATAGGACGACCTCTTTTCAAAATGTGAAAAACAATAGCTAGCTGAATTGGTTTACATTGAAGATTGTTTTGGATGACCCTGTTAAACTAAGAGGTAATTGTCCCTCCATTCACTACAACTATTCTTTCATTCCTTTTGTGCTCTTCAAATTCATTTTCACACTCAAGATGCAAACAATCATTTTAATTTTTCCATGTGGAAACATTATTCTCAACGCCATCTACAATTATATTTTCATACATCTTTCCCACATGCTTCTTAATAGTATCCAACATAAGTTGCATTGTCTTGTCCCTGCCCAATCTTCACCTACAAATTGTGCATTTGCATTCTTTGGGAGGTTCAAATTTATTCTCATTTTTATTAGGTTCAATAAATTGAAACTTAGAAACCCACTTTAACTCGAAACTCCTTCCCAAGTGCCATTTTATTTCCTTTCTCTTTCTTCTAGAAATAGGTGTTCACTGAGTATTTGCCTTAGTGGAATTGATACTTTGTTGACTACCATTACCAGAATTTTCACCTACAACATTCACTTAGGCGACCAGATGATGAAGTGTCATCTTCATTTAATTTGGAAGGTGGTATATTATGAAAATCAACATAATTGTATGGAATGTCTTCAGGAAAGGCATTTTATTGTTGTTGTCATTGACAACATCGGAAAATAAAAACATTCTCATTCTGAGTTTCATTTTGAATGTAATCATTATCCCTTGATTGTGATGGTCCTGATGGAGAAGGATGGGTTTCCTTAGATGGTTTATCAAAATAAGATGTTTCTTTTTTGAATTCCAGATACCACTACTAAGAAGGGATGGAATAGAATTTTTTCCTGAGGCTGAGCTTTCTTTTTAGTTGCCATTTTCATTAATCAAGAATCCTATAGAATTGAAAGAAAAAAGATACATTCAATAAATTATGTTTCCATGGTTTAAAATGTATGAAGTACATTGCGAGTGAGGAAAATGGTTGGTAACAAGAAGCATGCTTGTGACAAAATTTTTTTACTTTTCCCACAACTCCTATTTCTATCTTTTATTTTTCCAAATGCTAATTATCTTGACATTGGTTCATTGTTGTAACATTTTTCCCTTTTACATTTCTTGAAATTTTAATTTTGGACATCTCCGTATGGTCTTTATTTCATATATTATTGTTTGTTAGCATTCGAGTTAACCTTCCATTCCCGACCAACTCCTGCGAAAGCAGACGTGAACCCCATGGAATGAGCTGTAGTTTATATGTTTTCGGGGTCCGTAGCAGTCCCGATTCCTTGGATTTCTATGCCACGCGTCGCCATTCCATCGGTCTCCCAAGTTAATATCCCTAGTGAACGTGAAACTGTGGAATTTACCACATTTTATATATCCTTCGGCTCCATTGTTGGATGAGCCAATTTCATCGAACAATGATAACAATTCATGGTATTGGTCGTGAAATAAATGGAAAGTGAAACCGCAATATATGTATACAAACACACATATGTATATATATATATATATATATATATATATATATATATATATATATATATATATATATATATATATATATATATTGATATATATACATATATGTATGCATATATATATACATATATATATATATACTGTAGAAGAGAGAACATTAACAAAAATATTCAAAGAATATACACTGATAAAGAAAGGAATATATAGAGAAAATCTCTTTGAGATGTGTGAAGTGATTTTAAATATATATATATATATATATATATACATATATATATATATATATATACATATGTATCGAGATATGAAAACTAGTTATTGTTATCCATAAGTAGAGGACTATTCTAGATGACATAAAAAATCATAGTGGTTATGAGGATGAGGATGTTAAGACTTTAAATAAGTTACAAAGGTAGAATCGTTAATACAACAATGCGACATGAAAAACACGGTCTCAAATAGACTAAGGATTCACCGGAATAAGTTCTTCTAGGATGTAAACTCGTAACACACTAGCTAGAGCTGACAAGACCTAGATTTGTTTGAAATTTTGTAAGCAAATTGTAATTCCAATTCACTAAATCCCATTCTACTACATAAATACACAAATTGGAAAATCACGGAGAACATCACCTCTGTCTCTATATATCGGAAAAATTTCAAGAAGGTTTTCTTGGCCAAACAAGGTTTTGTAGATTTCTTGGTAAAAATTAATGTTTTCAAATCTTGGACGTTAATTTCTTGAAAAACATTAATGTTTTCAAATCCTTAAAGTGCATTGATTTATTGTAAAAACATTAATGTTCTCAAATCCCTATGCATTGATTTCTTGGCTAAAGATTAATGTTTACAAATCCTCAAGCAGTGATCACGTGGTGATTTAATATAAAAATACACATTGGGATTGGGAATTCATTGGTGATTCAGATGGGAGATTAATGTTTATGGTATTTTTGGGCGAAACTCAGTACTTTCATTGTTGTAGTATTCGAAAAATCAAATTCCTAGAATTGTACTATAAGCAAAACTACAAATATTCACCGCTAAAAGTTTCTCTAGAAACAATGTTCTTATAAATTTAGTTCTCGATGTCCATGTGTCTGTGAAAAGAAGTCTTCTTGCGAGGTGGGGCATTCAAGGATCCAAAGTTCACTACATTGGAGTGTTTCATCATATCATCTTGTAGGGATCATTGGACTTCACCAAATGTGATAGCTTCTCCTTCATCGATTCTCCTTTTGTCTTTCTCCCCCTTATTTCTCTCTCCGATCTAATTCTTCATTGGGTTTCATCATTGTATTTCATATTATTCACTTAAGTGACTTATTTTAAAATTATAAAAGCATTTTCTCTAAATTACAAGCTAAATCATTAATTTATGGAAAATGAAATGTCACGAGGAATACATAACAAAAGGATTCATATGGTGGAGGTGATGGGTCAATTCAAATTGTTATAAATTGGGATGGCTTCTCTATTCCAAATGATTCTAAATTTTGATGAACTACTCTATAGCATTGCGAATTGTTATAGCTTCTTTGAGTCTTTGTATTCATCACTTCACATGAAATAAAATCTACACTTATTATATTTTCCCTTTCCTTTATTACCTCTATTTCCCTCTTATATGCACTTTGTAAGCATGGTGATCAAACAAAGCTTTGAATATTCAATGAATGAACCTTAGAAAACGCTTTTTTTATGTGGGTTTTGTAGTGCCCACTTCCCTTCGACACTATTTTTCTGATCGTCAGACTATGGATTATGCATTAGACACTATTTTGGCTTGGTTTAGTATGATGTTGGATTATGGACTTCATTACTGACTAGACTTATATAGGATGCATGATGATTATTATAAACATTATATATATATATATATATATATATATATATATATATATATATATATATATATATATATATATATATATATATATGTTGATGCTTTATTTGACGTAGTTATATCATTGATGCTATCTGGATATGTGATGTTTAATCATTTGATTATATATAGAAAATGAAAATTTTAAATGATGATAGAATGGTTGATTTAATTTATAAAATGATATAGTCGTTATTTCAATGTTGTGTTATGCAGTTATACTTACGATGCTTAGATTTATATTATATTATTTTTGAGCGTTCTGATATGGCCACGAGGCCGAAGGAGGTATTTGTATTTTGCAGGCTATTTTATATCACAGCAGACATCGGGGGGATTGGAGACTAACCACAACAAAATTTTGGATGGATTCAACACGGTCACCATGGCAACTATTTGTTTGCATGTGTTTTTGTTGGGATTTTCCCATGGGGGATTTCCTTTATATGTGACCATGGGGGTTTGTGTGTGTTAGTATGTGGTCCTTCTTTTATTGTTATCTTGCATGTGTTTTATTTGTGAATGTGTCCATTCCTTTATTTAAATAGAATGTGAAAGATAAATTTAAATAAGACTTGCTTAAATATAATTATTGATGTGTTGATCCTTGCATTTAATGTGTGTAAGAGAGTTGATCTTTGGAGTATAAAACACTTCACCATCTTGAAACTCAGATTTGTACTTGGAGGGTGTTTTTGGAAGCTTGTGGGACAAGCTAAACTTGTCCCACACCCATTAAAAGCTTCATACAAACTTTATGTTGATTGCAGTGTTTACTCTTCCCTCTTAAATATAATTTTGCTTGTCAATCTTGCTTGTGTAAGTGTACTTTCTTACAAAAATTTAATTGGCTGTCCTTGAGGTGTAAGTGGAGGCTTGCAAGTAAAGTTGATTTGATTGGCATGAGGACATTACATTATTTTTGGGGTTTTCAATTATTTTTGGGGATGATTATTTTTCACTTGCATTTTTGGAGAGAGTTGGAAAAAGTCACATTTTTTCTCTTCTTCTTCTTTTGCTATTTTGGAGCTGCATGATTTGGTAGCCATGGGAGTTCTTCTCTTGCTGGAAGGTTTGTTGTTTTGGAGTTACACGTTTTGGAAGCCATTATAGATATTCTCTATCCGGAATGTTGCTATTGGACTATATTTTTGGCATTTTGAAGCTGTTGTTTTAGACTGTCACTTCATCTCTATTCAAGCTTGCTATTGGACTATATTTTTGGCATTTTGAAGCCGCTATTTTAGACTGTCACTTCATCTCTATTCAAGCTTGCTATTGGACTGTATTTTTGGCATTTTGAAGATGTTGTTTTAGAATGTCACTTCATCTCTATTCAAGCTTGCTATTGGACTATATTTTGGCGTTTGAAGTTGTTGTTTTAGACTATCACTTCATCTCTATTCAAGCTTGCTATTGGACTGTATTTTTGGTGTTTGAAGCTGTTGTTTTAGACTGTCACTTCATCTCTATTCAAGCTTGCTATTGGACTGTATTTTTGGCATTTGAAGTTGTTGTTTTAGATGTCACTTCATCTCTATTCAAGCTTGCTATTGGATTGTCTTCTTGGCATTTGAAGCTGTTGTTTTTGAACTGTGATTTGGGCATTCTTGTTGCTGTTTTGAAGACTATTTTGGTGGACATTCAAGTGATTATTGGGGCTGCATTCTTGTATTTGAAGGCTGTTGTTTCTAAACTGTGAGTTGGGAATTCTTGCTGATGTTTTGAAGACTGTTTTATGGACATTCAAATTGATATTTGGGGCTGTCTTTTCTTGCTTGCAAAGGTGTTGTCATTGCTATGGAAAGGTAAGAACTTGTCCATCTTAAAAATATTTTTTTATTGCATGTTATTATGGAATGTAAATGTGTGTTTCTTCTTCTTTTTCATGGTTGGGTAGACTACCTAGGGATGGTGTAGGAGAAGGTTATGGGGAATCATTATGGTGGGAATATGGGAATGCTAGAGGTATCAAATATTGAGGAGGAAGTTTGAGAATGGGGTCCAACATGGAAAATAAATAGATTGCATTTCTTACTTTTGGGGGCATAAGTGATTTTTGGGAGCATAAGGAGGTTATTGGGGGCCCATAAAGATGTGTGTGATGATATTTCATGGATGGATGTTTAGGTGGATGCCTATTGCTCATTGGGAGGCATAAGAAGCTTCCCCATTAGTCCTTAATCCTTTGGCTTGATTAAATAGAGCATATGTGTTGTTTGATTGTGAAATACAGTGGAAATCGGTATGTGTGTCTTGGTTGTTTTGTTGTTAAAAATCTACCCGTGTGTGTTGTGGAAGTATGTGGATGTTGCCATGCATTGAACCCCATCTTTCATTGTGTTGTGGTTGGGTCTCGGGGCCAATGATGAGAGAGGCTTCATCTCTTCATTGGATATCTTGGTTGGGTAGAGAGCGTTGCCTTTCCCCCTCTCTTCTTGCTGTGATCAATCGAAGGAAACACCTAAAGCATGCTGCTATTTTGGAATCAGTCATGGTGTAGAGTTAACATCCATCATTGTTAGTTTACTTCTTGCTGTAATTTCCTTTCCCCACTCTATGTGGATGGACTGTAACTTTCATTATATTGTAAAGATGTTGTATTGACCATGCAAGATGTATTTTGATTTGAGAAAGGGAAACAATCTTGTCTTCTTACTTTGTTGAGAGAACTGTTATGGTATTGTATTTGTGCATTCATGGCATAATGAAAAAGAGATATGTTGCTTTACCTCCATTGGATTGCATTTTTCCAAGTTGATTTCTCAATCGTAATGTAACTTCATGCTTGAAAGAATGTAAAGGGATCGAGTTGTGTTTTGTATATTACATTTGAAATGATTAAAATAATTACTTTGTTGCATCCATTGGTATGAGTTGGTGTAAGTAAGAATCATTCAAATGCATGTAATTCTCTATTTTGGAATGTTGGAAGAAAATATTGCATAAGGGAATTATGTTATTCTTGTTACTTGTCTTGTTGGGAAACGTTCAATCTATAAAGAATAAGAAGGACTTCGTTTAGATCTTGTTATCAATCATTGAAGAAAGAAGTTTGTTTTAAGCTAGCATGAAATGACTTTAAATGATGTTCTTACATACTTAAGATTTGTTGTTTCAGTCAGTTAGAACGTAGTAATATGATCTTCCCTTACTTCACTATGCATGTACGCTTAATCAACCAACGAATGAACCAAACAACCCCTCAAACCGTTAAGTAATGAATGAAGTGAACCAACTAAGCCTTGCAAGACCAAAACAGACCCAAGACAGACCTGCACACTCAAGGAATTTACCTTAGAAGCTTTCAATCAAACAAATTTAACAAAAGGATTCACTCAGAAAATTGCCAGTCTTGACTATAGGAGCTGTAGGATTGTTTTATAAAAATGATTATTTAAATCTCATCCAATCCTAAGTTTTATGATTTCTGTGCAAATTAGACGTCATCACCTTTCCAAAAAGTCCAATTTTATCAAAAATGAGTTCCCAGTCAAAATTTATAGCATTTTGAAGTTCTTGCTATAGGTAGTTCTGGAAGATGCTACGGGCTCTGTAGGTGCACAGCCAGAGTTGCTACGGGTAGGCCTGGAGTTTCTACAGGTGGCTATAGGTGCATAGCTAGAGATGCTATGAGTAGGCCTGAAGTTGCTACAGGTGGTTGTAGGTGTCTGCCCGAGTTGCTATGGGAAGGCGTGCATTTGCTATAGGCTAATGTAAGCGTCTGACCAAGCCTTGCTATGGGCTCTTGTAGGAGGAAAACCAAACTTGACCTCTTTGTAGAGTACATCCAATTGCTATAGGCTATTGTAGGAGTACAGCTAGTTGTTATGGGCTGCTTTGTAGGAGGACAACCAGCTTATTATGGGTTGTTGTAGGAGTATAGCCGATTCTTTACAGACGGCTGTGTAGGAGGACAACCAAATTCTTCTGCGGGCTGCTGTAGGAGTACAACTAGTTGCTACGGGCTACTATAGGAGGAAAACTAGTTGCTATGGGATGTTGTAGAGCACAATCGGAGTTGCTATGGGCTAGGGCCTACTACTTCAAAAGCTTATGGCACCTTGTATTTTATACATGGAGACATCAGAAACATCAGTTTGCACAAGAGACAAGATTCACCAAAGTAAATAAGTATATTAGATCTTAATGAACATATAAAACTAAATATATGCAAAATCATAACTTTGATCTCCTCTTGTGGTAGACTCAAACATGTGTGTGTCTTAGACTATGCTTGTGATAGTATTTAAACAAAAAAATTTATTCCTCTTTCAGCTAACTAAGCCTAGGTTAATCATAGATCTGCAAAGGGTTGGTTTTATGGGTGTTATAGGTTTTGTTTGTCTCACTAAATGCTTCATTGTTTATTTATTCTATATTGGATGTTGAACTACTCTAGTTACTGGGTGTGATCTCTTCAATCTACTCATGATAGTTATCTTCCTTATCTAATTTCTCTCCTTTCCCCTCAATGTTGTAATTTCCTCCCTTTTACCCCCATACAATCACTTTGCCACAAGGTCAATGGAGTTTCCCTATGTGATTGCTAGCAAATTTGGACATCCATAGCATTTAGATAGCATAAGGATTAGTTACATTAAATAATGGGATTTGTACCATTCAATGCAAAGGGGCGTAGCCCCGTGAACATTGGTGGAGACACCTTATTTTTCCACTCGACAAATTTTCTCACCAATAGTTTTTTTTACTCTAAATAAACTTCCAAGATCAATGGGATGAGTCTTATCTTTTAATTTTTCTTAAAACTTCCTTAAATGGCCCATTTTTTATTAAGATCATTAGTTGTACCTGTAAAGAATGAGCTCCCATAAAAAATAAAAAATATTGTTTTAAAAATATGATAATTTCACCTTGTGGATGATTCTCTTAGTTTTCCAATGAGTATTTTTTTCCTCCTAACTCCTTCCAAAGCTCCTAGAATCATTCACTAAAGATTAGGTACCTGTTTTTACTACTTTCTCCCTAGGGCTGAGATTGGATCGCATTTGGGAACCAAGGGCCAAAAAGGAGTAATGGAAAAGTTTGGGTGAATTTTTATGTCCCTCATGTCCCTTTGCAAAGGTGCAAAGGGTGAAATAAAATGTACCTTTCTCTGGAGATGCCAAGTGTCGTGCATGCAGGAGTAGGTGAAGAAGGAAGTCAACTCGATTAAAGGAGCTTAAAGTAGGTTGTCGGGGTCATATGAGTGAGAAAAATATTAAAATGAGGGTTGGGAGAATTGTTATGTCCCTCATAACCCTTGGGAAGATGTAAAAGGTGCTAAAAATGTGTCATTGCCTCTCGGTGACAAGTGGCATGTATGTGAGATTAGGTAGGTGAGTAGGTCAAAATGGTCAATGTTGTCAGAAGTTAAGCACAAGGACATTTGGGTGACCTAGAGACTAAATGAGGGTGGGGAGCATTATTGTGCACCAATTGTCCCAGAGCCTTAGTGCGGTAGGGAGAGTAAAATGTGCCCATGTATAACTTTTCCCTATTGCTTCGTTTATTCCCAATTTTTGCATTACATACATATTTGCACTCCCCATCTCTCCCTCCATTTTCAGGTCTTGAAGTGCAAAATCATGCCTCTGGGAACAAATTAGGTTTTTATGTGCACGTCATCCCCCTTGGTGTAGTAGGGATAGTAAAATGCTCTCAGGAAAAAAAAATTCCCTACTACTCCATTGGTCACGAAATGTTTTGCATTGCATGCCTCTTGCCTTGCTCTATCATGCCCCGTAGTTCCTAGATCAAAATTTTTCACCTTAGTTCACTCACTAAAAATAAAATGTGTCCATGGAAAGGCACGCTAAAAATAGAAAGTGGATAAAAATAGAAATGCATCATCAACAAAGGAGGATTGAAATGTGCCAAAGGGTTTAAAAGGTCATTTTTGAGCAAAACAAGGTTGTAAGATGATCTCATAACTTGAACAGGGAAATGAAACCTCCTTGAGGGTCATGGAAGCAACATTGTTTTTAAACACTCATTCAGCCAACCCAAGGTATCTGTGCATCATGGATAAGGAAGATATTGTGGTCATGAATCAGTAGAGGACTTCAACAGAGGTGGCTTCTTCTTCTTCAGCATGATTCTTCCTCTTTCTTCTTCTTTCTCTCTTTTCTCTCACTTCCCAACTTTCTCTCTCAATGATTTTCTAATTTTGTGTGAGGGTTGAAATTTTACATGTCTTTAATGTAATTTAAAAGTAACTTTAGGTTTCTAATGTAATAAGTCACCTTTATGTTATAAAAAGGGACTTAATGCTTTTCTAGGAAGATGAAAAGTTTTAATTTCTATTGAGACATATGAAGATTCATTAGAGGGCATATTAAGAGTCACCTCTCTTCTTATAAAATGTACATGATTCTCATTTTAAAGGGGTTGGTTGTCGATTTTGTAAACTCAAGAGTGCATTGTGCTTAAAGAGAACAAAGGAGATAGCTATTTTCTTCCATTCCCCTCTTGCATATGTTTCCTCCTTTTCCCTACTTTGTACAAATTTTCTGAAATGCTAATCAAGGAAGAAGTTTTTGTTTTCTCAGATGTATGAATGTGTGCATCTTTGTATGCATGGTTTCCTCTCATCATTAGTGTTGAAGCATCATTGTTTTCTTTCTATGAATATGTGTGATGGTAACTTCTAGTTAACAGTTGCAAGAATCTAATTTTCTACCTACAACGTTAATCATTATTTCTTATTCTTCACTCGCCTTTTCCCCCTTCAAAAAAAAGTTGTCTCTTTGCAAGAAATTGTAAGCCTTGCCGTAGGATTGGTGGAGTGCTCATGCTTTGGACCCTCGGTCAAAAGGCGACCATAACAACTCATTTCATCACACATATAAATGCGGAGCTACATCGTACAAGTAGATGGACTTAGTTTCCGAGTGCGTTGGAAAGAAATCCACATATTTTTCCACCCGACGGTATTTCTCACCAATAAGATGCAAAGAGAAATTAGTGGGATTGTAGGGATTTGAGAGCGAGATTTAATTAATAAGAGGGTTCATTAATTAAAAGGGGAATTATTAATTAATAGATGATTTTAATTAGCAATGTGAAGTTAATTAGCATGCGGGATGGGAAAAGACAAATTAACTAATGGTATGTTTATTAATTAATCAAAAAGACAAAGTGAATATAGACTAACTAGCAAGGAATCACTAATTTTATTGCAAAGATGGGAATAAGACAATTACTGCGGTTTTAGTAAGAAAATTACATGATGAAAATTAGGTTTCTACATAGTTTTGAACACCATCATGTGTATAAACATTTTCTCAAGGTCTTGAGAGAGGTTTTAACCCTAAAAAAACTTTCATTGTGGTCTAGTAGATTAAAATTTATTTATCTAAAAGAGAACAAAATGACTTGAGTGTTTAGTAAGTTCTCAACTAAATGACATTGAGGTTTTGACAACCCAAGGAATTCAAACAACATGGGGACATTAAGCTTATCTTAGTTAAAGAACACAATTTCTTTAGATTTTGAGGAAAACACATGAAGGGACTCTTTGTATACATTACAAGAACACAAAACCACTAATATGTATTTTCAAACTCAAAGTGGATTATCCTAAAGAGGGGACAAAATGTTCAATGAAAAATCCAAACTTTCAATATTTCTTTGGTACTATGGTCTCTACCTCTAGTTTGAGTAACTTCTAATGATGCATGCTCTTGAGTGGAGATCAGCTTAAATAGAAACTCAAGTTACTCTAATGGGGAGGACCTTCGAGCGGACAAATATATGCCAATCAATGAAAGGAAATCTCTTGGAGAGTTGAAAATAATTGTAATATCAAGGGAAAAGGGATGACATTAAAAGTGTGACAAGTACTCTAGACTCATCAACGTGTATTTTATACATTACTAAATTTCAATGGAATATGTTTTTCGAATAATAGTAGTTACAAGTTGCCTTTGAAGAGAGATAGGTGACTTGATATA
Source organism: Taxus wallichiana var. yunnanensis (assembly GCA_018340775.1). NCBI lineage: Eukaryota > Viridiplantae > Streptophyta > Pinopsida > Cupressales > Taxaceae > Taxus > Taxus wallichiana. Next base: position 870,728,837 of record CM031237.1, on the reverse strand, counting down.
ATAGGATGTGTATTTAAAGACATTATATTAATATGAGGACTAGCTCTGTTATGGAATAATGATTATAATTTATTACGCTTAATTTATATATTACCACCCAACCATCTAATTGGGATTAATATTTTTTAATGGAATGAATTTATGAATTTGTTTATTTCAAAAATTAGTATACATTAACCGACAGTCCGTTTTCTAAGCCGTATGTGGACATTAGCACCAAACCATGAATCATACATTATACATACAAATATCACTTACTTTTATTACACACAACGTACAGATAACATAAATGCTAATTTAACACACACTCATCTAGAGTAGAAAAGAATGTGAAAGAATAAATAAATGAAACTAGTTTATTTATGTTTAGAGTTCTAGTGCTCTGCATAAACAAAACATAAATCCTCCGAAGTATCTAACGCCTCAATTTCACTTTGTATTTCGTTCGAGTGAAGGCAGTTCCACTCGTCACATTGACTGGAACAGAAAGGCGGAAGTTCCATTCGTCACATGGATTGAAATCATATGGGACTTTAACACATTATTTGACCAAGTGATGGAGGACTAGATCCTTTCTTTGATAGAGAAATTTATCGACCTAGGCCGAATTATGTTTGAAGATGTCATGTGCTCATTCTTCCTCTCCCACATTATGATCCATAAGATCAACCTTGTATTTAAAGAATTGTTCAAAAGGATCCCAAAGAAAAGTATTATGTTCATGTTGTTTATATCCTGAGTGAGTTGTAGGTGCCATGGTGAATTATGAATCTTCAATGAGGTTGTCTATTGAATACGTTTGTATTTAGGGACCTTATAGGTTGATTTGGGAAGCGTAATAGATGCAAACCAATTTTTTTAATTAAAAATTGGATGTTTTTTTAAATTTTTAAAGGGAATCTAAGAGAAACCCTGCATCGTAAGGGATAAAAATGGATATTTTCCAAGTTTGAGATGGTTCATGAATTTTATCAAATTTCTTTTTTTTCTTCAAATTTTATCTAAGTTTGAGATGGTCCCATAGGTTGTCTTTCATAGCCTCATGGACGTTAAGAAAATTTCTTCATTTTCTCCAAGGAAATGTATGTGAATTTTCAATAGCATAACAACATAATTTTAACAATCAACCAATTTTGAAAACAATTTTAAGTGTGAAGGTCAAAATGGTTGGCCAAATTTTGGAAGAGTTTTGGTTTATTACTTTTAACAAATGAGGGCAAATTTTGGGTTAAATATATGGTTTTGATGTGAAAAAAACACACTTTAAATTGGAGAGAGTTTTACCTTGTATTATCACTAAAAACAAGATTTTGACTCATACGAGTTTCATCTTGTGAGATTTTGTGAAAGTATTAAAGTTTTAAGTTTGGTAGAGTAACATGTTTTGATTTTTTGGTTACAAACATGGTTTTGGGGAAGAAGTCAAGAAAATAATAACATATCCCTAATTTTTGGCCATCTCTCGGCTGGGATAAAAGAGTTGTTAGGGGCATGCTCAATATGGGCAAGGGCTCAGAGGTGGGGGACAAAAAATGGACAATTTTTTATTTGAACTAAAATGCGAGCGCATTTTGTAAAGCATGATTGTGTTATGAATTACTAGGATTGGTAATTACCAAGCCTAAAATGCAATTGCAATGCACTCACATTCCTATTTGTAATGTTGTATATATGCTTTTGGGAGGGATATCTTTACGAAAATAAATGTTTGAGTATAAGAAAGAATAAATTATAAAGTTTTATTAATCTTTATACTTTATTATTTCTTATACTTTAAATTTATTTTAGTAAATGTAATAAATTAGGTTCAATCTACACCTTGTGGAACTACTCTCATAGCTATAACATTCATAGTTTCAAAGATAGTTTTTCATATTAGAATCTAGTGAGTACATAGGAATTATTCGGGATTTCGGCATTCATCCTAAATATTTGATGGTTTAAATTCTACAATCAATCTCTATTTTGGGACAGAATATAGTCATTGTTTAGGTTTTGAGGCTTTCTTGATCGGTTATTGACATTTGTATGAGTGTTAGATGCGTCAAAATTAGAATTTACAAACCTCACAACGCTCAAAGGTAGCAACAATTGATCAAATATATGGTCTCATGTAATTACCTATAACACATAATAAATCAAAACACATAATTAAGTTTTTATTGATTCAAATAATCAAATATATGGTCATCATAAGGTCTTTGAAGGATATGAAACATCATTAGAATAATGGGTGCAATCAGGAAAATCATGAGGTTTGTGAAGGATCTAAAACATCAAGAGCTTCATTGAGATTAAGCTCATTATGGGAGTGGTCATCGGGAGAATGATAAGAGAATCTCACCATGAGTGATGGTGGCAATAATCACGGGCTCACAAAAATGCATATTTTAAGAGAGTGTTTCTAAATACTAAATCAATTCTTGGTAATAAACTCACAACTCGCAAGTTAGGGAAGTGGAATTTACATCATTCACTACAATGTGGAGGTCAAGAACATGGAATTCATTCTCAAACATTCTTCCTAGTTTCATTGAGGATCAATCCTTCTATCAAAAGAAGGAAACCTATCTCCATGAGGAGCAATTGAGAAAGAGGGTTTCCATCCATCATAAGCATGCTTACACCCAGGTGACATCTTAGGCATGGAGGATAATTGTGAGATTAAGAAGATTTCATCATGTATAAGGATGAAATGTGAGGCTCAAGGAGTGAATTGATGATCATAATATCCTATCTCTACCATCGTGTCCAAATCTCTTCAAGAAACAAATTAAAATGAGCTAGTGAAGCTACTTTGAGGCATCACGGTCCATTATGTGTGGAGGATCAAGAAGTCACTTATTCTCATAAAAGGGATATGAGAAAGAAGTGTATGAACATCCTAAATATGATACCATTTAAGGAGGATTTTAAATCATGGGAGGGTAATATGATGATCTTCATATAGATATGTTGTAATGTGAATTGACTAACCAAAAAATGTAAAACTTAAACCATGAAAACTAAGCCACGATGTGAAATATTGATCCCAAACCTTCATGAATCAGCCTTCGGGAAAACCTACCTCTTGTGTCATGATTAATTTATCTATGAAGGTAGTAAAATGTGTTGAGTGAACATGAATAATTTTTGAAAAAGGTTTAACAAGGTCTCTTATTCCATTTATTGAAGTGCAGTTAAACACTAATTCTCTGACAAACCTAGAAAGGCCAATTTTGGTCATTTCAGAGCCAGTGTGCATCCTCTGATAGGGTTATGAAAAGGTATTAAGTATCCAAAGGTTGTATTTGAAATCCTTCAAGGTGGTGGAACCAGTTTAGTAATATTCAAGAAAGTATTGATCATTCAAAATTAGTCTATTCAACAACAAGTTTTCGGTGTAAGGAATGAGCAATCAAATTCAGAACCTTGACTTCTTTGACTGATTTTGGGAGCTCCATAAAGAGTTAGGAGGGAAAATAAATAGGAACCAAAAACCTAGAATAATCCTTTACATTGTGGAGCATCCATATGTATACAAGGCCACCAAAGGCGATGCTAGAAATCATCTCATAATCTCAAGCAATACATACCTCCCAAGATTGTTTCTAAACACTTAATTAATGCTTGGTATTGAGATCAATACATTGTGGTGTTCGGGAATATATCATTCACCTTAAGTTATAATTCCACGTGGATAAAATTGATAAAAAGTGTGTTCTCCACCATGGTATTAGAGTCTTTCTACAATGGTGTGACTTAAGAAGACTAGTAGTATTTATAACCCAATTCTAAGTAGATTTATCTTCTAAGAATTGTTATCAGCTAAGATATTAATATTTTCTTGTTGAAACAAAAATAGGGTTTTGGATAACCTCATAGGGATATAATTCATATTTCTTATCATACACACATTCTTGACTAAGCTTTAGGAGGATTAAATTCAAGTTTCTTCTTTTATAACCCGAATCTGTGGACACATGATATACTTCCAACATTAAGCTTTAGGTGAGAAAAACCATGAGAATTAACAAAACATAATCAAGGTTGGAAGTGAATGCTAGATTTCATGAGCTACCACTATATATTTGTAAAGAAATTAATTAGATAGTTTTGAATATCAATAGCAATAGAACACCAATAACACCAAAATCTAGATAAATCATCATAATATGGAAGTATAAGTTATAGGAATAAGGTCCTAGAAATATTTAATCCCTTTTATCTTCATAGACATCAATATGTGCATCCTTCAAGTCCCTGTGCATCCTTCCTTTGACCAACCTACCTTGATTTCAACCTTCACCATGGCTTAGAGGAAAATCCTAACAAGGTTTTAACATTTTTTTAGTTAGCAAGGATGATTACCCAAGGTGATAAATTAAATCAGTAAGATTCAATGAAAGATAACTTCTCCTGGGAGGCCTAAAAAGGCCATTTTTGGCCATTTTGCAGCTAGAAAACACACTTTACAAAAGTTATGGGAAATTGTAAACCACCCGAGGTTGATTTTGGAGATAATTTAGGGTGTCTAGAGTAATGTAATAAAATTTGGAAAAGAAAATGTCGTTCGGGATCCATTTACTCAACATCGGGTATAAAGGGTGTAGGGAATGAATGTTTTAACAATGAATGTTTTTATGGAAGATTCTAGGAGTTCCTAGATGAGTTAAAAGGAAAAAAATGCATTGAAATGTGAAATATAAAGTCATTTAGACAACAGTGCAATTGGGAGAATCATGAGGTTTGTAAAGGATGTGAAACATCAAGAACTTCATTGAAATTCAACTCATCAAGGGAATGATCATCATGAGCATCATCATAAAGGAACACAATGAGGGTGATGATCTAGTCATCTCAAGCTCAAAAAAGGTGCATATCTCTTGATATTTTTTCTAAAAACTTAATCAATACTTGGTGATGTGCTTACATATTTTAATTTAGGGAATGGATTTCAAATCACCTTAAATGCAATTGAATTCAAGAATATGGAGCTCACCCTCAAACATTCCTTCAAGTCTCATTAAGGGATCAGTCCTTCCATACGAGAGGATGGAACCTATTTACATGAGGAACAATCGAACGAAGATGTGTATAGATACTATAAGCATGTTTCCACTCATATGACATATTGGTCAAGGAAGTGAATTGTGAAGTTAAAAACTATATCGTCATGTTCAAAGGTGAAATGGGAAGCTCCGTGAGTAAGTTTATGATCATCTTATTTTGGCTCTTCCATCATGTTCAAACCTCTTGAAGGAGAAATATAAGATGAGATAGTCAAGATAAATAAGGATTCAAGATAATCATGTGTGAAGGATGAAGACATCATATATATCCATGAGCTGCATATGAGAAAAGAGGTGTATGATTATCCTAAAGTTTAATCCATCCAAATAGAACTATGGAGCCATGAATTGTAAGAGGATGATCTTCACATAGAGCCCTATGTATATAAGAATGAGAAATATTTTGAGTTTCAATTGATGTCACTCACTTCGTAGTGTTCTTACAAAGTCATTCGAACCTTATAGTATGGACACTTAAAAGGAGGATGGACATTATAACCACATCATTACATTCAACCAGGTGGCTACATGAGAAGAAATCTCATTCAAGTGATAAATCCTTCCATCTACATGTTGTCCATATATATATATTAGTAAGTGATAGACAATCATAAAATGGTTTGAGCATCATGGAGATGATTTGTGATCACTATGGTTAATTTTGGAGGCCTATAAAAGTAATACGAGTGATCATCGCTCATTCCTTGTAATTAGAAGAGAACATCTTATTCCCATAACAATACAAATTTCATAACAGTGTTTAAAAAAATTAAATCATCACTTGAGGTTTTAGAAACATGCTTTTAACTTTTGGTAACTAATGTTTAACAACGTTTTCATGTTAGAAGTTTTGTAACTCAAAACCACAACGTTGGGTGTTAGGAATATGTTTTCAAGTCAAAACATTTGGCCCCATCCACATGATATCCTCACCCATGGTAAAGAATACTCTATTTATGACATTACCCATTATAAGAGGTACTTATAAACATTTAAAAACATTCACCTATCACTATGTGGCGACCACCTCTCTCGAGCTTGCAAATTTAGGTCCATTTTAGTCTAGAAGTAAAATGGGCAGCTGCATAGTTTTTAAACTCTTCATGAAACCTTACAGTACTAAAGATAAATGGATGTTACCCACAAGTATAGGATTCATATATATTTCTAGTGTCTAATTTTTCCTCCTAAATCTTTACGAAGCTCTCAATATCATCCTGAGAAGTCAAATTTCACTATTAGAGTGTTTGTTCCTTGCACCTAAAAACTCATTGTTAAGTAGATTTTCCATGAATGTGAAAACCTTTCCCAAATATTCCTAAATTACCTCCAAAACTTCTATGATTCTCTCCGACATCACATCTAGATGATTAACATATTTCTTTAACTCTCCTAGAGAGTGTTTGATTATCTCATAATGGTCTTTTTAGGCCTCTAGATTAAGTTAGCTTCCATCAAGTCACATTGAACTCAAAAATAATCGTATTCAATCACCCATGTAAATTAAAATAAGATTTGAAACCTTGTTAATAATTTCTTATGAGCAAGGTTGAGTGTGGATTGTGGCACACTAGCCAAAGGAAGGACACACCAATGACTGGGAAGTGAAAGATTCAATTGTGGTCGTAGTTGTCATGCTCAAAGTTTACATTTTATGTGCAATACATTTTGTATGACAAAACCTCTTACCAATTTCACCAAATTTCATTTTTACAAGATACAAGAAATTATTTCATTGGTGTTTTGTCCGTATAAAAAATATTTAAGGGTTTCTTCAAACACTAGAAAAGATATATGAAAATAATTTCTCTTAATGTTGATGTTGATTTGATTGTTTATGAAATATGTGGCACTTGAATCAACCTTCCTACTCATACATTAGTATGAGAATGTAAATAATTTACTTAGAATAAATCTTGATGAGAGTCCCGAGTTTCTTTCTCCGTAGAAAGTTAATGAATGTGAGGAATATTTTGCACATTTTCGATTACTCCTATCCTTACTAAATTATCCAATTTTCTCCTAGGAGAAATTAGATGAAAAGGACCTTGCATGTTGTGAAAATGGAATTGACTCACTGGTAGGAGCTTACATTTCTAAGCGGGTTCAGAAATTTTAGGTGAAGCTCAAGAGCTCGAGCTATTTCAAACAATCAAGAAGAATTCCGACGTCCAAAATTTTGGACTTCGGAGGTGGATTTCGGATATCTCGGTCAAGCAAAAATTTATGAAACACCAAAAGTCTAAAATTTTTGAATCTTGGGTTTCAAGGATTCAGAGATCTCGAGGCATGAAATCAGAAAATGAAAGGAAAAGTTTGAAACCTAAAACTTTGAAAGTATGAAATTTCAGACTTTCAAGTTTCAAGGTTTTGGAGATCTTAGTGAGAACAAAAAGTCTGAAATCCAAAATTTTGAACATATGAAATTTCAGAATTTAGGGTTTTGGAGTTTTGAAGGTGTGGGATTTGGGGTTTCAGAAGTCTTGACAACAAAATCAGAAAAATGAATGGAAATGTCTAAAATCTCGAAACTCTGAATCCCAAAATGGGTTCGGATTTCGAAGTTCAATACAGAGTGTTTCGGTGGTCAACTCGGTGAAAAATTCAAGTTTTGGGTTTTTGGAACTTTGAGTTTCGGAGTTTTGGAACTCTGGAGGTGATTTTTGGGATGAACAATGAAAATTTTCTAAAAGGAAAAATTTATGAAAGTCCAATAGTCTGAAATTTTAGATTTTCGGGTTTTGGGGTTTTGGAGGTTCGAGTTTCATACTTTCAGAACTATCTGACCATTTTAAGTGGTGAACAATGTTTCAATCTTTGAAATGGAAATGTCTGAAAGTCTGAATTTCAGGATTTCGGAAGTTCCATGCATTTCGGACTTTCATAGTTTCAGATTCTCGATCTGTCATTTTTAAAGAATGATAGTTCAACCTTCTAATGGCCATAAATTTTGACTAGAAGCTTAGATTTGAGCAAGAGAGGAATTTTGAAAGCTCTCAACATCTGATATCTTTAAATTAGTGAGACTAAGTTAGTAAAAATGAAGAAATATAGTCTTCCATTTTTAGGCTATCAAGCTTCTCACCTACCACCATAATGAAGTATGGGCTTCCTTTCTTTCCCAATAAGGAACAACAAATGGAGGCATGGGTTTTGCAGTAGAACCCATCATTTTGTAGGTGAATTCAATGCTCTTTTGGGGTGGTTGAAGCAAGTTTTAGATTTCTTCTATCTCCTTCTCTAATTCTTCCTATATATTGTAAGGAGGGGAATTTTTCTAAAGGTTGGAAATTTTGGTTTTACACCCTCCCTTCTTCTCTTGTCTGCAAGTGAATTTGTGGAGTTAAAACCTCCCATCTAAACTGTAAATGCAATCTTGCCTCTTGGCCATTGTAATGCACTTTGTATCAAATCTTTGGAGAAACAATAAAAAGTCTATGGATGATTTTCAACCCTCTCTTTTGTTATTACATCTTTCTAATCTCTCATTGCAATCCTGAGTTATCTATGCATGGTGGTTGTATTTATTTTTAATGGTTTGTGTTTAATGGAAAAGCAGGTGTTCAAAATTCCTTTGGTGCATCACCTCTGTTAGAATAGGTTTATTTTCTTGCATCTTCTTAACCCTGTCTCCTTAGAAAGTTAGAGTAGATTTTAGAGTAGATCCTCTACAAATTGTATGTGTGCACTGAATAGAGGAATAGGAACCGACCTTCATCTCGTAGAGATTTCTCCGGTTGCAAAGTCACACACTTTGCAAAAACTCCATGTTATGCAATCACACCGATAGCTTCAACACATCGAATTGCGAGACATTCAGGGTGCTATCATTACACATCAACACTAACTTTTGTTAAGTGTTATAAATATCTATATTTGATGCCCTCTTTTATCTTCTAACTCTTCAAGCTATGTATTATTTTTCTAATGAACAAAGGAATATTTATGGGTTCCTTAGATAGATAATATTCTTTCTCGACACCATACTATTGTTAATCTATATTATAAGGATTGAGAAGGATTATATGCATGCCAATATGGCAACCAAGGTCACTCCCTTACATTGTTGATTGTGATGATTTCTCGAACAGTCCTCTTAAAGATGCATGCCCTAAGGTTATAAAGAAGGTACCCATCCATAGTATGATTCTATAATATTTTAAGCTAAAAGTAGGGATTCATGAGTCCATATATGCGATCAATTGTCACAACCTCCGAGAGTTGTGAGGTTTGTAAATTCTAATGAGTCCATATATTCAATCAATTTTCGCAACCTCCGAGAGTTGTGAGGTTTGTAAATGCTAATTTTGACACATATAACACTCCTAAAAATGTCAGTAAACATTCCAAAAGGACCCAAAACCTAAATAATGACTATATTATTTCCCAAATTAGACATCGATTATAGAATTTAACCCTAAAATATTTAGGCTGAATGTTGAAATACTGAAAAATACCTATGTACTGACCAAATTAGAATATGAAAAACTATCTTCTAAACCATTACTAATGAAGTTGTGAGACTAGTTCCATAAGGTACAGACATGATAATTTAATTTTACATGAACTAACCCATTAAAATATAAGATTACATCCAATACACTCTTAATAAAATATCCAAGTTCGATGAGGGATAATAACAACGATATTCAACTTCACATGCCTCCTTTCTAATATGAGTACTTTTTGATTAACACATACAAAATATATTTTACATAGTACCTTAATAAGAAGAGGAAACTCTAAAATTCAAGTTACAAAATCCCTCCACCTAAGTGAAGACAACATGGTGAAAATTATACAAAGGTAGGATCTCTCCTTGTCTTCTTCAAAATGAAACTATGTCCCAAACTTTACTTGAGCTCCACCATTTTCTTCAATATCAAATAGAACAAGAAAATAGGGAGTAGGAAACACTCTCCACCTAACCAATAATCTAATATGAATATTTAAATCATACTAAAACAAACATTTTGAACTAATTTGATTGCATTTGATCCTTGAAATGGTATTGGTTGACTGGTTCCAATTTGTATCTGTGCCACAATTCTATTGTTCTATTTTTGGGCTTTAGAAATTTTGTGCAATATTTCTCTCATATGTAGTTATGAATGTCAACACTTGTAACTTGTAAATATTTGTCTTTTGGTGACATATGGACTAGATATATGTAATTATGTTAGAGGATATATGTTTTATTTTTAGATCTTGTACTTTATCAATAGTAACTAACCTATTTTAAACACTTGGCATAATCTACTTGTTCTTTTAAATCTACAATGACAAATTGTAATCAACCCTATTTTCTTATTTTTCAATGTTGTTAACAATATCCATACCTTTACTCAATTTTGTACTTGTATTCTTTGAGAAATTGCATTCTAGAATGATTTATGTTAGTACAATATTTAATTCATGCAAAAGATATTGGCTTTCTTCTTTTGTAGCATATACCTACATACTTAAGAAAAATAGTTAGAAAATAATTAGGATTTTTGGCCTCTCTTATGTTGTAGAGTATTTCTTTTCTTTCTTTTTGCATATGTCGTGATTCATGTGAATACCATGAGATTCTGCGAAATAGTACTTTCCAAATCTAAAAATACTGCATTAATGTACTTTATGATTTTGATTTCAAATGGTTCATTTTCTTGAAACTAGATAGCACATGAGTACAGACCAAACCTGAGAGCTCCTAATTGATGTTCTTTTCCTTTTCCTTTTAGGTGAACTATAGATATTAGATGTAGAAGATGAAGATAAAGGGGCTCAAAATGAAACTGAAACGATGAGGAACGAAGGAAAACCCAAGGCAATGATGGGTTCCTTCTATACTCTTTTTCTTTTAATTTCATGCACATGTACCATTTATTTCAATAATCATAAGTTACATCCCACGGCTTGTGTGGGAAACATTGAATTTTCTTGATGAATAAATGATATTATTTCTATAATTGAGTTGTGTACTTCCTTTTACTTTCAGCTCTTATGATTTGTAATGATGGTACAATGAATTAAACAACTCAATACATACTTAATAACACTTAATCATAGGAAATGATCAAATTGAAAATACCTGTAAACTTAATAATGAACATCTGCAATGCAAACAATAGCTATGTTTGTTGTTTTTGAGTCTAACTCCTCAATTTTTCCTCTATCTCCACCTTCCTCAAGGTTGTACTTTATTTCTTCGGAGCTTTTGTGCATATTTGATGAAGGTGATCATAACATAGTAGGTTACGTGAGGTGTTGCATTTTAAGACAACACACATAGCTATATTTTTCCTTGTTGATTCACTTAACTTAAAAAACAATTAAATTATAAATGACCCCTATAGTTAGGTTCATTCATTGATTCCCTCCATCAAAAACAAGGTTTTGAGTTGGCCATTTTGCACAAGTTCAAACATTGTCAACACTTATGTCATATAAATAATACAAGACTTGATAATTTCGTTTTATAAGAACTAACCCATTAAAATACACGACTATATCCAATACACTCTTTATAAAATATACAAGTTGGAGGAGGTATAATAATAACAAGATTCAACAAGTCACATGACTCCTTTCCAACATGAGTACTTCTTGATTAACCAATACAATATAGTTTTACACACTACCTTAACAAGAAGAGGAAACTTTAAAATTCAAGTTACAAAATCCCTTCACCTAACTAGAGACAACATCGACAAAATTCTACAAAGGTAGGATCTCTCCTTGTATTCTTCAAAATGCAATTATATACCAAAATTCACTTGAGATCCACCATTTTTTTCACTATCCAACACAACAACAAAATATGAGAGTAGGCAACACTTTCCACCCAACGCATAATCCAATAAGAGGAGAAGCCATCCCCTTTTTGTCCTCTCGAGCCCCAACCAAAGAAAAATAAGGGGTATTAAGCAACATTTGACAATTTTACAAAAGGCTTTGACATCATGCATTCCACAATATAACACATAAAAAGGAACGATAACCAAATCATACCAAGCCAAGAACATAGATGCTAATCAAACATCACGATCAATAAGATGAAAGTAATTCACCAGAATAAATTTACATAAACCTTTGCAAACAAATGAGTAGCAATATCATATATTATTATGGAACTCAATGCAATACAATGAGAATGGGACTTGCTTATATAGGCAAGGAATAACAATCTAAGAACCAGTCAAGGTCATAGATCAAGCCATAAATCATGGAAAGAACTAGTCATCAAAGAACTATTCAAGTCCATAGATTTATGAGAGAACTAGACATCAAGGATCTAGTCAATACAATAGATCTAGGAAAGAACTAGTCAATACCATAGATCAAGGAATGAACTATACCTAACAACTAGATAATATCTCCTAATATCTAAATAAGATAAAATAAATATCCACACACATAAATGGGTGAGGATAAATATAATAAAGGTAAATAAAGTACCAAGGTGAACATGAGATAAGGTAAATAGCTACTCTAACATGCCCCTCAAGTGAAGCTAGGGGCCAAAATAGAAGTGACATGTCTACAATATGAGTCTTGACAACTATGCCTGATGAGGTACTCATGTACAATATATCCTGCTATAAGGAAAGAGAAAGGAGGAGGAAGATGTTATCACGAACACCCCCAATAACAACTTCAAAACCCCAAGCATTCCACGCAACTCAAGGTAGTGAGGTGATGCAAAAGGCTTCGTAAAGATGTCTCCGCAACCCGCTTGAAGTCGAAATTTACACTAAGTAAAGAACTCCATCCTAAATGTGTTGTGAATGAAGTGGATGTGTATTACAATATGCTTGGTCCGTTGGTGCTCAACTGGGTTGCGAGAAATGTGAATTGTACTTTGGTTGTCACACCAAAGTATAGTCAGTGAATCCTGTGGGAATCCAAACTCACAATAACGCAAATCCAAAGAATCTGGTGACTTGCTATAATCATGCCTCGTACTCTACCTTTAAAGATGAAAGTGCAATAGCCTATTGTTTTTTGTACACCTAAGCAACTGGAGAAGAACCAAGATAGAAAAGATAGCCAAAAGTGGAATGCCTGTCATCAATAGAACTTTCCCAATCTGAATCTATATGCCCAACCAACTGAGTATAGCCCCTAGTGTAGTGTAGGCCAAAGTGGGAAGTGCCATGTAAATAGCACACAATTCTCTTAGCAGCCTGTCAATGACTACTATGAGGAGAATGTGCAAACCAAGATACAAGCCCTACTTGTAAATGAAATATCGTGAGAGTATGGGTCAAGTACATGAGGCTCCCAGCCAACTTCCTATACAACTTAGGATCACAAAGTGGTGTGGTACATGTGGATGTAAGAGTAACTCCAGACTGAAAAGGAGATGAACTTGGCTTGCAATCAGCCATATCAAAGCACCTAAGAAGATCATGGGTGTACTTTTACTAACTCAAATGAATCCCTCGAATCATGCTCGAGAAATCAGTAAACAAAGTAAATAATGCATTAGCCCAAGATCTGTCATGTCAAACTATGTAGAAAGAGCCCTCTGAATACTCTGAATGTGGGAAGAAGAGCTACCAGTAAGTAACAGATCATCAACATACAAGACAAGTATCACAATATCCTCACCAACATGTTGGAGATACACTGTATGATCAGAGTAGAAATGAAAAAAATAGTAGATAGAAGAAAAGAATCCATCTTCTCATACCAAGCCCGAGGGACTTCTTTAAGACCATAGAGAGACCTTCGAGATCGACAAACAAGAGAAGAATCCTGAACAAATCCAGTTAGCTACTTCATATATATTTCCTCTTGTAGATCTCCATGTAAGAAGGAACTCTTCATGTCCATCTGGTATACGGGCCACCCCTGTGATGCAGCAATAGCAAGTACAAGGTGTACAAAATCCATCTTGGAAACGGGTGTAAAAGTCTAAGAATAATCAATACCTTCAACTTGTGAAAAACCCTTTGTAATAAGATGAGCCTTATACTTGTCAATGGACCCATCAGCTACGTATTTGGTTCATTATACCCACTTACACCTAGCCATATTTCTTCCTTTAGGAAGAGATACCAAATCCCAAGTATGATTCTTCATCAAATAAGAATACTCAGCTATCATCACATCATCCCACTCCTGTATCCCATGAGCATTTGAAAAAGACTATGGATCCTCATAAACTACCTGACACAAAAGTCTAGAACCTGTAGAATGTGCGTGATGATGCCTAGTGGGTGGAAGATTCTCTATGAAATGTGTTGCCTCAGAAATTGTAGTACGAGCCCACTTAGGCATAGTGACAATATCAGTGGGAATATGATCCTCAATGGCATCTATAACCTCCTCATCAATCTCCTTAAAGAAAGGATCCTCAAGATGAGATGAAAAGAAGAAGGAATGGAAGAAGATGAAGAATCATGAGGAGTGAAATGCTCATCAAACTAAACATGTGTTCAAAAAATAATATCATGTGTATCGGGATCTAGAAGATGATAATCTCTCATGTCCTCACAATACCCTAAAAAATTAAGGGTTTAATCTTCTTATCCAAAGCTTTCCTTTTCTTCTTTGGCACAAAAGCCCAAGTATGGCTCCCAAAGACCCGAAAAAATGAGACATATGGCTTAGTGTTGGACCAAGCTTCCTATGGAGTCAAATGCTCAAGTTCTCTATGTGGTGTGTGATTTTGAATATAGTTAGCACAATTAACTGCTTCTGCCCAACATATAGGAGGTATATCTCTAGAATGCATCATATAGTTAGCCATTTCCTTCAAAGTTCTATTCTTCCTTTCTTCTAATCCATTCTGTTGTGGAGTGTGAGGAACAAAATACTGGTGAATAATGCCTTGAGTTGCCAAAAATTAAGAAAACTAATTGCTGAAGTACTCCCCCCTTTACCATGCGAAGGTTCTTTATGATACTAGATGATTTTTTCTCGACCAAAGCCTTAAATACTTTGAAGTGTGAAAAAACATCACTTTTTTACTTGAGAAAATAAACCCAAGTACGCCTCGAGAAAATATCAATAAATGTAAGTGCATACTTAGCTCCATTGAAAGATGGGGTAGGAAAAACCATCAAGTCACTATACACAAGCTCAAGTGGTGAAGAAGCTCTCTTAGAAAAATTCTTAGGAAAAGGATCTTGGTGTTGTTTCCCTAATGCACAACCATGAAAAACTTCCTTAAGACAAGAAGCTCTAGGAAGACCATCTACCATACCATGAGTACTCAAATCCTTCAAATATCTGTAATTGAGATGTCCAAATATTTCATGCCAAAGCTTACTCTCTGAATCTGAATGAGAAACCAATCCTATCCCTATAGAAGAAGTGTCATCAAAACCCTCAAAGTGATATAGTCTAGAACTATGATCAACAATACCCTGAGTAACAAGTGAATAAGGCTCCAACAAAGTTCTTACTTCTACCCCATGTGGTGTAAAAGTCACTATTTTCCCTTGACCAGAATGACAAATTTGATATACAGAAAGTAAATTTGTAGTGATGTTAGGAACATATAGTGCATCTTAGATATTGCCACCATCAAGTTGTATATCACCTTTTCCCTCAACAGAAAGAAAGGAAGAATCTCTAACCTCAATTTTGGAAGTAAAACTCAAACCTAGAGAAACAAAAGACTCTTTGAAAGAAGTCATGTGATGAGAAGCACCGAATCTATAACCCAATTGTCTAAAAATGGTGACTAAGAACTTCCAACAACATTAAGTGCTTTTCCATGTTGATTAGAAGTGGAATGGAGATAGAAATTTTGTGTTTCTTGATTGCATTATCTAAGGCTTGCATTCACTTATAACACCTATTTTCTTCATGATTACTACCCCCAAAAAAAGCAGCATGAACGGCTAGACTTATTCTTTGATTTAGAAGACTCCTTGGGTTCGAGTTGTTTTCTTTGGGTTTAGGAGCATTTTGAGAATGAGAAGGTGTGGATTTAGTTTTACTATTTGGTTTTCCCTTGCCCTTAGGATTAGATGCAACTAATTCCTTTTGAGAGGTGGAAGACTCAAGGTGAGATAATTTGGATTCTTCTCTAGTAATTCTTTCACAAAATGTTTCTAAGTTAGGCATTTCTTAGGTGTCACCTAAGGCATCCATGCTAGATAAAAAAGGTAGAAGAAAAAAATTGGAATGGTCCTCTCAACTTGGATAAAATCAAGTAAACACACTCTTCATCTTTCTTATCTCTTCCACTCCCCTTCAACTGTGTCAAAAAATGCTTGAACTTGGTAAGATAGTCTATAATTGTTAGAAAATCTTCAGGATTAAGAGAGGTGATCTCAATTTCAAGTTACATGGCGCTCATATGATCTACCTTACCAAATAAATCCTCAAATTTCTCCCATATTTAGAAAGGAGAGTCACATTTTTCCAAATGAAATAAAACACTGTCACTTACAAAAATCCGATCAAACCCATACACTCATCAAATTTGCACTGGTACTGAAATTTCTCATATTCTCTAGTGAACACTGGTTGTTCTTTAGAAGTTAAAGCCCATAATCCTTTCTGCTTAATTATTGTTTCCATTATTGGTTTCCATGTGTGGTAATTATGTGTTGTTAATGGCTCAACATGATCTAATGTAGAAGTAGATTCCATCCTAAAAAAATCACCAAAATAAATGGAAGAACCAAGCAATGCAACAAGATCCCCTAGATTTTGGCACTTTATAATGAGTGCGTGTTACAATATGGCACTTTATAATTATAGTGCAATTCTCAAAATAAATATTTCCAATGGAAAGAGCACGGAAAAACAAGCACTTTTGCAAAAAATGGCACTCAAAACCGAGTTACCGATCAAAAGTTACAAGCTTTTCAATATTATGCTCTACTATTTATTTTAGTTGCCACTAAAATAGAATAAAATACTCTTTCCTTCACCACACAAATAAAATAAAAGGGGGCTGGAGTTAAGCACCTACTAGTAGGAATCACAAGCTTTAAGCCCTCATATGACCAAGGGCTAAGAATTTCAAAATAAAACTTACAGATAGATGTCAATAACAATCTCCCGCTCTGATACCATAAAAGGAATGATAACCAAATCGTACCAAGCCAAGAACACAGATGCTAATCAAACATCATGATTAATAAGATGAAATTAATTCACCAGAATAACTTTACATAAACCTTTACAAACAAATGAGCAGCAATATCATATATTATTATGGAACTCAATGCAATACAATGAGAATGGGACTTGCTTATATAGGCAAGGAATAACAATCTAAAAACCAATCAAGGTTATAGATCAAACCATAAATCATGGAAAGAACTAGTCATCAAAGAACTATTCAAGTCCATAGATTTATGAGATAACTAGACATCAAGGATCTAGTCAATATAATAGATCTAGGAAAGAACTAGTCAATACCATAGATCAAGGAATGAACTATACCTAACAACTATATAATATCTCCCGATATCAAAATAAGATAAAAGAAATATCCACACACATAAGTGGGTGAGGATAAATACAATAAAGGTAAATAAAGTAGCTAAGTGAACATGAGCTACGGTAAATACCTACTCTAACAACACATTCAAATAACACATTCTAACTAAATGCTCAATCGATATACTCAAATAATATTACAACCTTCCCAACAAGCACAAAGTCTTGACCACTACAAGCCAACAAGGATAAAATGGAATATGGTTACCACCTGCTTTTGTCTCCCAAGTGATGTAGGAATTCCACCCAAAAGTCTCCATGTGCATAACTCAAAGCATAATCAAATCCTTATTTCTCCACTTGCAAGTATGTAAAATATATCCATGTTATCCTTTTCACTCCCCATAGGTGGAACTCAAACTCACACTCCCTCCACAATGCATGCCTCACATATCCCTTTTCCCTCCTCAATGGTCCCATAAATCCATCTCCCACACCCAACTTAAGGCAAGCTACCCAACCACAATAAAATAAAATCACAACACTCATGCAATATGCAAATAAGCACAATTTCTACATCAAATACATTAATACAAAAATGAAAACAAGAGGAGATCCTACCTCTCCATCAAGCTTCCAATTTATTTACTCAACAAGCTTTGAATCCTTCACACCAAGCTCAATCCAAGATGCAACTCCAAAAATAAAATTCTAACTATGAACTAAGACCAATTTTTAAAAATGTAAAAGAAGAAAGTAAGGAAAGTAACCTTAAATCCATCAAATTCGTCCAATAAATAGAAAATGAATGTGAGGATCATGAGGTGGTTCTATGTATGATGCCACTTCATCATCCCTCCATTCCAACACACAAGTCGACACCAAACCCAAAGCAATTAAATGCACATGTAAGACTTATGACATGCCTTCCCTACACTCAAACAAGCACTCCATGCTTATCAAGGACAAACTTAAATGTGGTAAGTAAACAAGTGCAATTATTTATCCTTTTACACTCAATAATGCATTAAAATGGTCAAAATATGCCCCATATTTCATAACTAGGGTTGGTAGAAGCATTTGAGATGAGAGGGACAAGGTTAACTTGTACCTAAAGTCTCTAAAAGTGGCCAACAAGGCCAAATTCGAATTTGGGAAGGATGGTGGAGTTAACACCACTTAAATGCATTTAATCCAATTTAAATCATGCACCAAAATAAGGACTATCTACCCAATTTAGATTCATATCTTCCCTTTTAGTTTAAATTTAAGCTAAATTAGTTAATTAAGATACACTAACAAGTGTTAATAAAATAACATTAGTTCCCCTATAATTAAACACATTCACATCAAATTAAAACAAACAAAATTAAAATAAAGGAAACACATTACACCCATTACCACATAAATGAGGTTACCCCCTATGTGAACCGCTTAACAAAGCATGCAACAACACAATCATAACATTATACAAAAGTTGTCAAATTTGGCCATGTTGCACAAAGACCTCGACATTCTTTCGTGGTTGCTCCCCTATCCCCTTTTGATGTATATGATATAATGTCCCTGCAACACAAAAACATACCTCTCTAGGCTTACAACCGCATCAACAACATCGAGAATAATATACATATAGAAATCAATAATCTTCATCCAAAATTAGCAATTCTATCATCATATCAATTAATTTGATTTTAACATCCATAAAATCATAATTCTACTCAAAACATCCAACATAGGCAATGCATCGAAAATATGACATGCTACTATAAAATCAAAAAACTACAAATCAACATATATAACTGTCCATCAGTGTCATCTAGTGCATCATAATCAAAATGTAAATCACAACATGTCAATAGTCCAAATATATGCATAGTCTATCATCTACTGATGAAGATATACTAATCAAAATGTATAAGAATAAATCCAATAGTAATAACATAATAATAAAATAGTGTCAAAGAGGAGTTGGCACTTCACATCGATCTAGCAATCCCCAAAAACCTCTAGTTCCTAGAATTCCGGAGCGAGACCTCGAGATCTGATTCTAGATAGGAAGAGCATGGAAGCTAGAGTCATGAGGAATTCTAGGTTCACATTGGTAGAAATTGAAAGCAACATTTCCAAAGAACCATGACCCCTCTTACATTAGATTTTCCATCTCCCACTCACTTTGGAAGCAAAAGAGAAAGCCTTCTCTAGCTAGAGCTCACACTTCTACCTTGCAGCACCATTTTCTTCTACCCCACTCTCTCATAGGATCGATGCTCAGTATCAATCTAGTAAACCTCCCTACTATTGAAAATAAGAATTTTTCCTTGGTTCTGTCCATAATGAACTTTGGGATATCTAATAGAGGCTCAACATCCTTCTAGGAAGGCATGAGCTTGGCACGCTCTTGGTTTTCCTCTCCAAATAGCCTCGCTTCCCAATTTCACTCACCCTTTCCTACAATCTTCCCTTCCATCTCCCTCGGATGTGTGCACTTTGAAAATGAGTAAAAGATTATATATTTATCCAAAAATTATGAAAAATTAGTGGAACCTCATACATAGTCTTAGCTAAGATTCTAATGAAAGGATTTGCATAATAATTTATATAAATCCAAAAATGGGGGCGAGGTAAAAGAACAATAGGTTGTTATATTTTTGTCATAAAAATAGACATAATTTGTGTGTACACCACATTTGAATTTCTTAATCTCCACCATTTAAAACAATTAGTAGTTTAAATTCTAGATTCCAAGAACCACATATTTATTCTTATCACATTATCAAACTTTTAGCATATTCATGCAAAATTATTATTAGATAAAATTTAGGTTTTGCTGATTTTAGGAAAATGTGTCCACTTTTGACCCCCTTTTGGTCCCCATTTCCATGCACCTACACATATACCTTTTTAGTATGTGAGGAACAAGTTCACGAAATTAAGAAATTCTTTCTAGTGGTGTGGTTTGAAGGGTCGAATACCCCTTCAATCTATCCATTTCCATGGAGTTTGACAAAAAAGAAAAGTTGTTTCCTATGGGATATAGTTTAGGGCATATGTATTGGAGGAAAATGAACTCCTCATTTCATAGAGCCACATAAAATTCAACCCGGACTTAGCTCAAAATGAGTGATCTTCCCATGAATTTATATAGCCTATTAACACATGGATTTTCTCTAAATGATTTGGTAATGATGTCCTAACCACTTAATGCTAATAAATAACAAGTGTCTAACTATTATCCAGGGAAACTTTTAGTGGTGAATTTTCATATATTCACGAATATTAGGTAGTTTTGAAATTGGAAATGAGGAATTTTCAGCATCGGTTTCTTCCCGGTTGCCTAAAATTTCAGCAACCAAGTTATTTGTATGGGTCATTTTTCCTACTATTAATATGTAAAATTTAAGTTATGTATGTATTTCGCCAATGTTTCTAATAAAAATGTGTAAATATTCGCTGAGGTATAATTCATATCCTAGGGGGTTACAAGGAGGATTTAATACGACATCCAAAAAGAGGTTAAACAAATCGTCTAACCACCTTTAGACAACCATTCATTGGCTGTAGATTGGACGATTGTCCATTTTCTTCTATATAACCTAGGTTGTACAACAGGTAATGGACGGTTTTCTAACACCCTTAAAACTATGTGAAATCTTAAAAAATTGGGTGTTGCCAAATCACCTTTTCCACGAAACATTTTCTAAGAATTTTGCCATTTATTCAAAATTCATTTTTGGATATTCGCCACCCATTCTAAAATATTTTTTTGGAGGGAGGTATTAAAATGAACTCGTCTATTATTGATTTCCAAGATCACCTTTTGGTGCATAGAAACAACATACATATTTTATACAATGTACAAATAATAATCTAGAATATGCCAAAGGGATCAAACAACCTTATAAAATGATTAAAGCAAAGGTTTATCCAACATATAACATTTTTACAAGAAGCATAAATGGTTAAGGAAATAAGCAACCCAATATCTTTACACTTTTACATGGAACCTAAGTGCTTAAAAAGATGATTGATCCCATATACTAAGAATATATGAAGTAATGTGTGATTTCTTAAGCAAAAATGACTAAAGCGTGAAGTAAAATACGGTAAAATGATGAGCACACAACTTGTTTTTTTCTTTAATTTTTCTTATCTTAATAATAGTATTTGGAAAGCGGATATGGAAACCTACACACCAAAATTAGTATAGTCATGATATTAAATAGCTTCAAATGTAATATATGTGACAATAAGCAAGAAAAATTTAAAAATTAAGTTCTCTATCACAAAGGCTAATGACATAGACAACTAGGTTGTTATTTACTAGAGCGACTCCGCTAAAAAACGAGTCCATAATGATTTATCATGAGGCAACTCCTAGGTAGGACGAATCCACAAAAATCAAGGACACCACCCTACATAAAGAGGCCATTGAAAAATTTACTGAAGTAAATCTGCTAAACAAAATGAAAATTTGGCTATTTAGTAAATTTACAATAATTATTTTTTCTAGAATATTAGTTTTGATGAAAATTAACTCTTTTTAGTTAACTATAAGTTATTTTTCACATCAACAAATGATATGAAAACTACCTTTAAGCTAAACCACATAATAAGTACTCATGGTTTCATAAAAGGTGTGTATAAAAGTATGTAAGTACAATATTTTGAAAAATAGAAGTGAAATACCCATAGTAATGGTAGAAAAAGTAACAAAACTGAAGAAATATCACATAATAGATTAAAAAATCAAGAAAATGATAGGTACTTTTTAACATATCAAGGCCACTTGCAAGATTTATCAAAACCATTTTTGTGGGTTGAGACCACCATAAAATAGGTAAAACTACTAGTAGACACAAATTCACCACAATAAAATATTAAACCATTGTAACAGCCAAGGCAGCCATATACTACAAGTAAACAAAATAATTCCAAAATACAATGTAAAATGCATGGGACAATGTCACTACAAGCAGAAATGTAAGGTTATGGCTATGAAGGTGAGGATGTTGTTTACAAGGCGAGGCTGGTAAAAACATCAAGACTCAAAAAAATGAGCTAAATTTTTAAAAATCATGGATTTTAGTTGGCAAGATTGAATTTTAGCAGGACTTCGCCTCTTTACTATCTACAAACAATACTCAACATTACCACATACCAACAAAGATGAACAAGAAGATTGAAATTTATGAAAAATTCAAAGAACTTGAAGGAAAAATGCATGTAAAACAACATAAGAAATGTGTATGAGACAAAGGGGTGTCTATCTAGGCACGTCATGTATATGCAATGATAAGTAATTTAGGCATTAATGAAGGATTTAAGACCATGTAAATCCTAGCCTACTTCCTTAATCAAATATATAAAGATACAACATGTGAGTAAGAAGCTAACTATCTTACACAAACATTAAAAACAAGAATGTAAACCTCCCTACACTAAGTGCATGTGGTTTAGATAATTATGTTTTTCATTTCAAGATGAATGTGTATGCAATGGAAAGTTGCAAAAGCTATGGAATGAGGATAAAGAACCTCAAAGCTTTGATAACTCATCCATGCACCATGAGATAAGAGATAAACAAGAGTTAATCCTATACATGCATCATAAATTTGACAAAAACATCAAAAAAACTAGCATATATACTACTCTCTACTCTTTAGATTACTTAATTAAGAAATTGAACCTAAAAAGATCAACTTAGCAATCAAAGGTGTGATGTTTGATATGAAACTCAAGCTTTCAAGAATGGAGTCTCACCATTAATGGCTTCAAGGCCAATGGTTCTCTCCATATTACTCAAAACTTGGATTATGGAGTGGATGGATGCAAGATGGGGAGCTCTCAACAATGGAGTATGGCCAAGATCCAAATTTTCTATAGCTTAAAGCTATCACAAATGATTTCTAATGCCTTTCCAAAGTGTTTGAGAGAGGACTTGTGAGTGAAGTTGTAAGTTTGAAAGGGAGGGGTGACCCTTCTATTTATAGTTTTCCAAATGGAAGAGTTTGAACTTTGGGTGCATGTGGGACTAAAGCTCAAAAAGCACTTTTAGATTAGATTAGGATAAACATGCTTTACGCTTAGATAAGATAGGTTTATGCTAGTTAACTAGGGTTTAGGCTAGTTAAACTTGATTAGAAAGTGATTGGAGACTCGTTGAGAGTTTGGGGGTCTAGATAACCAATTGTGACCGATATATAGCCTACGAAGCCAATGGAAGTGGTTTAGAGAGAACTAGGGAGGTTCGAATGGTCGAAAGGAGGAACGTTTAGCTAATAATAGAGATATTAGCCAAAGAAGTTGATTATAGGAGGAATACGACGGCCAGAAGGTGTCGTGCATGGGCATCCAAGAATGGAGCGAAGAAGGGTTGATTAACGAAGTTTCGTCAATTGATTGGAATTGTAGGAAATGCTAAGTGTAAGCATATTTAGGTGTCTACGAATGTAAGCCATGAATGTTCAAGGAGCTTGATAAAGGAAGACATCTTCTCAAATCATACAAGGGCTATGTTTGAATCTTCTCTTACTACTTTAAAAAGTAGGGAGTTTTCTCAATTTGGAAAGCCTTCCTAAATTAGATATTCTCTTATGAGAAATGTGTATGAATGTTTTATAACGACATGGTGTACATTGGTAAGGAGACAATAGGTACATTTTATAACTTTCCATTCTCGGGAGAAGCACAACTTATAGTTAATATTGGATAATGGAGATGTAGAATTAGGAGTGGATAAACATGATTATAAGAGATTAATTAGGATTAATGACCCATAAGAGTTAGAGGAGGTTAATTTAATCCATTGAGTTTAATTAGTATGACATCTTTATCTTGTAGAAGCGATTTAGAGGAGATCCAAACATAAACTAGTGGGATTAGAGGGATTTGAGAGAGAGATTTAATTAATAAGAAGGTTTCATTAATTAAATACAAGATGATGAGAGGGGAATTAATTAATTAAAAGTGGAATTAGTTAATTAAAGGAATATTTTAATTCACAAAGTGACATGAATTGGAATTCAAGATGGGAAAAAGACTAATTAATTAAAATGATGTTTGTTAATTAGTTGAGAAGATGGTGAATATCGGTTAAGTAGCGAGGAAATAATTAGTTATATTGCGAAGACGGGAAGAAGATAATTGTGTAATTTTAGTATTAAAATTGTGTTTTGGAAATTAGGTGTCTATATAGTGTTGAACACCAACATGTGTATCAATGTTTCCTTAAGGTCTTGAGAGATATGTTAACCTTAACAAAAACTCTTCATTGTGTTCTATTAGTGTAACGACCCAAATAATCACACACGAACAACACAGTGAAATACAGGATAACTTTTTTTTTTTTGACTTGACACATAACACGACACAACATGTCGTCACAAGGTTACAACCAACACTAGGAACCACTTGTTACGGGGAGGACCACAAGGTCAGCACGGAAACGTTCACACCCCAAGGATAATACACCTTTCTTTGTTTTTGACCAGACAACATAGAAGTCCAACGACAGAACACTCTAACAAATAGGGCAAGCCACAGTAAGAATGATTGAAGGTTACTTATTTTGATATAACACCCTTTAACTCATGACTTATGTTTTCAGAAAGATTCAATATATGATTCGCACAAATTCATCTTACCAACAGAGTTAATTTCTTATACACTGTAGAGAAGTTCACTAAAAGTCTTCACTTTACGACAATTAGTTGTTTAGTTCCATTATTTAATAAGGGACTAATTTAATTCCACAAGGCCATCTGCTCACCACTAACGCTACTAAGGTTCGTTCTTGCCCACAAGACAACATGGTTTTAAGTTCAACACACTTAAGAGAAGAGATATAAGGTGCCTTGAAAAAGGGTTAGAGGGAGAAGGTCGAGATGAAACATTTTTAGGACCTCATTAGTTATTGCCAGTATTAAATTGAAGCTAGGGCTCTTAACCAGATTTAACAACAACTTTACTTAGGCTTCGCTAAAAGTATTATCAAGGAGTAAAATAATTTACTTTCCAAATGGCTGAGAGATAGATTGTGTGGTTTCAAAATTGTTTTCTCCTGTTTATTAAATCTTATTATCCTCAAACAATTAACAGTTCATTTCACCTTAGGGTCATTTTACAAATTTTACCATGAAAGGCATAATGTTCACTAGAGGAGCTAGGGTTATCGTGTTATAAAGTTTACTTGCAATGATAGTCTTGCCCTTGTCTACTTAGAGAATTTCTTGCTCTCAAGTTGGTGACCCCTACGTTACTTTATTTGAATGCAACTTTTAATTTAACTTCCAGAAGTATTTAACAATCCCATGTTAGTTTACTTATGACACTTTATTACTAAGTCATGGCAAGGTTTAACTCAGAATTTATTCTCAAGGCGAAGTTGAAGCAACACTCATTTATGAGAACAAAACAAGATTTCATCATTTCTTAAAATACTGATACTCCACAAGTCACTCAACAACAATAACCAAATTTTCTTATAATTTCAATGATGGTCAAACAATACAAGGTTTCCAAAGTTCAGATGACAAGTCCACAATACATTATACTAAGACATTAATCCTCTTTTAAACTTTCCACTGGACGTTAACAAAAGTTGATCAACATAAAAAGGTTTCGAGCAAAGGATCTTCTCAACTGAGGTTGATGACAAAAGTCTACAAATCTATCCCTCATCTACACGCAAGATCCATCTGCAACAAATTTTCTACAAGAGTCAGTTCACGAGAACTGAGCAAGATAAGGCTACACAAAACCACCATAGCTATTATTTAACAATATCACGAAAAGGAAGCACTTTATTACAAGAATTGGTTCAAACCTCTAAACTCTATTAACACATCAAGTTAAAATAAAGTCTTCATCATGCCAATCAAAGAAGGAGAAGACCTTGTACTTCAGTTAGGAGTAATAACAACGAAGGTATAGCAATCGTAAGAGAATGGCCCTTGGCCCTATAAGGAGAAAACAAACGATCTAGCAAAACAGAATTCCCATCAAGTAAGTAATTAAACAATAATTACAAGATTTGAGATTTGATATAAATAGACCAACCATCTAGAAATTTACCAAAGGTACCAACGCATAGGCTAAAATAATACATTTCTAAAAGAACAAAAGTTGATCGGCCCAAGAAAGGGGAAACACGGGTTCCAAAATTTAACACAAAAGTCATGTATAAATGAGTTTCAAACCGGAAATCAATTAGAGTATACACACAACATAAGTTTCGAAGCGAAGGCAAAGTATACTAGTTTTGACCATTAACTACAAGGAGATTTACCAATCATCCAGGAAGGGTCAAAGTCTTACAGGCTAGTAGCAAACACGCGAGAGAAGAAGGGGGTTCCGTCCAACAAGAGTATACAATAATGTCATCAACAAATTTTTATAACACTAAAGGTTTGCAAACCTCCACTACAGTACTAATGTTTGGTTAATTTAAAATAAATTGCCCACATCCCAAAACAACCATATTTTACGGCAACCCTGGATAACACAGTCAACCGTTGCACAAAGATACAAACATAACTTCTAAGTGACATTATCAAAACAAAACCTTCCGCTATGAATCCATAAGACTATCAAATGAAAGCTGAGTTTTTCCTGAAGGTTAATCACATTTAAGGAAATTTCCATCACAAACTATTACGGTAATTACGTGCATAAAAACCGACCAATATTAATTAATTAACATTACAAGGGAGCAAATAATGCAAGTTAGGAAAAAAATAGAAGAGCGCCATCAGCAATAATTCTGAGAGGGGAATTAGACCAAACTATTCTAGTGTCAACGAGGTACAGGATTCACACAATGAAACCTCCAGCTTAGTTGATCCGAAAAGCTAGTTATGGTTCAAGTTGATAGGGATGGTCAAGGTACTTCTTGAGGATGGCCTTAAAATCCTAGAAACAAGATGAAAGATAATATAAGAGTCTACACCCGTGAGACGGAAAACACACTGCACACAACCTTTTCATTCAAAAGTTTAATACCGAAACTCAAGCTGGTTAGCCCCAAGCCTTGATCACACAATCCTACAACCTTTCTTTCTCGATGCCAAAAGGTTATCAAAGGGACTTGCGAAGGAGCTAACAAAACGTCAAAAGACAACTTGGGTGCTAGGGAGGAGCTTCACAGTTATCGTAACTTACTTCCATGATATCGAAAATACTAGTTAATCAACATAACAACTTGCAACTCAATCGCAGAGAAGAATTAATACATAAACCGACAGACGAAGGTCTATCACTCGAGCAAGAGAGACATAACACCCAGAGGAGAAAACACACGCATCCTTTCGACCAACCTACTGACAACGATAAAAGCTAAAACCAGGAGAAACAAGCAGAAAGGGGAAATCTCCCATCATGACATCCAACTGACAAATCAATGCAAGGTAAAGTGGTTCGATTTCACAATACTTTTAAATAAAATAACAGTGGAAAGGTGTAGAAATATCTTTCCTGTTTCTCCAGCTTCAACAGTCGTCTGAGACTCCACACGGGCCAAAGATAAAACAAAAGCATGAGACAAGGATGTGAGTACCGATGCTGGCGATGTCAAAGGGCCAAATGTGATAACTGGATAGACAGATGGGGCAAAAATTTAACATTGAGTCCTTTCACAAAAACACCTCACACCACCTCGTAGTACGCTTCAGCACCGAAACAACTCGAGGAGATTGTCTTCCATTTTCCTCGCCCAAAGCGATCTATGAGATCATCAAGGCTGTTATCAACCAAGTACTCCTTGAAAAAGTTTGTGACGAATAAAAGCACGATGCCCTTGGCCATAAGACAACCCAATTAATCCAGAGAAAAAGACCATACAGAATGACAAAGTTGGAGAAAAGAAATATCAAGAGATGCTCTCCTCGTAGTCTCCTAGCATTGGATTTACTGCAGGCTCTTTCTCACATTTCCTGTTCTGCCCAAGTAGCTTTCCATTTCCTTCAAGCAGTACTCTCCTGCTTTTCCCAATCTCCACCTACTCTTCTTCTTGCTTTTTTTTTTTTTTTTCATCCCAGAGATGCATACCATACATCAGATTTGATGAAGTAAACAACATAGTCCAGTCCTCTTAACATTCAGAAAAGAATACTTTTTCGAAAGTGAAAATAAAGTCTGATTCCTTCTTATCGCTGCAAGTTCCATATGATGCACCTTGTTATAGTGCAAATGTGCAGCCCATTGCTTACAGCTTGCTTCACTTAGCAGCACCAATAATCTCCATAAGAACATTGTCATTGTTTAAGATGAGAGAGCTGGATTGCATTACCCACAACAATTTCTCTAGCAATATAATCTTGGAGATAAACTTGGTTGCAGTGTGGCAGTCAACATCTGCTAGAAGGCTCTTTTGAACTTAATATAATAGAGTGTTTCTCCACCATGCTTATGCCACAGAGACTCGATATCATCATTTCATCTTTGTCCAATGAATTTTCTGGCTTTGCTTCACCAGGCATTACCAGAAATCTCTACAAGAACATTTCCCTTTTTTTTAAAGTAATGGAACCGCTTTGCCTCTCTCACAACAATTTGCATTGCAACAATCCTGGACAAACCTGATGCAGTGTGGCAGAGGAGTACTTTTACTTTCCCTGTTCACTCAGCACATGTTCTGAATCTGACAAATATCCTGCTACCTTCATCTCCCAAGACATTTTCTCCAACATTGCATAGATCTCCTGTGCCTGTGGGTGCGATCTGTCACCTACACAAAAAGCATGCACCTTTTTATTGCCTTTAATCCAACTACACCAAGTTTCTTTTTAATTCCTCTATCCTTCATCGATCTCCTAAAAGCTCTCTTGCAAAGCAAACTGTGCTTCATGAATATTCTGATATGAAACAGATCCACCTCTATGAGATCCTCTTCCATGAGTTACATCGTAGAACAAGCAAGGTCTCAGTAGAGAATCTCTGTAATAAATTTCATTGGGTCTCCTGGTAACACTCTCACTGTCACTTAATCGATTTTGATGAAAATATCTTGAAGGAGAGACTCGAATCTGAGGATGCAGCCGATACTGAACAGGTAACAACAGAGTTGGAAAACCTGCCTGCTGGAAGCGCTCAAAAATCTTCTATCATTCTGCAACATGCCTGCCGCCTGGCTATTTTACTGTCAAAGGCTGTTGCTGTGGAGATCCGGTGAGAACACACCTCGCAGCACCCACGAAAAAGGAGGAAACATGCCTACCTCACTCGCTGTAGCTGTGCGCGGCCAGCAAAGGAAAACAACGATCCCTTTTTCCACCCAAACGCCTCAGGAGACAACAAAAAAAAGCCACGTCCACCTTAGTGTTAACAGGCCCTCATCCACGGGCAGAGCAGGAGAAACATGCACGCAAGGAAGGAAAGATTTGGTCTCACGTTGCACAGGAAGGGAAAGAAAACGCAGCAAGGCAAGAGACAAAAAGAACACGCATTCTCCAGGACAGAGTAAGGCACACAGGCCACGGAAGTCAACAGAAGATTTGCAAATCAAAAATTTAATAAAAGGAAGATGCGCCCAACACTCCACCGACTCCCACTGTCTCACGCCAAAGTAGAAAAATGTGACAGCGAGTACAGTCGGCAGGTTGGGTGGTTGGGTGGAGACCAAATCCTATCTACAAACACCCCCTAGATTTACTCGTTCCACACCCATGAGTAGCCCTAAATTTATATTTAAAGATAGGCTGTCGCCACCACTCTTAGCCACAATAAACTGCCAAACGGGGATTACAATTAGAATGAAATTTATTTACTTGAAATAAAAAAAATGGCTTGAGTGTTTAGCAAGTGTTCAATTCAATGCCATTGAGGTATTGACAACCAAAGGAATTAAAAGGACATGCGGACATTAATCTTATCTTTGTTAGAGAACACAAATTCTTTGGATTGTGAGGAAAACACATGAGGGCACTATTTGTATACATTATGAGAACACAAGACCACTACGATGTATTTTCAAAGTTAGGATTTTCTCGACAACACATTAAGTGGATTCTCCTAAAGAGGGGACAAAATATTCAATGGAAAAAATTCAAGAAAAACTTTCAATCTTTCTTTGGTGCTATGGTCTCTAGCTCTAGTTTGAGTAACATCTAATGATGCATGTTCTTGAGTGGAGCTCATTAAATAGAAACTTAAATTTATTTATGGGTGGAGGACCTTCTAGAGGAAAAATATGTGCTAATGAATGAAATCCAATCTCTTGCATAGTTGAAAAGAAATGCAATATCAAGGGCAAAGGGATTAATACGGTAGGTCATGGAAAGTGTGGGGACGAAACCCTAAATCATTAAAAGTGTGACAATTACTCTATTCATAAGTGTGCATTTCCATTATTGCTACACTTTAATGGAAGATTTTATTCGAGTAGAAGTAGTTACAAGATGCACTCAAAAGAGATAGATGACGTGGAATAATAAGATGTATATTTAAAGACATTATATTAATAGGACTACTACCTCTATTATGGAATACAGATTATAATTTATTATGATGTATATAATAAGTCCCAACCAACTAATTGGGATTTATATTTTTAATGGAATTAATTTGTGAAATTTTTATTTCCAAAAATTATTATACGTTCATCAACATTCCATTTTCTAAACCATATATGGACATCAAAGACCAAACCATGAATAATACATAGCATGAACTTTTATTATAGATGACGCGTCCATATAGGATAAATGTTAATTTAACACACTCATGGAGATTAGAAAAGAAAATGAAAGAATAAAAAAATGAAACTCGTTTATGTTCTAGCGCTCTACACAAACGCAATAATGTTTTAAAGATCGTACTTCCTCGTATACATCTCTGTAGGATCCTCCTTGATAAAGGATAGGGAAAGTATTTGATAGTAAGGGCTAAAAATTTAGAAATGATCTTCTCAATAAACTCAACAAAAGTGATAAGCCTCTAGCTCATAATAAGCCTTTAGCTCATAATAAGCCTTCGGATATGAATATGATGTTATCCTTATTCATGGGAATGCCTCAATAGATATAATATAGAAATACTATTAACCATTGATTTCTCTTACTTGTTGGACCATGGAGTTGTGATCAATTAATTGTGTGCAAAAAGAAGTATTCGAAGGTTCATATGCATTTCTTTGAGATCTTGAGAGAAGGCAACCTTAACGAAAACCCTTCTTTTGTTGTGGTATGATAAAATGTATTTTCCTCAAAGAAAACAAATTGGCAAGTGTTCAATTAATTACAATTGAAGTAATTCGGACAACATAGATAACAAAATCTCTTATCTGCAAGAAAAACACAAGAAGAGAACTCTTGGTATTCATTATGAGAACAAAAGACCACTACTAAGATATATTTGGATTTGGAAAAATATATATGATATATAAGATAGGGTTATGCTAGGGGTAGGGTAAAATGTTTAAAGAAATATTTCCAAGATGAATTTTCGATTTTTATTTGTTGCCATTGTCTCCATCCAATTTAATGGATGCTCTTGAGGGGGCTCATTAAATAGAAACCTAAGTTGCTTTTAGAGAGGAGGACCTTCTAGGAGACAAATAAAAGCTAACTAACATGAGTAAATTCCTGCAAAGCTAAAAAATGATTGGGATACAAATGGCAAATGGGACAAAATCCTAGGTTATGGAATGTGTGAGGACAATGAAATTGAGACATGTAGTATATTGATCTCGTATATATTTCCTACATAACTGTTTTTTAATGGAATTGTAGAAGCAATTTCAAAATACATTTAAGCTAGGTAAGAAGACATGTATTTAGAAGCATAATGATAATAAAAGGATCATTAGCTCTTTAGAATATAGATCAGAGTATACTAAGTTTTATATATCATGTCCATACCAACCAGCAAGGAATTATTAATTTTCAATTAAATTAAGTTGTGAAAACAACTATTTCTAAAAAATAATATACGTTATTGTCCTTTGTAAGCTGTATTCGGACATTAATACCAAACCATGAATCATCACATACAAATAAAACTAAAACTTTTATTATGGATGATGTACAAATAGCACAAATGCTAAAGAGTAGTAAAGAAAATGAAAGAATAAACAAATGAAGCCCTGCAGAAACACATCATAAATCCCAAGTATCTAACGCCTCAATTTGACTTTGCATTTCTTTCGAGTGAAGGCGGTTCCGCTCGTCGCATTGACCGGCACAGCAAGACGGCAATTCACTTTGAGCGTGTAACGGTTTATTTTAACTTTCCCGACCTTCAGACGGATCCGCGACCTGAGTTTAACTTCAACAGCCGCCACGCCCTCCGAATCAGAAGAGAGAAGCACAGGCGAATTATTAAAGACGGATGCAAACTGGTGGTGTTCTTGTGGCCCTGATAAAAATCCCCCAACGCCGTGATTCCTATGGTACTTCCTCCGTAATGTGCAGTTGCAGTGATTTCCTTGTAGTAGATGCCTATTCTTTTGTTCGCATTCCGAACGGTCATCCCCAGCAAGATACTGCCGCTGGTACCGTTTGCGACATTGTTATTGATTTCTACAGTGTCTACATAGAATTTGGGAATGCTGGGTCTCAGAACCAGCCAGATCACTAGCGCTGCGATGCCCACAACAACTATGAGTGTTATGACGAGTTTCAAGAGGAGTCTGAAGATGCAGATTGGACCGCAACACAGACTTTGCTTTCGCCGAGAAAGCTTGTGAGTGGCAGTCGGTGAAGGAATCGGCCCTCCTCCTCCGCCTCCCGAATAGTAGCCTCCATTGAAGGTTGGCCCAGATTTGGCGCCCTCGCCCATCTGATCTAACCAGCTATAAAACTTTCCGCAAGATACAAATCAAAATTTTTAGAAATAAAATCAAACAAGACGATCGAATGTGGAGAAATGGTATGCGGTTGGAGGAGTAATATAGGCGAGGTGACGGTGAAGTCTGCATTGTATATTGTTTATTGATGTTTCTGCGTAGTTAACGAATTCTAATCTGATCAGCACGCGGATTACGATTTCAACAACGCGGTCGGAGTGTACAACAAGAAAACTTATGAATGGCACGCGGTGTGAGAAGGATTCAACGCCGCAATTTTTCATGCTCACGTCGCAGAGTAGGATGGGTTTGGCAGCTTTTCAGATATTTTCTTCGCTCCTTCCAGAACCATGACAGCACCCTTTATATGATTCGTAGTTTCGATGAATTTTATTACTTAGATTAGGTATCACATTTACAACCTTATCAACCCCGCCACCATTATTGACATTTTCAGTGTCACGAGTTAGCCCATCGTCACTCTTTTGTAACGAGAAGGGAACTTGCCACGTATACATAATAAATTTCTTCCGTTCACACCTGTCTACATACACTTGTAAGACAGGGACGTCATCAAACCCTTAATTCATTAGTGATGTTTATCCAGCGTACACGAATATAGTACTAATCAATCTTATAGGTATATTTCTATGTCATCCACACCATTTTATCATCATATTAATTTATTTTATACCTTTTGGTCCATTGGGATTTGACATGTGCCCAACACATATTAAGGGAAATATGAGTCCCAAACTTCATTTTTTTGATGAAAAGTGATTTTATATTATATTAATACAAAATGATACAACAAAACTTTCAACCAAAAAAGGTGCGGTATGAGAGCACGCCCCAAAACCACAAATAAAGTTAGGCTGAACCTAGAACAACAATAGTCAAACTAGGCCGAGCCTAGAGAGTCCAACAAACAAGGCATCGCCTAGAAACATTCAAAAAAACCACCATCAAGCAAAGAATAGAAACATCCGCCACCCCTAACTGAGTAAGTCCTTGCCAAAGCATTTGGAAGCTCCCAACAAGCAGCAATTTCTTCCTCCGGGTTAAGCTTCTGATGCGTAGGAATGGCGAGGCTAAGGCGAGTAATTTGTCTGATGGTGGCTAAGGTGTCGATGGGAGCCAAGCATCCTATTGCGAAGAAGTGGCGTAAGGAGAGCCCCACCATACGGCAAGGTGGCGAACCTCAACCCGTCTGGTGATCTAACAAATGTGGTGGAGAGCCCCAGCCACGGTGGTGAGCTAGCGAGTGACTACGCCAAGTAGCTGCCCTGTGAGTGGCGGAGGTAGATGAAACCATGACGTTGAGACCAGTGCGCCGGTCACCACGGCGGAAGGCGAGGAGTGCACAGTGGGAGACAGAGGCACTCGGGAAACATTGTTGCTATCCAATTTTGCACCCATGGAAAAATTGGACCACGGGGTCCTATTATGTTCAAAATGAAATGTTAGTCCTAGGGACCCACTTCTGGTCATTATCAAGATAGAATAATTAAAATAATTGATTAATTATGTTGAGGAGGTCTTAGTATATCTCTATGATCCCTAGTTTTGAGGAAAATCCAAGAGATTAAAAAGTTTCAAGGTCAAGGGTGAGAATGCCTCAAAAAGAGGTCTTTGAGCTCAAATAGCTCATCAAGTTGCTCGGTGAGCTGCTCAGCGAGTTGGTATCATGTATAAGGTGGGAATCTAGTTTTATTAGCTTGGTCAAGCCATATTAATTACATGGGTGAATGATGTCGACTCAATGACATGGAGGGCAGTTAGACGAGCTGAGTAGTTCGGGTCGGTTCGTCACAGGAGGCTCGAAGGACGAGATGTTCAGAGATAGGGGCTGAGGTGCTAGAGGTGATGAAATCGGAATAGGGAACTAAACGAGTTCGAGACTTCTCGGTAGCAAATCTCGGCGAGTGATTCGTTTTGAAGGATAATGTTATTAAACTCAAGAACCTTTATACGTAAAGGAACCTAGACTATTCAGTGTTAGCTCAATGGTTCAAATCATATCGAGGGACTTTGTGTTTCGTTCCACTTTTGTCATGGATATCTCGGTGGCAGATATTGATCAGAAGAAGTATTGAGGAGCTTAGGCCAAGTTTAGAGCGCGACGTGACACAGAGAAGACACCTCGGAAGCCCAATGAGAAGCATCACAAAGATAAGACTTGTGGGTCGAGTTTAACGCAGATTCTGAGTGAGGGAAGGATCCCGAGATGTTGGCGAGTTGGATCGTGTATGGTAAATGACTATGCATTGTGACGCAAATCAAAGAGTTAAAGTGGTTTTTCTCGGGCAAGCTTGAATGTTGAATCAGGGACGTCGTGAGCTCGTGGTGGCCCTCAGCCATTCACCAAGCTCTTCTCAATTCCTTAAAGTCCGATAAAAATTCTACCATAAATGGGGAGCTCGTGGTGTTTTTTCATCGTAGATTCATTTTTAGAGGTTTCTTGTTTGAACTCTATATCCCAGACGTTTGGAAACACTTCGAATTAGACACAAGAAGCTCGGATTCAAGGTCGATAGTAGAGTGAGCGAGCTGCCCAACTAAAGAGGTGGCTCGGCATCTCGTAATACGAATTGTGGAGAGTTGGTTGATAAAGAGTAAAGGGACGGGAATCTCGGCAGGTTGAAGAGCCACATGGATCAAGTCATAGAAGGTAACATATCTAGAAATCACCAAAGGAACTTAGCTCGGTTCCTTGAGTGATGGAATGGCCGAGTCATTATATAGAGGAGTTAAGATGTCAAGTTGATTCGTTGGAATGGGGATCTTGCCACAAGGAGTGAAAAGATGGATCCTAAGTATCGGGCTTGGATTTGTAGACATACTTGTCTCAGTGAAAGACACATAGGAAAAACATGGAATGGGTCGCGAACCATTTGCAAGAGATCAAGTGACGAGCTCTTGTATAGTTGGCTTGGTTTCTGAATGAGTCATAGGATAGCCACGCCAACTCTGTAAGAAAATATGAGTTGAGGTCAAGCTTTGGGAATTTGAACGCTTGTGGCCAAGTGGAGGTGAAATGATGGTGGAACAAGTGCGTTCCTCGCTTGGGGTTGGGAAAACTTGCGGTCAATAGGAGTTGCGAGCCTTTACGTGCCATGTTGGAGATAATGCCATGGTAAACTAATCTAAGATTTCCACGTGTGGGAAAATTTCATGATGGTTGTCATGCGGGGATGTCGAAAATGCAACCCAATACAAGAGTTTAAAGCAGAGGAGGAGTTCGAGTTGGTAGCCGAATTATCGGTAGTCGAGGGCATGATGGGAAGTGAAGACCGAGTCTATCAACGAGCTAGCTAGGTGGGATTTGTTAGAAAATGAATCGGTTGAAACATAACAAACTCTGCGAGAAGAAAGGACTCGATTCCTTGTACCATGAAATGGCTAGGGAATTTTTAGAAGGCATAACGTGTCCTCGATGGGATGGTAAATGGAAACCGAGGATTGAGCTTGAACGTTTAAGTATATCCAAGAATCAGCCTTAGATGATCATGGCGTCGAGTGAGCTCGAGAGGCCGATGTATGTTGATGAAGTATGGCATGAATGCGTTCGGGATAGTCGTACCAACACTTGTAGTAATCAATGAGCTTGTGAATCGAGGAAAGAAGATAATAGGATTGTCGTTCTCATCATTCATGTGTGGAGCTTGGAAGACTCATGGAGAGATCTCGAAATATTGTTATTGCGGGTTCATGTTGAGCTCGATTGAAAGTTGGATGCATCACTCGGAAGAACTTGGCGGTATGTTGGAGGGTGTTTCGATTAGACGAACTCATTCGATAGACTCAAATGTGGGGAGCTCATTACGGAAACAACTCGCCAGAATGAGCTCGGCCAGGACTTGGCAATGTCAATACCAAGATAAGGCCACGAGAAAATAAAGATCGATGCGAGACGGAACCATGGTGATTGACTCATTGATCGATGTGGGTGGAAGCTCAGCTCATCAAGTCGTAGATGCGTGAAGTGAAGATGGAGCTCGGCTCGATTGTGGAGAAAAATAAAAGCTCATTTTGGAGCTGATGCATTGATGGTGAACCGGTCTGAGAGGAACTTAGTGATACGAGTTTGGTTGCGGTAAATAATAAGGAGCTCACATATCAATGATGATGCAAACAAGCTCGATGCGGGGAGCCCAATTATAGTGATAGCTAAATGAGCTCAGGTTGGTAAAAGCCTGCTGAAGAAGAGTTCCTGAGCCAA
Source organism: Taxus wallichiana var. yunnanensis (assembly GCA_018340775.1). Taxonomy (NCBI): domain Eukaryota; kingdom Viridiplantae; phylum Streptophyta; class Pinopsida; order Cupressales; family Taxaceae; genus Taxus; species Taxus wallichiana. The sequence continues at coordinate 870,691,387 of CM031237.1, read as the reverse complement.
ATAGGTAGAAATGAAGCTTGGTAAGAATGGGTGAGAGCTCGGTACATAATTCAAGTGATGCATTAAGTGGATGATCAACTCGCCATGTTAATCGTCAAGTTCACAAGGAAAGGAGAAGCTCGGTGGATGGTGTTAATGAGCCCATGATGCACTCAGTTGATAGAGAGTAGAATGGCTATGAGCTCGGTTTGAATGACACATTAAGAGCTCAACTTGGTGAATCGAGTTGGAGCTGAGATAGGAATGGCTCAACATGGAATTCGAGTATGATCTCGGTAGGGGTCTATGAAGCCAACAAGGTAAATTCACCCGAGGAAAACTAACATGACATGGAGTGGCTCGGTCAATACATGTAGAATGGGAGATCTATTGTGGTGAATGTCGGAGGAGTTTGGACCCAACTTGGTGAGTTGGTTTGGCGAGCCAACCACCGAGTTAGGCTATTTTTGGACTATTCACAAAGAGACCCCCTTCAATGCAAAGTGGTTTCATGGGGCCCCACCTAATGGTAATTAAGTTAATATTGTTATTTTAAATATTCTTTTAATTAATTAAGGAGGACCAGTCAATAGGTAATTAATGCCACATGATGGAACCTTCTCAAGTGGTTTAACCAATTATAATAAATGAACCATCATGTGCCTTCAATTTAGGAATGTAATTATGACCTTTCCTCTTCTCTCTCACATATTATTCTATAAATGTAAGTTGGAAGCCCATTCCAAATGGTTCTAACAGTCGAGATAAGTTGAAAGTTAGACATCTTAGGGAAGTGAAATTTTCAAGATTCCTCTCTTCTTAGCCTTATATGTTGAGTTGCCCTTGTATCTTAATGGAAACCAACCATTGCCTCTTCTATATGTTTGATGCATTGTGCACGTTATTGAAGCAAGAAAAGTGTGTGTTTTGTGACTAATCTTGGTCCTTTCATCCTTATATACTTCTTTGAGTAGTTTTCATGCTTACAGTACACTATACAAGTTCACATTTCTATTGCACGTTCTTGGAGTTATGTGCTTATCAAGTGGTGGAGCGTTGCATGCAATTGAGTTGTGGTGCTTGTTCACCCTTCTCAAGTTCATCCTTCTTCACTGGAAAACTGATAACTTGTTTATCTGATCAATTTTAACAAAGGGAACGCGTGCTTCCTAGTCTGTGGTATTATGTACCCTCTCTAAGTCGCAGTAGGTGAAGTTGACTTGTGGTGCACACACCCTCTTCAAATTAACCCTTCATGAGTCTGAAACACCCTTTATTTGGTGCATCACCATCCCTAGTATAGTTTCATTTCTACAAATCTCTTTCCCTAAAACCCATGAAAATGTTAGCATAGGACTAGATAGCCATTTTATTACACTAGGAGTAGTACATCACTTAGTTTAGGAAGAGGAAGTCAGCCTTCTCCGGAGGTTCACCTTGAGCCCAAGTCCCATAGCTTGAGAGGTGATATCATGACTCCCATCAAGCCGAATGTCCCGATCACATTCTGGACATTTGGAGGGTGTAGTGATTTGGCGACAACAGTTTTTGGCATGCCCGGTGGGACTGAGTTGGTACTTCTCTTCTCACTTGCACAAGTCAAAGTACCTAGTGAATCTATATCTTTGGACTTCAAATATCAGTGTGTTACTTATGCGAAGAATTTAGACAAGAGCTTCTTCAAAGCAAGGAAATCATCAACATATCAAACTTTCCTTGTCTCCTTCAAGGAGAAGGAAAAGAGGCATCTCAACATCACCCGTTGCAGCATTACTTCATTTCATTAAGTTGTTGTGCTCTTAGTGAAATTTCATCCTTACGAGGCATACCCAAGCACAACTGGTGACTCCATTGGTCAAAGTGACCCACTCTCTGTGTTGTAGAATTTCAGTTTCACCCATTTCCATCTAGTTTTCTTCAACATATTTCCATTCATGAAGTAGTGCCATCATGGATTCATTTCCATAGTGGGATTCCCACTTGCAGTAGAGGTGGTTCTTTCCATCTTCAGGCTATTACAATCCACCTCCAAACTAATTTCATGATGAATATTAGTTTGAGCATGCATGTCCACATGAGAAAGATGCAGATCAATTCGGTTATCCACCAAACTGGGGAGCTATCAAGAATAATGGCATGCGAGACATTGAAATCTATCCTACACCTAAAGAAGACAACTTGCGGAAGAAGGTTCACGATTTGGAGTATAACATGGTGCGAAATAACGGACCAATGAAATGATAAAGGAAACCCAGTTGGCGTTAGCACTTCATACCCATGGGCTGGCCCTATACCATGTGAGCTTAATCCTCAACAAAAGCTTCAATTCATAATCAATACAATGAATCAAGTTGGAGAATGGATCAAGAAGAGGGATACCCATGAATATAATGTTAGTCAATCCTGTCAATGGGAGGTCCCTGCATTACCACCTTACAACCCTCTTTCCATGTCTCCATCCATGCAGTTTCAACTTGAAGCACATGATCCTAACCTTCCATTTTCTACCCCTGTGGTGGAATTCACTACTTCATCTTCTATTCCTCCATTCCATCATGAATCTTCCATGCCTCGTTCTTCTAAATTTCCTTCTTTTCTATGAAGGCCACCAAGACAAGAAGATGAATCTCTTCCACTTCCTCAAATGGTGAGTAAATCAGTTGAATCTCAATTCGTCCCTCGTCTGGTTGTCCCAAACCCATTTTGGGAGGAGCATCTTCAAGAAATGAGTGAAAGGGAGGAATATATGGTTACTTGGAGACTATGAAAGGAGAGGATGCAAATAGTTTTAAGGAGTACACTACAAAAATAACATCAAGAAAACTTCATTCTTGACTAAACCTCATGCAGAAGTTGAGGCTCAAGAATAGACGAAACAAACTAGTTTTGTACTAGAAACAAATCCAGAGATGAACGAGGAAGACCAAAAATCTACCTATTTAGAATGCAACATTCATATTGGCTCCATATCTTCAGAGGAGGTTGAATCATTGCAAGTGGAAAAAATAGCTATAGAAAAGCAAGACCCAACTCCAAATATGCCACGAGAAGAGTATGCGCAAGCCAAAGAAGAAAGACTCTCAAGTGTACAAGATAGTTCTAGTGATTGCAATGATCCTAATTTCCATGCATGTCAAGAACTGGAAGCACTTATGGAAGGTGGTAACAGCTTTCCAAGGTCATCATTAGATGTTACAATCAACCACAAGGAGTTTCATGAGACTAAGGTAGATTCAATAGTCATTAATGTAGATGAGATCATGCAGAGGTTTTGAATCCTTCCATTTCTTCATTCTTACAAAAATATGATCTCTTAGATGAATTTGATCTTTCTAATTTCATGTTTGAGAATGAAGAATATCAAGGTGAAGGAAGTTCTAGTTTGGAGGATACTCAGATTGCAGAGGAACCTTTGACATAGTTGAAGAATCAAGATGCTAATTATCTATCTAATTTGGAAGAATGTTTCGATGGACAAGAGCATATGGAACTTGACAAATTTTCTATTTTGTCACTTCTTTTCTAACACAAAGTGTCGATTATTATGGAGGGACATGCTCAAGAACAACTCATTACTCATAATTGTCTTTTGGAATTAGAATTGGAGGAATTGAGTCTTTTGTACCCCTCATCACACGTAAAGGAGGAACACATAGGAGAAGCTAGGACTGATCTAGAAGCATTGAATGAAGATTATGTCATGGAGAGGTTTTTTTTTAGTTACGGAACCTATTTTGGTTAACGAGTTTGTGATGGAGGAAAGTATTCTTGAATATTTTTCTTCCCCTAACAATATTCAAAAGATGAAAATAGGGGGTTTGAATTTTCAAATTCCATGTCGAATGAGGGATACGTCATTATGATACCATCCATCCAGGTGAAAGATCAATTATTTTAAATGGGAAACAAGAGGGAAATCAAGTCATGAACAACCATCTTTTTCAAAGACATCTTCAGCAAGAATTTCTTGTTAAAGTTGAAGTTCAGAGAACATGAATATTCAATGGGTTAGACCATGTCCCATAAGGTATTTGGATTCATTGAAGCCAGAGGAGAATCCAAAACCAGTCACATTCATTTTAGAATGCGAGGATGAGTTTCATAATTCTGAGGATCAGTTGCAATACAAGAGAAATGTAGAGTAACTAAAAGAGGAATTCTTTCTCTTTCCAGTTGATGCCTTGGTGGACCAAGTGGAGAGTTGGGCTTGTTTCAGTTTTCACTTTCATTTTTAGCCATGTCCATTATCAAATCATCTGCATGGAAATCCATTGTGAGGAAAGGAAGCTATTTTGCATAACCGCTAGTTTGGGATTTATTTAGCTTATGTGTTCCTCCAATAAGCATAGAGTAGGAATAGGTTTTCTTTTAGTAGAATAAGTGCATTGAACACCTTGCATGTTTCAATTGGAGCATGTATGGTTTTCAGTTTTAGTGTGTTTTTTTTTCCATTGTCGCTCTTTTGTTGTTCTACACATTGTTTCATTGGTGGAAAGTATTTAAAAGAAGGAAACATTTCAAGTTTCAATAAGAGTTTCATGATTTGCTTGATTCAAAATTCCATAGTATGCCTAAATGCCAAGTGTTCATCAGATTTAATATACTTCATGCTTATCATTCTAGGTGGTTCCAAGATTGGCAATGCTCAAGGAGACTTCAAGATGTATCACGAGAAGATTAAATCACTTACAGGATTCCAACATTGAATCCATGCCCAATGGATGACTTAAGGCTACTGAAATTATGCTTAACAAGCAATGATCCCGAGAGGTTGCCAAAAATGTTAACCAATTTTGCACCTATGGAAAAATTGTACCACGGGGTCCTATTATGTTCAAATGAAATGTTAGTCCCAGGGACCCACTTTCGGTCATTATCAAGATAGAATAATTAAAATAATTGATTAATTATGTTGAGGAGGTCTTACTATATCTCTATGATCCCCAGCTTTTTGAGGAAAATCTAGGAGATTCAAATGTTTCAAGGTCAAGGGTGAGAATGCCCCAAAAAAGGGTCTTTGAGCTCAAATAGCTCACCGAGCAGCTCGATGAGCTTCTCGGTGAGTTGGTATTATGTATAAGGTGGGAATCTAGTTTTATTAGCTCGGTTGAGCCATATTAATTACATGGGTGAACAACGTCGACTTAATGACATGGAGGGCGATTAAATGAGCTAAGTAGTTCGAGTCGATTCATCACGGGAGGTGCAAAGACAAGATGTTCAGAGATAGGGGCTGAGGTGTTAGAGGTGATGAAATCGAAATAGGGCACTAAACAAGTTTGAGACTTGGAAAGGTGAGATCAGTAGCCAAGCTTGGTGAGTGAGTCATTTTGAAGGATAATGTTATTAAACTCAAGAATGTTTATACCTAAAGGAACTTAGACTATTCAGTGTTAGCTCAACGGTTCAAATCATATCGAGGTACTCGGTGTTTGGTTCAACTCTTATCATAGATATCTCGGTGGCAGATCTTTATCAGAAGAAGTATCAAGGATCTTAGGCCAAGTTTAGAGCTCGACATGACATAGAGAAGACAACTCGGAAGCCCGATGAGAAGCATCCCAGAGATAAGCCTTTTGGGAAGAGTTTAACGCAGCGAGTCAAAACGAGGTAAGGATCCTGAGATGTTGGCAAGCTAGATCAAGTATGGTAAATGACTGTGCATGGTGATGTGAATCAAAGAGTTAAAGTGGTTTGGCTTGGGAAAGCTTTAATGCTGAATTAGGGAGGTCGTGAGCTTGTGGTGGCCTGAGCCATTCAATGAGCTCTTCTCAATTTGTCAAAGTCCAATAAAAATCTTGGTCATAATGGCGAGCTCATGGTTTTGTTTCATTGTAGCTTCATTTTCAGAGGTGTCTTTTTTGAACTATGTATCACGGATGTTCGAGAAACACTTTGAACTAGACACAACAAGCTTGGATTCAAGCTCATTAGTAGAGTGAGTGAGCTACATAACTAAAGAGGTGGCTCGACATCTTGTAATATGAATTGTGGAGAGTTGGTTGATAAAGAGTAAAGGGACGGGCCACTTGGTAGGTTGAAGAGCCATAATGATCGAGTTGTAGAAGGTCACATATGTAAAATTCACCGAAGGAACTTATCTGGTTCCTTGAGCCATGATGGCCGAGTAATTATATACAAGATTTCATATGTCAAGCTGATTCGTTGGAATGGGGAGCTCGCCACAGCGAGTCGAAAGATGGATCTGGAGTTTCATTATTTTACATGTAGACATACTTATCTATGAAACATGGTAGGAAAACATGGAATGGGTCCCGAACCATTCGCTAGAGATCAACTAATGATCTTATGTATTGTTGGCACAGTTTCACGAACAGTCATAGGATAACCATGCCAACTTTATAGGAAAATTTGAGTTGAGGTCAAGCTTTGGGGAATTTTGAATACCTATGGCCAATTTGAGGTGAAATGATGGTGGAACAAAGTGCATTCCCCATTTGAGGGTTGCGAAGACTGTGGCCAATAGGGAGTTTCAGGCCTTTGCAGCCATGGTGGAGATAATGCCATGGTAAACCAATCTAAGATTTCCACGCGTGGGAAAAGTTCATGATGGTTGCCATGCGGGGATGTCAAAATGGCAACCCAATACAAGAGTTCCATGCGAGAGGATGAGTATTTGTTAGCAGCCAAATTATCGGTGATTCAGAGTTAATGATGGGAAGTGAAGACCAAGTCTGCAATAGTTAGTTAGGTGGGATTTGTTAGAAAACGCATCAGGTTGAAACATAACAAACTCTACGGGAAGAAAGGGTGCAATTCCTTATACCATGAAATGGCTAGGGAACAATTAGAAGGCATTGTTGTGATGAAGGAATAACATGTCCTCGATGGGAGAGTAAATGGAAACTGAGGATCTAGCTTGAACATTTAAGTATATCTAGGAATCATCCTTGGATGATCATGGTGTTGAGTGAGCTCAAGGTGAGTTATGTTTGTGAAATATGGCATGAAGGTGGTTGGGATAGTCGAGCCAGCACTTGTAGTAATCAACGGAGCTCATGAGTTGAGAAAATAATCAGAGAGAATTTTTGTTCTCATCAATCGTGTGTGGAGCTCGCAAGACTCATGGGGAGAGCTTGAAAGATTGGTGCGGCGAGGATCATCTTGAGCTCAATTCAAAAGTTGAGCGCATAGCTCAAAAGAACTTGGAAGGTAAGTTGGAGGGTATTTTGATTAGACAAACTCAGTCAATAGACTCAAATGTGGGGAGTTCATTGCGAAAAAAACTCGGTAGAATGAGCTTGGCTAGGACTTGGCAATGTCAATACCAAGATAAGCTTGCTTAGAAAGAAGAGATCAATGCAATGGAACCATGGCGAATGACTCATTGATTGTCGTGGATGGTATCTCGGCTCATTGAAGTCAGTCCTATGTGTGAGGTGAAGATGGAGCTCAGATCGATTGTGGAGAAAAATACAAAGCTCATTTTGGATATCAATGCATCGGTGGTGAGCCATCTGCATGAGGAACTCGGTGATAGAAGGAGTTTTGTTTGTGTCGATAAGGAGAGATCAAAGATCAGTGACAATGCAAATAAGCTCTATGTGGTTATGGTGGAGAGCTCATTTTGGGAGCTTTAAATAGGAATTCTAACTCAATGGAAGCTAAAGTAGCTCTGGCTGGTAAAATCCCACTCAAGAAGAGTTCCCGAGCCAAAAAAGTGGGAACAAAGATTTTTAAGAATGGGTGAGAGCTAGGTACAAAATTTGAGAGATGCGTTAAGTGTCCGATCAACTCATCCTATTAATGCTCGAGGTCACAAGGAAAGGAGTAACTCGATGGATGGTGTTAACAAGCCTACGATGCGCTCATTTGATATGGAGGAGAATGGCTTATGAGCTCGGTTCATATGAAGCACGAAGAACTCGACTCGGTGAATCAAGTTGGGCCCGAGGTAGGAATGACTCAACATGGCATTCATGTATGATCTCGGTAAGGGTCTATGAATTCAACAAGGTAAATTCACTAGAGGCAAACTAACATAATGTGTAGTGTCTCGGTCAATACGTGTAGAATGGGAGATCTTTTGCGGTGAATATCGGAGGAGTTCGAACCCAACTTAGTGAGCGAGTTGGGCTATTTTTTACTTATTCATAAAGAAACCCTCTTCAATGAAAACTTGTTTTAGGGGCCCCTCTAATGGTAATTAAGTTAATATTTTTATTTTACATATTCTAGTAATAATATTTATTATTATTATTTAAATATTTTATTTAAACATTCTTTTAATTAATTAAGGAGGACTAGGTCAACGGGAAATTAATGACACATGATGGAACCTTATAAAGTGGTTCAACTAACTGTAATAAATGAACCATCACGTGCCTTCAATTTAGGAATGTAATTATGACCTTTCTCTTCTCTCTCACATACTCTTCTATAAATGTAAGTTGGAAGCCCATTCCAAAGGGTTCCAACATTTGAAGAGGTTGGAAAGTTAGACATCTTAGGCAAGTGTAATTTTTCAAGAGTCCTCTCTCTTCTACGCAAGTTGTCCTTGTATGTTGAGGGAACTTTTAAGCCTCTTTTCCAGGATTGTAATGGCAACCATTGGCTTTCTTAAATGTATGATGCATTGTACACATTATTGAATCAAGAAAAGTCTATGTTTTGTGACTAATCTCGATCCTTTCATTCTTCTATACTTCTTTACGGATTTTCTCATGCTTGCAGTACACTATGCAAGTTCACGTTTCTATTATAGGTTCTTGGAGTTTTTTTCTTATCAAGTGGTGGAGCGTTGCATGTAATTGTGTTGTTATGCTTGTTCACCCTTCTCAAGTTCGTCCTTCTTCACCGGAAAACTAATAACTTGTTTTTCCGATTGATTTTAACAAAGGCAACACATGCTTCCTATTCTACAGGCCAATTAACCCTTCCCGAGTTTGGAAACACCCTTTATTTGGTGCATCACCATCCCGAGTATAGTTTCATTTCTACAAATATTTTCACTAAAATCCATGAAAATGTTAGCATAGTACTAGATAGCCATTTTATTACACTAGGAGTAGTACATCACTTAGTTTAGAAGGAGGAATCCGGCCTTCTCCGGAGGTTCACCTTGAGCCCAAGTCCCACAACTTGAGAGGTGATCCTATGTGTCCCAATCACACTGAATGTCCTATTGAAATTCTGGCCATTCAGAGGGTGTAGTGATTTGGTGACAACAATTGAACAAGGCTTCCCCTAGTGGCATAACAGGGTGTGGAGGTGATCCACCTCGAGCGCCACCTTGTTTACACCGAATTTAAATATATAGAGGCACATTGGAGATCACCATGGATTTATTATAAATCTAGAATGATTGATAAAAAAACAATTAGGAAAGAAAAAAAAGTTGTTTCCATATCCAAAATAGAATCTCCCCTCTGAAAACATTCCAAATCTGGGTGAAAATAGGCAAAAGTTTGGGATTATCTCCCGATAGGATATCTTTGGCAAGTGAAACAATGGGGTCGTGAAGGAAAAAATGAATGGATCAAGTTCCAGGTAATTTGAGCTTTGGGACACAACTAGAAGACATGAAAAAGCGTTTCCAAATGTCTATAGAAGGTGAATTTGGGAATCAAGATCCCAATTTGAACAAGATGATCCTCGATAGGAAGGCCTTGGTGTAGAATACAACAAAGGAAATGAACAATTTTGGCTCCAAACATATATTCCAAGCAGTTCCAAATCACCTACCCTAAGTAGATAGAGTTGAGTGAGTTCCCTAGTGAGTATTAAATTTTTTCTCCATAGGAAAATGGGGTGAGAGCCAATGATAGCCTTTGCTTGATTTTTAGTTCTGAAGCGAGTATCGGCATATCACTACCATTCTCCACCATGGGCAATCTGAATTCACAAAAATATTATGCAACATGTGATTAGGAACCAAATTGATCAAAGTAGTGAAAGTATCCTAATCTTGGTTTTAAATCCACAACAAAGCTTTAAAATATGGTCAAGAGAACTAGGATTGAATGTTTTACGAGATGAATTCCTTGATGGTGCAAATTTTGCGATTAAATAATTTGAGTACGGAGATTCCCGAGACCTCTGCTAAGCATTTATATTGGGATTGAAAAATCGGTGACCAACAAAGAGATTGTTGATTGAGACAAATCCCATTATGAAAGCCATCTCCCTTCCAAAATTCTAGGGTTTGACACATTCCAATGCTTTCCAAATAATCTTAAGCACAAAGGTGCAAACAATTTTGACTGAACAAGAGTGATGAGAAAATTGAGAAACCCTAAGCCTTTCCACGTAGGGCGGCCATAAGGAGAACCTTCCACGATGCCATGTTGTATGAGAACTTTCCAAGATTCTTGGCCAATAATGCTTCTAATAATCCACATAGCACAAAGAGCTTGACCTTGACGTTGAATGTGAATAAGCCCAAGGCCTCTAGAATTGTGAGGCAAACAATAGATATCCCAGGCTACCTGATGAAAACCTTTTCCAGTAGAAGCATTAGCCCATAAGAAAGCTTTGAGTAGTTTTTCCAGCTTCTGAATGGAGGCTTTGGAAGGAACCCAACAAGATGAGTAGTAAACATGAGTGGCTGCAAGAAATTTAGAGCATATTTGGAATTTTCCATCCAGGATAAAGGCCTGGTGATCCAATATTCCAACTTTTTTCCACTAATTCCATAGCTACGTCGAGGAGGCTTGAAAAGAAAAAGAATACCGAAAAATTAGAAAATCTCACCATGTTGTAGAATTTTCCAATCAAAGGTGGCAAGACAGATCTGGTGTAGGAAGGAAAGAACGCCGATAACATTGGGTTTTTTACCATTGAATGGAGGAGCCAGAACCTAGGCAAAAAGTATTACAACATTACATAGCATTGCAAATGTTGGTTTCATATTCAATAAGTGTAAAGAAGAAATCATCCACAAAATTGCCATTGAGAAGTTGTGAATTGGGCTCATCAGGCAACGAGATTCAACAAACAAGACCATGCACTTTGGCATGAGCTAAGAGATAGCCAAAGCCTTTGGACGCCATCACATACGGTTCGGGGGAAGAGAACATCCTTTTCTAATAGACCAAAAAAGAACAAAAGGCTTTGAGCTGATGCCATTAATAAATATTTGAGTAGAGGCATCTGCAAAAAGCATATTGACGAATTGAATAAAAATGTGTCCAAATCCAAGGGCGTGAAGCATGGAGAGAATGAATGGCCATTCAATCTGATCATAACCCTTCTTAAATTCAATCTTGATAAACATGACAGCCTGATGAGATAATCAAGCCCATTCCATGCCTTCCCACACTGCGATGATGTTATCCAGGATGAAATGTTGCTATATGAATCATGTTTTCTTTGGCTGAATAATAACAAGAAGAAGATTGCGTAATTGGAGAGCTAACATTTGGAAATGATTTTATAGGAGACATTCATCAGCGTAATCAGCCGCAAAGAAATTATTTTCTCGGATCTTTTTGCTTACGGATAAATTTTATGTTTCCCTTATTAATGCATGGCCCTAGGGATTTCTTTTGAAATCTTTCAAGATAGACCTTAAAAGGTATTTCTGATAGAATCCTAAAGATATTTATAAAATTGACAAGGTATTCCATTGCATCTGAATGCTTTATCATTAACCATTTGCGAGAATGGCTTCATGGAGGTATTCAATTGTGAGCATTCTTTCATAGATCAACTTCGAGCCTATTATATTTTGTGGAGTACAACACCCAAACATTGATCAAGAGTGGCTTGGCAAGCTGCAGAGGGTGGTTGAGATTGAAATATGAGCTTGTAATGACGAATAAAGGCTTACAACATAAGTTGCGGGTCACTAATACAAGCTCTGTTGTCCATGATAGCTCGAATATGTTGAGAAGGCTTTTGGATTAAATAGAAAGAAAGAACTCCTTTGAGACCTGATCTCCAATCTTGAGCCAATGCATGCAAGCCCGAATTTGAGTGATTGTAGCATTATAGTTATCCACAATTTGGATTTGATGCGAGAGCATTGTAACTTGCGATTCTGAGTGTCGAAGAAGGGATAACCTTGAAGCTCCACTATCGTCCGGATGAGAGATGAGGTGTTAGCGGTGTATGATTGGTGCTAAATTTTTGTCAACTATTGGCCGTAGATTCTAAGAAATCTAGTAGTTTGAGTTAGTGCATCTTCCCACCATTATATCCAACTGGCTTGCATAGGTGGATGAAACTATGGCTGCATGACTAGGACATGGAGTTAAGTTCCAAACCTATTTATATGATTGGCGTGGGGCATGTTGCATCAAGGAAGTATTAAGAAATAATTGGCCTTTATGACCAAAGGGGCATGCATCATGACAACATATACAAAATTGTATAGGAGAGTGGTCAGAAATGACAAAGTCAGACATGACCTCCGCTAGCATAGAATAAATGTTCTCGAACTGATAGAAATTTTGAGCTGACAACATGGCCTTATCAAGATGTTTAATTACACAATCCATCCCTCCATGAAGATTGGTCCACATGTACCAAAATAAAAAGGTTTGAAAGTGAGATGTGTTGGGATAAAAAAATATGAATTTAATACGCATGAAGTATCATGTTTCCCTTTCACCGTGTGTCCACCTCATAGGAAATTGGCCACATTTATCATTAGGGGATTCAATCATATTAAAATCTCCACTTATTACCTAGTAGGCATCGAAGTGGAGTTAGCTATCCACCGCCACAGATCAGCCCTTTCGGATGCATCATTCGAGGCATAAATATTTATGAGCCCAAAAGGGTAGCCATTAATATTAAAGAGGACCCATATGACACAGTTGGTGGGGTCGATACCATGGTCAATTAATAAGGGCTGCCACTTTGGAGAAAAAATTCAAATTAATCCCCCATGCCTTGCTTCATGATTGCTATAGAAAGCGAAGTTGTCAGGCCAGATGGATTTTCAAACTATATGTAACTAAAAACCTATATTTTCTACTTCTTGCAAAAAAAAATGTCCAAGTTTGTAGATCGTTGTCAAGTTTCACACACACATACTTAGGATAGGAGTCTATAAGACCATGAACATTCCAAGATAGAAAATTCAAGGCAAACATTAGTCCAGAGCTATATCCCCATCCTCGAAGCCATTAAGGGCATTATATTGATTGTGCAGGAAATGAGCATCATTATGTTGCAAAAATTTCTATAGATCAACTTATTTCTAGTTGGTGTACTCAATGTTATGTTCTATACTGTGGAATCCACACCGCGTGTTGGGCTTTGGTCCCGAGAGATGTGGGAAGGACTTTGAGTCTGCATTTGATGACCCTTGTGAACTGCCTGATAGCGTGAGTGGTAGTGAGTGCTGGATGGAAGCATGAGAAATAAAAATTTTCTAGTTCATGAGAAGTGACGCTGCGAGGGGTGTGCTAGAGTACTTTGGTAACGAGGAAGCGAGATTACGTAGTATTAGGTTTTTAGCAATGCGATTGTAGGCTCCTTAGCGGGATATCTTGAGATATTGATCCTTAGCAACCAGCTATCGATGAACATGGGAGCCATAGGATTTTCATTGTTGGGATTTGTTCTTGTTTCGATGGCCTCCAAAAATTACCAACCTTCATCCTTATAGGGTCGATGAGCTCGGGAGTTGTTTTGGCCACATGGCGATTACTGAGGTACATAGATTGGGAATCCATGATGTTGTGATCGACACACGATAATCGAAGAAAGTGTTAGGTAAATTGATATACATGAACCAATGGGAATAAAGGTTATCTCCCATATGAATATCCACAAACTCCTTGAGATACTACGAGAGATCAATCTTAACACATACTTGCTTCTCGGTAGACCATGGTAAATTTTATCAGCTTCAGGAAGACTACCCACCCAAGCGAAGCGGAAATTTGCGGGGAAACAACACACATGGTAGAGGAAGACCAAAATTCAACCCATACAGGCACTTTAAGGGTGGTATATTCAGATACCACAAAGTCCTTGTGCGAGGGTGTTAATACAAGCAAAGTGAGTTGTGTTAGTGCTCAAAATTGTCTCACCCCATTTGTGCCTTTGAAAAATTATTCATTCACAACCTCTGTCATTTTCTCCTTCCCCGTATGGTGCTTGGTTGGTCTTATTGCCATTTTTAGTCTACTCCTGGGTCAAGGATCATGTGTGGGTCTATATTTGTCTCATGGTTCCTTTGTTCCTCTGAAAAAGCTCTGTATTTTGGGTCTCCCATGCTTTGTCCCTTCAAAACTCACGTTTTCTGTTTTCTCCATTCTCCACAATTCGAATTTGTTGTTCTTTTGTTTTTGCCCTAGGTACTTGAGGAGAAATGAGTTGATGTGTCCCTAAGGATCATGTTTGAGCCTTGTAATAGTCTAAATTCTTTGTCCTTGAAGAAAACCTCATTTTCTGGCTCGAATGGATGTTTCTTTGTGTTTTACGATTTGACGGGCATTTCTCCTAGTCAAATTTACATCATTCAGTCAACGGGAAACATGTTACCTCTTAGTTGGATGCAGATTTGCTTAATACTTCAGAAATTCTATAAAAATATGTAACTTTAAAATATGTCCACGTGGAGGAATGATGCTTATTTGAGAATCAACTTTCTGGTTTGGCTTTGAAGTAGCGCCGGGAGGACACGTGGAGGGTTAGTAGGAAAGAGACACATGGAGACTTCCACTAGGTTTCCCATACACAAATTTCAAAATGTTTTCAGGAAGTATAGGACATGTGGAGGAACGACGCTCACTTGAAGATTTTTCCATTTTTTCAAAAGGGTTAGAAAAGGTCAAAGGAAGCCCCCGAGCCTTTTTTGGATCTTCCACGTGGACGACCCACATTCAAAATCAAAGATCAACGGCTGCTGAGCATCTAAATCTGATTTTCCCCATTTTTTTTTTATGTAAAGCTCCTAGCAGTGTGAGTCTTCATTATTTCTTGTTATTTTCTACATGCCAAACAGAGGAGCAAGTTAATTTTGATATCTAGAGTTTGGTGGGAGAGATCTGGATGGTTTGACTCCCAAGCCTGATCAGGTTTTCTTTTTTATTCTCCCGAGCATGCGAAGGGGTCAGATTTGGTTGATATTGGGTGGATGTGTTTGGCTAATGGATGGAGGCATGTTTTTCTTGAGAAAGGAGTTGAATGTGGGAAGAAATCGAAGAGATTTTCCCTTAAGCACCTGGTGACTTTTTATAGATTTGATTCTGCAAATCATGAAAGAATCATGGCGAGCACTGGTGCATTTTAATTTTTGTCTTTTGGGAGGAAGGGGATCTATTGGAAATTTTATAAATGGCACAATTTTTTTGTAAATGGTTTGGAATTTTTGGAAAGATTAGGACTAATTTTCTCCAGCAAAAAAAGCTTGACAGAGCCCATCCATTTTGAGAAGTTGTCTAGAGAAGCTCAGTATATCTCTCTTTGTGTCAAATTTGATCATGTCAAGGTGGTTGCAAGTGTACAGCCATTGACAAGCTTTGAGATTGTTCTGGAAACTTTCCCTTGCTGATAAATTTGATCAAACTTTGAGTTATTCTATGTTAATCTTGAGTAAAGTGTATTTATTTCATCTCTGAATGCATACGAGTAGTTTTTCTGATTCTATTGCAATCTTGTACCAAAATATGGTCCAATCACATAGGTCTCAGTCCTTGTGATAGTTTAGTGGCATCTACAATTTCATTTCTCATAAGAGCCTTCATCTGGGAGTGGGATAAATGGTTTAAAATCACTTTTCTTTCATTTTGTTGATAGAGATTCTTTGTAAGCCTCTAGGTGTAGCTCATGCATGAATTGGTTTAAAAATTAGTGCTTTATTAGGTCCTCGAATTGAGCCTTTGTGACATAATCCCACAGTTGTGTGAAAGAGTGCTAATCTGGGCCTCCATTGAAGCACATATTCTAGTTGAGGAAACAATTTAACTTTTTGTAGCATTTTGTTGATTGAATCTTTCCATTTTGCATAAGCTCTCAAGGATTTGGTGAGTCAAATCCATCTTGTCTCCCCTCCCACCAAAATTCATTTAACAAACAACTAATCCTACCCATACTACCCCTTGTTTTGCTCTATATACCCACCCAAGACCAAAATCCTTTTACTAAAGTATGCGAACAGATCAGGGTCTCAAATGTCTTTAGTAACCTTTGCCTTGTTGTGAAGATATCTCCATTGTCTGGAAGGGACAACTCGTGAGAGTCAAATTTGGTGTGTTGATCATATTTTCCCCAAGGTCTTATTTACAAAATTTATGCAAAAGAAAGGTGTAGGTATCTCCTTTCAAATGACAGTAGTTACACAATAGGTTCTCTTACCTTGGTTGAAAGGAACAACCTAAAATAGTTAGGATAAAATCATATCCTTTTGAGATGTTATCCATCTCTCCACAAATCCAGTAACAAAGGGACATCTAGATTTTTCCTTGGCTACAAAATGACATACATTTATGATATATCTACCTCTAAGCTCCTGTTGAATCTATGTTGCTTCTTGACTTGAAAAGGGGAACAAATTTGGGTACCAACAAGTCATGCGGACATATGAAGTGGCTTTCTTAGCCAAAATATGGCGGTTGGGAATGTGAAACCCTAGAAAATTTGACCCAGCTTTGTGCCGTGGTTGTAGAGCGTTTTTAGCATAAAACCCTTTTAGCCCTAAACTTTTCAGTACTTAAAAAAATAAATTATTTATGATTTTATTTTGGTGTTAAAAATTATCTCCTTAACTTACAAACTTTTACTTGTTTTTAGGATATGCCTAATTTCCTTTATTTTATTAAAATTTAAGTGCTAATTTAATGAGACTCAAGTGATTAGGGTACTTTTGTCAAATTTTGAATTCTAAATCCCATTTCCAAGCATTCATGGTAACTTGCATTTAGTATTTTAAATCCTTCAATTCTATTAAATAGAACGACACCCTTTGTTGAGGGAATTATTGTCCAAACAATCTCTTTGCCATGTCCTCATTCAATTTATGGGTCCATTCATTTTGTCACTATATTTTCAATTTTAATTGTTGGAAGTAGGTATGTATGCCAATATTGTGAAATTTAAATTCAAACTCACTTATTGTAAACACCATATTTAATTAGTCATAACATCATGTTATTCTACACTATTTGCAGTGTTTGTTTATTATCATCCAAATCACTCTTATTTACACATTTCTCGATTTTCACGATGGTACCTATTGTGTTGCTTTTTATCTTTTTCTATTTCTCCCCTTCTCATTTTCCCCTTGTGTTCTAATGTATCCCGCATGAAGTGTATTGTTCAAAATCAAGGACCCCCATGATCAAATCAAACTAGGTTGATTATTATATGGGCTCTTTTAACCCTTCTTTGGGTGCCAAAATATTTCTCGGCCTTATTTCTCGTTTCACATTCATTATTTGTCATCTTGGATGTCCACATGGTCCTAATATTATAGTGCATGCAAGGTAATGAGGGACCAAAAGGTCGACCTAAGTGGTAATTATATTTTTTTAAATGTTGGAAGTGTATTGGGATCAAAAAATAGACTTTGATATATTTCATATAAGTTTGTATTACACAACCTAATATATATGCATAATTTAGATAGAAATATAACATATTTAATGCTCTCTAAGCATTAAGAGAATGCGAAGACCGTCTTTTATTAGAAAATACAAGATAAAGGGACTAATAAGCCAACAATCACTTTGGAATGTATAAGAATATGCAAGTGCAATGTGTTGAAGTTTGATTTCAATTTGATTTTCATTCATGTTATTAATATATTACAATAATACAATTGAAGTTATGTTTCATCTCGCTAACTTGTGTGTTTACCTTTTGTAGACTATCATTTGTATTTATTGCGTAACTTGTATTATGTCATTAGATAAATGGTGTAGCCAAACAATACCATCTGAATTTTTTTAGCACATAGATCATCGATAAAGTCTCATGCTTAGATGTAATAGGTGCTCTAATTGAAGGTTTTTAAAGAAAATTTTCGAGATGGAAGACTCGCATGTAGAAGGAATATTGCATAGTGTAACACAAGATAGGAAGTAGCATGGGAAACTACTTAGGATGAGGCATAGTGGTCGATGTAGTTTGGTGTATGGAGGCATGTGTAAGGTTTACGAATGAGAAGTAGTGTGCAAATTAGAAGGCTACGATTGGGGTGTGGAAAAAGTAGCGAAAGGTGTGGGAAAAAGAAATAAATCATAATTAACGTTGAATATGGTAGGTGAATAAAAATCAATGCTAAAAATTTGGAAAAACATCTATAAAAAGAGGTGATTGCGATTTCATTCTTTACCTTGCATGTTGAAGAGTTCAAGTTGTGAAGTGTGTTTCAAGAGATATTTGAGTGCAAAGTGTGAGGGTGATCAAATTCAATCGGTGAACTAGTTTATATTTGGAAACAATCATGTTGCGTAACTCCTTTAGAAGGGTTTTTAGTGAGTAGACGTGTGCAAGAGGAATTTTTACGGGGATAGGGTTTGCAAATAAAAACTATAGTTAAGGCACATGGATTCGAGAGTTCTAGAGGTTAAAAAAATGTGAGGAGTTTTCAAATTTTCTATTAATCGAGAAAGAGCACCTGGAGCAGCTACCTAAGGCAAGAAGAAGAAGGAGGTGGAAGTAGAAGTTGAGGATGTGCTTGAGATGAGGTTTTCCAAGAGACAATACCACGAATGCGTAATCATGGTGTTATATTGGGATTCTCACATCGGAGAAGTAATTTTAGTGACTATAATAAATGCACCAAGGAAAAAAAAATGAGATGGACAAGGAACTAGTAACAAAGACATATTTGTGAATAGAAGATGATAATCCCATCTATAATGATGCGGGGTAGAAGATGTTGGAGAGCATTATATTTTTGCAATTCTACGAGTTGCCATACTTTTCCAAGCCGAGAAACTCTAATAGTGGCTTATGTCTAGGGTATATGAGGACTTTTTGTATTTCGTAGGAGGTGGTTGCACATCACCATGCCCTTTATTGGAAAGTTGTCAAGTTTGAGGAGTTTGGGAATTGATATTAGTACTCGACCTTAGTGATGATGAGACCATAAAAGAGACTTCTCCTACATTGGAATATGCAAAATGAGGGCACGTTATGGACATTGTGAATTTGGAAGATCAACATATGATCTAGGTTGTTTCGCACCATCCGAGCATGTTGAATACTAGGAGTGCTAGAACCCGATAAATAGAAGGTGGCTCCATATTTCCAAAAGGATGTTTGAGGGAGTTATATAAAATTTGTCTTCTTTCATTGATGAAACTATAATTGAATAAGTGAACAGTGGGGATAAAATATGTTTTGGTTCTTTTCTATTTTCTATTGTTCTTGGGGAGATTGGGGTGCTCGATGGACCAAAGGAGAAGATCTAGCGAGTTCCAAGAGAAGAAATCACTTGCAACTAGATTTGCAAAGTAAACTTGTGATGGGACTATGAGTGGTCCTTATAAATAGAGGCTAGAAATTTGGTATAGGCACATATGTGAGAATTTTTATCATGAATGTATATTACCAAAGGACCTCTTTACTATGTTGGATAAATAGGCACAATTTGCATTTTTCTAGCATTTTTGCATTAGTTGTTTCAGAATGAAGGATGGTACTTGTAGTCCTTGGTGAAAGGTTCCTTATTCCATCACCACACACTACTTCGAGGATTTGGTAAATAAGTTTTTAAATGCACACATGTTAATATTAGATGTAGAAAAGGTAGACTTTGAATATCATACACTCCAGAAAACATGTGTATCATAGTAAGTCTTCTTACATAGAAAAGATGATATCTATGATATAAATATCATCTCCATGAGTTTAGAAGTTGGGAAGCTTAGTGTGGTTAAGGTATACATTTACCTTAATCCTAAGTTAGTTGATGGGAAGTACATTGAGAATGAGTTCAAGGTACCCGAATTACCCGAGGAAAGCACAATGTTAGTACCTTTGTAGGATGATTAGCTTAATCCTTTTCACACATATGGGGAATAACTTGAGGAACAGGAGGAGGAGAAGGAAGAAAATTGTGAATTAGAGCATGACGCATAGAGTTTGCCAATAGTAGGTCAAAATGGGTAGTACAAGAGTACTTCTCCTCCCAAGGAAGAAGAAGTGAGAGATGAAGAGGATGCTGAGGAGATAGAAAGATCCGAGGGCACCAAAGACCAATGTTTTAGGAGAGTGCTAAGGAGAACCGAACACAAGGCACTTTGGTGTAGGACCCTTACATCCACCGAGATAATCACTCGTAATATCTCATGTGAAGCTAAGTCTAGTAAAGAAAAAAAGAAGAGAAGCAATTATATGCCTTCAAAGGATAGTGGGGAGGACCTATCAGATGAGAATGTACACTTTATACAAGATGTGCCTATTTTTGATGTAGAAGATGAAGAGGAAAATAGACAGGAAGAAATTCATCTTGATATATAGGCACATGGTGAACACGAGAAAGACATAGGGCCCGTAGGTGAAGAGGAGGAGAAAGAGAAGATTAAAGGTGAACCATCGGTGATCCTACTTTGGTAAACAAGTGGGTGCAACAGATAATGCCTAGTTCATGATGCATAAATGTATATTCCTACGGGCGTCGGTCGGGGAGAAATAAGGGTGAGGAGATGTATAAGAAACCAAATTTGGGGTATGTTAACAACCCTCCTAAATCATTTCTGTCACAGTTCCAAAACACACTTGATCTTGCAAAGATTTACGGATGGGAATTGATGGACCTACGGGCGAAAACATGCGCAAAAGGAAGGATTTATCTTGGAGCATGTAAACTCACATTGATGAGCCTAAGTTTGATGTAAAGGAGGAAGCATGTGTCTCAAGAAAAATAAAGATGGCTGCATAAGATTCATACATGGGTGTGAAGCCAATGGAATTTATCAAGAGTACGAAAGTAATGCCTTGACTAAGATGAAATAATAATTGGCACGTAGGAACCTATATAAATTGGCCCTAGTTAGGTCATTGTAAGAATATAAAAAGAATTTGAAGGAACAAGTTAAGTAATTGACCAAGGTGCAAAATAAGGACAAGGAGAGGAATAAAAAAATTGGATTTTCTACGTAAATTAGACAAAATTATAGTGGCACATGCGAGATATTGATGAGAAGAAAAATAAAGCATATCCCTCTTCCCGGCACTTTTTAGAGGAGTGTGTCCACCTCTTACTTGAGAAGAATAAAATGGTGTCGAAGAGACAAAAGAAACTGATGAAGCGAAGAGGGAGAGGAAAAATAAATTAATTGTGCACATGATAGTGGGGTATGATAGCATACTCCGGATGTTGAAGGAATAACTACGTATAACAAAATGGGTGATAATGATGTGTGAGGATCCTAAAAATATCCTTAAGATAAGAATGTTACAAGAGGAAAATGATGTACTTGTAGCCAAGAAGGATGAGACATTAAGTCAACAGAAAGATTGAATGCAATAACAAAGAAGCGTGACACATTTAAAGTTTTTAGGGTTTCCCGTGAAGAGAAGATAAAGGATTTGGATATGCTGGTCACAAGGAGAATGGATTACATAGATGACATGATTTCAGGGCTAGCTGGAGTGATAAGGGAATTGAAACACAAGGGTGAAGATATGACCCTAGAGGAAATGAATAAGGTACTTGGTGATGTACCTGATAAGGTGAAGAAAGGGCTAGGTGAATGGAATGAGTTGGAGGAAGATATTGAGAAGGATTACACTTGAACTCGTTTTACTAGTAGCGTAGTAAGAGTGGGATCACCCTTCTATTCTCTCTTGGTCATTCTTTTATTATTTCATATAACTCTTTATTCTTCTATTTCTTTGAGGGAAAAGTAGAAAAATTTATTACCGAGGGTGGAAATATATTTAGTGTGGGGTAATGTTGCTGTTATGGTGAAATCACAAAACCCTTGATTGCTTACAAGTGATGATTGAGGCAATCAGGTGTGATTCGTGAAACATGGAGTTATCCCAAAGTGTGGGACTTTGCAATCGGGATAACCCTCCGGAGAAGGTTGGATTCCTAACCTATCCTAGTGCCAACTACTCCAAAGTGCAGAGAGTTACAGATCTAACACTAATCTAATGCTTTCCCAAGGAGATAGAGATAGATAAAAATGCATGAAAATAAAACCTACTCTAAGGGAAGGTGATGCACTAAGAAGGATGTTGAACAACCTGCATAATAAACACAACACTACCAGAACCTTGTAATGAAAATAACAACAATACACAATAACCTTGCATGTAATGAAAGATTAGAAAGTTGCAATATAACATAGAAGAGGGTTTGAAGCATCCACAAATATGATTTTATTGCTCTCAAAGTTGATACAATACATCACATTTAGGGCCAAAGGCACAAATTTTGCATTACAATGTTTAATAGGAGGTTTGAAATCTCCACAAATATCTTATAGATAAGTAAAAGGGATGGGCATATAAAAGTGTTTTCACCTTTTGAAACAAGCCCCTCCTTATAATAAATAGGAAGAATGAGAGAGGGGAGAGCAAAGGAATTCAGAATCTTGCTTTAACCACCTAAAAATGCATTAAAATCACCTGCAACAATGATGGGTGCCACTACAAAACCCATACCTCCATGTACTTTCCTTATTGGGAAGAAAGGAAGCCTATACCTCATCATTTTGGTAGGTGGAAACCTTGAAACACCATGTAAAATGGTGGACTTTATTTCTTCATTTTTAAATAATTAGCACTCAAATGTGTAGAGGACACTTAGAGATTTGGAAAAAGTCATATTTTGTGCAAATTCCGAGCTCCCAAGAAAAAATTTATGGCCATCTAAAGATGAGGGTGCCATACTGCAATAAATGTCGGTTATTATCTACTTCTTTTCGGACTCGACAATTCATTGAAACCTTTGAAATCTGAAAGTTTTAGAATTTTACGATTCGAGCTTTGAGAGTTTGCTCATTCGAGATCCTTATTCTTTTCATTTCCACGAGCTTGTGAAACCTCCAAAATTTCAAAACCACCGAAGTCTGAAATTCTAACTTCAGTTTTCAAATCTGAAATTGTATTTTGTGGTAATGTTCACTATGAGCTCATGAAACCTCTAAAAATATCAAACCACGAAGTATGAAATTCTAACTTTGGGTTTCAGACCTTTAGGTTTTTGGGGTTTTGGGACTTCAAGTTTCGGGGTTTGTGGGTTGTTTCGTGGTTTTAGGGATTTAAGTTTTGGAGTTTCGTGGTTTCGGTTCTTCGTGTTTTGAGGATTCGGACTTCGGTTTGTGATTCGGGTTTTAGAGTTTCGAGACTTTTGGGTTTTGAGGATTCAGTCTTTAGGTTTTGGTGTTCAAGTTTCTAGCTTTCTGATTCAGTGTTTTGTTGTTTCGGGACTTTTAGGGTTTCGAGGGTCGACTTTGAATTTTGAGGGTTTTGGTTTTTCATATCTATCGTGCACTGAAACCTATGATATGCCAAAATCCTGAAGTCCAAATTTTAGACTTTGGGTTTTCAGACCTTTTCTTCTCCCCATGTGGCACTTTGTTCATTTTGTCTACTATTTTGTCATCGTTGAACTCCCGAATGTCCAAAGTCTGAATTTTGGACTTCGGACTTTGATCTCCAATGTACCTTTTGTACCTCCGGATTCGAATTTTTTTCCCGCAGAATCAAAATGCTTCCATGTTTAAAATTTTAATTCCTTCGAACTCCGAAATGTCTCTTCAAATGTGTATCTTTGCAAATCTCAATGTCTCACCACTTCAACTCACTCAAAGTTGATCTTGAAATGTGAGCTCCTAATAATTAATCAATCACTCAATCCCTAAATTTTATCTCATTACAAGGTTGTGTTTGCCCAATTTTTCCTAAGGGGAAAAATTGGATAACAATGTGATAGATAAATATCCTAAGTCTTAGAGGGTATGCAAACAGGCACATATGCGCATGTAAGTGGCATAAATAATGGCACGTACAAAAAAACAATTTTGGGACTTAGTTGTCTTTGTATAACATGATCTACAAAAAGGATGGAGTGCATATCAAAAAAATATAAGAGAATGAATACTTCATAGTGAAGGAAGAACTATTTTGAGAATGAGTGGAAGAACAAGAGACATGTATAGTTTTTACTAATAATAGGAATAAGATAGAGTTCAATTATATATTAATTTGTTATTAGCCACCATGTAGAAGCATATAGTTTTGGCATATGGTTATTCTTAGCATGTGGCCCATTTTGAGAATGCATGGGTGGTGAAGGGAAAGTCCCCATCCCTATATATAGTAGTTGATTTGCATAGTTTTGGATAATGTGTATCACAGGTGTTATTTTCCCCTAACATTGCAAGAACACAAGACTCTTTAGTAACTATTGTGATGTCTATAACTTCCGTTACTTAATGAGTTAATATAATGGATTATTGTGGATGGATATTGGTTGTTGATGTCTTTATTCATGGTACTTGTATGGTAAATATGATCTTGATCCTTATTTGATTCATTATGCATTATGGTTGTGATCTGATTCTTGTTATGCTTTACATTTAATTACTTGATCTGGTTATGGAATATATGAATATGCATGCTAACCTTTGGATAAGCTATTACAAAGGAGGGACCTCATAGGCTTTGTGCATTTAAGGTGAGCGCTCATACCTTTCTGAGTGAAGTACCACTCGCTTGGGCATTTGAGTATAAAAATAAAACTACAATACAAATTCCTTAGCTACCAAGTAATATCTCAAATTCCTTAATGCCTAAACAATAGAAGAAAATTCCACATCATTAGTAGAATATTTCCTTGTGAATTCATTTAGATTTTCACTAAATAATGCAACACATCATCCTCCTTGACTCACTACATCTCTAATCCTAACATGCGAGGCATCACAATCAACCTCAAAGACCTTACTAAAATATGGAAATACCAAAATAGGTGCATCTAACACTTTCTTCTTACACAATTCAAAACTCTTTGTTTTTATCTTGGTCTACACAAAATTCTTCCACTTTGTACACTCTATTATGGGTGCAACAATGCTACAAAAATTCCCGATGAACTTCCTATGAAAAGTTTCAAATCGATGAAAAGTACAAAAATTTGTCACATTCCTTTGAATAGGCCATTCCAAAATCACATTTACCTTTTCCTCATCCATCCTTACTCCTGCAAGAGTTCACAAGCACCGAGAGATAGGGGTGAATCAAAGGTGCAAATTAGAAATTGTCAAATAATGTCAATCAAGAATTAATTAATGAACTGCAATGAAGATATCATGAGCATTTAAACAAACATATGCCAGACAATAATAACACTAAACCCGAGTTTATAGTGGGAAACCATTTCATGAGAAAAACCATTTTGAAACCAAGGCTTTATTAGGAACATCAATTCTAAAGAATACAATATCTTTGTTTTGGAATAGCACCTACTCAACCTCGTGAAGCACCCACTTCAATTTATCCAAGCGCCCACTTGAAGATAACTGAGCACCCACTCAGTAGATTTTAGCAAGCTCCAACTTGCAAGGAGCACTCAACCCTATGATCCAAGCACCCACTCAGAAATATGATATTACAAATACATTGATCAATTAGAATCGATATTTCTTACACAATAGATTATGATAAATTTTATTTTTCTTTCTGTGCTTTATTTTTAAGGCTCTCATACTCAACATTCTATGTCTCTTTGTCTCTTTCTTTTGAACTTAATTCGTTTCTCTAATTTCTATGTTTGATTCAATTTATTTGCCCTTCGAACTCTCATGCTCAATGGATCAACCACACTTATGCTCTTCTCATTTTATATGGTCTTTAACACTTCATCTGTTAGCTCTCTCTTTTCTCTCTCTGCCTCTATCGCTTCTTCAAATCGAATGCATATTTTTCTCACTTGAGCTACACTTGTATTTGCATAGATTTTTGATTTTACAGAAATAAACATTCCCCATAACTTCCTTATCATGTCCTTCACTCTACCAAAGCTATATTCATTTACAAATTCGCTTATTAAATGATTTTCACTAACTCTAGTTTTCTCTCTCTATATTCGGATTTTAACTTGACCTATTTGTTTTCTCGAGTGCATTAAATATTTAACCCATTAATTTAGGATCCATTTATGATACAATTTAGAGAAATAAATTTATCATCATTTTAGGACTTTCAAAGAAATCAAAATGAATGATCCATATCTCTTCTCTCATATTTAATTTTGTCTTTGAATTAGGATTTTAGATTTAGTGATTAGGAGGATGTAATAAAATTCAAAAAAGTCAAACTACATTAAATTCTAACAACCGGCACTCGAGATATATCGACCGATTCGTATGTTTTCGTGAGGGACAAGTTACACATCCTATAGTATAATACCTTTTTACCCTTTTCAAAAATATTTAACCATTTCCTTTATTGATCAAATAAATTGATCCATATCGACAAGGTTCATCCATTACATAACATGTCCTCACTCCACTCTTTCCTTGTATTGCGCTTATATCCTTTGATCGCTGACTTTTCTCCTCTTATGGTGGTTTTTCTAGTCTTTCACATGATTTTCTATTCTTCCACAACTTTTCTAGTATTATGCGACTTTTCTCCTTTACCCACAACTTTGCACTTTACCCGTGACCTTTGCATATTTTCTTCTTTTACCGTGACATCCTCTTATTCCCTTTTATTCTACGACGTTTCCTTCTCATCCACGACTTCATATTTTTTACCTACGTCTTTGTCCTTTTACCCACAATATTCACTAAACCTCCATGGAATCTACCTGAATTTGATGAATTCTTTATGATGTCCTGTGACTTTCAAAAACATGATTAAGCCCCTTAGAATCATCTTGAATAATCTAAGAGCTGACACTCGCATATCAACCTTCATAATTCTCTGTCTTAGTCTTTTTGAGTACTGCTTACGGAAGCTTGTTACAAACTAGTTAACAACTTTTCCATACATGGTTGACCTTGAGACACCTGCATAATACCTACACCATAATTTTTGCCATCAATGCAGCTTGACATCAATGACAACACTCAAGACAATGAAAAAGGTCCAACAAACTCCCCTTTGTCATTGATGGCAACCTTCTCAAAAATGCTATATCCTTGATGGCAAAAATGTTTTCAAGTTGGTTTCTTATTTCACTATCTCACCCTTTGACATCTATGACAAATGGGCATATATTTCACAAAATTATCAAGAGGCTCCCCTTAGGCCAATATTATAGCATACATGTTGCTCCATGTGACTAACTTCAGCATTGCTCCCTCTAAGTTGATGCATACTTTGATGAAATGAGTTAAGAGATTAAATTCCCTCACATGAAGACTATTACACTAATTAGGAGTGTGTATTGCATTATAATGCTCCCTTACCTTGTCTTCACACTTTATAGTTGATGTTGGGATATTGAATGACCCCCAATTCATTCCTCAGATGCCTAGATTTTACTTTTGGCAGTGGTTTTGTCATGATATCAGCAATTTCTTCTTTTGTGATCACATAATATAGGTTTATTTTCTTTTCATTCACTTACTCCCTCAAGAAATGAAATCTAATTGGAATGTGGTTGGTCTTTTAGTGGAACACAGGGTTCTTGGAGACACTTATAACACTAGTATTTTCACAGAGCAAAAGAATTGGGCTATCATATTTTACCTTGTAATCCTCCAATGTCTGCTTCATCAAAAGAAATTGAGTACATCACATTGCGGAAAATTTATACTCTACCTCACATGTTGAGAGTGCCACTAATAATTTCTTCTTTCTTAACTAGGATACTATTATCAATGAATCACAAAACCCTTATCTTTACACAAGTACATATACTTGAGCTCATGGTGTGATTGAATAACATGTGTAATATCTCCAAGTTGTGGGACTTGCTACTTGAGATAGATCTCCAGAGAAAGCCGGTTCTTGCTCCTAAACTACTTGCCACAATCTACACTAATGTAGGGGTAAACTAAATTTCCTAATATAACTTTCCAAGGGACCAAGGAGAGAGAATGCATAAAATGAAAACCTACACTAAAGCAAAGTGATACACCGAGAAAAGGAGGGGGTGAGAGTAGTCTTCGAATGTGTGAAAACTAGAAATAAAGTGCATAGTAGAAGGGGTGATAACAGTTCTCCACAATCTGAAAATGCATTCACAACAATGTTTCATACATACAAAATAATAATTGATCCTTGCAAGAGCATAAAGATAGACATAATACACTTGTAATCAAGGCTTAAGGGGCAATAAGAATGTAAGCAAAACACAACAGGGGAAGATGCATCCACAATCTTATATTTTATTGCTTCATGATATGCACAACTCAATCTATTACAAGATAAGGGCCTGGATCACCATGCAAGTAATCCACTACAAGGGCATTTATCACATTGGCTTCAAAAGAAATTTTGATAGACCTTTGCTACAAAAACTCCTTTCTTACAATGAGCCCAACACTCTAATTTATAGAAAAAGAGAAGAGAGAGAGAAGGGGAAAGTAGAAATACCGAAATCTATCCTTCAACCACTTGTAAGATGCATTAAATAGAGTGAAATGATTGTATGTTACTTGAAAAAGGCTCCCCATATTGTCCTAGGTGCTGCAACAGAGAAAGAATGATGACCATGCCTCTTAATTGCACTCCCAACTACCAAATAAATCACTGTCATGAACACGGCCCGTTTTATAAAAAATATTGATAAATTCCTCATAAAGTTAAAAATTTCTTGATTTTTGTGCATTTGGATCAGAGCGATGATTCAAAAGGTACAAATTTTGTGTGATTTCGTTGAGAAATGCAAAAGTTATGGCCTTCTAAGTGCGGGCAGCTATTTTTTGAGTCTGCGCATTTTCGTCATTTGACGGGAATGAGCATTAATTGTCTTGAGTCGAATATGTTTCTTTTATTTAAATTTATCTACCTTTATCTACCTTTATTTGAAGGATAATGTTATTAAACTCAAGAATGTTTATACCTAAAGGAACTTAGACTATTCAATGTGTTGGTCCGAAAATCATCACGCAGATTACGTATCTATGGATAGACGAGCCAACAAAGTGTTGCGGGGCTTAGCCCCTCTTTGAGATCTCTATTTCTACTAGCAGGGAACCTATGCAAGTCTCAATTCGCCTTGAGGGGTTGGGATCTCATCCCAAAGAAAGTATTCCAGCTGCGAAAAGAAAGGAATGAAAGAAGGAGAAGAGAAAGAACAGATCCGAAGGGAGAAAAGAAATGAATTCCAAAGCAGAAGGGTCAGAAGATTTATGTTTTTAGTTTGGTAGTAAACAGAGCCAAACCTACTTGCATAAATAAACAAAGCAATCTTGATAAACAAATGACGGAAAAGTAGATATGAATCCAACATTAAACACATACGAGATCTAACATAAGAAAGATCTAATGTATAACACAACTATTGAGCACAAAGTCTGAATAATTGTATTACTGTTCTTTTCTGTTACAAGAAAGCTCAAAGTCTTTCTCTCCTCACTTCTATTTCTATCTGAAAAATGTTCACCCCGAATACAACAAGTATTCTCATATTTATAGAAGATGAGGGAGAGAGAAGGCAAAAAGGAGCCAACCACTTATTTACAAAGATATTTACAAAATATCTAAAAGTCATGTTGACTTTGACAACTTGGTGGATGACATCATCCCATGATGCAACATGGATGATGTCATCATTTGTGCCAACACTTTTTAGACATTTCGAAAAGAAAGTCGGAGAATAGAGAGAAGAAGAAGAAGAAGAAGAAGAAGCTACTCATCATCATCATCCTGCGGCCGAAAAGGGGTTGCCTGTTTCTGATGCTGCTCAGGTGATGATATGTGGAACTGAGCGCGGTATTCCAAAAACTTGCTGATCATTGGCCCAAATTGATCCTGTGATGGATCCTTGTGCCGTTCACTGATTGCTTCGCAAGTCTCCCGCTCGTCTATGAGCTTTTCCGGGAGTTTGGAATAATCTTTCTCCGCCTCGATAAGGAACCCGATGAAGTCCCTACAGGCCAGTAGGTTGTTGATAGATTCAGTGTCGAATGTGACCTCTGGCCCTGTCCCTTGAGAAGCTATCTCCTTGAAGATCCGGATAGTGTCATCAGCTGATCTCAAGGTAAGGGAAGGAGTGAGCAACCCTGGATTCATGGCGAGGAAAATTTTCTCCATTTGATGCATCGCATCCAGGGCCTCTTCCTTTACCTTGTCTATCTTTTCTAAAACAAATTCCAGCTGATCTATCCGATAGTCCAAAGTGGACATAGTTTTGTTGAGGGCCCTTGGATGGCCGAAGACTCCGAACTTGACCAGATCTTCGACTGAACAGTCGAACATTTGTTGGAATGTCTCGTGCTGGAGTCTAGCATGTTCTAACTCTTCTGATATCGGACCCGCTAATGCTTGGAGTTCCTTATTCGCCTTCTCGATGTTTAGGTATAAACTGATATACTCGGCGATTACTCTTTCACTATCCTTGAGGATTTGGCTCCTCCAAGCAGAAACGGCCATGCCCTGCTCACCAATCTTTGAATATTCATTGATCTTCTCCTGACTGAGCAGCTCAGGAGTTTCGGCGGCAGTTGTGGGAGGTGCACTTCCCATCTTCTGTAAGGCTTGAAGCAGATACTTGTTCTGCTCCTTCAGTAGCCTTTTTTCCTCTTTCGTTTCTGAAGCTTCTTGCGAGTGCATCCACTTGCGGAAAGAGCTTCCCCACAGAGACTTTACGAGGATGTCCCCATTGTGACTTGGGTCACGGTGAAATCTGTCGGAGATAGATCTTCTTTCTCCTTGAGGGGTTGGGGTATCTTATTTCCATGACTCTCTCACTGCAGCGCTCTTCGAGAAGCGTGTAACCGCTTGTGCTTCTTTACTCCTTTAGCCGGAATGACCAAAAAGTCCATCGGAGCGATGGGGACTTTCCTCTTTTGTTGGCTCAGTGCTTTGAGAGATCCAGCTGGTCCTATAGAAGAAGGACCGGAGGCAGAGGGAGGCAAAGCAACGGTAGAAGAGGGGAAAACGTGGAGACACGCGGCGGCGGCATCGAAAGAATAGCCGAAGAAATGTCCACGGGAGGAAGGGGAACCGCATGGCTGCGAGAAGACATAGGAAGGGAAGGGAGCTCGGAGATGAGGGAAGAAATGGAAGAAGACAAATCGGCGAGGGAGGAGAAGATAGATGAAGAGGCGGGGGAAAGAGTAGAAGAAGGGGCAGAGGACACAACCAAAGGAGTGGTCACTTGAGTCACTCGAGGAGGGGAAGGAAGAGAAGAAGAAGGGATAGAAGGGACCTCTAAAGTTGTAGCGACGCCGACATCCTGGGTGGATGGGCGTATAGGACTATCCTCTGTCAATTCTTTCTCTGGCGAATCCAGAGTTATTACTTGTTCAGGCTCTGAAGGAAGAGGACTTTCAGGGGCTTCCTCCTGAATGGTGCTAGGTTCACCTTCGGCACCTTTGCCTTTCAGCAGCTTCTTTGACCTTGGAGGTGCGTTGCCCAAAGGGGAAGTTGTGAAATCTACCCCGAGGTAGATTAGTCCGTTCATGCGGCACCAATGCTCTGTTCTCCGCATAGTCTCCTTGACCCTCTCCTCAATTGTTTGAGGAGCCTTGCTTCTGTCAATGTCCGGGAAGGGCCAATCATCCCCTTCTGTGTCATTATACACTTTGTCTACTTCGTCTTCCGTGGTTTGGAAGCCTTTGGGGACAATGGCCACTCCGTATTGGATGATTTCCGTTAATGCCAAGCGAGAGTGATCCTTTCTTCTGAGTTCCACCTCATGGAGAACATCAATGTAAATATCCTCAATTTGAGGGACGTGGATCGGATCAAGCTTAGCCCTTGGCAGGCAGCTCCTAGGATCGAAGGTAGGCCTGGCTGGGAAGTCATGTTTCAAGTTTAGCAACTCCAGCTCTGCGAACATTTCCTTCGCCTTGTGATAGGAGGAGCATGTGTACCGGCCCACTGTGAGGGGGAAAGGAGTTCCGCCCTTCTTCCTTTTAAGGCACTTCTCATGGTATGTGACCAGCTGCCTTGATAACTCCAGTAGAATCAGCCTTGGTCCAGCATACCTCGGTAGCCTGGTTGGCTCTCCCAAAAAGTTGACAGCCCTTAGATAGGTGAACGTGGGAAATTGGGTGAACAGGGCCCCCATTTCTCTGTGTGATGCCACTATGTTCTTGTTGTCCGGCTATGAGTCATGTTCGGCCTCGGTGGGCGAGATGACATGATAGAAGAATGCATCGTTAACTTTTGCGAAATGTTGGATGCTATTCTCGGCCTCGGCTCTGGATAGTAATCAAATATCTTGGCACGAGGCCATACTCCACTTCGTTTCAGCCCCGGATAATCCCTTGCTTGACGCTGGCATAGACTACATAGGAGTTCATATGGAACACTCCCATTGTGGCGGCTGTTGTAGGCTTTCTCGAGAGATGGTCTTCTTGATTATTTCACCCCAAAGTAAAGCGCCGATCGGGCAAATTCTTATTCATTGTTTCTAGGTACCGCATGACATCCACTTATGGAAATAGTGGGCATCCGAAAGCCCGAAGACTCTGCTCGGGAAGGTGATAGAATCACTTGAGTTCCTCTCGAGAAATCACTTCGGTGGATAGTCGAGAGGCCACCAGTCACTACCTTCTTATTCTTTAGGTAGACCTCATTCATCAATGCATGCACCGGCCCTCGTTGTCTTCCCGGGCCTTGATGCATTCTGTTGGCTAACAGACCACGTAGTTCGGTGGTGAGGATGCCAAGCATCAACTCAAAATGACGGGCGGTGAGGTTTATGACTACCTCGCCCTTGCTGTTCTCGACACATCTTGTGTCCTTGTTGAAAGATTGCGCAACTACCATCATGAACTCATTGTTCCACAATGACGAGGATTCCTCGGCAAAGTGCGAGCCTTTGCTATTAGCTTGTCCATCCATGGACTTCTTGTAACCTTCTGAGTTCTAACCCAGAACTCATCCATGTCAATGTGACCCAATTCTGAGTCTCTGACATCCATACTGCACTCAGCCTGTGATTCGGGCATTCTGACCCTTTGATATTTGTATTTCATCTCTTCTTCTGTCAGTTTAGCCTTTCCTCTTGTTTTGGTGGGTTTCTTGCTTGACGTAGACATGTGTTCTTTCGAACTCAGTTGCTGATCTGCATGAAGAAGAAGAGAGACCCAATCCAAAAAGGTTGAATTAGTCATTTGATCTTCCATTGGAATGCAAGCAGAGGAAGGAGTTAGAGATTATAAGGCTCAGGGCGCATGAAAAATGTATGTTACAGGCCAAATAGATAAGGCGCACAGAAAAGGAATGTTGCAGAGGTTATACTGGCGCCAAAGGCGCATGGCGCATGGAGGAAACAGGTTGCATTTTATAGAAGGGCGCACGGGAAGTGCGTGTTACATTGGGGTTCGGTGCGCCCTATGGCGCATGGGAAGATTGTGTAACATGGACAAATGATGCGCCAAAGGAATATGGCGTGGCGCATGGAGGGTTTACACAACATAATGTTACTGCAATGGAGGATGCGCCCGCGCCTTGATAGCTTTATACTTGCGCGAATAAGGCTTGTGTTGCATCGAAACTGGATGCGCCCTTTGGCGCATGGAAACATTATGCAGCATGGATAAAGGGTGCGCCAAAGGCTTTTAAGGAGGCGCGGGATTCAAACTTGCAGCAGGATGGCAGGGTGCGCCATTGGCGCGGTCTTGAGCATGTTGCATGGCGGGTAGGTGCGCCGAGGGGCGCGCATTGCTTTTTTTATTGTCTGAGGCGCGCCGATGCGCCTATGGAAATAAACTACTTCAAATCTCTTCTTTATTCCTCTCTTCCACTTCAAAAATTACTTGGACAAGTAAGGTTTTACAAAAAATTTTAATAGACCAAGCCAGTTACAAAACGACTCCTTTTCCAGCGAGATCCGAGAAAGAGGGAGGGAGAGGAAGAGAGAGCAGAAGAAAATGAAACGAGGGCGGCCACGGGGAAAGGTTTAAACATATTTCATCCAAACATAGACTAGCGGACCAAACACGAGACCATGCATACCAACGAAAAGCAGATCAAACACATGAAAGCACTCAAAAAACGAGGAGAACCTCTTACCTCAAATATATATGAAAAATCGAAAAGCGGGTCCACAGGCGGCGACAACGAGCGAGCGGTGACAAATCCAGAGCGATCACGTGCTTTGATAAAAAGGAATGAAAATGACATGGGCGCGCACGGATATTTATAGGAAAAACCTGTCATTAATGCGCCACCAACCTTTTGAAATGGCGCATGGAAACTGCTGTCGACAGGGGAAAGCGTGCGCCGTTTGGCGCATGGAAGGAATTGACAACAGAAGAATGAGCGCGCATTTGGCGCACCATATGCATGACACGAAGTTATGTGCCCTTTGGCGCACCAAAACTTGGTGTTGCATATAGATTATGTGCGCCCTTTGGCGCACCGAAAAGCGTGTTAACATGGAAAACCATGCGCCAAAGGCTTTTTAAGGGGGCGCACTGAAACTTGGTGTTACAAGGAAAATCCATGCGCCCAGCCAAAAAAAGGCTCAAAAAGACTAAGTTCGAAAACTAAATTTCCCGGGAAGGGATTTTACGACGTTTCGAACGCGAAGGATCCCTAACGAGGGATCGAAACAAAATTTTTCGGTATGGTTATCGGTAAAATTGCCCTTGTCAATTTTACGGGATAACAGCTGGCTCTTTCTGGGGACTATCCCTGAGCAAACTCGGGGGTAGAGAATCCCAGATCACATGTGCCTATCCATTGGGTACGGAGTCAAAAACAAGGGGGACCGGAGGGAGAACAAAGGAAACACAACACCAACCAAACGAAAGCAAACACACGACGAAAGCAAACACACGACAAAAATAAACTGTACAAAGAAGAGAGCAAGCTCTACTTCCTGAAAATCTTGAGATGTTGCCCGCTATAGGGAAGCGGGAGTTCAGCTCCATCCAGATACGAGAGATAGAAACTATTCTCTCCATTGAGTTGCTTGATTTTAAAGGGCCCTCTCCATAGGGAATCAAACTTTCCGTGCATGCCCTTTGGCTCTCTTCGCTTGTCCCAAAGAAGGACGAGATCTCCCACTTGAAAACTTCTCTGCTTGGCTTTCTTATCAAAAAGCCTCTTTACTTGATTCTGATGTTCAGTGATCCTGTCGACCACCCTTACTCTCTTTTCTTCAAGTTCTGCAAGATACATGATTCTCTTTTCTAGAGAATTCTGAAAAGTTTCATCTTCGATTACTTGTGCCAAGCGTAGAGCAGGAAGTTCAGTAGAAATGGGAAGTTCGGCATCAGTGCCATATAACACTTGAAAAGGTGACATGCCGAGAGATCTCTTGGGAGTAATGCGGTCCGCCCACAAAGCGTCGTACAAAGACTTGTGCCACATCCGCTGATTTTCATCTACTAATTTCCGTATGATGGTCACCAAGTTCTTATTACTGGATTCCGCTTTGACCATTTCCACGAGGGTAATAATCGAGGCATGTGCTAA
The DNA here is from genome assembly GCA_018340775.1 of Taxus wallichiana var. yunnanensis. Taxonomy (NCBI): domain Eukaryota; kingdom Viridiplantae; phylum Streptophyta; class Pinopsida; order Cupressales; family Taxaceae; genus Taxus; species Taxus wallichiana. The sequence goes on along the minus strand of CM031237.1, from coordinate 870,655,972 downwards.
AGTTATTCCATATTCATAGCAAAAACTAATAACTTCTCGGGAGGAGAAGTTAGAAGCATTATCGAGAACGATTTTGTTTGGGCATGCCGAACTTGTGACAATGATATTTTCTTTGATAAAACTGCACACCGCCTCAGAAGTGGCATGCTTGACAGGTATGGCTTCCACCCACTTGGTGAAGTAATCCGTTGCTGTAAGGACATAGCTATGTCCAGCACTCGATTGAGGATTGAGTGCGCCAATAATAAAATCGATTCCCCATTGCACTGAATGGTGGTTCATTGATGATGAGTGGCCTTAGGGGAAGGGCAGCCAACTTGGGCTTGCCGACGAATTGCTGACAGGGTTCACACTTTGCCACCCAGGTAGCCGCATCTTGAAAAAGCGTTGGCCAATAGTACCTGGCTCGGATGATCTTGTGTGCTGTCACGGAAGAAGAAAAATGACCTCCACAGGCTGAATTGTGAAAACTTTCCAGCAGTTTTACTTGCTGGGGCTTGTCAACACATCGCAGAAAGACACCGTCTATCCCGCGCTTATATAAACCGTCATCCCAGATGACATATCTGGCCGCTCTGAGCTTTATAGTACGCTTCTCCTTTGCAGTTAGGTGCATTGGGCATTCGCCGTAGGTAAGGAAGAAAGCAATGTCGGAGTACCACTCGTCGCTAGTTGCAACAAACAGAACTAGAGGCAGAGAATCAGGCTCCTCTAGAGGGCTTTGCTCTTCGTCGGTACAGTCCTCTTTTCCTTTAGGGTCTTCTAAATTTTCATTTTCAGCCATTAGCTGACACAGGCCCTTACCCCTTACCAGCTTGGTTGGTTTAATATCCAAGTCATATTCCTGGACCTTTGCGATCCAATTCCCTCTCAAGCTTCCTAACTCCTGCTGAGTTAGAATTGATTTCACTGCGGTGTCGGGAACCAGCACCACCGTATGCGAGTTCAGAATGTAATACCTGAAATTCTTCACCGCTTTGACAACGGCAAAGGCATGCTTTTCCAATTGAGTCATCTTCAGTTCGTGAGGCTTGAGAGGAGAACTCATGAACGCGATTGGAGATTCAATATCCTCCGAGTTCTTTTGCATTAGGATTGCAGACACAGTATGTTCGGAGGCGTAACTATACATGACGAAGTCCTTGGAGAAATCGGGGCATACCAGGACTGGTGCATGGGCAACAGAAGTTTTTATTTCTTCAAATGACCTTTTCCCTTCTTCACTCCATCTGAAAGTTGGTGACCCCTTCATCATGTTCAGTATGTGGCGGGTCTTCTCGGCAAAATCAGGAACAAAACGCCTGAGAAAGTTCACCTTTCCGAAGAAAGAATGAATACCAGTCTTGCTTGTAGGCAGAGTAAGGTTCTGAATAGCCTTAACCCTTTCAATGTCTATCCTCGTTCCTTCTTTGCTAACCACATGCCCTAACAACTTCCCTTCCGTAACTCCAAAAACAGACTTTTTGGGATTTAGGGAAATTCCATGTTCTCGGCACCTGGCCAATACTTGCTCCAAGTGATCACAATGATCACTTCGTTGTTTAGAGAACACGGTTAAGTCATCTAGATAAACTACAATGACTTTCCCCATCATACCTTTAAATGCGAAGTCCATGGCCCGTTGAAAAGTAGCACCTGCATTAGTTAGGCCAAAAGGCATTCTGCTGTAGGCAAATGTACCCCAGGGAGTAGTGAATGCTGTTTTGAATTGATCTTCAGGCGAGACTTCAATCTGATTGTAGCCTGAAAAACCATCAAGCATAGACAACATTTCGATGTCCGATTCTTGCTTGCGAGAACTTGATCCATTATCGGAAGAGGGTAGTTATCTTTCAGTGAAGCTTGATTCAAGTTTCGGAAGTCTACGCATATGCGTATCTCACCGTTTTTCTTGCGCACTGGCACAATGTTCGCCACCCAAGTGCTGTGATGAATAGGGAAGATGATTCTTGCGTCTAGCATCTTCTGAATTTCGGCCTGAATGGTGCCCGAAATCTTGGGATTATAGTGCCTTTGCTTCTGGCGAAAGGCTTTGACATCTTCTTTCAGCGGTATGTCATGCTGAACGTCCTTTGGCTTGAAGGACTTTAGATCGGCATAGGACCATGCCAACACATCTATATATTTCTTCAGCAACTTGACAAATTTCCGCTTCTCTTCAGGTGTGCAACATTTCCCGATGTTTACAAATTGCGGATGTGCCTCAGAACCTATATTGACTGGTTCTGTTTCTGGGGACGAGTCAGGAACATCTTGCTTCTTCTTTTTCATAAAACGGTCGTGCCTGTCAAACAAGCGCTCCAGAGAAACCAGGCCCTTCGGAATTTTATTTCCTTTGAGCTGACATATGCCGTCTTTCTCCTCTGATTCATGGTTTTGACTGTTGATTGATTCACGGCATGTAGAAGTGGATCCTTCAAAATACAACTCATCAAAATTTTCTGATTTTTCTAGAAAGGCAATGAGGTGATTATCATCGTTGAATACCTGCCAATGCTGAGAGTTGTCTGGCACGCTTGGTCGGAAAACTACCTCAATGGTGTACTTGTTCATTTTCAGACCCGGGTGTGGGAGCATGAGAGATGCTGAAACAGCCAACGAATCAGCCATGTCATTTTGGGCTCTTGGAATTGCCCCTATTGAAAAAGCATCAAATTCTTCGATGCTGTCCCATACTGCGTTGCGGTAGTGCCTGAGCCTTTCATTTTTCACTTGGTAAATCCTTCTGACCTGATTTACAACTAGCTCAGCATCACCTTGGACTTTCAAATTTTTAATTCCTCTTTCCTTTGCGGCTTGCATACCGAGCAAGAGAGACTCATACTCAGCAGTATTGTTAGTGTTGAAAAACTGCAATTTGAAAGAGAGAGGAATCACCTCCTCTTCGGGAGATATCAGCACAACTCCAGCGCCACATCCACTAGTCGCACAACTGCCATCAAATTGCAAGGTCCAGATCTCATTAAGGTCCTTTTCTTGAACAAAAACGCCCTTTGTACCTGTCTCGGTAGATAAGAAGTAGTTTCCCAACCCTGATGATTCAAAAAGGATTTGAGCTTTGGGATCTTCAGAGCTAGTGACCAAGTACTTCTTTTGGGATTCCGGCTCTAAAGTTTGCATTACGCCTTTGACTGGAATTCTAGCTTTAGACCAGTCCATGTGAATTTCTCCGCCAACTTCGCTGCAAAAGCTCCTTCCCAGCAAAATTCCATAGGCTGCTGGAATGTCAGCGACGAGAACGGTCATCTTTACCCTCTTTTCAGGGAATGCTGCGAACGCAAATTGCGCGTCTTTGATTTGGCCAATCAATGGCACTTGCTTGGTCTCCAATGAATAACACCTGCCGAAAGGCTTGGTAAGAGTAAGGCCCAAAGCATGGGTGACTTTCACCGGCATAACGTTGTCAGAAGCTCCGGAATCAATTATACAGTTGCTCAACTTATGGCCGTTGATTAGGAGAGAGAGATAGAAAGGTTCTATCTTGCCTGATGCAGATGTTGAAGCAACATTTATGTGGGATTCGGGGGAGTGGAAAGGATTCCTTTTGGGAAACTGTTTAGGCATGTGACTTGACTCTGAATATATTTAGTTAATCTTACAAGCTGTTCGGGATTTGACTGAAGGTACTCAGCTTCAGACATTTGGATCTTGGTCTTTTTTGCATGATCTATTATATCGAATGCGGCCAAGGGTTGCGTTGGTGAGGGAATGAGTCCTTCACTTCGCGATGGTGGAACAGGGTTACTGATCTTGATAGGAACATGAGGGGGCTGATTCGGAGGAGAGATGGGCGGAAAAGACTTCTTTGCAAAAGACTTAACAGGGAATTGAGTAGGAAGAGGATTACCTCTTCTAACAATGGTTGGAGGCACGTTTGACACGACCTTCTCCTTCTGCACATGGGCAGCAACTTCGCTTCTTTTCCTTGCGAGCGGGTGAAAACATATGATTGTCCGCTTGCATAGCCTTGAGTACTCTCTTCTTCATCAGATTCATCCTCATCAAATTCCATGTATCCAATAGTGGAGTCGCCAGTCGGCTCACCGACATCTTGATCATCTTCGTCTTGAGGCGAAGATTCTTCATAGTACTGCTCTTCCTCTTCAATTTCGGCCAAAGCATTGATCGGAGGAGCTTCAAGCGCCAACCATGGAGCAGTTGCAGGTAGACGCGGTCTTTGTGAAACATTGTTGGGAACAAAACTCCTTCGTGGAACGTCTCGGTATGAGGAACTAGGAGCCTGGGCCAACTGCTTTTTCAATGCGAGCAGATCATTCGCCATCTTTTGGAATGCTGGATCAGACAAAGTAGTAGGCGAGGGATCTGAAGATTTGGACTTTGATGATTCCTTTCTCAACTCGCCAGATATTATCAAATTGTCTTCTATCCGGATGGCGGCAGCCTGAGCGAGAGGTAGAGTAGCTACTCGCTCTTGAAGGAGCAAGAAGCTAACTTTTGAGCTCATGGCGTTCACGAAGAAACACTTCTGATTCTCCGGTGTTGGAAGCATGGCAGTAGGGACACGGTTGATTAATGCATTGAACCGGGCGATAAAATCGCGCATGGTCTCATTTGCCTCCTTCTTCAGGTGAGTGATTCGTGATAACAATGCAAATGCATCCTCTGAAGGCTTGTATCTGTCTTCGAAAGCATCCCGCAAGGTAGCCCAACTGGTGATAGATCCGGCTGGCAAATGCTGAAACCATTCAGCTGCGGGCCCTTGTAGGGTTTCCAGAAAAAGGTGAACCGACACATCTTCGTGAGTCACGTCCAAAATACTGCATGACATAATGAAAGCAGATATGTGGGAATCCGTGCTTTGATTTCCACTCCCGTCGAATTTGGGAAAATTCTTTCTGTTTCCGTGAGGGAGCGCGTGAACTGGATGTGGTAATGCGAGAGGACCCATAGCATTTCCCCATGGTACCGCCATTTGAAAGGCTGGAAAAAGCACACGAGCTGGGAGGGTGGTTCCACTGAGCAGCAAGGTACTACAAAGGGATGTAGATGTTCCTTGCAAAAGATTTTTTCTTCGTGGAGGTGAGACACTCCTGGACGACCGGCTAGCCGAGCTTAGCGCTGAAAAACATGCCGGTGTCACGCTGAAATTGTGCCTTTGAAGCAGATCGAAAGTAGGATCAACTTCTCCACGGGCTCTCCTGCTGCGCGTAAAAGGTTCACTTGCCAGCGTACCTTCCAGATCTGCGATATTATGGCGCAGATTTAAACTTTATTTTTGGGTGTACTTGCTGATTTTCTGGTTTTTCTGACAAAAACCAGCAGCATGCACTTTTCTGGATATTTAAAAACTATCCTCTTCGAAAAACCGATTGCGGTTAATGACAAATAACAGCGAGGATAAGATGGCAGGGAAGAATAGCAGGCTGATTTTCAGATCTGATTTTTAATTTTTCAGAGGGTTTTGAACTTTTTAGAAAACAGTCAAAAACTCAGATCTACGGAAAAATGTTAACTTTGATAAAAACTCAGCGAACTAAAGATCTGTAACTATGCCCGATCTACGGATCTCAGAAGAAAATTTTCAGTTTTAGGCACTTTTGCAAATTTTTTGGATTTTCAACAAAAAGTGCAGATTTGCAAACAGGCAGAGATTTTCTTATATTTTTCTGATTTTATATTATACCACCACCATAGATCTGACAGATCTATCCGATCCCCAGCGGAGTCGCCAAAAACTGTTGGTCCGAAAATCTGTCGCGCGGACAGATCTATGGATAGACGAGCCAACAGTGTTGCAGGGCTTAGCCCCTCTTTGAGACAGCAAAGCGGAACTGGTTTATTGCTATTTCTACTAGCAGGAACCTATGCAAGTCTCACAGATTCTGCCTTCGGGGTTGGGATCTCATCCCAGTAAAGTATTCCAGGCTGCGAAAAGAAAGGAATGAAAGAAGGAGAAGAGAAAGAACAGATCCGAAGGGAGAAAAGAAATGAATTCCAAAGCAGAAGGGTCAGAAGATTTATGTTTTTAGTTTGGTAGTAAACAGAGCCAAACCTACTTGCATAAATAAACAAAGCAATACTGATAAACAAATGACGGAAAAGTAGATATGAATCCAACAGATTAAACACATACAGATCTAACATAAGAAAGATCTAATGTATAACACAGCTATTGAGCACAAAGTCTGAATAATTGTATTACTGTTCTTTTCTGTTACAAGAAAGCTCAAAGTCTTTCTCTCCTCACTTCTATTTCTATCTGAAAAATGTTCACCCCGAATACAACAAGTATTCTCATATTTATAGAAGATGAGGGAGAGAGAAGGCAAAAAGGAGCCAACCACTTATTTACAAAGATATTTACAAAATATCTAAAAGTCATGTTGACTTTGACAACTTGGTGGATGACATCATCCCATGATGCAACATGGATGATGTCATCATTTGTGCCACACACTTTTAGACATTTCGAAAAGAAAGTCGGAGAATAGAGAGAAGAAGAAGAAGAAGAAGAAGCTACTCATCATCATCATCCTGCGGCCGAAAAGGGGTTGCCTGTTTCTGATGCTGCTCAGGTGATGATATGTGGAACTGAGCGCGGTATTCCAAAAACTTGCTGATCATTGGCCCAAATTGATCCTGTGATGGATCCTTGTGCCGTTCACTGATTGCTTCGCAAGTCTCCCGCTCGTCTATGAGCTTTTCCGGGAGTTTGGAATAATCTTTCTCCGCCTCGATAAGGAACCCGATGAAGTCCCTACAGGCCAGTAGGTTGTTGATAGATTCAGTGTCGAATGTGACCTCTGGCCCTGTCCCTTGAGAAGCTATCTCTTTGAAGATCCGGATAGTGTCATCAGCTGATCTCAAGGTAAGGGAAGGAGTGAGCAACCCTGGATTCATGGCGAGGACAATTTTCTCCATTTGATGCATCGCATCCAGGGCCTCTTCCTTTACCTTGTCTATCTTTTCTAAAACAAATTCCAGCTGATCTATCTGATAGTCCAAAGTGGACATAGTTTTGTTGAGGGCCCTTGGATGGCCGAAGACTCCGAACTTGACCAGATCTTCGACTGAACAGTCGAACATTTGTTGGAATGTCTCGTGCTGGAGTCTAGCATGTTCTAACTCTTCTGATATCGGACCCGCTAATGCTTGGAGTTCCTTATTCGCCTTCTCGATGTTTAGGTATAAACTGATATACTCGCGATTACTCTTTCACTATCCTTGAGGATTTGGCTCCTCCAAGCAGAAAAGCGGCCATGCCACGCTCACCAATCTTTGAATATTCATTGATCTTCTCTTGACTGAGCAGCTCAGGAGTTTCGGCGGCAGTTGTGGGAGGTGCACTTCCCATCTTATGTAAGGCTTGAAGCAGATACTTGTTCTGCTCCTTCAGTAGCCTTTTTTCCTCTTTCGTTTCCTGAAGCTTCTTGCAGAGTGCATCCACTTTGCGGAAAGAGCTTCCCCACAGAACTTTACGAGGATGTCCCCATTGTGACTTGGGTCACGGTGAAATCTGTCGGAGACAGATCTTCTTTCTCTTTGAGGGGTTGGGGTATGCTATTTCCATGACTCTCTCACCTGCAGCGCTCTTCGAGAAGCGTGTAACCGGCTTGTGCTTCTTTGCTCCTTTAGCTGGAATGACCGAAAAGTCCATCGGAGCGATGGGGACTTTCCTCTTTTGTTGGCTCAGCTGCTGAGAGATCCAAGCTGGTCCTATAGAAGAAGGACCAGAGACAGAGGGGGAGGCAGCAACGGTAGAAGAGGGGAAAAACGTGGAGACACGCGGCGGCGGCATTGAAAGAATAGCCGAAGAAATGTCCACGGGAGGAAGGGGAACCGCAACTGCAGAAGACATAGGAAGGGAAGGGAGCTCGGAGATGAGGGAAGAAATGGAAGAAGACAAATCAGCGAGGGAGGAGAAGATAGATGAAGAGGCGGGGGAAAGAGTAGAAGAAGGGGCAGAGGACACAACCAAAGGAGTGGTCACTTGAGTCACTCGAGGAGGGGAAGGAAGAGAAGAAGAAGGGATAGAAGGGACCTCTGAAGTTGTAGCGACGCCGACATCCTGGGTGGATGGGCGTATAGGACTATCCTCTGTCAATTCTTTCTCTGGCGAATCCAGAGTTATTACTTGTTCAGGCTCTGAAGGAAGAGGACTTTCAGGGGCTTCCTCCTGAATGGTGCTAGGTTCACCTTCGGCACCTTTGCCTTTCAGCAGCTTCTTTGACCTTGGAGGTGCGTTGCCCAAAGGGGAAGTTGTGAAATCTACCCCGAGGTAGATTAGTCCGTTCATGCGGCACCAATGCTCTGTTCTCCGCATAGTCTCCTTGACCCTCTCCTCAATTGTTTGAGGAGCCTTGCTTCAGTCAATGTCCGGGAAGGGCCAATCATCCCCTTCTGTGTCATTATACACTTTGTCTACTTCGTCTTCCGTGGTTTGGAAGCCTTTGGGGACAATGGCCACTCCGTATTGGATGATTTCCGTTAATGCCAAGCGAGAGTGATCCTTTCTTCTGAGTTCCACCTCATGGAGAACATCAATGTAAATATCCTCAATTTGAGGGACGTGGATCGGATCAAGCTTAGCCCTTGGCAGGCAGCTCCTAGGATCGAAGGTAGGCCTGGCTGGGAAGTCATGTTTCAAGTTTAGCAACTCCAGCTCTGCGAACATTTCCTTCGCCTTGTGATAGGAGGAGCATGTGTACCAGCCCACTGTGAGGGGGAAAGGAGTTCCGCCCTTCTTCCTTTTAAGGCACTTCTCATGGTATGTGACCAGCTGCCTTGATAACTCTAGTAGAATCAGCCTTGGTCCAGCATACCTCGGTAGCCTGGTTGGCTCTCCCAAAAAGTTGACAGCCCTTAGATAGGTGAACGTGGGAAATTGGGTGAACAGGGCCCCCCATTTCTCTGTGACTGCCACTATGTTCTTGGTTGTCCGGCTATGAGTCATGTTCGGCCTCAGTAGGCAGATGACATGATAGAAGAATGCATCGTTAACTTTTGCGAAATGTTGGATGCTATTCTCCAGCCTCAGCTCTGGATAGTAATCAAATATCTTGGCCTGAGGCCATACTCCACTTCGGTTCAGCCCCGGATAATCCCTTGCTGACGCTGCAGCATAGACTACATAGGAGTTCATATGGAACACTCCCGTTGTGGCGAACTGTTGTAGCTGCTCAGAGATGGTGCTGCTGATTATTTCACCCCAGCAAAAGCGCTGATCGGGCAAATTCTTATTCATTGTTTCTAGGTACCGCAGCATCCACTTATGGAAATAGTGGGCATCTGAAAGCCCGAAGACTCTGCTCAGGAAGGTGATAGAATCACTGAGTTCCTCTGAGAAATCACTTCGGTGGATAGTCTGAGGCCACCGGGTCACTACCTTCTTATTCTTTAGGTAGACCTCATTCATCAACTGCATGCACTGGCCCTCGTTGTCTTCCCAGGCCTTGATGCATTCCTGTTGGCTAACAGCCACGTAGTTCCGGTGGTGAGGGATGCCAAGCATCAACTCAAAATGACGGGCAGTGAGGTTTATGACTACCTCGCCCTTGCTGTTCTCGACACATCTTGTGTCCTTGTTGAAAGATTGCGCAACTACCATCATGAACTCATTGTTCACAGTGCTGACAGGGATTCCTCCGGCAAAGTGCAGGGCACTGCCTATTAGCTTGTCCATCCATGGACTTCTTGTAACCTTCTGAGTTCTAACCCAGAACTCATCCATGTCAATGTGACCCAGTCCCCGAGTCTCGACATCCATCTGCACTCGGCTGTGATTCGGGCATTCTGACCCTTTGATATTTGTATTTCATCTCTTCTTCTGTCAGTTTAGCCTTTCCTCTTGTTTTGGTGGGTTTCTTGCTTGACGTAGACATGTGTTCTTTCGAACTCGATTCTTGATCTGCATGAAGAAGAAGAGAGACCCAATCCAAAAAGGTTGAATTAGTCATTTGATCTTCCATTGGAATGCAAGTAGAGGAAGGAGTTAGAGATTATAAGGCTCAGGGCGCATGAAAAATGTATGTTACAGGCCAAATAGACAAGGCGCACAGAAAAGGAATGTTGCAGAGGTTATACTGGCGCCAAAGGCGCATGGCGCATGGAGGAAACAGGTTGCATTTTATAGAAGGGCGCACGGGAAGTGCGTGTTACATTGGGGTTCGGTGCGCCCTATGGCGCATGGGAAGATTGTGTAACATGGACAAATGATGCGCCAAAGGAATATGGCGCGGCGCATGGAGGGTTTACACAACATCATGTTACTGCAATGGAGGGTGCGCCCGCGCCTATGTAATCTTTATACTTGCGCGAATAAGGCTTGTGTTGCATCGAAACTGGGTGCGCCCTTTGGCGCATGGAAACATTATGCAGCATGGATAAAGGGTGCGCCAAAGGCTTTTAAGGAGGCGCGGGATTCAAACTTGCAGCAGGATGGCAGGGTGCGCCATTGGCGCGGATCTTGAGCATGTTGCATGGCGGGTAGGTGCGCCGAGGGGCGCGACTGTTTTTATTGTTTACAAGGCGCGCCAGTGCGCCTATGGAAATAAACTACTTCAAATCTCTTCTTTATTCCTCTCTTCCACTTCAAAAATTACTTGGACAAGTAAGGTTTTACAAAAAGTTTTTAATAGACCAAGCCAGTTACAAAACGACTCCTTTTCCAGCAGATCCAGAAAGAGGGAGGGAGAGGAAGAGGAACAGAAGAAAACGAACAGGACAGCACAGGGGGAAAGGTTTAAACATATTTCATCCAAACACAGACTAGCAGACCAAACACAGACCATGCATACCAACAGAAAGCAGATCAAACACATGAAAGCACTCAATGAAAACGAGGGAGAACCTCTTACCTCAAATATATATGAAAAATCGAAAAGCGGGTCCACAGGGCGACAACGACAGAGCAGAGCTGACAAATCCAGAGCGATCACGTGCTTTGATAAAAAGGAATGAAAATGACATGGGCGCGCACGGATATTTATAGGAAAAACCTGTCATTAATGCGCCACCAACCTTTTGAAATGGCGCATGGAAACTGCTGTCGACAGGGGAAAGCGTGCGCCGTTTGGCGCATGGAAGGAATTGACAACAGAAGAATGAGCGCGCCATTTGGCGCACCATATGCATGACACGAAGTTATGTGCCCTTTGGCGCACCAAAACTTGGTGTTGCATATAGATTATGTGCGCCCTTGTTAACATGCCATGCGCGAAAGGCTTTTAAGGTGGCGCAAGAAACTTGTGTTAACATGGAAAATCCATGCGCCTAGCCAAAAAAAAGGCTTTTAAAACTAAATTTCCTAGAAGGGATTTTACGACGTTTCGAATGCGAAGGATCCCTAACGAGGGATCGAAACAAAATTTTTCGGTTGGTTATCGGTTGCCCTTTTTACTGATAACACAATGGAAAAATCCATACTCGCGCCCATAGATATCTCAAAAATCTTTATCAAAGGCTCAAATATTAGACTTAAGTTGACAAACTAAATTTCCATCCCGAGGAAAGCCTTTTGGGAAGAGTTTACGAGAGTTTGAATGCGAAGGATCCACTAACGAGGGATGTTGGCAAGCTAGATCAAGTATGGTAAACGAATTTTCATGGTGATGCGAATCAAAGAGTTAAAGTGGTTTGGCTTGGGAAAGCTTTAATGCTGAATTAGGGATGTCGTGAGATCATGGTGGCCTGAGCCATTCATGTCGAGCTCTTCTCAATTTGTCAAAAAGTCCGATAAAAATCTTGGTCATAAATGGGAGCTCATGGTTTTGTTTCATTGTAGCTCCATTTTCAGAGGTGTCTTATTTGAAATTTGTATCATAGATGTTCAAAAACACTTTGAACCGACACAAACAAGCTTGGATTCAAGCTCGCTAGTAGAGTGAGTGAGCTACATAACTAAAGAGGTGGCTCGACATCTTGTAATATGAATTGTGGATAGTTGGTTGATAAAGAGTAAAGGGACAGCCACTTGGCAGGTTGAAGAGCCATAATGATCGAGTTACTGAAGGTCACATATGTAAAATTCACCGAAGGAACTTATCCGGGTTCCTTGAGCCATGATGGATGAGTAATTATATACGGGATTTCATATGTCAAGCTGATTCGTTGGAATGGGGAGCTCGCCACACAATGAGTCGAAAGATGGATCTGGAGTTTCATTATTTGACATGTAGACATACTTATCTATGAAACACGGAGGAAAACATGGAATGGGTCCCGAACCATTCACTAGAGTTCAACTAATGATCTTATGTATTGTTGGCCCGGTTTCACGAACGAGTCACAGGATAACCATGCCAACTTAATAGGAAAATTTGAGTTGAGGTCAAGCTTTGGGGAATTTTGAATACCTATGGCCAATTGGAGGTGAAATGATGGTGGAACAAAGTGTATTCCCCACTTAAGGGTTGCAAAAGACCTGTGGCTAATAGGGAGTTTCAGCCCTTTGCGTCCATGGTGGAGATAATGCCATGGTAAACCAATCTAAGATTTCCACGCGTGGGAAAATTTCATGATGGTTGCCATGTGGGGATGTCAAAATGGAAACCCAATACAAGATTTCCATGTAGAGGATGAGTATTTGTTAGCAGCCAAATTATCGGGGAGTCTCGAGGAATGATGGGAAGTGAAGACCAAGTCTGCTCACCGAGTTAACTGGTGGGATTTGTTAGAAAACGCATCGGTTGAAACATAACAAACTCTACGGGAAGAAAGGGTGAAATTCCTTATACCATGAAATGGCTAGGGAAAAGTTAGAAGGTATTGTTGTGATGAAGGCATAACGTGTCCTCGATGGGAGAGTAAATGGAAACTGAGGATCGAGCTTGAACATTTAAGTATATCTAGGAATCAGCCTTGGATGATCATGGCGTTGAGTGAGCTCGAGAGGTTGAGTTATGTTTGTGAAATATGGCATGAAGGCGGTTGGGATAGTCGAGCCAACACTTGTAGTATTCAACAGAGCTCATGAGTTGAGAAAATAATCAGAGAGAATTTTTGTTCTCATCATTCGTGTGTGGAGTTCGCAAGACTCACGGGGGAGAGCTTGAAAGATTGGTGCAATGGGATCATGCTGAGCTCAGTTGAGAAGTTGGACGCATAGCTCAGAAGAACTTGGAAGGTAAGTCGGAGGGTGTTTCGATTAGACAAACTCAGTCAATAGACTCAAATGTGGGGAGTTCATTGTGGAAACAACTTGGTAGAATGAGCTCAGCTAGGACTTGGCAATGTCAATACCAAGATAAGCTTCTTTAGAAAAGAAGAGATCAATGCAATACGAAACCATGGCGAATGACTCATTGATTGTCGTGGATGGAATCTCGGCTCATTGAGTCATCCTATGTGTGAGGTGAAGATGGAGCTCAACTCGATTGTGGAGAAAAAGACAATGTTCATTTTGGAGATTAATGCATCGGTGGTGAGCCGATCTGCAAGGAACTCGGTGATAGGAGTTTCATTTTGGTAATCGATAAGGAGATCACGAGATCGGTGACAATGCAAATAAGGTCTATGTGGTTATGGTGGAGAGCTCATTTTGGGAGCTTGAAATAGAGAGCCTAACTGCAGTGGAAGCTAAAGTAGCTCGGGTTGGTAAAATCCCACTCAAGAAGAGTTCCCGAGCCAAAAAGTGGGAACAAAGATTTGTAAGAATGGGTGAGAGCTAGGTATAGAATTCAAGAGATGCGTTAAGTGTCCGATCAACTCATCCTATTAATGGTCGAGGTCACAAGGAAAGGAGTAACTCGGTGGATGGTGTTAACGAGCCTACGATGCGCTCATTTGATATGGAGGAGAATGGCTTATGAGCTCGGTTCGTATGAAACACGAAGAACTCGACTCGGTGAATCAAGTTGGGCCGAGGTAGGAACAGCTCAACATGGCATTCAAGTATGATCTCGGTAAGGGTCTATGAATCCAACAAGGTAAATTCACTAGAGGCAAACTAACATAATGTGTAGTGGCTCACCAATGCGTGTAGAATGGGAGATCTTTTGCGGTGAATATCGGAGGAGCTCGGACCCAACTTAGTGAACGAGTTGGGCTATTTTTATGTTTATTCATAAAGAAACCCTCTTCAATGAAAAATGGTTTCAGGGCCCCCACCTAATGGTAATTAAGTTAATATTTTTATTTTAAATATTCTAGTAATAATATTTATTATTATTATTTAAATATTTTATTTAAACATTCTTTTAATTAATTAAGGAGGACTAGGTCAACGGAAATTAATGACACATGATGGAACCTTATAAAGTGGTTCAACCAAGCGTAATAAATAAACCATCATGTGCCTTCAATTTAGGAATGTAATTATGACCTTTCTCTTCTCTCTCACATACTCTTCTATAAATGTAAGTTAGAAGCCCATTCCAAAGGGTTCCAACATTTCGAGAGAGGTTGGAAAGTTAGACATCTTAGGCAAGTGTAATTTTTCAAGAGTCCTCTCTCTTCGCAAGTTGTCCTTGTATGTCAAGGGAACTTTTAAGCCTCTTTTCCAATATTGTAATGGCAACCATTGGCTTTCTTAAATGTATGATGCATTGTACACGTTATTGAATCAAGAAAAGTCTATGTTTTGTAATCAAAAGAAATTGAGTACATCACATTGCGGAAAATTTATACTCTACCTCACATGTTGAGAGTGCCACTAATAATTTCTTCTTTCTTAACTAGGATACTATTATCAATGAATCACAAAACCCTTATCTTTACACAAGTACATATACTTGAGCTCATGGTGTGATTGAATAACATGTGTAATATCTCCAAGTTGTGGGACTTGCTACTTGAGATAGATCTCCGAGAGAAAGCCGGTTCTTGCTCCTAAACTACCCGCCACAATCTACACTAATGTAGGGGTAAACTAAATTTCCTAATATAACTTTCCAAGGGACCAAGGAGAGAGAATGCATAAAATGAAAACCTACACTAAAGCGGTGATACACCGAAAAGGAGGGGGTGAGAGTAGTCTTGAATGTGTGAAAACTAGAAATAAAGTGCATAGTAGAAGGGGTGATAACAGTTCTCCACAATCTGAAAATGCATTCACAACAATGTTTCATACATACAAAATAATAATTGATCCTTGCAAGAGCATAAAGATAGACATAATACACTTGTAATCAAGGCTTAAAGGGCAATAAGAATGTAAGAAAAACACAACGAGGGGAAGATGCGTCCACAAACTTATATTTTATTGCTTCATGATATGCACACGATTCAATCTATTACAAGATAAGGGCCTGGATCACCATGCAAGTAATCCACTACAAGGGCATTTATCACATTGGCTTCAAAAATTAATTTTGATAGACCTTTGCTACAAAAAAACTCCTTTCTTACAATGAGCCCAACACTCTAATTTATAGAAAAAGAGAAGAGAGAGAGAAGGGGAAAGTAGAAATCCCGAAATCTATCCTTCAACCACTTGTAAGATGCATTAAATAGAGTGAAATGATTGTATGTTACTTGAAAAAGGCTCCCCATATTGTCCTAGGTGCTGCAGCAGAGAAAGAATGATGACCATGCCTCTTAATTGCACTCCCAACTACCAAATAAATCACTGTCATGAACACGGCCACGTTTTATAAAAAATATTGATAGATTCCTCTTAAAATCCAAAATTTCTTGATCGTTGTGCATTGGGATCAGAGTGATGATTCAAAAGGTACAAATTTTGTCTGATTTCGTTGAGAAATGCAAAATTTATGGCCTTCTGAGTGCGGGCAGCTATTTTGGGTCTGCAGGCATTTTCTGTCATTTGACGGAATGATTATTAATTTTCTTGAGTCGAATATGTTTATTTTATTTAAATTTATCTACCTTAATTAAAATTAATAAATCTAGTTTTTTTTATGCACAGGACATTGTGCTCATTCCAAAAAGTCCAATTTTATGAAAATCAGAGCTCGGAGTCAAAAGTTATGGCCGTTTGAAGTTCCGGGGTCAAACTTTGACTTTTCTCTTTCATTTGCGGGTATTGTGCATGTCCCAGGTTGTACCCGACACATTTTTCCACATCGGCCAATTCAGGATTCCTTGTGTAGTGATTTCACCTTTACACATCCCGCGTGTCCCACACATACTTTTGTCCCGACTATCCCCCGCATTTAAAATCCCCACACCACCCGCAATAGAATGACTTGCGGAAAATCAGCCGATTCACCTCCTACGCATAATTTTGGCGCAGCTGTCCCAAACCGTGCGGAACAAAAACTTCCACTTTTTCTAATTTTTACTACCTGCAGCCATTTTGGTTTTGTGCGTCCCACACGTCCCGATGTCCCAATTGTCCCGCGGACCGCCTGGGACAAAAAGTTCTAACTTTACCAATTCCTTTGTATTTCAGCCGCAAACTTGGTATGACGAACCTTGGTATGATCTACATTGGTACGACTGTAACCTTCAGACCCGCAATGCATTAAAACAAGCATGTGACTTCATTTTTGCATTTTTTCAATTTTTTCTAACTCGTTGGGATTTTTCCTTGGATGGGAGAGTTAGAGAGAAGCCAAAGGGGCCCCAAAAACATGATTTTGGGCATTGAATCAATCTACTTGCTCAAGACTGAAGAATCTGATGCATGTTATCAAAATTTACCTCGAGGGGTGAATTTTGGATAACAAATACCAGTAATTTCTGTCAAATAATTCTTTACCACTTGTACACTTCCTATCATCAATCCTTCCCGCCAAACCAACATATGTATATCCTTTTATGTTGAACTCACTATTTTTGGGGTTCCGAGTCCATATTCAAGTGTTCCCATGAGATATCTCAAAATTATTTTGACTTCCTTGAAGTGTGTTTCCCTTGGATCTTCTTGAAATCTTCCAATAAGGCCCACAACCTACATGATATTAGGTCTTGATGCAGTGGAGTAGAGTAGACTTCCTATCATGGATCTATACAAAGTTTTGTCTACTTTTGGTGAGTTGTCTTCTTTGCTCACTTGCATCCCACTTCCATTGGTGTTCTTATAGGTCTACATTCTTCCATCCTAAACATTTTCAACATTTCTTTGATATATTTGGTTTGGGATATGAAGATACCTTGGTCTGATTGATTGATTTGTAATCCCATAAAGAATGAGAGATCCCCAAGAATAGACATTTCAAACTCTTATTTCATCATATCAAAAAATTCATAAGTCATCTTATCATGATCTCCTCCAAATATGATATCATCCACATACATAATGAAAATGAGTAGATGATCACCTTCTTCTTTGATATAGAGATTATTATTAGCAACACCTTTTCTAAATATTATACTAAGCTCTAGGAGCCTATTTGAGTCGATATAGAGTGTTTTTCAATCTACACACATAATATTATTTTTCATTAGTCGATAAAATTGATCGGGGTGCTCAATATATACCTCTTCATTCAGATAACCATTGAGAAAAGATGATTTAACATCCATCTTGAAAACTCCATTTTCTTATAAGCCACATATGCTAGAAAACGTATGATTCCTTCTATCCTTACCAATGGTGAAATTTTTTTCATCAAAGTTGATTCCTTCCATTTGTGCATAGCCTTTGCATAGGATTCTTTCCTTATTTTTTTCACTTGTCCTTTTTCATTCAATTTATTTATAAATACCCATTTTGTTCCTATAACGTTCTTGTCCTTTGGTCTCGGTACAAGTTCTCGTGTCCCATTCTTTTTATTTTTGGTAAAGTTCTTCATTCATGGAATCTAACCAATTATGATCCTTTCTAGCTTCTGTAACATGCTTGGGTTCTATCATGGATATGAGTGCTATGTCTTCATGATTTAGCTGATCTCTTAGTCTTTTTCTTGTGAGAATAAAACCTTCTTTGTTTCCAATGATTTAGTTTACTTGGATAATCAGTATTAACTTTCCTTGAGGGTTGCTTGGTGTCTTGTCTCTGTTCTACTTCTACCACTTCTTCATGTACACTTTTCACTTCATCATATTATTGATCTTCATAATTGTCATTTGGCCGAGTGCTTGATTTAGTAGGATAAGAGTCATCAAATATTACATTTTTACTTTCAAATTTTTTTGCAACCTCTTATTTTAGCATCTATAGGCTGCACTAATTGTTGAGTAACAAATAAATATGCCTTCATCACACATAGAGTCAAATTTTCCCAAGTTATCTTCATCTCTTTTGATGTAACATTTACTTCCAAAGACTCTTATATGTGTTTTACATTAGCTAGCCTATTTTTCCAAAGTTCATAGGGTGTCTTATCATTGTTTATTCTCAATTGGGCTCTGTTTAGAATGTAGACCACTATGTAGACTTCTTCACTTGAATATCTATCTAGAAGTTTTGATTCATTAAGCATAGTTATCATCATTTCTTGTGTAGTCTTGTTATTTCTTTCAACAACACCATTTTGTGGAGGTGTTCTGACTACTAATAATTGTCTTCAAATCCCACGCTCTTCACAAAACTCATCAAGCTTCTTGGTCAAAACTTATCCACATTTTTCTTATCTTAACATTTGATTTTGGTATTATTCTTATTCTCCACTAGTGCCTTGAAGGACTTAAATCTATCCAAGCATTTTGATTTTTCTTTAAATAGGATACCCATGTCATTCTTGTGTAATTATCTATTAGTAACATGAAATACACATCTCTTTGTAGACTTTAAGTTCTTGTAGGCCCACAAAGATTTGTATGGATCAGTTCTAGGGGTCTTGTGGTCGAGTACTCCTTGGATTTGAATGATCTTCTTATTTGTTTTCCATGCAAGCATGCTTTGTAAAGTATATCTGTTGGTTTTAAAATATTTGGCATATGTCTCACACCACCCTTAGTAGTTAGTTTCATAAGATTTTAAAAATCATAATTTCCTATGCCATAATCAATCTGTAATCAACTTTACTTGTGAGGCATTTTTCTTTATTTATTTTGTTGAGAACATACATATTGTTCTTGGTTCATTTAGCTTTTGTAACTTTCTTTCCTGTTTTTCCATTGATAATATCACAACCTTTATCATGGAATATCATATTATAGCCTTTCTTACACATTTGACTCACACTTAATAGATTGTGCTTGAGTCCTTCAACATATAGAACATTCTCAGTAATAGTTTTTCCATTGTCTAGACTCAAGGTTCCTTTTCCAACTATGTTTGTTGAATTATTATCACCAAATCTAATAGCTCCTGATGCATTGTTTGATAGAGAGATGAATTTTATTTTTTCACCTGTCATATGACTGGAGAAACCACTATCTAAATACCATATTTTGTCTTCATCTTGTACATGAAACGCAATTTGTACTATTGAGCAAGACTCTTTTCTTTTGTTGGCTTCTTCCTTTACAACATACACCCATCTATTTTTCTTAGGAGGTTCTTGTTTACTTGTTGAAGATACATGACCTTTCTTGTGATATTTATAGTGAACAACATTATAGTTCATTCTAGTGTATGATGAGCTATAGTTTCTTCCATAGCCTCTAGCATATCTTCTACATTTAGCTTTATGTCCAAATTGGTTACATGAAAATCAATAACCATAGAAAGAATGTGTGTACCTCATAACATAGGTGATTATGGGAGAATTAGTCTTTCTTTGGAATCTTTGATGAATTCTTTCTTTACTGATAGGAGAGATGTTTGGTATTGATGCAATCTTGTTTCCTTCCTTCTTTGCAGGATCCATTTCTTTTCTTTCTTCCTTGAAACCTATCCCTGATTTATCATTTGTATCTCGTTGACTGCTCAGTATACTAGTTAGAACATTTGAGCTCTTTTCTATCTTCTCATACATTGTCATCTTGTTGGTCATTTTTTCCAGCTCAGTCTTCACCGCTCCAATTATGAGTTTAGATTCATGCATTCATCCTCCTTTGATTTGTAAGATTTGGAAATATTTTCCAGCTAAGTTTCAAGTTCTTTGAGCTCATTAGTTTCTTCCTCTTCCTTTAAACTTTGTCTTTTCTCAAAGATGCAATTTTTTATTCATAATATTTTAATGTACATCTAAACTTTTGATTCTTTTTCCTGCATAGTTTTATTTCTTCAAAAGAACAAACACGTTACGCTTCAAAATTTACATTTTTTTTTCCTTCATCAGATTCTTCATAATTAATAACATTATTTCCTTTTGAAATGCATTCTTCAGAGACATCCATGGCCATAAACAAACATTCAGACTGAGTTTCATCATCCTCATTTTTAGAGATTCTTGGATTGTTTGAATCATATTCACTTAACTTTTATTTTGAGTAGAAATTCCTTTTGTTCTTAAAGAATTTCTTCTTTCCATATTTCTTCTTGAAGTTCATATTTTTCTTATTGTGTTTGTGAATTTATTCATCATGATCAAACTAAGTTTCTTTATTCTTGTTTGGGAATTTAGCAACGAAATGGCCTACTTTTCCACACTCAAAACATTTGAATGGAAGTTTACCTTTATACTTACCTGAGCCTCTTCTTAGTCTTCTTACGAACATTGCTTCAATCTTCTCATCATCTGATTCATCCTCTGAATCTGATTCTTCTTTTTCTTGTTTGGATTGGGTCTCTTTCTTGGCTTTGAATGTTACTTATTTCTTGGTAGACTTGGATCCAATAGTCCTCATTTTGTATGTTGAAAGGATGCTCTGTAATTCATCCATTGTTAGAGTCTTCATGTCTTTAGCTTCTTCCACAACTGAAACCTTTACATCATACTTGACAATTAGAGATTTTAAAATCTTTTGGACTATAACATATTCTTCTAGCTTCTCTCATAGGCCTCTAATCATATTGATTACTTCATCTACTCTTTGCATGTAGGTTGCTATACTCTCATCATATTTCATCTTTAGATTCTCAAACTGAGCTCTGTAGGTCTGTAATTTGGATAACTTGACCTTTTCATCCCCTTCATAAATACCTTGGAGCTTGGTCCAAATTTCTTTTGTGGTTGTACAATGCATTACATTTATTAACTCTTTTTCATTTAGGCCACATAGGATTACATTCATGGATCTTGAGTTGCACTCATATTCTACCTTGTCTGCTTGTAGAAGTGATTGGCACCGATGGAGGAATGTATCCTTTATGAACACATTGCAATATATCAAAACCATGTGACATGATATATGTCTTCATCCTTATTCTCCAAAATGCCTAATAATTTCTAGTAAAGAGAGGTGATCTTGATAGTGATAAACCACCTTGTGCTTGATTTGATGCCTTGTTTGTGAAGAGAGGACCTCCTTGAATATTTTAATCTTGTACTGGAGAAGGACATGCTATGATACTAATAGTTAGAGATCACAAGCACATAGAGGAGGGGGGTGAATCAATGTAGATTTAAAATTTTTAAACAATGTCAATTAGGAATTCATTAATAAATTGTAGCAATATATCATGAGCATTTTAAAAATCATATCTCATAAAATAATAAAAATCAACCCAAATTTTATAGTGGGAAACCCTTTCACGAGAAAAACCACTTTAAAAGAAAAGGTTTATTAGGAACACCAATTCCAAAGCATACAATATCTTGGTTTCGTTTGAGCACCCACTCAACCTGTGAAGCACCCACTTCAGATTCTCCAAGGACCCACTTGAAGATAAGTGAGCACCCACTTAGTAGATTTTAGAAAAGTCTAACTTACAAGGAGAATCCACCACTATGATCTAAGAACCCACTCGGAATAATGATATTACAAATGTTAGGATATAAGGGATAAAATATGAGGAATAATCCCTCACATAATCACAATAGTAGAAACTAATATGCAGAAAATATTACAGATCTCAAATAAAATTACAAAATAAAATAACACAACACAAAGAGACAGTATTTAACATGGTTCACCCAATTTGGGCTACATCCACCAAGAATCACTTGCTTAGATTTTATTACAAGCCACCGCTCTCTCAATACAATACCCAGATCTGTTTGGAGCTATGCTCAACAAACTCTACAGAATTCATAGCCAAATTCAAAACACATATACAATGTTTACATTATACCTATCATATGCACAAAACCATATAAATAGACTACTTAAGCAGTTTACAAAAATTTGGGTATCAAAACCATGGGCCAAAACCATTCCATAAACCTATGGGTCAAAAACCCGCCCATATGAGAAAATCATGTTTCCCAATATATTGGGAACATTTTAAGGCAAAAAAATTAGATATGTACAGACTGCAACAAGACAATCGTGAAAAGTGTATAATAATCTTATTGTACAATCTTCAACACTTTCTCACATGAAAATAGGCTCCACAACATAACAATCTCCCACTTGGAGACTAGTTTTCCTCTGAGAAAGCTTCTCAACCCTTCACTAGTTTCCGTGAAGACCAACCAAAGTTGAACACAACTTCATTTTTTCCCTTGTGACCACCTTGGTCATCATGTCTATAGGATTATGAATGGTATGGATCTTCTCCAGCTTCAACTTCTCTTCCTCCAAAGTTGTCTTGATGAAATGGTACCTTAACTATATATGCTTCGTCCTAGAGTGGAAAGTAGAGTTCTTAGCTAGGTGTATAACACTTTGACTATCACTATGTAGCTTTCCTTCCTCCTTCTTATGCCCCAACTCCTCAAGAAATTGTTGTAACCAAATCATTTCTTTTCTTTCCTTTGTGGTTGACAAAGCCACCACTTTGTAGTCGTGAAATCCAACTTACTTGTTGTCCCACCTACAATGTGAACATAACTTTGTCATGCTCCTAATGTTGTCTACATCTCCAGCCATATCTGAATCTACGTAACCACACAAAGTGATGTTTGATACATTGTAGCACAAAACTATCCCCATGATCCCTCTCAAATACTGAAGGATCCACTTTACTACCAGCCAATGATCTCTACCTGGATCACTCATAAATCTACTCACTTTGTTCCCACTTTGCATGGGTAATATCGGCCTGGTGCACACCATGCCCTACATCAAACTACTAACCACCGATAAGAAAGGTATCTTGGACATCTATTTTCTCTCCTACTCTGTCTTGGGACACTGATCCTTTGATAACTTGAAATGGCCTCCCAAAGGAGTCCCAACCACTTTAACATCCTACATATTAAATCTCTCTAAGACCTTCTTAATGTACTCTTCCTGAGATAAAGTCATCTTCTGTTCCTTCCTATCCTAAGATATCCTCATACCAAGGATTTTTTTGGCTTCCCCCAAATCCTTCATAGAAAAGAATTCACTTAGCCGCTTCTTGAGTACTTTTATTTCCTACATGTTCTTACATGCAACCAACATGTCATCCACATACGAGACAAAAGGATAATATAACTACTATCATCAAATTTATTTTTATACATGCAATGGTCGAATGACATCTAATATAACCTTGTTCCATCATAAAGCTATCAAATTTCTTATACCATTGATGTGGATCTTGTTTAAATCCATACAAGCTCTTCTTCATTTTGCACACCAGCTCCTCTTTACCTTTGACCTCATAGCCCTCTAGTTGCTACATATATAGTTCCTCCTCCAAATCACCATGGAGAAATGTAGTCTTTACATCAAGTTGTTCTAAGTGTAAGTCTTCTGCTACAACTATTCCTAGAACAATTCTAATAGAAGTCATTTTTACTATAGGAGAAAAATTTCATCAAAATCTATACCTTTTTCTATGCAAACCCCTTGACCACCAACTGGGCCTTGTATATTTTCTTGCCTCCTTCTTCCTCTTTGACTCTGAACACCCACTTGTTCTGTAATGCTCTTTTTCCTTCAAGTAGCTTCACTAAAATTCCATGTCTGGTTCTCCATGAGAGCCTGATGCTCCTCATCCATGGCTTGCTCCCACTTCATCTGGAATCTACTTGCATTGCTTCATCATAGCTCGTTGGCTCTCCATTATCGTGAGTAATAAATAATAAAGAGAAGGAGAAAATGTTTAGGTTCTCTTCTTACCCTAGAAGACCTCCTCAATATAGGATTTTGGGGTTCTGTTGAGGAGGTTCTGCACCGATTCATGTGTCACTTTCCCATCTAGAAGATCCTCTACCGCTACATATTCTTTCTTGGATTCTTTCATGTTTTGCTACAATGCTACTTATACATGACTTTCTCATTAAAGACCACATCCCTAAATACTCCAACATTTATATCCAAAGCCATCACCACCATAGCTAATGAAAGTACATTTTTCTTATTTAACCTCTAGCTTGGTCCTATAATCCTTGTCTATATGGACAAACACCTCACATCCAAAGACTCTAAGAAATGAATAATCAACTTTCTTACCATACCAATCCTCCTCATGTATGCCTCCATCCAAGGCACTTGAGGTTCCTCTATTTATCAAGTACACAACTGTGCTCACCGCTTCTACCCAAAAAGAAAGAGGTAGTCCTACATGTAACCTTATGCTCCTAGCATGTTCTATTATTCTTCTGTTCATACTTTCGACATCTCATTTTGTTTGAGGAGTTCTGGAACCGTATTTTTGTGGATTCCATTCTTAGAACAATAATCATCAAATTCATTGCTGCACTACTCCTCTCCATTATTTGACTGAGATATTTTAGGTTAAAACTTGTTTCATTCTCTACCAAGGCTTTCCATTTAACAAAAGTGTCAAATACATTAGATCTATTTCTAATACAATAAACCCAAATTTTCCTTGTTACATCATCAATAAAAGTAACATAATAACTTTAACCCCAAGAGATGATACAGGCTGTCCCCACACATTAGAATGCACCAGCTCTAAATTACTCTCTTTCTTTGTAGGTCCAACCTTGAGAAACCTTACTCACTTCTGTTTCCCATATATGCAGTCCTCACAGAACTCCAAACCATTTTCTGTATATCTTAGAAAATCCTTATTTATGATATCCATGCTCTTATGTCTCATATGAGCGAGCCTATAGTGCCACAATGTTGCATCTACTTCAAGCCACAAGATTACAAACATTAGTTCTATAAGTGGTTAAATACAAGGTTCCAACCTTCTTACCTCTTGCCACCACAACAAAGACACCCTGAGTAACCTTCCAAGAGTCCATTGTAAATATCATAGTACAACCATCACTTCCCAATTGCCCTACCAATATCAAATTACGTCTTAATGTAGGCACATGTCTGACATCCTTCAATAGCCAAGTATTCCCATTCTACATCTTAACCTAAAAAAACCTTTTCAACTATGTTGCAAGGGTCATCATCACCAAGAAAAACATTCCCAAAATCTCCTTGAACATAATCAACAAAATAATGCTTATGTGGAGTAGCATGGAAAGAATCCCCTAAATCTAAAACCTAAGATTCAGTAATATTGTGTAAAGAAAGAATCAAAGCATCCTGACATACATTACCCGTTGCCACATTTTCCTCCTTATTTTCTTCCTGTTATTTCTTCTTGTCCCGAAGCTCCCAACAGTCCTTCTTTGCATGCCCAGACTTTCCACAGTGCCAACATACTATCTTGCTTTTGGATTTTGACCTTTCCCGATCCTTTGATTTTCCATGGCTTACTCTATTCTTCTGTCTCCCTCTAGTTTCCACTGTCAAAGGATTCCCTGAAGTAGAATATTCTCTAGAGATTTTTCTTCACATTTCCTCACTTAGAGTCACCCCTACAGCATCCTCAAACTTCAACTTTGAGTTAACCAGAACCGAGTTGCTTACTACCATTACCAAGCTATTCCACCTCTTAGGTACAGAGCACAGAACTAATAAATCCCTAACTTCTTCATAAAATTCTATTGTAACTGAAGCTAGCATATTTACAACCATATTAAAATCATTTAAATGATCTGCTACTAAACCATTCTTAGACATCTTCGTATTAAACAACTTTTTCATTAAAAATATCTTATTTGAGGCAGAGGGTTTTTCATACAACTTCCTTAAGGCATCCATCAATTCTTTTGTAGTCTTTTCTTTTTAAACATTAAATAATCTCAATATGGAAGACACAACCGGATTGTACCAAGTGCCTTCCTATCCAACAAATCCCATTCCACATCTATCATGCTTGAGGGTTTGTTCACTTTCTTAGATAGTGGAATATAAATATCCTTCTGATAAAGGTAATCTTCCATCTGCATCTTCCAAAGACTAAAATTCTTCCCATTGAATTTATCAACCCTATATCTTCCATCATCTGCCATAGCTCCCACTCAAGATAAAACTTTCCGTGCGATTCAAAACTTCAACAAACTAAACTAGGCTCTGATACCAATTGTTAGGATATAAGGGATAAAATATGAAGAATAATCCCTCACGAGAATTGTAACAGGAGAAACTAATATGCAAAAATATTACGGATCTCAAATAAAATTGTAGAATAAAATAACACAACCCAAAGAGACAGGTATTTAACATGGTTCACTCAATTTGGACTACATCCACTAAGAATCACTTGCTCGGATTTTATTACAAGCCACCTCTCTCTCAATATAATACCCATATCTCTTTGGAGCTATGCTTAACACACTCTACTGAGAATTCACAAATCAAATTAAAACACATCTGCAATGTTTACATTATATCTACCATATGCACAAAACCAAATAAATAGACAACTTCTTAAGTAGTTTTACAAAACCATGGGTATCAAAACCATGGGCCAAAACTATCATGTAGTGCCCACTTCCCTTTAGCACCTTTATTATTGATCATGATACTGTAGACTATATGATAAACATTTTAATAGTTTTGATTTAGTATGGTGTTAGATGTCAGATCCTAGATTATTGTTGAATCTGATTATATATAATGCATGGTGATTATTAGAGACACTCATATGTGGATGATGATATACTATTGACATGGATGTTTAATGGAAGTTATTCGGACATGTGATTTTGGAGATTATGAGTAAACCTAGAAAAGGAAAATTATTTGATGATGATATAGTTGTCGATATAAATTGTAAATGATTTCATTGATTACCTTGGTGATTGTTGTGATTCATATGTATAGATGATTTTGTGATTTTATTATATATTCATTTTAGACGTTCTGATATGGCCACGAGGCTGAAGGAGGTATTTGTGTTTTGCAAGTTTAAAATATCACAATAAACATCGGGGGATTGGAGACTAACCAAAGTGGAATTCTAGGTGAATTTGACAAGGTCACCATGGCAACTTGTTTTGTGTGTGTGTTGTATTTTGTTAGAGATTCCCATGGGGGGGATCATCTTTACATGTGACCATGGGTTTGTGTATTTTATTAATGTGTTTCTTTTATTTATTGTTGTATGTATTTTATTTGTAATGTGTTCTCTTCTTTTAATAAATTTATTGTGATAGATTAATGTGGAAATCACATGTTTAAAATTTAAATAAATCAAATTGGGATATGGAAAGTAATTATTAGAGTTATTGATTATTGTATTTAGTTTGTAAGTGATGTGTAAGTGGTGTAAGAGTATGTTTAAGTTAGATTTTAGAGTATGAAATACTCCACCTCCATGGAAATTCGAATTTGACCTTGGGTGCTGTTTTTGGAGACTTGTGGGACAAGTAAAAATTGTTCCATGAATCTAAATTTATGTTACCAGCCATACTTATGGTTGGGGAAGTGATTAGCGATTTTTTTGAATGCATTTTATTCATCTTTTGCATGTTTTTAATTGCATTGTCTTATATTTTAATTGAGTGGTCACGCTTGAGGTGTGGGCTGTTTTTTGAGTGTGCAAGTAATCTGTCATTCTTCACCCACCTCTTTATTGATCCTTGGAGTTTGGAATTATGGGTTTGTGTTTTATGTTTGAATGCGAGGATGTATGATGTGGCATCCTACATGGATCCACATCATCCTATTCTTTCCCCCTTCCATATATTTCAAACTCTCTTCTTGTTTTGGGGGTTGTTGAAAACATTTTGCATACATCCTTAGGCGTATTTTTCTTTTGATTGGAGCTCTTGCTTTGGAGAAGCTTTAGTGAAGACTTTAGCTTGGTTGATTGAACCTCTTTGGATTCATTCTCGGGGCACATTTTTTTTTTTTAGAGATCTTGTTGATTTGGAGGAAATTGGAGAGCATTTGATACTTTGGAATTGTTGTTTTGAGACGATATTTTTGACATTCAAAGCTTGCTTTGTGGAGAAAATCCTTCCATGGAGAGGTAGGAGTTTATTCCTTCTTTTATTGTTGTTATTTTCTTGTTGTGTTGTGTGTATGGAGAATGTTTTATTTCTTTTGTTGGCTGGTTGGGTAGACTGCCTTAGGGAAGGTGTAGGAGAAGGCTATGGGGAATCCATGTGGGGGGAATAAGGGAATACCAAAGGTGGCATCAGTTTCATTGTGGAGGGAGTTTTGGGTTTGGGATCCACCATGGAAAAAAATAGATTACATTTCTTACTTATGGGGGCATAAGGGAAAATTTGTGGGGGGTCATAAGGAGGGGTTGTGAGGCATAAGGTTTATGGGATATGATATGTTATATTGGCGATATGATTATAGGTGGATGTCAAATTTCTAATTAGGATGCATAAGTAGCTTTCCCCCATAGTCCTTGTTCCTTTGGCTTGCAAGATCAAGCCTAAGTTCTGCTTTGAAATGTTTCTAAATGTAGTTGTGAACTGATGTTTGTTTTTGTGTTGCAAAAAGAAATGTGTGTGAAATAATGTTGTGTTGTGGAATCTAGTTTTTGCCATGGTTGAATTGCATCTTTTATTGTATCTTGGTTGGGGCTCGAGGGCCAATGATGAAGGAAGGCTTCTCCTTTCATTGGATGTCTTGGTTGGGTGGAGAGCGTTGCCTTTCCCCCTCTTTTGTTGTGATCAAATTGGAAGAAAATGGAAGTTGCATGTTGTTGTCCTGGAGCAAAAGAAAAGTGCAGTTTGATAGTCCCTTATAGAGACACATTCATTGTAATCCTTTCCCACTTGTTGTGGATGAAATTGTATCATGTATTTGTGAAGGAAGGATGTGTGAAACTTGATTATGAAGTTAGATATTAGAATTTTGAAAGACATGTACATTCTGTATTATTGTTGGAAAGAAATAGAACTCTGTAGTTGCATTCAAGGAATGGAATATGTAAATATGTAACTCCTTTTGATATAATAAAGATTGCAATTTTATCTCTCATTGCATTGTTGGGTGAATTGGAATGTTAAATTGTGATTGGAATCACTGTTTTGAAAATGAAAGAAGAAGAAATAGATATGAGGGAGTTATATTGTATTGGTTCTCTTTTGAAAATTATCAAAGTGGAAATAAAAATTGCAATTTAGCTTTGAAATGATTTGTTTCTAAACAACAAAATGTATTGGACTAATTTAGGAATGAAGTGCCATATTTGTAGGATGAATTTGATAAACAAACTTCAAGAAATAGATCTATGTTATAAACCTTATACTGACAATTAATTTTAATAAAAATGCACAGTTGGACCAGCACTTAACAATCAACTTGGAAACCTTAAAATTTACCATGATATATTAGCAATGTACTCAATTGACAAAGAATATTTAAGAGAATATCTTGAACCATTGCAAAATTGAGCTTAATCTCTTCCTCAACCATTTTCTGTCATTTGTTGGACAAATTCAATTTTGAATCAATTGAAAAAATTAACTTTCCTAAAACACTCTAAACCCTCCCTAGATAAATCCTCCATGTCTGTTTGACATGTTGAATCAAGGAGGAGACTGAATTTAATCAATTTGAAAATTTTGACAATTGGCAGTTGACTAATTATAAGCTTGCAAATCCTTTTGGAAAATTTACCCTTAAAAACTTATCAAAATGTAAAATTTATGTTTCTGTGCAAAGAGGGCATTGAGACCTTTCCAAAAAGTGCTTGTTTTCCAAAAATTGAGCTTCCTAGAAAAGGATGTGGCACTTTGAAGTTTTTGTGCCTTGGTGGGAAACATTTCCCTGGTGGGCCCGTAACCCAAAAATTTCCATCTTATCCCCACCAGGCTGCAACCAATGAGAAGGTGCTACATGGCACCTTGGGGGTGGCAGTGGGGAGGGAGGAACCCTTTAATTTATTTGGTTTTTGGCCTTGGGAAAAATTTCAACAAGACTCCCCATGGACCCGCATCACCACCCCACTTCGGGTTTTTCTTCTTCCGTGGGCGCACGTACCCACGCGTTCCTTTCTCCCTTTTGTCATCTGTTGGGCACATCATGCCAAATCTCCCCGCCTCTCCGCTCTCCTCTTTTTCTCTTCTCCCCGTGGCCAACTATGGAGCACCACACGTCCCTAAGAGGACCCGCAGTGTAGGACTTCTGGTTTGTTTTTATTCCTCTTCCTTGGGCGAAGCACCCCAAATCCTTCTATCATTCTGCCCTTCCCTTTTCCCCGGCATTGTCTCTGAGGCCGCCATGTGTCCACCAAGGACATGTGGAAGCGCAAAAGAAACTTTTAATTTTTGCTTGTGTGATGGGAGAAATTCCCCAAGCCGCCCGCCACCCGCCAACCCATTGGAGGTGCTTTCCCCTCCTCTGGACACGTGTCCCCTTGGGGAAAATTTGACCTAAAAACTCTGCCTGCTCATATCTTGAGTTCTATAAGGAGTTAGGAGGACTTATTTATATCACCAGAAAGGTGAGAAAATTTCATATCCATTGGGAATAGCTTAGGGAAATTTTTGAAGTGTTAAGAAGGGGAAAATTCTAGTTGAAACTACGAGCCTGTTAGAGACTTGGGTATGGGGAAAATTGCTCCTGAACCTATCTCAAACTTCTAGCCCTAAGTTTTAGACCTTGTGACCTTTGAGAATTGTTAATAAAAGAGAATTTTGTTCTTGTGGATTTGAGTTGTTCGAAATTGTTAGTGGTAGTTGTTGCCTAGCAACCTGGGGGTAGACACTCTCAATCAAGTGCTGGGAGTGGGTAAGTGAGACCTTGCTCTGTTGACTTTATTTATGTTTTCCTTACCTCACTGTATTTTAATCCTAATCTTGTCTTGATCTGGTGGAAATTAAATACCTTGGGTATTTAATTGTCTTGGGTCCCTTAACCCTAAAATTTTAATCAGGGAATGTTTAGCTAAGACATCGGTGTAATCCGTAATTAAATTAATCCCTAGAGAGATTTTAGCTAGGGTGTACCTATTGCACTTGTTGCTCTGTAATGTGAAATTTGTAATTATTATAATGGGAAAAATTATCAGATTCAATTTATTTTTCTTCAAGACTTTGGAACCTGTTAACTCTAATAAATAAAAAAGTATTCCATAATTTTCTAGCTAAACCTAGGTTGTTCATGGGTCTCAAGTGGGGTGTTTTAACCGGGTATCACACTTGGTATTAGAGCAGCTTGTTTAAAAGTTTGGACCTTTGGGAACACTACAAAACTTGAGACATGAATTGTAAACCTAGCACCTTTTGAATCTAAGAAAACAAACTTGTTTGAAAATTGAAGAAGAAATAAGTATGAAGAGATAGATACGTTACTCTATTCATTTGAATTGCTGAATTAAAATGATAAAAAATAATAATAATAAGTTTTTGAGTTGTGATTTCTTAGTGACATTTTTACTAAACCCGGGTAACTAAGAATGTCGGATTAAATTGATTTTGTGAACTTCTAGTATAATGGAAACTTGGTTCCCCTTTTGAAAATGTGTTGTTTTACAAGTCCTAAAACTTGATTTAATTGTATGATGCATTAAGCCCTTTGTTGAGACCCTTCCTTATTGGAGTTGTTGGAATGATGAGTTGTATGGTGTGATTCTTGTAGTTGGACAATAGTGGTTGTGTTCTAGGTCAAGAAGAGTTAATTAGAAGTTGTTTAGAGCTTCCTTCCTTGAGTGGTTAGGAAAGAGGGTCTGGTTGTCATTTTTCCATGTTGTTACCCATATGAGAGGGTGAACACTAATTCTAGGTGTCATCTAGGACCCAATCCTATGTATGTGTTCTTGGAACTAACCTCAAGGTAGAGTACCCCTATTGGTGGCCATGAAAGGCTACGGAGTGAATGTGGTGTTAACTTTTGTGTTTTACATTCGTAATCTTGTATATTTTATCAAGGACCAACATCTTATTTTATGTTTGGATTGAAGAAGCTCTGAGGATCTTTTATTAATTTATAATTCTTGCAAGAATTTTCAAACTTTACAATGCGGCTACTTAGCCACTTTTCTTGATTGCCGATATTTCTTGGAATTTATTTGATTGATGACTTGGATCTCATGATGTTGTTAGCTACTTGGCTAAATGTTACGTGGTTTCCTTTTTACATGTTGTTGAGTTGTTCCTATGCTTTATGTATGGTGACAATTGTTGTATGGGGGTACACCTTGGGTGTCTTGAAGGTCCTTTTAGGTGCTTAAAGTCATGCCTTGGTTATGGATGCATAGAACCTTGAGTGTGTCTAAGGTATTAGAGTGACCCTTTTGTTTCTTGACCTTGCTAGAAAGAAAGTTTGTTGTGTAGTGTGGTCTAGAGGGTAGTCTGACAACGATAGTGGTGATTCTATTTCAATCTGGTATGAGCTTAACCCTCATTGGAGTAGAAGTGTTAATTAATGGGCTTTTAGATTTTGTTAGGATTGGATTGCCTCTTTGGTTGACTGTAAATGTTACTTGGAAAAGTGGTTGTTTTGATAGTGACTTTTCATCGATGACATGTTAAATTATATCTTGGGTTCCTGGTTGCATCATAGAAAGTTTTGACTCGTGGAATGTATGCATCTTGGTAATTATGGATAGATTTAAGACTTTCAGGTAGTGTGTTTATTTAAGTATACTTGTTCTACTCTCTTGACTTATAAATAAGTTTACCCTTACCGTAAATTTCCTTTACTATGAATAACATTCTATGACCTATTAATCTTTGGGTTACTTGGAAACACTTATGGATACTTTGGGTCTTTTGGATCTTTCTCTTAGAGATGTTAGTTGGGTAGACCTTATTAGTTAATCTCGATGGTGATTATATTGTACTTCCTCTTTTAAAAAATTGTAACTCTTGGTTGTTAAGTTCATGATTTGGTAAATTATTTGGTTGCCCCATTGCATTAGATGCCTTTTAGTGTGGATGTGGTTCGTTGGAGTAAAGTTGCATTGTCATCTGGTTGCTTAACTGGTGGTGTCTTATGGGGACATGAGTATTGATTGGAAAACCTTCTTTGGTTATTAGGAGAATAAAATGTTACCATCCTAAACCACAAAAAAAAATTTGTTAAACCTTAATAGATTCGTAAAAGTAAGATTATGCCTCTTTAATGAGCCTTCCTTGAAAATTTCTTATGAAACTTGTGGAGACCCACTAAGAATGTTTAATGATGCTTGAAATTATTCGGTGAATTTTTGAAATCCTAGTGTGATTCATGTTGGTTCATTGTTTCCTAGTTCTTACAGAAAAATTTATAATGTATTTTCTACGTTGAATGTCTCTTGTTCCTTTAGAATCAAAATGTGGTGTGTTGAGTTGTATCTCCTTTCCATAAAAGAAATTTTGTGATATGTTTGAACCTTCCTTCTCATTAAAATTTGATTGATAAGATGACTTAACCAAAACACCATGAAACTATAATTAAGGAGATTTGACCTTGGAACTTAACAAATAAACTAGAGCATAGAAAAGGGAAGTGATCCTTGTTATACCCTTGGTAGATTAATAGAAGAAATAAAAACCATGTAGAAGAATAGAAGGGAAATATTGTCCATCCACCTTCCTTACAAGTAAAATAAATGCTCTCTTCCTATACTGAATGGTGAGACATCATGCCCACCTTAGTGGTGCTCTTTATAACATAAACTGATGATGTCATAATAGAAGGAGGTTTGTAACTAAGGAAGCATGAAAGGAATTTCCTTATCAAGAAAAGCTATAACTTTTGACTTACTAAGTTGATTTATAAAATGGGTGAAATTCATGTGTATTCAGTGTAATATATAGTTGAATTTATAGTTCTGTCACCTACCTAGGATTGTGAAGCACCCGGTGGATAGTAATGTGTTCTAGTTGCTTATTACTTCTTGTCCATAGATGTATGTGCCTTTCTTGTGGGAGTTTTGGATCATCACACCCTTATTAACCCGTACCTCGACGGATGTGATTTCTGGTCTTTTTTTCGATTGAGACTTTTTTTTTTTTTTGAGAAGCAACCACCGTGCATGCTATCTTGTCCTTGGAAACCTAAGTTTTTGTAACTTTAAGGTAACATATGTTAAGGATATAAGATAATTTGGGAAGTTTTCTTTTCTTCATATTTTCTTGGGTCACCTTGTTGTTGTAGCCCTTTTTCCCATTAGGATGGAAAGGGCAAGATGATGTTATTCACCTTTGGATTTGATTGGACCCCTTGTTACTTGCTCTTCTCCCTAGGAACCTTGAGTGGTCTTTGGTGCTTCTTGTGCTCTCTTTATGATCATTCTGAGCTTGAGTAGGAAATAAGATAAATATATATTTATTTTTCTATATGGTTGACTTCTTTAGATTTGGTTGGTATGGTGTGTTCGATTCTTAAAACAAAAGTGTAAAAATCAGACTATAGGAAAACCTTGTGGTCTTGACTTCGCTTGCATTACCATGAAAAGTTAATTGTGCCCTCTCGAGTTATAGAAGTGATTTCCTTGATTAGTTCCTTGATTGTAAATGTTTTCTGATTTAGGTGTCCTTGTTGATCCACCTCATCCTTTGTGATCCTCAAAATTGTGGACCTTGAGTAGACTTTTTCCTCATGCAATCTTGGCCATGGTTGATTTTTGCTAGCCTGGTCTAAACAAAAACTATGAAAGCCTAATTTAACCCTAGTGGAAACCTCAATTTTGGTTAATGTGGTATGTGTATCAGTGGGAAACTTTGTGGTCATCTCAAGTTTATGGAAATTTTCCCTGTAATTCCCTTCCTTGGTGGTTACTCTTGATGATCTTTTGGGAACTCCTCTTGTTATTTTGTTATGTGTTGTATCTTGGTTGATAGCGTAAAGTTACTCCTTAGATTCTTATGTTCATAGCCTTACATGCAGAAAGTTTAAAACTCATCCCTTTCAATCTCCTTTATTCTTGTTAAATTATATTGGACCAAACTGGAGTTCTGTAGACCCACACTTGTTAAAGCAAACAATCCCATAATGGGAGTGATCCTTTTTCTATTGCAATTTTTCCTATCTCTCTTTATTGTGACTTCTAGGAGGAATTCGAGTCTAAGGGGATGGGGATGTAGTGTCCACTTTGTGTGCATATGTTTGTTTTTAAAAAATGCTAATATGAGCAAAGACTAACACCTAAATAGTCTTAATTAACAAGAATTGAACAACAAACTAAACACCTTTAAGATAAGAACTAAACAAGGGTTAGACACTAGCATTCATCAATACAAACTTTGAAACTAACAATGCTAAATATCTAAACTCCTCTATTCTCTAACAACAAATAAATGAATGGACCTAAGTAAGCTCCATGGCTATCAAAATAGTTTTCCTTAGTATGCCAAGTAACCTAGGAATGAGGGCCTATCAAATTTGGGCTACAAGACCCCTTTGACACCTCCCATATGACCTAAGCACTTAAGAAAGAGGCTTAACTCTTCAAGATGATGAACTCTCAAAAGGGCAAGGTGCAAGCTCTTAGTCTCTTTGCTATATGCTTTGCATTTGCTCTCTAAGGAGTGTTATCACCGAACCACAACACCCTTGTGTTTATACAAGTGCATATACTTGAACTCATAGTGTAATTGGATAACATGGGTACTATCTCCAAGTTGTGGGACTTGCTACTTGAGATAGACCTCCGCAGAAAGCTGGTTCTTGCTCCTAAACTACCCGCCATAATCTACTCTAATACAGGGAAACTAACTATTCTAATCTAAATTTCCAAGGGACCAGGTAGAGAGAATGCATAAAATGAAAGCCTACACTAAAGAGGTGATACACCGTGAAAAGGAGGGTGTGAGAGTAGTTCTCCAAATGTGTGAAGTACAAAAGCAAAGTGCACACTAGAAGAGGTGATGACAGTTCTCCATAATCTAGCAAAATACATTCACAATATGGGTAGAGGACATCGTGCTCATTCCAGAAAGTCCAATTTTGTGAAAATCGGAGCTCGGAGTCAAAAGTTATGGCCGTTTGAAGTTTCACGAGTCAAACGTTGACTTTTCTTCTTTGCCTTCACACTTCGCTTCTGCCAGCATCCTCGCGTCCCGCGCATACCTTTGTCCCAACTGTCCCGGATGAAAATCTCCTACTTCAGCCGATTCGGGTTCCTTGTCCCTCTTTTGCTGCCTTTTCACCTTTTCGGCCGGTTCGCGTCCCGCGCGTACCTTTGGCCCGGATGTCCCAAACTGTTTCGGACGAAAGACTCCTGCTTCGGCCAAATCGGCCGGTTCACGTCCTCCACGTACTTTTGTCCCAACTGTCCCAAACCACGTGATAACAAAACTTGGCAAATTTTCCCACTTTCGGCCGGTTCACCTTTTCGCGTCCCACACGTCCTTTCGTCCCAACTGCTCTGCAGACTGCCTGGTGGCTTTTCGGCCGATTCTCGCCCGACGCTTCAATGTCCCAAATGCACAGACTAGGACTTAGCCAATTTTCTTCATTTTTTCGGCACCAAGCTTGGCTTTTGCAATTTTTTCACATTTTTAAAACTTGCTGGGTTTTCTTCTTGGACAAGAGAGTTAGAAAGAAGCCGAGGGGACCCCAGAAACATGATTTTTGCCTTAAATCAATCTATTTGCTTGGGACTAAAGAATTTGATGCATGTTATCAAAATTACCTTGAGGGGTGAATTTTGGATAACAAGGAGTTTAGGTGTAAGTAAGAAGGTAGGTGGAGGGCTCTTTATATAGCCCAATGGATAAAGGAAACACTTCATCCTTTTGTATGTGGGATAAAGGTAAAACATGATTAGGAATGGATAAGGTTGCTTTATTAAAGGTAACCTTACTTTAGAAGGGTTTAATACATGTTTAGCAAGTCATAGGAGTTGGGGGGTGTTTTAATTAATCAAAGGTGATTAACTAATAGGTAGATGTAAGCCTATAGAAGATAATTAGAGGAATATTAGTACGATTTAGGCTATTAGAAGAGGATTAAATCAATTAAATATTGATTTATTGGTTAAATGGAAGGAAAACTAATTAATTAATAATAATTGATTAGTCTAGGTAGAAGGGGTGATTTATTAATGGAAGGTCGTTAATTAGGGTATTTGTTGGATAGGCAACTTAATTAATTAGCTTAGTGTAATTAATTAATAATGATATGAGGGAAAATGAGTGCTTTTGACAATATGTATTTGATTGCGAGAAAGGGGATAATTAGTGCAATTTAAGTATTTAAATTGCTTGGGCGTAATTATAGGTGTCTACATTTGCCCCTCTTTGGGGTGGCGTAAGTGATGCCACTTCAAAGATAGTAGACAGAAGAGATTTTGAAGGGATAGAAGAAAAATTAGTAGGAGGGAGAGATGCCCCCTCGAGTGTCGATGGGGTGATGGAAGAAGCCGATCGATGATCGAAAAAGGTGAGATATAGGCAGAAGAAGGGGGACGAGGCAGGATGCCTCGATGAGAGGGAGAATTAGGGGTGAAAGGGAAGTGGTGTAGAAGAAATATGGATGAGGGGGGAGAAGAGCTTAGCCTCTAGCCACGTATTTGTTTGAAACAATTTGGATGTCATCATATTGCCATAGGAACTACGTCATCGGTCCTTATGAAAAATATAAGCATACGACAAAGGTAGAATGACATGAAAAGCCATAATACGAACAATTGTCCATTGCTGAAAATACCAACTCCATGCAACATACAAAAATGCAATGCAATATGAGAAGGAAACAAGCTCATCTAACAGGGAAAACAAGTACGAATGCACATATCCAACCCAACAACGGTCAAGACAGTTGTACAAATGTTTTGTTATCAGTGTTGGAGAGATCCACAAGTTCATGATTGACGACAAGGGTTAAAAATGATGCCCCAAGCAAGGATACATGCAAGGGGAAATGAAAATGGACACGGGGTCCATGAAAAGTGTTTGTGTGCAACGAAACAACACCAGGCAACCAAAAGTGCCCCAGAGTACAGATAAAGCAAGCAGCTAGCTTTTGTGAATGGTTGTGAATCCGGTGATCCACAAGTTGTATTAATCGGGGAAGATGTGAGACAAACCAACAGGGATATGGAGAAAATACCATGTACAAGACACAAGTTTCAGCCGTAAGAAGCAAGCTACAATTTTGTAGGGTGTTTTACTTTTTAGGAATTTTTTGAAAAAATTTGCCTTGTTTTTGGATTTTTTGATATAGTAAATGTTTGTATTGTTTTGGCTTTCTGAACCGTGATAAACAATAGAAGAAAGGAGAAGAAGAAAAAAAAGGGCCTAGGGGCAATAGAAAGTGCCCTAGGTGGAAGAAAAGAGAAACAAATGACAAATAATGTCCTTGTTTAGTGGAAAAATTAAGAAAAATAATTATTTGAAAAATAATTATTTACGAGTGTGAAGAAGAATAAAAATTTCCAGGGAGCAATAAAATTATCCAGGGGAGAAGAAAGGGGTATTGGACAAAAATTCCCGAATGCGGTGAAAAATAAGAGAAAAATAATTATTTAATTATAAATAATTATTCCACAGATGAAACGAGAGGAGAAAAGGGTGAGCTAAACAGGTGTCCTGGTCGTCTAATCGGTGAAAAACAGGTTAATATACCCCCCAGGGGGGGTAAAAACATCGCAATTAGTTCATTTTAACTACTCAGTTTAGAAAACTTACCATGAGGCTCTGACACTCAGGAGAGATGGTGATCACACGTGATCATTTGAGGCGTGTTGTAGATTGTAGATGATAGATCTGTAGACAATATCAAATGTTGTTTTCAAGTGTTATTTTGATGTATATGGATGGGATGATATGATGATATTGGTGTGGGGGGGATAGATTTTTTATTATGCGTAACCCCTCTTGCCCCCATTGATGATATGATATGTGATGATTAGCTTAGCATACATGCATGATGTAAAACTTAGCATTTTGTTTATATATGATGTATATATGATGCTAGATGTGATGATAGTGATGGTAATGTGATGTGAATGATAACAAAATAGATCACATGCAAGAAACACAGCCAAATGCTACAAAGAACACCAAGAATTAATGCAATACACCATGAATCACCATGCCTTATTAACAAGTAACAAAACACAACCAAATGCGTTAAGAAAGAAATAATGAATTAACACACTAGCATGTCGAAACCCACTACAATATGCACAAGCAAGAATGAATCTATTCTAAGAAAGAAAAGATAAACTATGACAAAGTACACCCAAGCAACAAACAACTCAAAAGAAAGAACGTAAAACACTATACAAGCAACAAGCAAAGCAAGAAAACAAGACAATGCAAGTAAATGTTTTTGTAAGATATGTTTTCATAAACCGATTTTCTATTGTTTAAGTTTTTGTGAAACAATTTTATATTGTTTTGTGTTTTGTGAAACAATTTTCTATTGTTTTTGTGTTTTCTCAAAACAATGTTCTATTGTTTTTGTGTTTTCTCGAAACAATGTTCTATTGTTTTTGTGTTTTTCTTGAAACAATTTTCTATTGTTTTTGTGTTTTTAACAGTTTCCAAAGCTATGTGTAGGTAACCAAGAAAGCATGGATGCCCCTAGCGTTAGGTGGGGAATATACAAGGGCAGAAGCCATGTGCTTATGAACAAGAAGGTGAAGTTGTTGAGTTGCCCCAAGCGTAAGATGGGAAATAACGAAAGACCACGTCCCTTACAGGCATTTAATAAAAGAAGGAAAAGTCGGATCAAGGTTGGACAAGATAGTGTGCACAAGGAAACTCGAAGGCATAACTAGGTTCGGGACAAAGAAAACTTTTCCTCTAATACAACGAATCCTCTCGAGGCGCCGGAAACCAGTTTTCACGCAAGGACATGTCCAAAGTGCCATAATTATGTGGTTTTCACTTGTGGATGACCTGTTTTATCTTTTTCTTTTTTTGATTTTTTTTTTATGTTTTTATATATTTTTTATTTTTGTGCCATGTTCAAGCATAGAAATTCTTAAGATGCATGGCATTCATTGGGTCTCAAATCTCATCACCATTGGGGTGAGCTAGTTTGTATGCCCTGGTGTTGTACTTGGCAACTATGACATAGGGTCCTAACCAGTGTGGTTCAAACTTCCCTTTCTTTTCTCACTCTGCTCTGGTATTGAACTAGTTCTCCTTCATAACTAAATCACCCACCTCAAACTGGCGAGGGATGATTCTCTTGTTGTAGTTGCGGGAGATTCTGTGTTGATATACCTTAAGGTGATTAAGAGCGTGGATGTGCCTATCATCCAGGAGCTCTAACTCAACCAATATTGCCACTCGATAATCTTCATCCTTATCCAAATAGTCCCGAAGATAAATTTGTAGGGATGGGAGTTAGATCTCTAAAGGGATGATAGATTCTCGTCCCGAACACTATGGACTATGGCGTCGTACCCGTAGGAGTGCGAATTGATGTTCGGTAGGCCCAGAGGGCTAGGTGGATTTGTAGGTGCCAGTTTCGACTGGTTTTGCTAACCATCTTCTCCATTATCCTTACCAAAGTCTTGTTTGTTGCCTCAACTTGTCCATTACCCTAAGGGTAATATGGTGTGGACCATTTCAATCTAATTTGGAACCGTTGGCAAAGACCTTTCATAGTTTTGTTCTTAAATGACTTCCCATTATCTGTGACAATGGCTGCAGGGATACCATATTGGCAAATAATGTGATTCATGATGAATTTAGAAATCTGTGCTCCTGTGACATAGGTTAAAGGGACATCCTCCACCCATTTTGTAAAGTATTTTGTAGCTATGATGATATGTGTATGACCATTAGATGAGGTAGGAGTAAGCTTCCCTATTAGATCAAGTCCCCACTTGGAGAATGGCCACGGGGTAGTGATTGGTTGTAATGGTTGTGATGGAGCATGGATGAAATTTCCATACTTTTGGCAAAGCACACATTTTCTAACATAATTACAACAATCAGTTTCCATGGTGGGCCAATAGTAACCTACTCTTAACAGTTTCTTAGCTAAGACCATTCCATTTGTATGTGCTCTGCATACTCCTTCGTGTACTTCTTTAATTGCCTGGATTGACTTCGTCACATCTAGACAACGTAATGATTTCCATCGTAGCTATGATGATAAAGTGTACCTCCCGAAAGGGTGTAATAGGCTATTTGGCGAATCGGCTTTGCTTTTCGAACGGGAGATATTGGGAGGGAAAGTATTGTCCTTAAGATATGTGAAAATGGGTTCATAACATGGGGAATAGGGACCAACAACCTCGAAGCCGAGTGCAAGATTCCGACACGTCATATGTGGGATGGTATAGATTTTCTATGAAAAATGGCATATCATTTTTCCATGGCAGAATACGAAGCACAAATCCCGCCATTGCCATAGCATCCGCTGATCTATTCTCGCACTTTTAGGATCTGCTCAAAGGTAATGCGCACAAAATACTCCTTCAGAGTTTCCACCAACTTCTTGCAAGGTATGAGCTTGTCATCCTTAACTTTATACTCATCATTAACCTGTTTGATGATTAGCTACGAATCACCTACAACCTTAACATGTTGAATATTCCACTTGATGGCTAGCTTCATCCTTGCAATGAGTGCTTCATATTCCGTAATGTTGTTCGTGCAAGGGAAGGCCAGGTGGAAAGCCTGCGGTATAGGATCACCCGAAGGAGTAATAAGGACCACTCCTGCACCTAAACCATGAAACATAAAAGATCCATCAAAATGTATCTGCCATACGACAGATTCTTCAATGTAGAGCAAAGATGCATCTAGCAGATCTAGACTCAAAGGTTTTGTGCTTTGCAAAGGTGCTTCTGCTAGCTGGTCGGTAAGTACTTGTCCTTTAACTAATTTTTGATGGACAAATTCTATATCAAACTCACTGAGTAGAATGATCCAATTAGCCATTCTACCTATGAGGGCAGGTTTGGACAACAAATACTTGAGTGGGTCGACCTTGGATATGAGCTTGGTCTTAGTATTTAGTAGGTAATGGTGAAGTTTCTGAAAGGTAAAAACAACGGCCAAGCAATCCTTTTAAATCGACGATAACTACATTCATAGGCGATGAGGGTGCGACTTAGATAGTAAACTACTTTCTCTTTATTGCTAATGTCATATTGGGCGAGAAGTGCACCAATAGCGTATTGCGTATAGCGAAAATATAGAGAAAAAGTGGTTCTCCCAGAGTGGGAGGCATGAGGATAGGTGGATTAGCTAGGTACTATTTAAGCAAAGCAAAGGCTTGCTATTGCTTGGGTCCCCAGATGAAAGCGACATCCTTCTTAAGCAAATGAGTGAATGAGTGACATTTATCTACAAGTGGGAGATAAATCAACGAATGGCTTGAATTTTCCCCTATGAGCTATGCGGTTGCTTGATATTCTCGAGATGGAGGCATTTCTATGATGGCGGACACTTTTCACGCAGGTCTACCTCAATACCTCGTCTTAACATGATGAATCCTAATAGTTTCCCAGGATAGCACATCGAAGACACAATTCTTTGGATTCAAAGATGACTTTTATTCACGCAGCGTTCAAAGATATGCCGCAAAAATGATAGGATGATCCTCTCTTGTTTTAGAATTTCCTAGGATGTCATCTATGTAGTCTTCCATGATGTCATGAATCATATCATGAAATATTACTGTCATGACCCACCGATAAGATGCTCCTACATTCTTAAGGCCAAATGCCATCACTTGATAATAGAAGGTGCCCCGAAGGAGTTATGAAAGTTGTTTTGTGTTGGTCTTCCTTAGTAATCTTAATTTGATTATAACCCAAAAATCCATCCATAAGCGATAGCATTTCATACTCTATGATTGAGTCAATAATCATGTCAATGTCGGGAATGGAAAGTCATCTTTAGGGAAAGCTTTATTGATGTCCCTAAAATCTATGTAGATTCGATATACAATAGGTTTCTTCGGACAGAACAATGTTCGATATCCATTCGTAATAATCAATTGGCTCGATGAATCCTCTTTGCAAGAAACCTTTCCAACTCTTCTTTAACTAATAAGGCCACTCTTGGGTGCATCTTTCAGAGCTTCTATTTGATAGGCCTAGTGTCTACGTGCACAACCAGGTTATGCACAACCAAAGTTGGATCTAGGCCGTGCATGTCTTTGTAAGACCATGCGAACACATCAATAAACTCTCGTAGTAGCATAGTGAATGTATTTTGTTCTCTAGCTGAGAGTGATGCTCCCAATTTTACTATCTTGGGATCTTCTTTGGTACCAATATTGACCTCAATGGTTTCTTCAACTAACAATTTTGATAAATCCTCCATACGTGTAGGATCGAGAGGTAGGTTGAGATCTTCATCCAAGGATGTCTCTAATAGATTTTCATCCTTAGCATGGTCACTTTGTTTGTCCTTTGATTTTCTTATTTGTTTGTTAGTCAATGCCTCAAAGAGGTTTTCACTGTGTGACTTGGACTTTGATTTTTGCCTTTGAGGCTTTTATTTAGAAATCTTGCCCCGCTTTTCTTTAAATTTTGCTAACCATGAAGTTCACCTCCTCGCGAAGTAGGCGCAGTGTCTAAGTCGATAAAGAAACCCTTCTTGTGATCTCTAATGGGAATTGTATCCCTTATACCTATAAACTCTACAATAACCTTTTCATTATCAAATAAATCTAGTGGCACGTGACATTGTGGGTCCCATTCAACAAGGGAAGGGTACACAAGGTCAAGGATTGGTTTAGTGGGGGTTATGGTTAGGACAACATTATTCATGAAAAGGTTCATGGAGGCCAGATCCTCATATTGGCTACAACAGGAATCTGTATCACTGTCTAGATAATCAAAGCCATCCTCACACTCTGAATAAGTCACATCTTGATCGTTAGGGTGTGCCCCATAAGGGTGAATCCCAATGCCATATCTTTCAGTTTTGAAATGGGGGAGAGGGACTAGTTCCCTTTGTCCTTGTTCATTCTTACCACATCCTAGGCCTTTGTAGCCCATGGAGTACATCATTTTTCTCAATTTTTCATATTCTGGGGTTTGATAACAAGATGGATGAGTGTCCTCAGGGATCCAAGTAGTAGGTGGATCAAGTAAATTTTCCTTAGCTAACAAGCCTCGAGGTAGGAACGACCCAATAGTGTGTTCCTCTCTA
This sequence comes from Taxus wallichiana var. yunnanensis, assembly GCA_018340775.1. Classification (NCBI taxonomy): domain Eukaryota; kingdom Viridiplantae; phylum Streptophyta; class Pinopsida; order Cupressales; family Taxaceae; genus Taxus; species Taxus wallichiana. Next base: position 870,611,963 of record CM031237.1, on the reverse strand, counting down.
GGTCTCCTGAAGCGGTAGTTGGGTCGACCTCTAGTCTTGGGCAACAAGGAGAGGTCAGAAACCAAGAGTTCTTGTTGTACATTATACTCCCCATAGCCATATTCCAGGATTTTCATCTCCCATGAATTAAATGGAGATGTTGAAGTAGATGCCCCATGAGCGCAAGAACTAAGAGAATTTGAATCTACTCGAGATTCCATGGCCTCAGAATGAAGAGGGACAACTATATCTATGGAGGGAGATGCATATGTACCCTTTCGTGCAAAGCTATTAAGAGCTCTACAATGATAAAAGGGCTCTAAATCTCCGGTATTGTAGAATCAGTATATCCCTCATGCTTCACTTGATGCATTAATGAAATGTTGATGGCATGACTGCGTGCATGGCATAAATCCATGGTCGGCCTAGAAGCATATTATATGGAAGTTCCAAGTCTAGGACGTGAAACTTCGTTTGATGGCAAGTGGGGCCCACCTCTATGGGCAGCGAAATGGTGCCTACTAACTCTCTTTCCCCATTCTCATATGCATTGATAGTGATGATATGGGACTCAAGATCTACCTCTGTATGTCCCAATTATTTGACTAATTTAAGTGTGCAATGTTCAATCCAAATCCGTTATCCACAAGCACCCATTTGATTTTCCTGTGGGTGACAACTACCTCAATGTATAAGGGAAGATTATGTTTAGGATTCTTGGTAGGGAACTCCCTATGGTTGAAAGTGAGATGCTCAATGGGTGTAATATTTGCCACCGTGGCTTGAAGGTACGCAGGATCAACTTCTAAAGGCACTCCCAACCCCTGAAGAGTTTGATACAAAATGTCCTTATGCACATTAGATATCTTGAGAAGATCTAAGATCAAGATCTTAGTAGGTGTCCTCTCAAGTTGTTCTAAAAGGTTATATTTACTAGTTTGTGGGGTCAACAGAGAGGGTTCCGGAATCACAAGGCGGGCACGCCTTGTTACCATAACAGTCCTTTCCCTTGATCCAGATGGTATTGACATGGTCATCGGGGAGTGAATACATCCGATAAGCGAATCGTAATGATTGTTATCTCTTTTGGTATACAAGTAATTCATAGCTTTATAGGTTTGGGATGAGTCTCCCCGATCCGGCTTTGTCTTTTCTGACTTATCATGCTTAGGGAATGGTTCCTTATAAATCCCCATTTTCTCGTTAGGTGTTTGTGTTTTGCTAGGGTTATCCACCTCTATCTCCCCATTATCAATGAGGTCCTAAATATAGTGGTGAAGCCGTAGACATTTTTCTGTCTTATGACCTTTAACGTGATGCATTTCATAGTATTCATGCTCCTTATACCATGAAGGTTTAGGAGCGTTGTCATCAAACGGTTGCGTTGTAGGATAGGTCATCATGTGGGCCGCATCCAACTGTTTTAGTATGACGGACAATGGTTCATTGAGGGAGGTGAATGTTCGTCACTTTGGTGGTGGTTGAATTGGGCCCTTGGTTAGTTTAAAAGGTTGATTGGTTTGGACCGTTTGAACACGTTTGGAATTAGTGATTCCGTCTCCCACCACATTTTTGTTTTTGTTAAAGATCTTTGGCTTTTTAGCGGGTTTGACACTTTGGTTGTCTTTAGATTGGGTTTTGAGGGTGCCTTTGGCAATGAGATCCTTTTCTATTTGAATCCCTTTCTTGATAACCTCCTCAAAGGTGTGGACACAAAGCATTTGGAGGTGGAAAGCTATATCTGGGTTGAGATTTGGGATGAAAATACTGACCAGCTACTTCTCAGGGAAAGCGCAAGGGAAACAACTATCTATCCCTCTCCATCATTGGAGGAAGTTGGCGAAGGTCTCATTTAGGCATTGTTTTGTGCTTTGCACAAGTCTGTCATGGTGACGTCACTCTCTATGTTATACGAGAAATGACGCATGAATCTTTCCACCAATTCTATCTAGGTGAAAATTGATCCTCATGGTAAGCGCATAAACCATTCCAATGCTTGACCTCCGAGACTCTTAGGAAAAAGTCTGATGAAGTAATTATCACTATAAGACACCTCTTGACATGCCATGTAGAAATATTTAACATGATCCCTTGGGTCTCCCTTTCCTTTGTATTTGTCAAACTTTGGCATATAAAATTTCTTTGGAAAGGGTCATTGTCTTGTCAAAAGGATAGGGGCATAGTTCTTCGTATTGGTATTTCCTAATACTCCCTATATTGCTTTCTTGTATGCTCACAAGCATTGCTTTCATAGATTGCACTTCTTGTGCGAGCAATTGTTCTCTAGTGGGAGAAGTGGGGACGTGTACATGATGATACCCCGTGTCTTCTTCTCCTTGGTTTTCTTGATGGAGTTCATGGATCCTAAACTTAGGCCTTGACTTTTGAACGTTCTTGTTTGTGTCTTTCTGTACCTGGAAAGTAAGCAAAGCTAGTTGTCGGCTTAGGTTACTGAGTTGTTGTTGGATTATGACTTGGTTTGTGTCTTCTTCTTCTAAAGGTTCTTCCTCTTCGTATTGTGGAGGTTCTTCCCCTGTCTCATGTTCTATCTTGTTTCTTCATGGCACTTTGATGAGGGGTATTTTATGCCCTACCACTTTATCATTTTCTGCGTAAGAAGTGGAAGCATGCCCGCCTATTAAAATATATTTCATATTGATAAGGGGGCATTCTTCCTTAGTAGTGTCATTTGTAGGTAATATTGGTTCATTCTCGGTGGGTAATTTGGCCCCTAATTCCATGACCCGTGCCAAAACTCTATCTTTGTTTCTAAGGAGAAACTCATCTAGTAGAGTAGGGTCAAAATCAAAGTCCACGCATGGTGACTCTAATTCATTTCCACTATGGTCAACCATTTCTTCTATTTCCTTTTCTGTAGAAAATAGTGGTCCTAGATTGTGTCTGATAAATGGGTTTGACCCTTGTCTATTAGAGGTTTCCCAAGCTTGCGCCTATTGTTCCTCATATGTTTGTTTCTTTAAACCTAGACACATCTTGGGAGCCATGTTTTCGTGATAAGTTTCACTAAGGTAAGTTGTAGATTTGTTCAAAATTCAATGACTACCCCTAAGTGAAACACAAGATGTACGTGTTAAGAGTAAATTAATAGTGTGAGAATACCAATGTGATAGAATGATAAAGTCACCAATGAAACAATCGTTTGGTACCAAAACTTAATCAAATGAAGTACTTCTTAGACTATGTTTCAAAGTAATTTGTGACGCCAGATGATTAACAAGATGTCTCCACTTATGCCAAGTTCAAAGGAATGAATAAGACGTAAGTAAATACATGAAGTTAAATGTGATCTCCCAATCAAGATATACGATGAGCAAGCTCAAGTCTGATTAAGACCTATATCTCAAAAAGTACCAATTACAATTTGCGAATGACACAACAATATCACCAAGATATGTTAACCCACTTTGTAAGAAAGTAAAGTATTGATATCAAGGTGTTATTGATATAACACACACAAATGGTAGTGCCTAGCACCTTTTGAAATCGAGATAATAATAAAAATGAAGAAAAAAAGCTCAAAGTATAGCTAGGAATAGTTAAGAATGTGTGCAGCGTAACTGTACAATATAGGTATTTATGTCGAGTTTACAAGAAACAAGACGTAAATATCGAAATTATAATGATACGAGACAAACAAGCTAACTCCTCTATGGAAGTCTATGGTGATGAACCACGCCTAACTACAATTACGATCTTAATGTGGGTATCAATATCACAATGGCTATCAAATGATGTGAAAACACCTATGCTCACTTTAGACGTTTAACTAACCCAATTGCAAACATGGATGGGCATAAACGGACATAAAAGTGAGAGAAATAGTTGAATGGCAACACAAAGGTAATCACACCTCTTTTGATCAACAAAGTGTCAAAAGAATATGAAGGAAATAAATCAAGAAAAATGACAAAAATGTTAGCCTCACTTCGGCAGAGTTTCACCTCGCCCTAAGGCAAGTAAAAACTAGGCGAAAGTAATATGTCACACATTTCTCAAAAAGAAGGTTCACAACTCAACATTGTTTTAAAATGGTCAAAGTGGGCTCCTGGCAAAAGTATATTCTCCGAGGTGGTTCTCTCACCCTAGGTGTTACAAAGTTTCTATGAGCGAGTGTGATTTACCCAAAAAGTTGCACTAACTAGTTACTGACTATATCGCTTTACTTTACCCCCTTCAAGAACAATAGGCAACTAGTGCATCTACGTGTACTATCACTAGGGTCACCAGAATGGAAAACCTATAACGCTATCTCATAAAGGAATCACTAGTCAAGTAGGTAGTGCGGAGCACTTCCCGTTTCATCCACAAGGTTCCCTCTTGCGTGGACTACTTTGGGGTTCCTAGAACCACCCCCATTGTTGTAGCTTAAGGCGTTATGCCAAAGGGGTTATGTTCCAGTTGAGTGGAGAGGGACGTACCCTTTTCCGAAACCTACAATACAATTTTTTTAATATGTTTTTTTTTATCTTGTTTAATTAGGTGTGGTTTGCTTGAACACCTTTTGGCAACCTGTATAACAATTGTATTAGTAGTTTTTGATTTCGTTTTGATTCCTCCTTTCTTTGACAAGTATTTTTAGGTCCTGCACTCAAGCATTAGTAGTTCTCCAAGAAAATCACATTATTTAAAAGAGGATTAAGAGTTGCTTTTGATTCTCAAGATCATCCAAGGATGCAAGAGAAGAGCATACACAACAAATAATCCAAGTAAAAAGTAAAAAAAATCTTTTAATCAATGAACCATACAAAATTCTTGATAAATATTCATTCCCCTAAACCAAAAGTGAAAGATGAAGTTTCCAATTTAGCAAATGTTATAAAATAAAGACTAAAGTTGTTTTTGATTCTCAAGATCACCCTAAGGTGAAAGAGAAGAGCATACACAAACTTCATCCCAACTATAGAGAAATGGAAAACTTTAAATCAAAGGACCATTGAAAAATACTTTGTAAAAGGTTCATTCCCTTAAACCAAAAGTGAAAGATGAAGTTTCCAATTTACCAAATGTTATAAAATGAAGACTAAAGCTACTTTTGATTCTCGAGATCACCCCAAGGTGTAAGAGAAGAGCATACACAAACTTTATCCCAACTATATACAAATGGAAAACTTCAAATCAAAGGAAAATGAATAATCAAATTTCCAAGTTTAATCCCAATGTTAAAAAGATATAGATCAAATTTGTTTCTGATTCTCAAGATCACCAAAAGGTGCAAGAGAAGAGCATACACATTATTTGGTCTAAATCGAGTAAGCATGGAAATACAACATTCATCAAAACGTTAGACATGTTAGAAAATGACCAATTTTAAACTAATAGAAAAACCTACAATTTATATAAGTATAAATGAAAAATTTATGTTTTCATTTCATATTTAACTTCAATACCTTTCCAATGCAAAAAAATGGAGTCATTTTGAGTTCGGGAGCAAATGTTATGGCCTTCGGAAGATGGGTTACGCATATGCTCTAATGCTCACAGGTATGCACTTCACATGCACTCAAAAAATGTCAAGAAAAACGTCCCTTAATCTGAAAAATGGGAAAAATTTTCCAACCAAGATTCAATTTTGACAACAACCCATCACATTAATATATAAATAGAAGACTTAACACCATCAAACATTAACATACATGCTCAAGAATTTAAGATTTTCAAGAAATTGACAAAACTAGCATGTAGAATGATGAAAAAGTAAGCTCTAAAAATAAAAACATGATGAAATCTTGAAATTTTCTCACCAAGATTAAATTTTGACAGCAACCCACCACATTAATATGTAAATAGAAGACTTAGCACTATCAAACACTAACCTACATGCTGAAGAATTTAAAATTTTCAAGAAATTGACAAAACTAGTATGTAGAATGTTAAAAAAGTAAGCTCTAAAAATGACTCATGGAGAAATATTGAAATTTTTCCATCAATTCCAATTTTGACAGCACTTCACCTCCTTTATACCTATAAGGAAGACTCAACACATGCAAACTCAACAAAACAAGTTAAGAAAAACAAGTTAGATCAACATGTGTAAAAGAGGGTTAGTAACCAAAAATGAAACTTAACTACAAAAACTTGAAATTAAGTGCAAAGGACAATGGAGTAAGTCCCACCGGGCGTGCCAAATGTGTGCATGTGTTTGTTTTCAAAATAATGCTAATATGAGCAAAGACTAACACCTAAATAGTCTTAATTAACAAGAATTGAACAACAAACTAAACACCATCAAGATAAGAATTAAACAAGGGTTAGATGCTAGCATTCATCAATACAAACTTTGAAACTAACAATGGTAAATATCTACACTCCTCTATTCTCTAACAACAAATAAATGAATGGACCTAAGTAAGCTCCATGGCTATCAAAATAGTTGTCCTTAGTATGCCAAGTAACCTAGGAATGAGGGCCTATCAAAGTTGGGCTACAAGACCCCTTTGACACCTCCCATATGACCTAAGCACTTAAGAAAGAGGCTTAACTCTTCAAGATGATGAAATCTCAAAAGGGTAAGGTGCAAGCTCTTAATCTCTTTGCTATATGCTTTGCTTTTGCTCTCTAAGGAGTTTAGGTGTAAGTCAAACGGCGGGGTGGAGGGCTCTTTATATAGCCGGATGGATAAAGGAAACACTTCATCCCTTTGTATGTGGGATAAAGGTAAAACATGATTAGGAATGGATAAGGTTTCTTTATTAAAGGTAATATTACTTTAGAAGGGTTTAATACATGTTTAGCAAGTCGTGGAGTTGGGGTGTTTTAATTAATCAAAGGTGATTAATTAATAGGTAGATGAAAGCCTATAGAAGATAATTAGAGGAGTATTAGTATGATTTAGGCTAGTAGAAGTGGATTAAATCAATTAAATATTGATTTATTGGTTAAATGGAAGGGAAAAATTATTAATAATAATTAATTAATCTAGGTAGAAGGGGTTATTTATTAATGGAAGGTCATTAATTAGGGTATTTGTTGGATAGGCAACTTAATTAATTAGCTTAGTGTAATTAATTAATAATGATATGAGGGAAAATGAGTGCTTTTGACGATATATTTGTTTATTTGTGAGAAAGGGGATAATTAGCGCAATTTAAGTATTTAAATTTCTTAGGCATAATTATAGGTGTCTACACCCACTTCCCTTTGGCACCTTTATTACTGATCATGATACTATAGACTATATGACAGACATTTTAATAGTTTCCATTTAGTATGGTGTTAGATGTCAGATCCTAGATTATTGTTGAATCTGATTATATATAATGGATGGTGATTATTAGAGACACTCATATGTGGATGATGATATAATATTGAGATGGATGTTTAATGGAAGTTTTCGGCAATGTGATTTTAGAGATTATGAGTAAACCTAGAAAAGGAAAATTATTTGATGATGATATAGTTGTCGATATAAATTTTAAATGTTTTTTTATTACCTTGGTGATTTTTGTGATTCATATGTATAGATGATTATGTGATTTTATTATATATTCATTTTGGATGTTCTGATATGGCCACGAGGCCGAAGGAGGTATTTGTGTTTTGCAGGTTTAAAATATCACAACGAACATCGGGCGGATTGGAGACTAACCAAAGTGGAATTCTGGTGAATTTGACGAGGTCACCATGGCAACTTGTTTTGTGTGTATGTTGTATTTTTTTAGAGATTCCCACCTGGGATCATCTTTATATGTGACCATCAGTTTGTGTATTTTATTAATGTGTTTCTTTTATTTATTGTTGTATGTATTTTATTTGTAATGTGTTCTCTTATTTTTATAAATTTATTGTGATAGATTAATGTGGAAATTACATGTTTAAAATTTAAATAAATCAAATTGGGATATGGAAAGTAATTGTTAGAGTTGTTGGTTGTTGTATTTAGTTTGTAAGTGATGTGTAAGTGGTGTAAGAGTATGTTTAAGTCAGATTTTAGAGTATGAAATACTCCACCTCTATGGAAATTCGAATTTGACCTTCGGGCCTAATTTTGGAGACTTTTGGAACAAGTAAAACTTGTCCCATGCCTCTAAATTTATGTTACCAACCATACTTATGGTTGGGGAAGTGATTGGTGATTTTTTTATATTCATATTGTGCTTGTTTTTAATTGCACTTTCTTACATTTTAATTGAATGGTTGTCCCTTGAGGTGTGGGTTGTTTTTGAGTGTGCAAGTAACCTGTCATTCTTCACCCACCTCTTTATTGAGCCTTGGAGTTTGGAGTTTGTCTTTTGTGTTTGAATGTGAGGATGTATGATGTGGCATCCTACATGGATCCACATCATCCTCTTCTTTCCCCCTTCTATATATTTGAAACTCTCTTCTTGTTTTGGGGTTGTTGAAAACATTTTGCATGCATCCTTGGGTGCATTTTTCTTGTGATTGGAGCTCTTACTTTGGAGAAGCTTTGGTGAAGATTGTTGCTTGGTTGATTGAACCTCTTTGCATTCATCCTTGGGGGCACATTTTTCTGTGATTAGAGATCTTGTTGATTTGGAGGAAATTGGAGAGCATTTGATACTTTGGCATTGTTGTTTTGAGACTATATTTTTGACATTCAAAGCTTGCTATGTGGAGCAAATCCTTCCATGGAGAGGTAGGAGTTTATTCCTTCTTTTATTTCTGTTATTTTCTTGTTGTGTTGTGTGTATGGAGAATGTTTTATTTATTTTGTTTCCTGGTTGGGTAGACTATCTTAGGGAAGGTGTAGGAGAAGGCTATGGGGAATCCATGTGGGGGAATAAGGGAATACCAGTGGCATTAGTTTCATTGTGGAGGGAGTTTTGGGTTTGGGATCCACCATGGAAAAGAAATAGCTTGCATTTCTTATTTGTGGGGGGGCATAAGGGAAAATTTGTGGGGAGGCATAAGGTTTATGGGATATGATATGTTATATTGGCAGTATGATTATAGGTGGATGCCCAATTCCTAATTGGGAGGCATAAGTAGCTTCCCCCATAGTCCTTGCTCCTTTGGCTTGCAAGATCAAGCCTGAGTTCTGCTTTGAAATGTTTCTAAATGCAGTTGTGAACTGTTGTTTGTTTTTGTGTTGCATTGTGTTGTAAAAAGAAATGTGTGTGTGAAAGAATGTTGTGTTGTGGAAGCCAGTTGTTGCCATGGTTGAATTTCACCTTTTATTGTATCTTGGTTGGGGCTCGAGGGAAAATGATGAAGGAAGGCTTCTCCTTTCATTGGATGTCTTGGTTGGGTGGAGAGTGTTGCCTTTCCCCCTTTTTTTGTGATCAAATTGGAAGAAAATGGAAGTTGCATGTTGCTATCCTAGAGCAAAAGAAAAGTGTAGTTTGACAGTCCCTTGTGGAGACACATTCATTGTAATCCTTTCCCACTTGTTGTGGATGAAATTGTATCATGTATTTGTGAAGGAAGGATGTGTGAAACTTGATTATGAAGTTAGATATTGGAATTGTGAAAGACATGTACATTCTGTATTATTGTTGGAAAGAAATAGAAATATGTAGTTGCATTCAAGGAATGGAATATGTAAAGATGTAACTCCTTTTGATATAATAAAGATTGCAAGTTTATCTCTCATTGCATTGTTGGGTGAATTGGAATGTTAAATTGTGATTGGAATCACTATTTTGAAAATGAAAGAAGAAGAAATACGTATGAGGGAATTATATTGTATTGGTTCTCTTTTGAAAATTATTAAAGTGGAAATCAAAATTGCAATTTAGCTTTGAAATGGTTTGTTTCTAAACAATGGAATGTATTGGACTAGTTTAGGAATGAAGTGCCATATTTGTAGGATGAATTTGATAAACAAACTTCAAGAAATAGATCTTTGTTATAAACCTTATACTGGCAATTAATTTTAATAAAAATGCACAGTTTGGACTAGCACTTAACAATCAACTTGGAAACCTTAAAATTTACCATGATATATTAGCAATGTACTCAATTGACAGAATTTTTTAATAGAATATCTTGAACCATTGTAAAATTGAGCTTAATCTCTTCCTCAACCATTTTCTGTCATTTGTTGGACAAATTCAATTTTGAATCAATTGAACAAATTAACTTTCCTAAAACACTCTAAACCCTCCCTAGATCAATCCTCCATGTCTGTTTGACATGTTGAGTGAAGGAGGAGACCGAATTTAATCAATTTGAAAATTTTGAAAACTGCAATTCACTAATTATAAGCCTACAGATCCTTTTTACAAAATTGACACTTAAAAACTTATCAAAATGTGAAATTTGTGTTTTTATGTAAAGAGGGCATCAAGAGCTTTCCAAAAAGTTCTCTTTTTCCCAAAACTGAGCTTCCTAGCAAAAGCTATAGCAGATTGAAGTTTTTTTACCTTGGTGGGAAACTTTTCCCTAGCGGGCCCGCAACCCAAAAATTTCCATCTTATCCCCACTGGCCCACAACTAATGAGAAGGTGCCATGTGAAACATTGGGGTGGTAGAGGCAAGGGAGGACCCCTTTAATTTCTTTGGTTTTTGGCCTTGGGAAAAATTTCAACAAGATTCCCCACGGCCCCACATCACCACCCCACTTATGGATTTTCTTCTTCCGTGGGCGCGTGGACCCGCGCGTCCCTTTCTCCCTTTTGTCCTCTTTCGGCACAACACAACAAATCTCCCTGCCACTCCATGCCCCTCTTTCTCTCTTCTCCCCGGCCAACCATGGAGTGCCACACGTCCCTAAGCAGAGACCACAGCGGGTGCGGAACGCAGCTGGTTTGTTTTTTTCCCTCTTCCTTGGGTGAAGCGCCCCAAATCCTTCGTCATTCCACCCTTCCCTTTTCCCTGGCATTGTCTTTGAGGCCACCACGTGTCCACTAAGGACCCATGGACACGCAGAAGAAACTTTTCATTTGTGCCCGTGCGATGGGAGAAATTCCCCAAGCCACCCCCTGACCCGCCATCCCGTTGGAGGTGCTTTCCCCTCCTTTGGACACATGTCCCCTTGTGGAAAATTTGACCCAAGAACTCTGCCCACTCATATCTTGAGTTCTATAAATAGTTAAAAGGAATTCTTTATATCACCAGAAAGGTGAGAATAATTCCTATGCATTGGGAATGGCTTAGGAAAATTTTGGAAGCGTTAAGAAGGGAAAACTCTAGCTGAAACTATGACCACTGTTAGAAAGTTGGGTATGGGGAAAATTCCTCCACTGAACCTAACTAAAACTTCTAGCCCTAAGTTTTGGACCTTTTGACCTCTCCGAGAATTGTTAATAAAAGAGAAGTTTTTCTTGTGGATTTGAGTTGTTCTCGAATCTATTAGTGATAGGCTGCTAACTAAAGAACTCAGGGGTAGACACTCTCAATCAAGTGCTGGGAGTGGGTAAGTGGGATCTTGCTCTCTTGACTTTATTTATGTGTTTCTTCCCTCACTGTAATTTAATCCTGCTCTTGTCTTGATCTGGTGGAAATTAAATACCTTGGGTATTTAATTTTCTTGGGTCCCTTAACCCTAAAATTTTAATCAGGGAATGTTTAGCTAAAAGGTTAGTGTAATCAGTAATTAAATTAATCCCTAGAGATATTTGAGCTAGGGTGGACCTATTGCACTTGTTGCTGTATAATTAGAAATTAGTAATTATTATAATGGGAAAAATTATCACTTGAATTTATTTGTCTTCGAGACTTTGGTCGTTAACTTCTAATCAAAAACATTATTCCATAATTTTCTAGCTAAACCTAGGTTGCTCATGGGTCTCAAGTGGGTGGTTTTAATTGGGCATCACACATCCCATAAATATATGGATAAAAAACCTACCCATATGAGAAAATCACTTTTCCCGATATATCGGGCATGTTTTAAGGCCCAAAAAAAAAAAAATTCGGGGGCTACGCCTCGAACCCGTCTTCTGGGGCTACCACCCTAGACCCTCACTCGGGGCTTGCTCGACCTCAAACCCCGGTGATACATTGTGGAAAGTGTACAAGTACTCTTAGTGTACGGTCTTCAACACTTTCTTACATGAAAACATGCTCCACGACATAACATCAAATACATTGATCACTTAGAATCGATTTTTCTTATAGAATAGATTATGATCACTTTTCATTATCTTTTTGTGCTTTCTCTTTAAATATCTCATACTCAACATTCTTTGTTTGTTTGTCTCTTTCTTTTGAAATCGATTTGTGTCTCGATTTCAGTATTCAATTCACTTTCGTTGCCCTTATGAAATCTCATACTCAATGGATCAACCACACTTATGCTCTTTTCATTTAATATGATCTTTAACACTTCAATTTATTAGTTTTATCCATATTTCACCCCCCGAGAAAAATATTGGATTGGCCATGGCCCTGTATGAGAAGAAAGAGAAGAAGTAGCTCTATCATGTGAATTCATGTCTTAAATCTATTTGATAGACTCAGGAAGGCTCTAAAATAAAAAAAAAGGAAAAGGTCAGTGTTTGAGCCTGAGTCAAAGCCAAAGCGGGGAGTCTGAGAAAAGGTAAAAATTTACTTTTTTCAAAATGGGCACAAATAAAAACATGGAAGTGCATCTCCTAGTCAACCAAAGAGTCTTTGTGTGTCCCATATGTAAAGGGGGACCCATTTTTCAAATTAGTTTCCTGCTCATTTGTACAAACTAGATACAAACTTTGAAGGGGCATATATTTCGACTCAGGGCTCAAAATATTGTGAATCTTACACCGTTGGAAATGTCTCGATGTCCTCTATGCCATGGAAAGATAAAAAAATATTTTTCTTAGGCCATGGTAGGTGAACCATGGAGAAATGTCTTCAGGCCTTTAATATAGAATCTAATTTTCTCAACTACAAGATCTAATCCTAGACAAACAAAGGGAGTCGAATTGATAGATTTGGGGCAGATTTGAAAGGGGGAATTGTTTGATGGTATTTGAATATTCAGTATAGAATTCAATGCATATCTCGGGGTTGTTGAAATAGGATTCAAATTTTCCCTCTTCTCTCTCTTTTCTTTCTATATATACTATATCACTCCTCGTTTGAGAAGGAGAGACATTATTTGCACAGAGAGAAACTCTATCAAATTTTTTTCTAGATGCCATTTTTGAGCAACAAACCTTCTCCTACACCTAGAAAATGTATTTGTACCTCTATTCTAGAAATGTAATGGTCTTTGCACCTTCTAGAGCAATGAAAACATGTTTTTGTGGTGTTCTTATACACTTTGCATCATTTTGTTGTTTCTTCGTGCCTCTCCCTTCTAGATTTGATTTTATGTGCATGTATTTCACATTTGCAGGTGTAGGATGTTGTGTTTCATGGAGTTTATTGGAAAATTTGAATATTTGGGCCGTGTTACTTTTGTCTGACCTCCCTCTTCTCCATTTTTTTGTTTCTTTCTTCCTCAACAAAATATATCGCTTCCTTTCCTGATGTATCACCGCTTTAGTGTAAGCTCTATTTTTTCCATCTTTCTCTCTCCTTGGTTCCTTGGAATGGTTAGATTAGGTTAGATTTAGTTTGCCTGCACTAGAGTAGCTCATGGTAGGTAGTTTAGGAAGAGGAACCAACATTCTCTAGAGAGCTTTCCCACTTTTGCAAGGTCACACACCTTGGGGAAAGTTCAATGTTATGCAATCACACAAGATGATTATGCCTTAGAAAAGTAGATCCATAACTCATTTGGGGGTGTTGTGATTTTGCACTAACAGTTTTGGCATGCCTAGTGGGACTAAGAGGTCTTCATTTCATTTCATCAAGTTGATGTGTTCTTGGTGAGATTCAGCCTTTAGAGGCACATTCAAAGCACATCTGATGACTCCATCTTGTCAAAAACCATCCTCTGAGTTACAGACTTTTTCCAACCATTTCCACTCATTTCATCCATTTTATTCTTCCATCTCTTTCATTTTCTCCCATTCCATGAGGTTGTGCAATCATGACTTCATTCCCTTCATGGAACTCACACTTACAACAATGCAATCCACCTCCAATGCATTTCCCAACTCCTCCAAATCAGCATTATGATCAAATCCAGGACCATTATGCTTACCCATATGAGCAGAGTCAAAGTTAGTTTTTCCATGGAGCTTATCAAGAATAAGGGGACACATACAATGGTGAAAACTATGTGGAGAATGCTGGTTTATTGGAGAAAATTCAAAAAATGGAGGCTGACATGGTTCAGTCAAGGGGCATAGCACAAATGAAGGCATTCAAGATTGGTTGCAGGGCACCTTGTCCATGGGAAGGCCCTTTTCCAAGACATTACAGCCCTCAAGAGAAGCTAGACTTCATGGTTAATATTTTTCCCCAACTTACACAATGGATTGAGAAGATCGTGGCTTATGAGTTGGAGTCAAGACAGCCTTCTCGATGGGTAAGTCCACCACCTCTTAGCTCTTCATTTTCTCTTCCTATTTCTTTATCATTTCCACATGATCAAGAGTTAATCCCCTCGCCTTCTACCCTAGGTATTAGTTTCTCTTCTCCATCCCTTGATATTTCACCTCATCTCATCTCTTCTTTCCTTTTCCCTTCCAAACAGTCATCCTCTCCTAACAAACGGAAGTTCCACCTCCCTCCCCACCACAAACAATTGCAAAGCTAGTTGAACCTCAACCTACCACTCCTCTTACTTTCCCAATTCCATGTTGGGAAGATACTTTAGACATCTATTTTCAGTATAGAACCCCTCCGACATCTTATATTCACACAATTTCCATCTCTGCTTCTCTTTATCTTAAATTAAATAAAATCCTATCTATTTGTTCATATTATTTGATTAAGTATCAATGGGCTCCATATGGACCCATTTGATAATTCAATTTTTGGAATCATCCCCCATCTCTCATAAATTATTTAATTCAAAATGCACCCATTTGACACCTTCTTTTAAAAATGAAATCTTTATTTCACCTACCCAGTCCCACATGTTCCCCACTTAAGTCAAAATCAAGTTCCCACCTAAAAATCAATTCCCACCTAAAAATTCAATCCCTTCAAATTATTAAAATATGAACCCCACCCATAAATCAATAATTCAAAAATCTCCTCTCCGACAATAAATCCAAAAATCAATAGTGTAAAGTGAGCACATGACTTCACTATTACACCTAACCATGTCCCTACTCCACATCACATCTTTTCCTTTTCTCACATCATAAACCCCACCATCAAATCACCTCTTCATCATGTCCTCTTAATCAAAATTTATTTTACAAATTATAATTATTTGTAATCCTTTATTTTAATCTCAATTCAAATTATAAATATGAGTCTTTTCCCCTTAGAGGAGGAACATAGAAATTGAGGAGAAAATTCTGAAATTCTGAAGCTTAAATTCATTTATCTATGAAATTTTGCATCATATTGTGGAGTATTTGGAAGTGGAGCTCTACCAGTTTCATATCACCAACCTAACGATCAATCGGTTGTTCTGTCAGGATACTAATTTGGTATCATATTTATATTGTTCTTCAACATATTGCAGATTTTTTTAATAGTTTTTGGCATGTCATCTTATCATTTGATATTCATTATTTTATTATGAACATGGGGATTGATAGCCACCGAGGAAGTTAATGCTTCTCGGATCTGCTTTGTCAGGCAGTCCCCGTATATCATCATCTAATCTTATCTATTTCCATCTTGCAGATCTATTTTCTTTCTTTACAGATTTATTTTCTCTACGCCCGTATCTAGAATCTATAGCTACATCTGAGGTCCTAAGCCCTCTATCATTCGAGTTGCTGGTGGCTGGCAGTCTTGGTGTTCACCTGCATGAGAACAAGTTTTCTAGATCAACATTTGGCACGCCCGGTGGGACCAGATCCAAACTCTGGTCATTTTGTTTGCCTGCTCACTTTGTATGGGTGTCATATGTATAACAGTTATTGTATTTCATATTATTGTGAATATGACATCACATCAATCTAGATATATGTTCTGCAATTTTTGTTTGTAAATTCACCCGCTTGCAGGATCATTGGTACTATTTCTAGCCGTGCATTGTGGTTCGTACATGTAGTTATTTGTGTCGTCATTGGGGTAAGTGGGTTTTTCATTTGAAAGGATTGGTTATTGAATTTTTTATAATAGGTGTGCAATTTTATTGAATTTTCTAAAAATGCAAAAAAAAAGAGGAAAATATTGTCGTTTTGTTCTTTCTTTACAAGTATAAAGTTCATTTTTAAGATTTACACAAATAAGAGAGAAAAAAAAAAAAAAATTTATAGTTTTGTTCTTGTTTTACGAGTACTATAGAATTCATTTTTTTCTTTAATTAAATAAATGATTAAAAAATTAAAATAAAATAATTTAAAAAAAAAAAAAAATTGTTATTATCCTACATCCCACATCTCCTCCACTCCCACCAACCTTCTCCTCTATCCAATCTCCCTTCTCTCCTCCCGAGCCTACCACTCCTCCCACATCCCACCTCCTCTTCCCACGTCCCCATCTGTGCTACTCCCCATCTCACCTTTGTCTTTCCTCCTATGCAGACCCACATCCCTTCTCTCCATCTTCACCGACCTCCCTTTTCCTGTCTACCATCCACACCTTTTGCAAATCCACGTCAGTTTACATTTGCATTAATTAATCAGATCATGTTTCTACACAGTGAATAATGATTTGTATATTAATAGTTATTGGCTTGCAATTCGTTAGAACATGTCTATAAAGAATGCTTTGATAAGTGATATTGCGTAGTAGGAATAACTTCACAGTCTCCTTATAATAATTGATTTACAATTCTTTAGGCTACATTTATCTTAGATACACAGTCTTAATGCAATTTAATTACATAGTCTCTCCTAATAATTTATTTACATCTAAACGTCCAATTATATTTTATATCCTTAATAAGCATCTATTGGTGAAGTTTGTTTAGATTCGATAACTAAACGTATATTCACATTGGCTTTGATAACATCGTTTACCATCTGAGCTTCATTATCATCTTGTTCATTTATTGTTCATTTTTATAATTTTACAATAGGTTTGTCATTTATTTAGTGTCTGTCACCATTTATTACTTTTGATTTAATTATCACATTGTCGTGTCTATCGTTTGGTGTCTAATTTATTTTATTACTTAATAATAGCCATTGCATTGTTTAGTGTTTACTTTACTTTATATCCGACTAATCCAGGTAAATTGTTTATTCTAATTTATTTATTTGTTTTATCTCTTTTGGATCACATCCACTAATTTTCGTATTTGCCTTTACAGGATTGCGCTATCAGAGATAAGATCTTAAACTCAGACCACATCACCAATCATCGCTTGTTAATCTCATCTACAGTCTTGACATCCTTGGACGTTCCCAATCATTGATTATCATTTTCAAACATTTTAGTTGAATACGAAAAAGGTGCTTTCCAGATCACCTAAAGCTTACACTTGGCTCACTTTTGTTAGATAAAAAGGAAAAAAGTGATATACATGTATTCTTCAGTTTTCCTTATTTGCTCCTTTTTGCATTGTACTTTCATACACCTGGTTGATTGTCAGCATCGAACTTAATATTTCAAATTTGGAGTAAAACGAACCTTGTGCATTCTGCTTGCTCACATAGTGTAAATAGGGGTTTAACTTTTGCATCACACTTATCATCACACACTGCACCGAAAATTCACAAATTAATCAACACATCAAAACATTCATTGCACCTGGTTCATTGATTGGGATTTGATCACCCAACCGAACCATTTCAGACATTTCCTAGCCATAAATTACCTAAAACCAAACATAGTTTACCTTTTCTAGGTCCTCTTTCAATTTTTTATTTTACACACATTCTTGATTTAAAAAAACCAAAAAAAAATGTTTGTCTGACTTGTTTGTTAATATAACAACAATTTCCTTTTTATGCCCGTAATCACTCGATCCACTACTAAAAAGATGGAACACAACCTCGCCACACATAGTACTTCATCCCAATCAATCACTACATCAACAACTTCATCATCTGTGTTTCTTCCTATCTCACTCACAGGCACTCATCCTCTTACTAATATTCCTCATTCCATACCTTTCGCCCACACTATGGCATTAGACCAACATTTCATCCCATCTAGGCCAGCCACTCTACCCTCTGTTAGATCAGAACCTATTGGTACCTCAGTCTTCCCTCTTGGAGACCTAGAATTCAGATAGATTCTTGATGCCAACCCTGTGGCCCTCCAAGACTATCTTTTAAGAAGATACATACACCTCCCTTTGGATGGGCCACCGCTTCAGCAAGTCTATCCTTATAATGCTGGTTTTGACATTCCTCAATCTATGGCCTTACATGATTTTGCATCATCTTCCACCAACCCATCGGCACACCAGACCACCCAGGTAGTTATGCCCATTCCGCCCAATCTTCCTCACATCAACATGACTATCGTGACTACCATCCCTACCACTACAATGGCTCCTATGGTCACTGGTACCTCCATTCAACCATCCCAGGTGTCAAATCCCTTATCCGGATAGCAAATTCCTACTACATCACAAGTCTATACCCTCACTTCCCAACTTCCTCCAACCATACCTTTGCAACACAATGTCATTTCTAGGCTATCAACCCACATATACTCACATCCCCACTCAACAGTTACTTCCACAACCTCCACAATCTCAACAATCACACCATGCCCCTGTTTCTCACCAACACACATTCTATCAGCAACCACCTCAACTATCACACATAACTTACACTCACCCATACCAAATTCCTCAGATCCCCACACCTACTCAAATCCAACCACCACCTTTCATTGCTCAATAGACACTTCCCAATGACCCCATGCAAATCTTGATAGGTCGGTTAGCCAACCTAGAGGCTGCTACGTTGGGGTCCAAGCTCACATTGTCTTATGAGAAAATATGTAATGAACCCATACATCCATCTGTGCCCATGAAACCATATCCTCCACACTGGGAATTTCTGAAGTTCGCCAAGTTTAATAGCAAGGAGGATCCCCAACAACATCTCAGAGCATTCAAGCATACATGTTATCTCATTGCACATGACCAAGACTTGATGCTTCGTACTTTCCCCATGTCTTTGGCTAGGCCCACCTTGGAATGGTACAATAACATTCCCCAGTACTCAATATTTTCTTTTTCCCAGCTCACACAATTATTTCTTGAACATTTTTCCATTAATATCGTGTGTAAAATAACCATCAATGACCTGTACACTATCCGCCAATTTGAAGATGAATCCATCACAAATTTCATCGCATGATGGTGTAATATGATAAATCAATTATCTTTTCCACTACCTCAAACTGATCTCATCGAGCTCTTCATGCACTCTTGCGCCAAGCATATCTCTTCCACCTTACAAATCCAATCATTTCACACTTTTGAAGAGGCTTTTACTATGGCCCGCAAGCTTGAGACATGTGCCTTGGAACAGGGGCATTTAAAATTGAAAACCAATAAGCCAAAAACCAAATTTGTCAGACCATCCATATCAAACGATAAATCAAAGACAACTTGCTAATGCCATCGTTGTTAGATCATCTCCTACCCCGACATCTATAGTAACTCAACAATGATTCACACGGCCAATGCCCAATTATACTCCCTTAGGAGAATCATACAGTGTCATATTTGACAAGTTGATAACAACACACTTGATCACACTACCACCTATCCAACCTGTTAATGAATCTAGGCCATGACCTATGTGGTATCGAGAAGATCACTATTGCAAGTACCATCAAGTTTGAGGACATGACATAGAAAAATGTCGAACGTTCAAGGATTTTGTCCAAAGGCTTATCGATTAGGGAGAAATTCAAGTGGATAACCCAAATGCCTCATCCAATCAACCTTTAGATATTTTTAAACAACCATTTCCAAATCATACGCCGACATCCATAAACCAGACTACTCCCACTTTTGTATCTCAAACCCTTAGTACCCACACCATAAACACTATCCATGCTGACAATAAAAGTCTAGTTTCACCCACAAGTTCACCTTCTTCATCAACCATTATATCAGTTCCCTTTGATACATTATCTATATCCCCAAACCCATCAACATTCATCTCTGCACCAACCTTAGCTACATCCATACCCATGTCAATACCCTTTCCTATACTCACATCTCTCTCAACACCTACCACCCTCTCTTCAGATGCAAATATCACTTCTGTATCATGGCCCCTTACATCTACTCCATTAAACCCAATCACCTTGTCAAAAATTATCCCACCTCTACCTGTTATCTCATCCTTAGCATCTCTTCCAATCCCTCTTTCTGCACTTCTACCAACACCTACAACATCTACTATTTTACAATCACCTATCTCATCTCCCTCTTCCATGGCCATGTCATTACTCGATAATTTTTGGCAAACATTCCAGCATTCCTTAATTTCAAATTATCGTCCCATTTCTTCTATACCATTAGACGCTCACACATCGGTGTAGTTCCCACAAATATCCACTTCAATATCTCGTAGATCCTCCTGTAGATATTTTGGTCATTCCCTCTAACAATCCACATTCATATACAAGATCTAGACCCCCATTTCCCAAGCGTTCTCATTCACATCCTCGTCCAAAAGTAGACCTCACTATTCCTGATAGAAGCTCCTCAGAAACCACATCGTCTCCTTCTATTTTAGGACCACACCCCTCATCCTCCTCTTCCATTTTAGGAACCTTCCCTTCACCAACAACACATACTATCACTAGAACAATGCAACCACCATTTTCCAATCGATATCTTAAAATCAGATTCAAGGGCGTCTGTGTCTTCCACTACTATCCACATCAAGCACATTCATCTGCCTTTTCCAAATCCAAAATGACATCCAAAGCCATTATTACATCACCACCTTCCCATGCATCCTCCCAAAGTTCTCTGTCAATAACACCAGGTTATTATACCACTATGTTTCACCAACTACTCCAAGCCTCAGCCATCACTTTACCGCCAATTAAATTTTTTCGATCCAAACGCACCAAGACCTTCCTGGTTTAATTCCAATCTTGTTTGCACATTTCACCGTGCCCCTAGACATGACACTGAATGTTGCAAAGCTCTCCAATCCATCATGCATCATTTTTTCAATAAAAATATTAACGATAAAAAACCAATTCTATCATCTCCTCCATCAACTTCCACATCCCAACATGTGTCGGTTCAACCACCTCGACCACCCTTCTCATTAAGAAATCCTATCAATACTCCACTACCAAATAGAGATATAACCACCAATGCCACCAACATATTACCAAAAGAAGATGATCCTCAGGATCGTCCTCCTCTTGTAATCAATGTTGTTCAGATAACCACCCATTCAAAGCCATATAACTCTGACTCTACCTCACCATCTACCCCTAAGACTTATGTCGCTATCCCTCCTCCTAAGGAGCTTGCTGCCTCCACACCTCCATCACAACCAAAGGTTGTCATCGCTACTCCTACCAATCATCCTGCAACAATGCCTTCATCTTCTTCTAGATCCAAGGTATCTGTTCTGGCCGCCCAATCCTTCCTCCATTGAACATACCATTATTAGACAACTCCACCAGGCCCCTGTCAAAATGTCACTCTATGAGCTCATTCAAATCTCTCCACATCATAAACAAGCTCTTATAGAGGTCTTGCAACAGATCCCGGTATCCTCCGATGAGCCCCAGCCTTTCGTGGCTTTAGCTCATGCCTTCGCAACATCTACTACCGTATCATTTGAAAGTTCAAAAATTCCTAGGATACCACAAGAAGAACATGATCTACCATTATTCATCACCGTCTATATCGATGACACCTGCGTCCGTTGAACCATGATTGATAATGGTGCCAGTATTAATATCATTTCTTCTCATACTTTCAATCAGCTTAAATTGCCCAATACCATTGTTGCCAAATCTCCTACCATTGTTCTTCGTGGCTTTAATGATGTTGTCACTCCCCCATTAGGAATGGTTGTTCTTCCTATCCGTGTCGGTCATAAAATCCTCCACGAACTTTTCTACATCATTGAAGGAGAATTCCAATATAATCTTTTACTAGGACGTCCTTGGATCTGCGTAATGCATTGTGTTCTCGTCTACTCTTCATCGTTGTATCAAATATGAACATGAAGGGAATACTTATGCTCTTCCAGCTGAGATCCCCCCTTCCAAGACATGTCACATGATCTATAGACCTAAAGATGTCCTTGTTCCTAAAACCAATTTTTCTCCTGATGCATCCACCAGTTCTTCTGTACCTCCATCTACCCTGCCTCAGACAAATTCTTCTGATCCTATAACGTAAAATCTTGCTTTAGGGGAATATCAACTCCTCACTCTCAATACTCTTCTTTCCCCCAATCGCCTCGGCTGCCCTGATAAAGCCCCTATGTATCAATCGAATGTTGGGGAAATTGTCTCGTTTGGCCCTTCTTCCCTCAAAACCAATTTAGTATATGACAACCTTGATCAACCTTCTTCTCACACTGAAAATCATTTTCATGCCAAATTATATACAGGTGATTTCAAATTTCTTAGTAAACCATCTTTCGCTCACACATACCTCTATCATTGTGCATGGAAGGGGTTTGGTTTAGGACGCTATGAACAGGGCCCTCACGGTAATATCTTTGCTCGAGCCTAGGAATCATGTCAAAAATTTGGTTTGGGATATGACGATCCCACCATACACCCTCCTGGAACATATGTGTCTTCTCCCATTCATATCGATTCATCCATTTCTTCTCCATCAAAATATACTACCAATTCAAAACATATCTCTTCTCCTTCCAACCATCCTATAGATTCGAACATATCTCTTCTCCTTCCAACTATCCTTCCAGCTTAGATACTAATTTTTCTCCATCCAATTATCTCACAGATCTAGATCAAGGTGATACGGTTCCTATTCCTCCTAACTTTTTTTTTTGATTTCACCATCTTTCTCGGACCGGTGACTTATCAAGCCAAAAATGAAACCCGGTCTTTTCCCCTTAGATATCTAGAAATGGTAGAGGAAGATTCCCCTATCATTGACATTCTTCAATGTGATGATGACACTTCCATTCTCTCTTACATGGGGGCCGAAGGTTCTCAAGATCAAAAATTTATCTGCTAGAAAAATCCAATCTCTTGAATGAATCCACTATCGACATTACTATTGGAGCACCTCAGGAGCACCACATCCTCAAAATAGGTTAGTATTTGACACCTCAAGAGCTTGAAGCCTTCACTTCATTTTTGAATAAGCATAGCCAAGCATTTGCATGGTCATATTCGACATGCCAAGTCTTGATCCCTCCATCGTTATTCACAACATAAATTTTATCCTACTTCTACAAAACTAGTCGATAGAAGCTTTGTTGAATGCATCCTCAAATTGCTCTTCTTGTGAAAGAAGAATTGCAATGTCTCCTATCTACCAACTTCATCATCCCCGTTGATTATCCCTAATGGGTTTCTAACATTATACCCATTGCAAAAGCATCTGGAAAGCTTCGTATATGTACTGATTTTTGAGATCTGTCCTAAAGATGATTTTCCTCTTCCAAGTATCAACTAACTTGTACATATTATAGTAGGGCATGAGATGCTCTCTTTAATGGATAGTTTTTCTGGTTATAATCAGATTCTGATTGCACCTGAAGATCAGCACAAGACATCTTTTATCACCCCATGGGGTACCTTTTGTTATCGTGTCATGCCCTTTGGTTTAAAAAATGTTGGAGCTACATATCAACGAGCCATGACATATATCTTTCATGACCTCTTACATCAAACCATAGAGGACTATGTTGATGACCTCTTAGAAAAATCTAAACATAGGTGTGACCATCTTTCAGTTCTTGAGATACTTTTCGAGCATCTCATTCGTTTCTCCCTTCGTCTCAATCTGGTGAAGTGTGTTTTTGGAGTTCTTACTGGAAAACTCCTGGGCTTCATTGTCTCTATCAGAGGCATTGAAGTTGACCCTGGAAAAATCAAAGCAATTCTCGAAATGCCTCCTCCTTCCAATCTCAAACAACTTCACAATCTTCAAGGTTGACTTCAATCTATTCATCGCTTCATATCGCAACTTTCTGATCATTGTCAGCCCTTTCATCACCTTCTTCGAAAAGACATAACCTTTAATTGGGATCAAAACTACCAAAAGGATTTTGAAGATCTTAAGCGATATTTGTTATCTCCACTAGTACTCACACCTCCGCACGAAGGAGAGCCCTTCTATTTATATGTTTCTATAACTGATCATGCCTTAGGAGCTATGTTAGCACACTATGTGATAATCAGGGATGCGAACAAGCTATTTATTATATCAGTCATACTCTCCATGATTGTGAAACATGATACTCTGAAGTGGAAAAATTGTGTTGCGCTATTTTCTTCATTGCATCAAAACTTTGACACTATCTTCTTAATCATAAAACCTATATTATTACTAACTTTCAACCCCTCAAAGTGATGCATTCTAAGCCATATCACAATGATCGCATCACCCTGATGGCTCCTTCTCATGGCCGAGCTCGACTGGAATTCATTCCTCAAAAGGAAATCAAGGGTCAAGCTATTGCGGATCAATTAGCCGAGGCCCCTCTTTCCAATACACAGACTCCTTCTAATCATTTCCCAGATGAATCAATCAATCAATTTTGTCATGATCTCCTTAAAATGATTCTTTTCTTCGATGGTTCTAAATGCCAGCAAGGCGGAGGAGCAGGAGTTGTTCTCATTCCCCCTGGGGATTCCCCAATCCCCTTATCTTTCAAATTAGATTTTGAATGTACAAATAATATGGCAGAATACGAAGCCCTTATACTAGGACTAGAAATTGCTATATTTCTGGGCATTCATATCCTTGACATTTTTGGTGATTTTGAACTAATAATAAAACAGGTCACTGGTGAATATCAGTGTAAAAATGATATTTTACAACAATATCATGATATTTCTCATCATCTTCTTAAATCCTTCGATTCTTACACTATTCAGTTTGTCCCACATTTGACCAATTGTTTTGCTGATACAATGGCCTCCCTTGTGGCCCTTATCCCATGGACAATGCAAGAATCCCAACTTTTGGTTATTATACATCATCGTAAACAACCATTCTATGACATATCTCATATTCATCTAGTCGAATCTAATTCATCAGACCTCTGGTATTCACAAATTTTTGATTATTTATCCAAATCCATTACTCCCCTTGATCTTTCTAAAAACACTAAGAGATATTTTATCCAACGTGCTACCCGTTATGTAATCCTTGGTGGTATTCTTTACAAACATGGGTTTGATGGAATCCTTCTCCGATGCCTCCAATCCCATGAAGCCTCTACAACTATCCAAGAAGTTCACGATGGTATTTGTGGTGGGAATTTTAGTGGATTATCTATGGCCAAATGTGTTCTTCGTCTTGGCTATTATTGGCCTTCTTTAAATCATGATTGTTGTGAATATGTCAAGAAATGTCTAAGATGTCAACAACACTCTAACCTTATCTGTATTCCAAGCCAGGATTTATAGCCTGCCCAAGATTTATGGCCCTTTTCACAGTGGGGCCTTGATCTCATAGGTCTAATAAATCCTCATTCGTCACAACAACATCATTCTATCATCACTGCTACTGAGTATTTCACTAAATGGGTGGAGGCAATCCCACTCACCTCTACTAAATCTGGCCCAATCATTAATTTTATATATCAACATATCATTTGCCGCTTTGGCATTCCTCATAAACTTATTATGGATAATGGAAAATCATTTAAAAATAAAGACCTTAAAAATATTGGCAATGCATTCAAAATCCAACTTAGCTTTTCTTCCCCGTATTATCCTCAAGTGAGGCTACTAATAAAACTCTTTGAAATATCTTGGCTAAAACTATTGATCAAGCAGGATGAAATTGGCATCTCCAACTTCCCTTTTCCCTATGGGCCTATCGCACTAGCATTCACACTTCCATAGGAGCTACTCCTTTTCTCTGGTATCTGATTTGAGGCCATTCTTCCCCTTGAAGTCCAAATTCCATCTTTATGTGTGTCTCTTCACAACTTCATTTCTGATGAAGATTATCGTCAAGAATGGCTAATGCAACTTGAGTTATTAGACGAGCGTCATCTTCTCACTCTTGAACACCATCATGTCTATCAAGATCGTATCCAATGTGCTTATAATAAACACATCAATAAGCATGATTTTAAAATAGGTGACCTGGTTTTGAAAGAAAATCAAAATGTCACTACCTTAGAAAGAAGTCAACGGGAAAATTTGCTCCTAATTGGATCGAGACCATATATTATCACACATAAGTATGGGTCTAGGGCTTATTGTTTAGCCTCTCCTGATGGTAAACCAGAGGTTGAACCTCTTAATGCATTGCACTTACGGCCATTCTATT
Organism: Taxus wallichiana var. yunnanensis; assembly: GCA_018340775.1. Classification (NCBI taxonomy): domain Eukaryota; kingdom Viridiplantae; phylum Streptophyta; class Pinopsida; order Cupressales; family Taxaceae; genus Taxus; species Taxus wallichiana. The sequence continues at coordinate 870,585,673 of CM031237.1, read as the reverse complement.
GTTAGTACACACACTTATGAGTATAGTCTTATCTTTAGACCATTCCTCCATCAGTATCCCCTTCCATCTATCATCGTAATGATTTTGAATCATGTGGTCTACTGTCACTAACAGTCATGACCTTGAATATGAGTACCACGGCTCTACTCATAGCATATTCAATATGGATAAGTTCTCCCATTTGGTGAGAACCCCATGATCATTACATCCATCACCATCTCATTTTCCTATTGTACAGGGTCTAGGGGTGTCTCTTGTACATTCATTCTCCCCTCCTAGGTGGTCTACCTAGCTATCCCCAACTCTCCCCATGTGAAGCTCAAATTCATGTATATAAAAGGAAAGATCAAGGTTATTAAAACAGACTGATCCCTCGAAGGACAGTTGTGCATATAAAAAAACAACAACAAAAATGCAAATCGAAATCAAAAGAAAAATCAAGAGAAATAGACCAATCCCTTGAAGGACGGCTATCATATATATTATTCTTGCCATCCATATTATGTATAAAGTAGACCATACCCTAGAAGGATGGCTACTCTTTTATTATGGCATTTGGAAGGTTTTCCGCATTGATCAGCCTTCCTTTTATTAAGCATTCCCAGAAAGCTTCCCATATTGATCAACTTTCTTTTATTCTATTCTTCCCATTCCCAGAGCTGGGGCATAGACTTAAGAAATACCATCTTTGGAGAACCTTCTTCCCATGTACAAGATACATCTCCAATTCCTTTGTCATGTCGACATTAGGATTATGAGAATATTTCATCCATATCTTCTTCTTGGTCTTGTGATATAGCCAAATCTCATTAGTTATATACTAATACCTGCTATCAGTTGTAAGTGCAATGTTTTGAGTGGTATCTTTCTTGTTTACTTCTTATCGGGTTAAAAGCATAACTTTCTTACTTGACCCTTGCTATGGTTATGCGACATTCATTTCATCAAAGTCATCTTTTATCACAATTATCTCCTTAGAAATAAAATTTCATGTCATAAAATTTGTATCGATATGTTTACTCTTACAGATGTCCCCTATCAACATCATCCATAAATCCATGAAATCAATTATTATCTTCAAACAATATTTTTAATGCATTATTTAGTTTGGGAATTCTACTTGACCTCCACTTGTAGTTTGTGAATTCTACTTGAGGATAACTCTTAGGTAGCATTTATTATCTGGCACATCCTCATCCCCCACCATTGTTCATTATCCTCTTCTTCACCATCTCAGACCTTTCACCCCCAGCTTGGCACATCTACGTAATTCCCCGTGCAACACAGAAACCCTACTTGAAGTAGACCTGTCATTCAGGACAAGGTCTCATTCGTGATTGTGTCTATTGACCATTCCTTCCTCCTAGTCCCCTTTATCAACCCAATTTTCTCCTAAAATTCACCTCATCTCATTCTCCGCTACTCTTCTCACCCACTTCATCCTTCTCCATTGTTTGTTCGATACTTCACGTGTCATCCACCGGCCATTATTTTTGTGCTTTTCTCTTAATATCCTTTTACTGCCATCTATTTTATCATTCCATTTTCCTTTCATTCTTCTTTTGGCTTGACGATCCTACTTAATCATCCATTCCATGCAGGTTTCTTGATCACATTGCATCTCTTTCTTAAGATCTTTCCACTGTAGAAACTCCTTCATTGTTTTCCATTCCCTTCAACATCTTTACTCGTAAAACTTCTGCTTAACACTTTGACATCATCACTCGTACAACATAGGCACTTTGTCATCACCAATCCGACACTATGATAATTCTTCATCGGGAACTCCTCGTGCTATGATTATTTACTAATGCACAACCTTTAGTTTGGTGGATGTAATCTGGAAACACAACAACAAACATAACACAAGAATACCATAGACTATGATAAGAAGGAATGATGATAAATTTAAAATATCAAAGTAAATTATAATATTAACATGAAATTTTTACAATCTCACTCATGAGGTACTTCAAGTGTTATTGACTTCACTTGCCTTTCACCAAGACTATGGGAGAAACTTTACAATTACACCTCTTAATGGCTTCTTCAACACACCTTTAAACTAATGGCTTCCTTTGCACACTTCCTACAATATTTCTCACTACTTCCTTCTATGCTAAATGAGGGGGGTGGCCTCTTTATTTATAGACTTCTAGGCTTATCCATCTTATCTCTAAGATAGGATAAGAAATCCACTCTGACGAATCATATTCCATACCTTAACTCTTATCTCATGCATGTAAGCTTATCTTTTAAGATAAGATAAACCTTATCATTTCACATGGGTTCCACATTTTTAGACTTTTTACAAATAAAATATACAAAATATTTATGACCTCACTCCTTGTCCTTATTACCAATATAATATTTCTAATTCCTAATCATGTAGACCCTACTTCTCTACTTACCCCGACTTTGACATTTTAACATTCTTTGGACCACTTACGACAACTTTTTACTTTTTACCACAACATTCCTATTGTACTTTTGACTATTTCGTACTATACATTATTGGCGGCATCGTACTGGCAGCGCCGTTATCTTCTATCGACGCTACTACTAATTATACTTAACAACATCCTATTCCTAATACATACATTAATGAAATAGAAATTACGGAGGAAAATTTTAGTGTCGACATCTTCCCCCTTCCTAGCTTCTACTCCGTCCTTGGAGTAGACTCTTTTGGTGCTTGGAAAATCTTCAACTTGTCGTGGTTGACCCATTTTGTAATGGGAGTGCCATCCAATTCCTCTAGTCGGTACATACCATTTTCATGCACAACTGCTATTTTGTAGGGCCCCATCCATTTTGGAATAAATTTTCTCTCTTTTTTTTTATATCTGAAATCATATACTAGAATCAAGTCATTCACATGAAATGGAGACCATCGGATCTTTTGATCAAAGTATTCCTTCTACTTCATTTTCTTCTTATAGCTTGTATCCTTAGCTATTTCCCTCATTTCCTCTAAGAAATGAAGATGTACCAACGTTTCTTTTACTGAATCACTTTCATCCATTCTTTCATTTTTCATTACTCTGACCGTGGGAATATCAAACTCAATAGGAAGAACTGGATCAATGCCATAAGCCAACTGAAATGGGGAGTATCTTGTTGCTGACTTTGATGTTGCCCTATATGCCCACAATGCTGCATGAATCCTTTTATCCCATTTATGTACCTGCAAGGCTGCATCTTTTGCTAGAATTTGACACAACACAAAATTTGTTCGTTCCACCTGTCCATTTGTGCTTGGCTTGTATGTTGTTGCCTTCCTGTGCTTAATAGAAAATTTATTGACTAGGGCTTCTACTACCTCATTAATGAAGTGGCTTCCTTAATCTGTTACAATTTCTAATGGACAACCAAATCTGGTGACAATGCGTTCATATATGAACCTTGCCACCTCATCCATGGAAGCCGTTCTACATGACCTAGCTTCAACCCACTTGGTTAAATAATGCATGGCAAATACAATATACTTATTTTGGCGTGAGGTAGTTGGAAGTGGACCTACAATGTCTATTCCCCACTTTTCAAAGGGACCAAGTGGAAGAATAGGACATAATGGAGCTGATGAAGTCTTACGGTTACCATGTGTTTGACAAATATCACATGTCTTACAATAATTATAACAATCTTTAAAAAGAGTGGGCCAGTGATAACCTACATCCAAGATCCTTCTTCTTTAAGTAAGTTGTCTAGAGAAGTGCCCTTTGTACCATTGTGGAATTCTTCTAGCAATTCCTTCCTTGATCACGTCCAACTACCCTCTTGTAGATCTGTCCATCGTGTCCTATTCGAAATAATACTCCATGCAAAATAGAATATGGATGATCGGCTTGAATAATCTTTCTCTTAGTCTTTGCATTAGCACCATCAGGAAACTTGAATTCATTCGGATAATTCTAAATATCTCGTGTATTCACTAGGGATTGTGTCAAGGGATAACAATGCTGCATCGGGAAATCATCATCATCACAAGATGATCCTAAACCATCATAGGCTTGAGAGAGTGCATCTGCATTGACATGCTTCTTTCCTGGCCTATCTATAATATCAAATTCAAATTCTTGTAGCAAAATTATCCATCTTGCTATCCTCCCTGATGGGTTAGGCTTATTGACAATATATTTTAGAGCCTGATGATCTGTTACAACTATAAATTTTTTCCCTAGCAAGTAATTTCTAAACTTCTTTACAACAAAAATGATAGCTAGAGCCTCTTTTTCAGTTATAAGTATAATTTACCTCAACACTGCTCATTTGTCTGCTCCCAAAGTAAATTGGATGTTCATTCCCATTTTCATCCTTTTGGCTCAAAGTACTTCCTAGTGCTACATCTGAGGCATTAGTGTACACAATGAATGGCTTGCTCCAATCTGGATTCTTTAAAACAGGTGAAGACACCAGGGCTTCCTTCAGTTGTCCAAAAGCTTCATGTGCCTTATTTCCTGGTTCATAAGTAACATCCTTCTTCAAGAACTGGGTTAGTGGCTGTGCAATATTTGAGAAATTCTTGATGAACCTTCTATAGTAACCCACATGGCCTAAAAATTATCTCAACTTACTTCTATTTATAGGAAATGGTAAATTTTTGATTTCTGAAATTTTATCGGGATCGCACAATACCATCTCTAGATACAACATGCCCTAACAAAACACCTTTAGAACATCCAAAGACACACTTTGTAGGGTTTAGTGAGGCTTGTGCTTCATCTAACCTTTGAAATGCTGTCTCCATTTAGTGCAGGTGGTCCAACTTGCTCCCATAGATGCAAAAATCATCCAGAAATACTCTGATGAAGGTCCCAATGTAGGGTTCGAACACCCTATTCATCAAACGCTGGAATGTTTCTAGAGCATTACACAACCCAAAAGGCATAACTCTATAAGAAAACGTTCCCCAAGGAGTGGTGAACGTGGTCTTCAACTGATCTTTCTCCGCTATACGGACTTGGTTGTATCTGCTATATCCATCAGCAAAACTATAACACTCTTGGCCAGCTACTTCGTCCAAGATTTGATCTGAGAATGGAAGAGGGTAATGATCCTTCTTTGTTTCCTTATTGAGCTTCCTATAATCAACACAAATGTGTAGCTTCCCATTCTTTTTTATTGAGATCACAATGGGAGAAACCCATTCTGAATTCTCCACAACAAATATGAATCCTGCATCAAGCAACTTATCTATTTCTTCTTTTACAGTCTTGGAAAAATTAGGATTCATTCTATATGGCATTTGCTTTATAGGCTTAGCACCATCTACCAGCTCAATAGAATGTTCTACCCAACTTACTTAACGGAGTTCCTTATAATCAAAAGTGAATATGTGTATGTACCTTCGAAAGAGCTGGAGGTAGGATTCCTTCTCACTCTCCATCACAGCATCACCAATATTTATTTGTTGGAGATGATCATCAACTTCTTCTTCAGATAATTTTATGGGGTCATGAGTTGGTGTGACTGGAAGGATATACATGACTGAAATATCAACCTCACTTTCTTCATCTTCGGTGTCCACTTTACTAGTATTAGAGTAATCGGAGGATGTCCAATCATCGGTTTCATCACTTGAATCCACGAGTTCTCGCTTTATGATGTCAAGGGATCACGTTTATCTTCACCCTCTCTTTACCACGTCCAAGTGTCATGAAGCCTTCATTCCAGTAGTTTCTTGCATGAACTCTCCTTAGCCATGGTCTTCCTAGTAACATTGAGTACGCAATCGTGCCATTTTTCATCACCTAAAATTCTACCACACATACAACCCCATAATAGATATTGCCACATTTGAAACTACACCTTCGGTTTAGTTTTTCCCTTATTTAATGACCTTAACATAAGTGTTGAAGGGCGATCAATTTTTAAACCCAACATATTCATTACAGACTCGGTCATTACATTAACTACAACACCTCCATCAACTAAGACATCATGAATTGAAATACTATTACATAATACCTTAGCTTGTGGAGCATAGGGATCTGCCTCTACCTCTAAAATAGGGACCTCAACCTCCTTCCTTCGTCGAGCATTGAGTCCACTTCACAGCTCCCGCCTCTTCTCAGAAGACATAGCCAAGAGTTGACCATATGTAATATTTGCAAGCCTTTTGGACAGATCTTCCAAGATGGAGTATGGTCCTTGCCCCAGAAATCGAAAAATCCCGCACACCCAACTTTCTTCTCCTATGTTTCTTACTAGTTTCTCCTTTCATCTTCTTAGGATCATTTCCATCTTGAATATCTTTTTTTGTCTCTATTTTTGTTACAAACACATCTACTTCATTATTTCTGCTCTTATCTACTACAAAAGAATTCACAGTGTGCTTTTCCTTTATCATTATGTCCTTTACTAGATGTAGAAGCTCTATCTCGGGTAATTATACTTATAATGACCCTTTTATAACAACCATAACATACAACTTTAGAAATATTTCTTTTTGGACCTCTATCTCCTCCCGAGAACTAAATTCTTTTCCTTGAAGAAGATTAATAGTTAATTGACCCATCTTTTGAGCAGATCTTCATACTCAGTAGATGTACTAGGAGAAATATTTGTGCTCACCGGCAGTGGTTGTGGATTCGGACCAAAGGTGCTGGTGTAGGCTCTACTTTAGCAACAATTTCTTTGGGCTCCTCTTCCATGCTTTCTTCTTGCCTTCTTGCAATCTCCTTTGCTTGTTCAATGGTAGTCAAGGCGGTCATACTTCACTCATTGTCTGATCTCTGGCTTCATCCCAAGAATGAAGTGCTTACATAGGAGATTATCCATGCCGTTCATCAACCCATCCGCTAATCCTTCCTTCCGGATCTGGGCATCGAGCTTCCTCCTTAGCTCTAGAACACGAGTATGATAATCCCTTATCTTCTCCTTCTCTCCTTGGGATAGCTTTGTGATCTCGATCATGAGATCTGCATATTTCTGTTGTTCACCAAATTCTTCAAGAAAACTTTCAGTTAATAAATCCCATGAATTTTTCACATTTTCACCTAGTGTTTCAAACCACCTAAGTGCTGAACCATCCAAAAAGGTAGGAAAAAATTCAGTCCATTGTTCCCTTCTTATAAGGCCATTACAAATACAAGATCGTTTAAACTCTTGAATGAAAGAGGAAGCATATTCATTAGATTGAGCTGAAAAAACAGGAATCTTCCCCATTTTCAAAAGTAACCACCGTAAAATACCAACCCACAAGTACAATCAACAAGACTTATGTGCACAAATAATTGGAATCACTGTAATAGAAAGTGACTTTACACCTTTCTACAGTAAAATAGAAATGACCACGGTAACTATGGTAAAACTTGACTTACTACGGTAAAAACTGACTTTACTGTGGTAAACACTATTCACAGTAAAAAGTGAAGTTACTGCGGTAAATACTATTCACGGTAAAAAGTGACTTTACTGTGATAAATACTATTCACAGCAAAAATGACTTTACCATGGTAACTACTATTCACGGTAAAAATGACTTTACCATGGTAACTACTATGCATAGTAAAAATAAGGTTACCCTCCAATTGATTTTTGACTAAGTGGGAATATCTCTCCAGAAAATCCACCAACGAGGAATGGTCCCGGCAACGGAACCAAAATGTCATCACCAATCCGGCACTATGATAATTCTTCACCGGAACTCCTCGTGCTATGATTATTTACTAATGCACAGCCTTTAGTTTGGTGGATGTAATCTGGAAACACAACAACAAACATAACACAAGAATACCATAGACTATGATAAGAAGGAATGATGATAAATATGAAATATCAGAGTAAATTATAATATTAACATGAAATTGTTACAATCTCACCCATGAGGTACTTCAAGTGTTATTGACTTCACTTGCCTTTCACCAAGACTATGGGAGAAACTTTACAATTACACCTCTTAATGGCTTCTTCAACACACCTTTAAACTGATGGCTTCCTTTGCACACTTCCTACAATATTTCTCACTACTTCCTTCTATGCTAAATGAGGGGGGTGGCCTCTTTATTTATAGACTTCTAGGCTTATCCATCTTATCTCTAAGATAGGATAAGAAATCCACTCTGACGAATCATATTCCATACCTTAACTCTTATCTATACATGTAAGCTTATCTTTTAAGATAAGATAAACCTTATCATTTCACATGGGTTCCACATTTTTAGACTTTTTACAAATAAAATATACAAAATATTTATGACCTCACTCCTTGTCCTTATTACCAATATAATATTTCTAATTCCTAATCATGTAGACCCTACTTCTCTACTTACCCCAACTTTGACATTTTAACATTACTGGACCACTTACGACAACTATTTACTTTTTACCACAACATTCCTATTGTACTTTTGACTATTGCCGTACTATACATTATTGGCGGCGTCGTACTGGTAGCGCCGTTATCTTCTATCGGACGCTACTACTAATTATACTTAACAACATCTTATTCCTAATACATACATTAATGAAATAGAAATTACGGAGGAAAATTTTAGTGTCGACAACACCCTAATTAAGAATTCCCCTTACACTCTTTATCCTACACTACATATATTCCTCCATCCACTCATTTCACACTCCTTTGTTTCCTTGTTATTACCTCCTTTCACTTCATGTTCCATCTTGGTATACATTGCTCAGTCTTTTCCTCATTCTTCTTCTTCAGCTTGGCGATCCTACTTAATCATTCCTACGACATGGTGATCTTACTTAAGAGTCTCTCTTAAGAATGATCTGTCTCCTTGCCTTTCCTCTTTCCTTCATCTTCCCATCATCCATATTTTTTCTTCATTCCCCACAAACACATCCTCTTCTCTTCTCTTTTTCCTCATACAAAATATCTCAAACTCCCTCAAATGTCATCTCCATCATCCCTCATTTTAAAATCCATCTTGACTACTTCATACCCTCTCTTACTATGTAGATCATCATTATCATGGTTCATCTAACATTATGTCATCTTCCATTCTCGTGCTAAGAATTATTGGTGGACTTCTCCTAAAACTCGTTTCTTCCCATTCTACTAATACCGATTCACTCTTTTTTACCTCCTCCATTTTCTCTTCCTCCCTTTTTCTTTTTGTGCCCTCTAATCATTATCGGGGATTTCTCCTAACATCCTTCCACTGGTATTGCCTTTTCATCTTCCCTTCGCCTTTTTCAATATCTCTACTGTCTTCATCACATACTACCTTTGCATCATTTTCTTTGTTGTCCTCTCCTCCTTTCTACCTCTGGTTTTCTTTCATATCATTTGTATCATCTTCATCTCCTCTTCTCCTCACACTTTTGTCTTATTCCTCCATTGATAACCTGATTCACCAGCATTGTCCCATCTTCTTAACCATCTCACCATCCACATGCATTTCCATACATTTGGTTTCATATTCAATTTCTTTCCTATTTTGGCTCTATCATCCCTTCTTTCCCTCTTATTTTCATTTCCCCCGTTACTGAGCTTCTTTCTCTACCACCCCTATCTTCTTAGCTCCGTATGGTGCCTTTCTTTCTCTTTTCCATTCTACCTCCTCCCCCATCTTCTTTAACTTCTTCATCTTCTTCATCTCCTTCATCTTTCCATCTTGCTATATATATTCATCTCTCCTATCGTCCTTCTCTCATATTCTTCATAACTTTTCTTTCTCAGTTTTGTCATCTCTTTCATGATCTGTTCTTTCTCTCCCTCTATTTTGATCTCCATCTCCCTTTCATCCTTTCTTCTATCATTTTCTTGTCTTCTTCTTTGTCCTTCATCATTTCTTTCTGCCACCATTTCTCCTCTTGATTATCTCTGCTACTTCTTTACTATGATATATCTCTATACACTCAACTTCCCTTCTAATCTCTTTTTCCTCCTCATCTCGTCTTCTTCTTCTCCTCCTGCTCACTATCTCTATTTTCTTTTTCTCCAGGTCCCTCGTACCTTACCTATTTATTTCCCCCTTATCTTTTTCCATTACCCTCTTACTAAATATTATTCTCTCTTTTGTGCTTTCGTCTATCTTCTCACCTCTCTTATCGTCCTTCTCTACTTGACCTCTCTCCTCCACCATGTCCTTTCTACTTCAACCATGTCCACTTTCTCTTATCTCTATCATCTATCATCCACATCTTTCATCCCATCTTCCTGGGACATTTTTGTCTTGGAGGATACCATAACGGCCAACACCTATCTGATCTTGTACTCTTCCATGCATATTTTCTCTACTTTTGTTTTGTCGCAAAAGTATCTTGACTTCCTGTCCTACTTATCAAACAAGTAGGACTACTTTTACATTATAATTTACTCACACTTATGCATGTTTCTCATGAAACATGATTATCATCATATTTATCACACCTTTAGGTCATTTTATCTCAGCTTTCTATCCTATCTTCTCATCATGTGTACATTTATGATTTTTCCCCCTGGGGCATTTTATTTACACATCCATCTCCCATTATGTCATCTTCGTGCCCTATCATGGTGCACCTTTTTCATCCTTGTACTTGTCGGTGTATATAACTCACTTTGTATCCTGTGCTGGGGCATCATTGTTTTCATCCATGTCCCTCTTGTGGACGCGTGATTTTTCACACAATTCCTCACAGACAAAGGATTGTGCACATCTTTCACATTTAGTTGCACATATTTTGATGTTTTCCCATGACCCGTTGGTCATCACGATTTACATCCATACTGCAGTGGTCTTCACCCACTCACTAGTCTATAGAACATTTTCGTCTATCTCCGTTGAGACCGTAATTGTCCTCTACCGATGTGATATTGGAGTCACCGCCATACTTTTTTATTTGCGATCCTTTTTTTTGCCTGGGGCATCTTGCCTTTGGTCATATCTTCATCCATCCTCTGGACACATCTTTAATCTAACCCTTCTTGTTTTTGTCTCGTGGCTTGCTATCTCAAACCACTCAAAAAAATGAGAAAATGTAGATACCTATTTTCAAGATATAGCGCCCCTTCGACATCTTATATTCACATAATTTCTATTTCCGCTTCTCTTTATCTTAAATTAAATAAAATCCTATCTATTTGTTCATATTATTTGATTAATTATCAATGGGCTCCATATGGACCCATTTGATAATTCAATTTTTGGAATCATCCCCCATCTCTCATAAATTATTTAATTCAAAATGCACCCATCTCGACACCTTCTTTTAAAAATGAAATCTTTATTTCACCTACCCAGTCCCACATGTTCCCCACTTAAGTCAAAATCAAGTTCCCACCTAAAAATCAATTCCCTCCTAAAAATTCAATCCCTTCAAATTATTAAAATATGAACCCCACCCATAAATCAATAATTCAAAAATCTCCTCTCTAACAATAAATCCAAAAAATCAATAGTGTAAAGTGAGCACATGACTTCACTATTACATCTAACCGTGCCCCTACTCCACATCACATATTTTCCTTTTCTCAAATCATAAAATCACCTCTTCATCATGTCCTCTTAATCAAAATTTATTTTGTAAATTATAATTATTTGTAATCCTTTATTTTAATCTCAATTAAAATTATAAATGTAAGTCTTTTCCCCTTCAGAGGAGGAACAGAGAAATTGAGGAGAAAATTATGGAAATTTTGAAGCTTAAATTCATTTATCTGTGAAATTTTGCATCATATTGTGGAGTATTTGGAAGCGGAGCTCTACTAGTTTCATATCACCAGCCTAATGATCAATCGGTTGTTCTGTCAGGATACTAATTTGGTATCATATTTATATTTTTCTTCAACATATTACAGATTTTTTTTTATAGTTTTTGGCATGTCATCTTATCATTTGATATTCATTATTTTATTATGAACATGGGGATTGACAGCCACCGAGGAAGTTAACACTTCCTGGATCTGCTTTGTCAGGCAGTCCCCATATATCATCATCTAATCTTATCTATTTCCATCTTGCAGATCTATTTTCTTTCTTTACAGATTTATTTTCTCTGCACATGTATCCAGAATCTATAGTTGCATCTAAGGTCCTAAGCCCTCTATCATTCGGATTTACTGGTGGCTGGCAGTCTCAATGTTCACCCGTGTGAGAAAGAGTTTTCCAGATCAACGAGATACTCATGAATCTTGTCAAGGACATTAAGAAGAGGAGCCCAACATAAAAGAAATAATAAATAGTATGATGAGTTGGGATACTAAATTTGGGTTTACAAAGATCCCATTAATAGTCAAGCCAATAGAGGAGGTCAAGGTTGAAGAGCCAATGGTGGCTAAGTTTGAATTTGTAGCACAGAAGGAGGATCATATAGTTTCAGAGGCCCCAAGTGTGGAGCAGGATACAGGAGAACCTTCAGTTCTTCCTTCCACTTCATCCCCTTTAAGCTCCGATGTTGAAGAAGAGTTTGATCTTGTAAACTTCATATTTGAGGATGAAGGGAGTAATGGTGATCAAGTTGCAGATCAGGAGGACACCATGGAGGAGGTTGAGCACATGCAACAGACAACAACGAGGTAGATTATCTGTCTGACTTGGAGGATTGCTTTGATGGAGAAAATCCCATAGAGATCACATTATTTTATCTTCCACCATCCATCGTCCAAGCATATGAGCCTGCTGCCGTTAAGGAGGGAATTTGAGAGAAATAACCTATGTTTCAAAATGTATCTTTGGAACCAAGGTTGGAAGATATGAGTCTTCCATGTTCTTCACAAGAGAAGGAAGAAGAACAACCAGCTCCAAGCCTAGTTAAAAAGGAGCATATGGAGGTGACCAAGACAAATTCAGAGGCACTAAGTCATGAGCCAGTTGCACAAGAAAATATAGCCCCCTCTCCCATTCAACCTCTCCAAAAGTCTAATCTTTTGGAGGAGCTTGAACTCATTAGCTTCATGTTTGAAGATGAAGTTTCATATGGTGAAGATAACGAGAATTTTAAGATCACCATGCAAAAGGGAGAGATCTTTTTACAACATGATAATAAAGAGTTTGATTTTCTACCAGAATCAAAAGAATGTTTTCATAAGAGGGAGCCATTGAAATTGAAATATTTTCTCCCCATCATTCACTCTTCAATCACAAGAACCTCTGTCATGTCATAGAAGAGAGCATGCAAGCACAAACTATAGTTTGTAACATGCCTCCTAAATCAAAGTTGGAAGATTTCAATCTTCCAAAAGTCACACCAGCTACGAGAGGAAGAGTAGTATGAGGCTATCATTCCTCCCACACCATTCATCTAAGAAGGTCCACAATAAAAATGATCAAACCGTGCCCAATCAGGTACTTGGCTTCATTAGAGCCAAAGGAGAAGCCAAAACCAGTCATGCCTACTTCAAGGCATGAGGATGAATACCAAAGCACCAAGGGTCATCATCAATACCTCTAGGATTTAAATGTAAGTCATCTTGAGGAGGTATTTTCCATTAATGCTGATACCTTGATGATTTGGGTGGAAGACCTGCTTATTATAAGTTTTTCACTCATATAGGAAGCTATATTTAGTGTCAAACCATTTATAGGACTGCCTCTCTCAAGAAAAGGAAGTTACCTCTCTCTTCTAGTTGTAGGCTTTGTTTAGCATTCTTTCCCTCTAGTTATTTTAGGAGTAGGAGTAGATTTTACTTTCAGCGTAAGAAGTGCTTTTTCACACTATTCATATCCCACTTGGGGTATGTATAATTTTCAGTTTGTACATAGTTTTTGGTGCTATTGTTTTACTTTTGCATCCCATTTCAGTTGGATTTTGTTAAAGTTCAACTCCAAGTTTAGTGGGTTTCAAGAGGCTCGATGTCGATCTTAAAAATTTCAGATCAGTTTCATTTTTATTAGGCAGACTCCATGCCCCAAGGCCACTTCAAGGCCACTTGTGTCTTCATCTAGCAAGAAAATGTCCCTTGAGTCTTTAAATTGTTATCCATATTTCACCCTGGAAAATATTAGATTAGATATGACCCCGTGCGAGAAGAAAGAGAAGAAGTGGATCTTTCATGTGAATTTGTGTCTTAAATCTATTTGTGAGACTCAGAAGGCTCTAAAATAAAAAGGGAAAAGGTTAGCATTTGAGCCCAAGTCAAAGCTAGAGCAGAGTCGAGGAAAAGGTGAAAATTTTCCTTTTCTTAAAAGGGGCACAAAGGAAAAGATGGAATCGCATCTCCCACCAACCAAAGAGTGTCGCGTGTCCCATATGTAAAGCGGGATGCATTTTTCAAACTATTTTCCCGCCCATTTGTGTGGATTCGATACAAACTTTGAAGGGGCATACCTTTCAACTCGTGGCTCGAAATATTATGAATCTTACACCATTGGAAATGTCTCAACGTCCTCTACGCTATGGAAAGATAAAAATCATTTTTCTTAGGGGATTATAGGTGAACCATGGAGAAACATCTTCAAGTCTTTAATATAGAATCTGATTTTCTTAGCTACCAGATCTAATTCGATTCGATCCGCCATTCTTCTTCAACACATCAGACAGACAGAGGGAGCTAGAATCTTTAGATTTGGGGCATATTTGAAAGGGGGCATCAATTGATGGTGTTTGAATATTCCAAATAGGATTCATTGCATATCTCAGGGTGGTTGAAACAGATTCAAATTTTCCTCTTCTCTCTCTTTTCTTTCTATATATATTGTAACACTTCTCGTTTGAGAAGGAGAGACATTCTGGGCATAGAGAAACTCTATCAAATTTGTTTCTCGACACCATTTTTGAGTAGCAAACCTTCTCCTATGCCTAGAAAATGTATTTGTGCCTCTATTCCATAAATGTAATGGTCTGTGCACCTTCTAGAGCAATAAAAACATGTTTTTGTGGTGTTCTTCAACCCTTTGCATTGTTTTATTATTTCTCTGTGCCTCTCCCTTCTAGATTTGTTTTTCTGTGCATGTATTTCACATTTGCAGTGTGTAGGATTTTTTTGTTTCATAGAGTTTAATGGAGAATTTGGAGTTAGAGAATTTGGAGATCTGGGCCGTGTTACTTCATGTGTGACCTCCTCTTCTCCCTTTTTCTATTTCTTTCTCCCTCAACGTAATATCTCACTTCCTTTGTTGGTGTATCACCACTTTAGTGTTGGCTCTATTTTTTCCCTATTTCTCTCTCCTTGGTTCTTTGGAATGGTTAGACTAGGTTAGATTTAGTTTGCCTACATTGGAGTAGCTCATGGTAGGTAGTTTAGGAAGAGGAACCAACCTTCTTTGCAATGTCCCACACCTTGGAAAAAGTTCAATGTTATGTAATCACACCGAGATGATTCTCGCCTTAGAAAAGTAGATCCATAACTCATTTAGGGGTGTTGTGATTTTGCAGCAATAGTTAGCTCTATTTTTATCTCTCACTCCCCTCTACCACTCCTTCAACTCGAATGCATCTTTTTCTCGGTTGAGAAGCACTTTTTTATCACTTGAGAAGCACCCATATTTGCATAGATTTTTGATTTTATAGGAAATAAATATTCCCCATCACTTTTTTATCATGTCGTGCACTCTATGACACATATATTCATTTACAAATTCTTTTATTAAATGATTTCCACTAACTCGGAGTTTCTCTCTCTATATTCAGATTTTAACTTGACCTTTCTATTTTATGAGTGCATTAAATATTTAACCCATTAATTTAGGATTCATTTATGAGACAATTTATAAAAATAGATTTCTCATCATTCTAGGATTTTTAACAGATCAAAAATAACGATCCACATTTCTTCTCTCATATTTAATTTTTCTTGTAAATCGTGATTTTAGATTTTGTGATCATGAGGATGTAATCGGTTTCCACAAAGTCAAAGAGCATTAAATTCTAACAACTGGAGCTCAAGATATATCATATCAGTTCAATGTTTTCATTAGGGAAAATTTACACATCCTATAGTATACTACCTTTTGACCCTTTTCAAAAACGCTTGTCCGTTTACTTCATTCATCAAATAAATAGAGCACTATAGACAAGGTTCATCTATTACGTAACATGTCCACACTCCACTCTTTCCTTATATTGTGACTTTTACCTTTGATTCGTGACTTTTCTCCTTTTATGGTATTTTTGTAGTCTTTCATAGCTTTTCTTATCTTCCACGACTTTTATAGTCTTTTGTGGATTTTATCCTTTATACGTGGCTTTCCTATTCATCTGCGACCTTTGCATATTTTCTTATTTTTCTCATGGCTTCATCTAGTTCCCTTTTATTCTGCAGTTTTCCTTATCATCCACAACTTCATATTTTTCACATGTGGATTTATCCATTTACTCGCAGCCTTCACTACACCTCTACCACTTTTACCAAACTTCAATGGCTTCCTTCTAATGTCTTCATATTTCACAAAACCTAAGTAAGTCCCTTAGAATCATCTTGAATGATATTAGAGCTGACATTGCCAATCAACCTTCACAATTCATTTTCTCGAGTCTATCTTGAGATGCTTCCCGAACCTTATTACAAACTAGTCAACCCCTTTTCCATACATGATTGACCTTGAGACACTGCACAATACCTTAAGATACATTTTTCCATCAATGGATCTTGACATCAATGACAACTCCATCCTATTGGATTACACACCCCAAAAACTAGTGCTATTTAAAATTCACCACCAAGGTAATTTTGATAACTTGCACAATTTCTTCAGCTTGAGCATGTAGAAATTGTTTGAGGCATAAAATAAAGTTTTGAGGGATCCCTTGGCTTTTCTATAACTTTCCTATCCTAAGAAAAATCAAAGGAGATAGCAAAAATTTGAATTTTTTTGAAAGAATAAATTCAAGGGCCTATTTTAGTCCAAATCATGTCTGAGGGCTGCGGATGGAACCAATGCGGATCATACCAGGGTTCATCATACCAAGTTTGGGCCCAAAATGCTAAAGAGGCAATGGAATGTGGAAAAAGTGGATAAAAATGTCCCACGCGGTCTGTGAGATAGCTAGGAAAAAAGTACCCGAAATGCCCAAAAATCTGAAATATTTGTGACGAAGTGCAATGCGGTTAAGGTGGAAAAATATGTCCGAGATAGTCGGGCCCCAAAAAGCCAAAATAGCCACAGTGTCAGTGAGGTGCGGATATGTTGGGCGTCAATGGCATACTTTTCCTAGTCAACGACAGGATGCACAAGGATAAAAATCCTGAATTGGGTGACATGAAGAAAGGAGGCCCACGTTGTCCAAGTACCGCAGGGACATGAGTTCCCAAAACCTGAAATTGCCACAATACAAAGGGAAGTGGTGTAATGCGACCCCCGAAGTTCAAATGGGCATAAATTTTGACCTAGAGCACCAATTTTCAAAACTTTTGACTTTTTGTAAAGGGCACAAAGTCCTCTATGCCACAAAAAGTTAATTACTCAGTCTTGTCAAATGCAAGAAATCCTTGGCAAACCCAAAATAGCTTCTCACACTTAGAAGACCATAACTTTTGCAATTCTTAATGGAGTTTCAAAAATTGGTCTCGTTGGAATCATGATTCCAAGATTGACGCACCATAATTGAGAAATGTAGAAATTGATGAAGTTTTGATGCTGATTTTGTTGAAAACATGGCCAGGTTCAGAATAATGATTTTATTGGTGGTTGTGAGAACATTTAATGAAGCATGGGCATACATTTTTCATCACTGCAAGTTATGGGATAGTATGGGAGCCTTTTGTAAGAAACATACCATCATTTCACTTCATTTATTACCTCTTGCAAGTTATGGGAAGTAAAATTTTGGGATTTTCATTTCTCCCCTTCTCTCTCCTCTCAGAATTCTATAAATTAGAGTGTTGGGCTCATTGTAAAGGGATGGTTTTGAGTAGAAAAAATCTGTCATTTTGGTTTTGTGAAGCCAATGTGTTGCAGGCCCTTGTAGTGGACTCCTTGCATGGTGATCTAGGCCTTTACTTTGTAATAGATTGAATCTGTGTATATCATGAAGCAATAGATGCAAGTTTGTGGATGTATATTCCCTTGTTGGGTTGTTTGCATTCTTCTTTCCTCTTAAATCTTATTGAAAATATATTATGTCTATTTTATGTTCTAGCAGGGATTCATTATCATTGTTTGTGTATCAAATATTGTTTTGAATGTAGTTGCTAGATCTGTGGAGAATCTGTATCACCCTCTCCAAAGATGCACTTCACTTAAATTTTTCACACATTGGAAATTAATTATCATTCCTCATTTTTTTGGTGTACCACCATTATTAGTGTAGGCTTTACTTTCATGCACTCTCTCCCCCTAGTCCCTTGGAAAGTTAGATTAGGATAATATAGTTTTTGTACATTAGAGTAGATTGTAGCGGGTAGTTTATGAGTAAGAACCGACTTTCTTTGGAGGTTTATCTCAAGTAGCAAGTCCCACAACTTGGAGATAGAACCCATGTTATCAAGTCACACCATGACCTCAAGCACAAACACTTGTGCAAATATAAGGGTTATATGATTCGGTGATAAAAATTTGACTTTTCTAAAGAAATATACACTTATTTAAGTTTTCATAAAAATCTCTTTACGTAATAATTCTAACACCAATTTCAAATGTAAAATTGTTTCTTCTATTATCTTACTAAATATTAGAATATCATCAAAATAGACAACAAAGAACTAACCATTGTATTCTCATAGTATTTTGTTCATCAACCTCATGAATGTACTGGTGCATTAGATAGCCCAAATGGCATCACCATCCCCTCATACAATCCATATTTTATTTTGAAGGTTATTTTCCATTCATCCCCTTCACGGATTTGGATATGATAGTACGCACTTTGTAGGTCAATCTTGATAAAATATCGGGCTCCCACTATCACGTCTATTATACTATCCAATCTTAGAATTGAGAACCGATACTTAATTATGATTTTATTTATGGCCATACTATCCACACACATTCTCCAGTCTTTATATTTTTGTGAGTCAATAGTGTTGGATTTTCACATGGACTCACAATTTCTCTCTCTAACCATTTTTGTATAAGATCTATCACTTGCCATTAAATTCCACATTCTATGTCGACTCATTGAGTAGGGTGCACGATTTAGAAGGGATGATCATGGGATCAAATCAATATGGTGTTGTATATCTCTCTACGGAGATAACCTATCTGGTAGCTTCTTTGGTATGACATTTTTATAATCTTTTAGTACCTTTTCTATTGCAATGGGTATATTAAAGTCCTCTATTTTCAAATTCTTTGACATCGATGCTTAACACCAAATGAACTTCTTCCATTTATGTAACAAACTCTTTTTTAGCTAGTAAACCCCCACTCTTCTCTTCTTTCTTTAAGGGTAACAAGACTACCTTTACATCGGACTTCAAAAAATTATATGTATTTTTCCCACCATCATGTGTAACCTTCTTATCATATTGCCAATGACTCCCAGGTGATATCTCATGCATCCATTAGGATAACATCACACCATAATTCATCCTTATAGGTATTCCCAATTAAAAACTTCATAAGTAATATTTTATCTATGGTTACCTCGTTCCTTTCTGATCCATTATATATAATAGGGATATGGGTTTTGTATGATGGAAAATCCACACGTGACCTTCAATCACACTTGACCTCTCAAGTTCATGCTAGGACAGCCGATGTGGAATGAGTAGATGGCTATGGGTATTGAAATATAGTGATTATGGGATATGTGGATGAAAATATGTGTGAATGGGATAGAAAACTATCAAGGTAGAATAATGTCCTCAATGTGCAATATCTAGTTTTTCTCATTAAGGAAAAGAAAGGCCCTTCTAACCTGAATGGGCCGTAAAGAATAGCCACACAAAGACTCCAATCAATGTCGAGCTCCATGGAAATCCTCTATAATGGTTGTGGGATATGTAGTAAACCAATGGGTACCTCGTAATGATGTCTAGACAAGGTAATGGAATAAACAAAATAGATGCGTGGTTCCAATAGATCTATGGGAAGTTTGATGGTTCACCCATAACGCGAAAAATCTATAGGCATCTTCGTTTAGGATGTTCAACTATTTGACGATATTGGTCGGATGTGGGGATGTTCTAAACACTAGTGAGCATAATCCAGGATCTAATTCTATTTGGCTTGAGGTCCATTCAGTTGGGGGACCCTCAGATCTCAACCATAAAATCTATGTATTGTTGGCCTCGGTAGTGGTCATGTGTGCATTTTTTAAATTCAATCTATTAAAGATATTAACAAGATAATCTAAATAAATGCAAGCTACACTATGTTTTTGTAGTGTCCAGTATAGAAGAAAGAAAACAATATACAATAATCTAATCTAATTTAAACTAATATACTTTTATTTTCTAGATTTCTAGTATTAAATGTGGAAAACGAAGAAATGAATTACCTATAATTTAATTGAAAAATCCTATACAAATAAATGTACAAATGTATCTATTTATATGTGCAACAAAATATTAAATATATTCTAACTTTAGATGAACCTATTTCCAATTAATAATTGTGGATAATCAAATCCTCTTCCTATCTCAAAAAATAGGATGATTTGAAACTTCGAGAAACATTTTTTCCCCTGCAACATCCCAAATAGATTGTGAGCAGATTAAATAGAAACCACAATTTACGAACCAATTTTTTATCATCTATGGTGATATAGAAATATTACTCAAGACATTCTTTCCTAAAAAATTCACAGGGATAAGAAGGGAAGGGTCTATCATTAGAAACTTCTATAGAAGATGTGAAAGCTTCTTGTAAATGATCTAACTATTTGCAATAAATAAAATTATTTCTTTTACTCTAGTTTATAAGTGTGCATACTTTCATAAATTAATGAAGAAATGAAGAAACTCAACAACAATCCCCAACTTGGAATTATGGTGGAGACACAATACCAGTGTGGTATCGCTTTGTCCCATCGCTATCTTTACTAATATTTTATGTCTAAGTGAGTACAAGGAACTTAGAATGTAGAGGAAGCAACAAGAAGAAACCATTGGAGTAATGATAGCTTGATGGCTGTCTAGTTATAATGCAAGAAAAAGAAAGGTATCACAAGAGAACAGAGATTGCCTGTGTAGTTTCTAACGAGATTGCAGTAGCTCAAGTAAGCAAGATACATAAATAATATCTAGGCATTTGTTTCGAAGACGTGATGATTTTATAGAAGGTTGGCTGGGAAGTGTTGTAGCACACTTACCACTAATGGGGTGTAACATCACACTGTGGAAGGGAAGTTAAACAGCTTAATCAATAATTAGAAGTAGAAGAGGAGTTTGGCATGAATAAATTAAACTTAAAATTAACTCAATTAACCTTAAACATGTGATAAAAGTGAACTAGAGTGGGCTAACACGCGTCCAATTTACTCCTAGAAAATTTCGATTAATTCAAATGAAACCACCTCCCTACGCAGGGCAGCTGCTACACAACCGCTACCCAAATAGGGTAGTAGTTACAAAAGTTTCACATAAACAGGGGGTCAGTTTTGTAACTAAAGGCCAAAAACTAAAGGAAAAGCAATACAAAGCAAGCCACGGAAAAGTAGTAAATGACTATGTATGGTAAACTAGGCTACAAATATGTACCGAAAGAGGTTAAGGAGCTTGAACATCGTTGGAAAAGACATGAATCATCATTGGGGATCTTTTAACCATTTTAAAAATGTAGCACATGAAAATTTAGGTGCGTACATATTTCGACATAAGAGAAGTGTTTTAACCATGAAAATTCGTAAATGTAGAGTCTAAGTATGACATTCCCAAAATGGGGAGTTATAAGCTACACCTAATCCATCTATGTGCCAAATTGACACCATGAAAACTCTCATTACCTACAAGATGAAATTAAAACTCAAGTACAAATAGATTTGATATCGAAAAATAAAAAGTCTAAAAAACATCAAGAGGACTTACCATCTACATGAGAATAGAAGTTTACCCGTGCCATGCCTATAGCCCCAGTAAAGCACATACACTCAACTCAAAGTTAAAATAACCATATTTATAACAAAAACATTCATTTTAAAATTCATTTGCACATATTCTCATTATGATTTTGGAGCTCTGGATCACCTGTCACCATTTTGAGTGAGAGTATAGTCAAAATGAAGAGTGTAATGACGTGATCATGGCCCCGCGAGTGAGAGATCCAATGGTTAAGACAAAGGTTAGTATTTTACATTTGTTTATTTGAAACCTAAAAATGTAAAATTTGAAAAATCTACACCTAGGGGGTTATTTTTGAATTTTATTGAGTTAAAATGTTCCGTAGGAGGTTGTCTAGGTGTGTTTACTCTTTGTTTTATCCAAAAAGGTCTATTTTTGTCTTTTTATCTATTTTTGGGTCAAAGGGGACAATTTTTCCATTCTAGACATGACCGCTGCCCTACACAGGGATGGATTTTAAAAACCGCCACTGTGTTAAGAGTGGTGGTTACATAAACGTCGTGGAAATTACATAACTATCACTCTGGACAGGGTGAAAGTTTTGTAATTGTCAATGTAGACAACCATTTTGACCAACTTAGGTGATTTTTTTGGAGTTATTTTATATTATTTTTGATGATATTATAAATTGAAACACATTACTAACTTGCTCTTTTTCCTGTTTTGGTGAACGTAGGAGTTATACGTTCGCTGGATCTGGGAGAGAGAATTTGATTGGATACCAGGAATTCTTGATCAGATGACTCAAGATGAGAGGGATTTATTACTCCATGTTAGGTTATAGAGGATTTAACAGGTGTCACATATAAAGCACCAACTAGCCACATTCTTTCTGACTTATTAAGATGCTGATTGAAATAAATTCTGATTTCCTGGTGTTACGCGAGAGTGGACCATCACTCTTGAGGATGTCTACATGATTATTGGCATACCTATGATCGGCGATGTTTGAATTTGAAGAGTATAGGGAGCATACCTAGATCTAGTCGGTGGATTCTCTTTTCTACCTCCACACCTATCCCTACCCTACGCAAGGCCATTATTGGTATTCTAGCTTCACATTTGGTAGGAGACAAGGGTGGGCACAAAATCTTATATTGTTGGACTCCCATCATTATGCAAATTGAGTGGTATCGTAGCATCTTTTCCCGGGGTGTGGACATTTTGGGGACCACGGCACCATTATTTATGTACTTGCATGGTGAGGCTATAGGGAAATCGCCGAGAAACCCCGTTGTAGTGATGTGCTGGGTGTATGAGCGGATCATCCCCTATTAGAGGGGAGATGTCATATAAGATTAAGGGGCATCGGGCTCATAATATGGGTCTCTATGGCTCCTCTCGAGGAGCACATAATCCTTTTGCTTCTTTGACTACAGATGATTTTATTATTAGACTGTATCATGGTATGATCGGGTTATGGGGTCGAGGATGGGACTATCGTCATTGCTTGTTCTCGCACTTTGCATAATTAGTGGATAGGACTGCAAGGGTGGGGACCACCCTATTAGCAGAGTACTCCAATAGTTTGGGTTACCGTATGATGATGCTCTTCCTTCCATGCCTATTATCTATTGGAGTGTTAGAGAGGCTCTTGGAGGTGCTA
Source organism: Taxus wallichiana var. yunnanensis (assembly GCA_018340775.1). NCBI lineage: Eukaryota > Viridiplantae > Streptophyta > Pinopsida > Cupressales > Taxaceae > Taxus > Taxus wallichiana. Next base: position 870,562,232 of record CM031237.1, on the reverse strand, counting down.
AGGGCCTTCATGGTTGTCTTGTTATGACACCAAGGATACTTATCAAAGTGGATTAGGTATCAATTCCTAGAGAACTAATAGATATCCTATAGATTGAGGTTGTACCTTCTCATAGTGGGGAGGAGGAGGAAAATTCCCATGAAATTACAAAGATAGAGATGGAGGGCGAGACCGGTGAGTAGTCAAGAGGAGAGGAGCATGATAGGGGGATAGTGACTCGAGTGGAGAGTCACAGGTGAGTTTTTGGAGGCTACTAGAGTGGAGGATGAGGAAAAGAAGGAGACTTTTGTTTCTAAGGATCCCCTATCTACCGAGGGGGTGGAAATGAGGCATATTTGATGGGCCACAAGGTTTCTTCAGAGATGGGTTTGTACAACAAATTTCTGTAGTGGATTCACCACCAGCAACTACACCAGCTTATCCCACCTTGATGCTCAGAGATCCGAGTATGTAAATAACATTCTCTTGACATTTTTATCTAAAATATTCAATATGTTAAGCATTTGGTTTGTTTATTTTTATTTTTATTTTTGAATTTTTATTATTTTCTAACTCACTTTGTTGTTCTCTTTTTTTCTAGCCACTACTAAGGGATGGCGAGATCTTATTCATAGGATCTATGTTGATATCTTACTAATCCCTACAAGGAAGACCTGGAAGGAGATATTAGAGGATGTGGAATAGTCATTTCAGGTTGGACAACATACCTATGTGTTTTAGCCTATTTGGAAGAAGGTCAGGAGGTCTAGTATTCTCGTAAGACATAGATTTCCACATATTATATGGCAGAGAGGATGTTGAGGTGTAATCACTCACGTAGAGAGTCCATGACCAGTGGTTGATCTCAAGGTCACTCTCACCTCTTGAGACATTCATGACACAGAGCCACAACAAGATCCCCAACCATATCCATGCACCTTCTCGTGGTTCTCATAGAAAGGGATAGGCCACTTGAGCATTTAGTACTACGATGCCATTTTTTGAGATGTATATATGATGTTTTTGTGATTTTGTTCTCCTTGTGAGTGTTTAGACAACAAATGTGCATGGGATGACATTGTACATAGAATTGAATCATTATGGATATATATACAGATACTTCTTTTTGTTTTGGATATCCTTTTCATAAGAGTTGACTCACCGATGATTTATCTTGCTTGTGTACTCTTAGATGTTCAAAACTTCCAATTTTTTTATATGCTTTTTGGATGCATGTTATGGATGATGATATGCTAACACAATGATTTTTTGTTGTTGTTTTGTTTTATATGATGCTAATGCAAAGACAATGTAATGGAAAAACTTTGGTTTTTCAAGCAATATTTGATAATCTTGGTTTTTTTAGCAAAATGTGATTGATGTAATATGATAAGGGAATGAACCCACTCCACTTATAACTCCATGCAACTAGTAAGATGTGAGGGTTCAACACCAAGAGTTAGAAGGGATGTGAGTTATATGATTTTGATGAATGGAAGTGATGAAAGAAATATAAGATTTTGATAGAAATATAACTAAGAACCTAAAACCCAATTCTACACACGATTTACTACATGGCCTAGAATGTGATTTACTTGCAAATTTATCTAGACTTAGATCCGTAGATGGCCACTTGATTGAAAAAATATAGTTTTAAGGTTTTAACTCTTTTGGAACATACACATCTAATTAAATTTTTGGGATTTAATATTTCAAAGCACTTTTTATTGAATGAATTACTTACAACTTACTAACTTATTTGAAGAAATCCTCGAGACATTACCCCATGCTACCAAGAAGAAGCATGAGCTCATCACTATGGAAAAGATACAAGAGAGTAAGGGAACTTCCCCTTTCCCAACCTCATGCTACAAGTAAGAAGCATGGGCTCATCACCGAAGATTTTTGGGGCAAGGAAGTGTAGTTTTATTTGTAAATGAAATATTTTACATTTATTTGACCTAGATTATATGATTTTTAGAAAATTTGAGTTGTGTTTTTGGAGGGATAAATTTCCCTAGCCTCAAGCCCATATAACTAGTACGATTCGAGGTCTCAACACCAAAGGTGAGGTAGGTGAACAAGTGATCTGGGTAAAATGTTTAGAATGTTTTTGTTACCAAAGAGGTTTTCTTGGGAGAGATGTGACACCAAACAGCTTCTAGAATAGGCCATGGGCAAAGAAACATAATATGGAAGAAAACTACGAGTATAACCAAGTATGTGGGATTTGGTAGGATTAGTGTCAAAATTTTGTCCTAATTTTTTAAATTGATGAAATGATTACAAATGTTGATGATAATATTACGGATATTTGAAGACATGTGATTGTATGTTTTGCCAATGTTTTTAGAAGTTTTGAAATTTACTTGAAAGATAATTTATTTAATTAAAAATTTAAAAAATGAACTCGCGATAAAAATGCATTGTTGATGTAATGATTTACAAGCGGAAATGCATATGGATCATGTGTAGTAACGTTTCAAGTGAATTTAATTGATGGATTCATCAAATTATTCACCCTCAAATGTACACAAGAGAAACTACCCATTCTTGTAGTCCTCCATGACGCAATATGGGCCCAACCACGTGGGTCTAAATTTCCTTCCTTTTCCATTTTTCTTATCTATTCATTTGTCAAGTCTTAATACCAAATCAAATTCATTTATTTCATACTCATAAAATTTCTTATTATATCGACATGTAATCTTGTCAAAAGAAATTCTTTGTTACCAACAGACATCCCGCCAAACTTTATCAAAGATTTATAATTCAAAGAGCCATGCCTCACGATATCCTTCTTCTCCTAAAAGGCCTTCCAACGATATACATATACTAGGTATCTAAACTTCAAGTGGTAAAACCACTTGAGTAATCGAAAACTAAGGAATATGGGGTTACCCCATAGCCATTATTATTGAAGTTTTGTAGAGGTGACAAGGCCATATATAGCTTCAAATTACAATTACATTTACTCTCCTTGACCATTTTTAGGAGAATGGATTTGTAGACTTAGCTGTTCATTGTCCCAGCATAGTATAAAGAGGTTGTGTGGTGATTTATATGGAAATTTTCACATAGCTCATGTACCTCTTCATTCTTGAAATACATGCCATTATCTATGATAATGAGCCTGGACCCCATACCTACAAATGATCTGATTGAAGATGAACTTTGTAATCACAGACCCAGGAATGGTGGTAAGAGGCATGGCCTTAACCCACTTTGTGAAATATTTTGTGGCTGTAATTATGAAATTGTGGCCATCCATTGATGAGGGAGAAAACTTCCCTATCAAATCTAAACCCCATGTGGAAAAGGGCCAAGGTGTTGCAATAGGTTGTAGAGCCTGGGAAGGTATATGAATCTCATGAGAGAATTCCTAACATTTATGGCACTTGCACACATACTCCACAATGTCATGCTCTAAGGTGGGCCAAAAATAACCCATTCGGTGTATCTTGCGAGCAGTAGCATGCCCTCCGAAGTGACCCCCATAGACTCCACCATGGGCTTCAAGAGAATATTTTCTGACTATTCCTCGTCGATACACCTAAAAAATATTTCATAAAAGGCTATGTAATAGAGCACCTATTCTATGATCACATATTTGGTGGCTATGACACGTATCCATCTTCTCTTCTATGAGGTTGCTCCCTTAAGTTATGCATCGTCAATAATGAAATTAAAAATGTTTGCATACCATGGACACGTGGAAATGGGACGATAGTTTCTATGTAATATACGAATTCATCAAGGAAATCCATGTTTACCAATTCCCACAATCCAATGGGTTGTCTTCCAACCAATCTACAATGATTTATCCTTGATGGAATTTTGATTGACAAAAGTTAACTCAAACTCACCCATTAGGGTTATGAATCATTGAGATTTCTTGGACATGTATCCCTACGTTAGAAACATTCAAAGATGATCTGTCTTGACAATTACTGATTTTTTTCAGTGCTAAACATATAGTGCTTGAACCTTTTCATTTCATATAATATAGCAAGGAATTTCGTTTCTCGCATTTGTATAGCGCATCTCATAATCCAACAAGGTGCAACTAATGAATTAAACTGCATGTTCACGTTTATCATCATCTTCTTGTGCTAACATACAAGCTAGAGAGATGTCTATAGCTCAAGAATATAGGATGAGAGGATGATCCACCTTAGGTGGAATGAGTGTGGGTGGTGATAATAGGAAACATTTCACTGACTTGAATGTTTTTTCACACTCATCTGTCAAGTCATTACAACAATCCTTTTATAACATCTCGCTAATTGGATGAATGACACAAGTAAAATTGGGAATGAACCTGTGGATTACACTAAGCTTACTCAGAAAAGACCTAGTGTCAGATTCATTTTATAGTGGAGTCGTCTCTAGGACCACCTGAATATTTTCTGGATCTACGTCCTCCCTCATGAAGAGATGATGTAACCCAAAAAAATTCCCTCCCACTACTTTTAATATGCACTTTTCACTATCTAATGTGACACCATATTCTATGAGATGAGAGAGGATGATGCGAAGCACCTCGGTGTGATCATAGTGCTTCCTAGCGTTAACCAGAATATCATTAACATACAATTCCACAATCTTATAAATAAGATCATGGAATATATAGGGCATTACTCATTGATAGGTAGAACCATCGTTGTTAAGACCAAACAGCATGGTCAGTAGCAATAGGTACCCCAAGGAGTAGTGAAAGTGGTCTTTGTTTGATCCTCTCTAGAGATATTAGTTTGATTGTATCCCGAGAAACCATCTATGAGTGACAACAACTCATATCTAGTTGTTGTGTCCACGATAACATCGATGGAAGGTAATGGGAAATCATCCTTAGGAAATGCCTTATTTATGTCCCGAAAATCAATGCATATTTGAATTTTCCCATTCTTTTTGAGAACGGGGACTATGTTTGATACCCATATTGAATAATCTATAGGTTTGATGAATCCAACTTGTAGGAGTTTCATAACCTCTTCTTTGACCATCAGAGCCACTTTTGGCTTCATAGGTCTCAATTTTTTTGATGGGCTTAATGTCGTGGTTTAGATACGAGATTGTGGACTACGACATGGGAAGAGATTCCCATAATCTCTTTGAAGCTAAAAGAGAAGGCTTTTAAATTTTCCTTAAGAACCCTCATATGAATTTCTAATTCTTATAGAGTTAAAGAAGAACCATGTTTCAATATCTTAAGATCTTCCTACATCCTAATATTTATATCAATGGTCTCTTTGATTAAAGATACATTACCTTCTTCAAACTTCAAGAGGGATGGAGGTAGTTCTATTTATCCTCTCTCAAACTTCATAGCTCTCAAGGCATTCTCGATGAGGAAAAACCTATCGTATGATTCCCAAAATAGGAGGAAGAGTGAGGTATGAAAGAGAAACCCTTTTCATGATTTACGGATGAAGGTAGGTATACGCATTAAGGTATCTATTGATGTAAAATCACAAAGACCCCTGCATGTTCGCAACTCGATGGGTTGAGAATCTTAGTGTGATTGCATAACATGGAGCATATCTCAAAGTGTGGTACTTGAAATCGAGAGAGCTCTCTCGATGAAGGCCGTTCCTATTCCTCTTTTCAGTGCACACATAAAATTTCGAGGATCTACTCTAAAACCTATTCTAGCTTGCCAAGGTGACAGGATAAGGAGATGTGAGAAAATAAACCTAAGCTAACAAGGTGATGTACCAAAGAAATGATGAAACACCTACTTTTCAATAAACACAAACTATAAACAATTGCAATACAATCACCATGCACAAATAACCAAACTACAATGAGAGATCAAAAGACAAAAATGAACACATGAGAGGGTTGAGAATCATCCATAGACATATATTATTGCTTCACAAATTGATACAGATCATTACAATGGCCAAGAGGAAAAAAACTTGCATTACAATCTTAATGGAAGGTTTGAACTCCATGAATTTTCTGATAACTAGAGAAGAAGGGAGGGTGCAAAAACAATGTCCAACCCTTTACAACGAGCCAAGATCTTACCTTTATAGATGAAGCGAAGAGAGGAGAAGGAAAGGAGGTGGGAAATCTGATTTGGAAGCTCAACCACCAGCCATCAATGCCTACAAATCCACCCACAATCAGTCAAGTTTAGATCTCCATATCTGTTTGGCGTGTTGAAGAAGGAAGAATGGCGGATCAAATCAAATCTGATCTGGTTGTTGAAGCAATCGATCATACATTAATGGCATGAAATATGTTTTCTTATTTTCACCCACCTAACCTTGTCAAAATTAAAGTTTCAAGCTTCCATGGCATAGAGGATATTGAGACCTTTCCAAAAATTCTTCTCTTGCTCAAATTTGAGATTTCAGTCAAAAGATATAGCCACCTAAAGGTTTTTACATCGAGATCGCAAAAATGGTGAAAATGAAATTTTGCAAAATGAATCTTCAGGTCGGATATTACAACTTGCAATTTTTGTGAAAAGACACAAAATCACACAATCTCCCACAACGCCGCTGCCCAAAATTGGAATTACGCCCAAAATTTAAATTACGCTTTTTTGAGAAAGTGGAAAAATTTCCAAAGTTTCACCGATATCCCACTTCCCCATAAATGAAAAAGGCCTGACATGTGGCTTCTCTAGGTGACAGTGGAGGTGCGGCTTACTTTTATACTTTACACCTTTTTCAAAACAAAAACTAAAATTCGAACCGCCTCCCAAACCCGCCTTGTCGCTTTGACTTGAAACATGGCCACATGTCCCTTTGTAAGCCTTAGGCATTTTTATTTTATTTGGTGCAAAGATTCTCCATGGGATTGTGGCCCACAATTGTAAATTGCACCTTTTAGCAAAAAGTGCAAAATGTTAAAAATGCCCTATAGACCCGCCGACCTGAATTTGCATTTGGGCAAAATTACTTCACTCTCCGCATATTCACTTAGCAAAAGAAATCATCCCAGCTTGCTTACGGACCCACAATGGTAACTTGTGCCTTTTGTAAAAGTGTAAAATGCCAACATATCTCCTACCAACCCACTTTTGGCAATTTCCCCCTTTGGCAAAAAGTCTTCCCCAGGCATGCCGACACACTTTAGGAAAAAATCCTTCCAAGGCCCGCTGGCCCGTAACTTGTAAAATATGAAGAGTTAGAAGGACTTCTTTACATTTTTGGAAAGGGGAAGAAATTTCCTATCTGATGAAGATGTTTTTAGGAAACTTTAAGTGCTTAAAATATCTAAAAAATTAGATTGAAGCACTAAAGGAGGAAAAGGGGTTAGTTGACTAAAAATAAGAGTGAGCTTATTTTAGACAACAATTTGGCGACTCATAGGGGCATCTTCCTACTAGGTGAAATGATCAGTGGCCTTGAAGCATCCATTGGGCATGGATTCTACCTAGTAATTCCAAATCTGGTCTGGAATTACCTTCTACTGCATACACTCTTATCTTTGCAAAAAAATCTTGGATTCAAGATTTGTGAGAGTGGAGAGTTGTCTGAAACCTAGAAACTTCTCCCTCATTTGATTTTCTGCAAACTTGATCTATTGGAGTGCAATGAAAACATCCATACCTACTCTAATATGGATACTCTACATATTTAATTTCTTGTGGCCACAAGTCTCTTCCATGAGTGAGATGAATTGTATACAAGCATACACCAAAAGTAATAGAGCATGTGCACCAACACTTAGGGAAATTGAAACCTAAACTATAACAAGACAATGTGCATACGCAGATGAGGAAATTAAAAACCTAGGCTAAGATTTAAAAGGGTGAGAAATCATACTCTTAGTATCAAGTGTTTGAGGTAGATCCCATTGACTGGAATCTACAATTCTTCACCATCCAATGTAGACAATTGGAAGGCATTGCTACTTTTACATCCTGTGACCATGTAGGGGCCACTCCAAATGGCATCAAACTTGGATCGCTTTGACCGGATTCAATGGTCTTCATCCCACTTTAAAAATAAGTCCCCCTCTTGAAAGGTCCTTGTTCTTTCTTTATTATCAAACCATCTTTTGACTAAGGCCTGATATTTTTCCATGGTTTGCACTGCATGTTATCTTGTTTCTTCTAGTTCCATTAACTCTGCATACCTGATTTCAATGGGTTAAAACTCAGACAACTGCAACTACTTTATGAGTTCCAATGTGGGAATCTCTAATGATATAGGCAACACTGCCTCTTTCCCATATACCAACTTGAAGGGAGAATTACTTGTATATCTCTTGGGTGTGATCCTAGTACCTCATAGAGCTGATTCAAGCTTTGTGTGCCAAGATCTCTGATTTTCATCAAGATTCCTTTTGATAATTATTAGTAGGTTCTTGTTTGTGGAATCTTATTGGCCATTACCTTGAGGGTAATAGTTTCATGAAGTGCTGAGGTATACACCATTCTTGATAGCCCATTCAGTGATCCTTGTACCAAGGAATGCCAATGCATTATCTGATATGATAGTGGCAGGGACTCCAAACCTAGTGACTATCCCTTCATAGAAATCAAAGATATTGGATTCATTTACCTCCTTGAGTGCCACTACTTCAGTCCACTTGGTGAAATAGTCATTGTCTGTAAGTATCCACTTGTGGCCTTGACTTGAATTTGGGTTAATCAATCCAATGAAGTCTAATCCCCATTGCATGAATGGTTGATCTACTAAAATTGGATGAAGGGGAAGGGATGCTAACTTTTCCTTCCCTGTGAAGAATGCACATTTCTTGCATTTCTTGATCCATGAGTAGCAATCACTAAACACCGTGGGCTAATAGTAACTAGCCTTCATGATTTTGAGAGTTGTTACTTGAGGAGAAAAGTGGCCTCCTACTTCTCCATCATGGAACTCATGTAATACCCTCTCCACTTGACATGTTCCAATGCATCTTAATAAAACACCATTTGTTTCCTTCTTGAACAAGACACCACCAATAAGCACATATGGGATGGATTGTAATATGAAGTATCTCCTCTTTGCTTTTCTCATTTCTTGAGGGCACAAACTTGTTTGGAGATAATGCACCAAGTATTGGGTCCAACATGGAATGGGTGCATTGTTAGCTGGCTGCTCTTGATCATTCTATAGTAGTAGGACAATCTCTTCTTCTCCTTTTGACTCATCATGTGGTTTAGAAGCAAGCTGCTCACACAAACCTTTGCCACGAAATAACTTGGTCACTTTTTTTTCAATGTCATATTCCATTACATGGGTGATTCAACATGATATCTTCTCATTTAAGTCCTTGTTTAGGAGAAAGTCCTTAACACCAATATGAGACACTAACATGTTGGATCTTGTTGTTCAATACCAAGTGTCCGAACTTATTCAAACTCCTAATGAAATCAAAGATGTGCTTTTCAATAAAAGAATAAATTACTTCATAATATTCTAGGCTCTGACTCAAGAATGCTATGGGTGGCTGGAATCTCTCTCTATTCAAATTTGTACAAGATAGCCGAGATTGTGTCCGATCCTACAAAAGCATACCACATGAAGTCCTTTGAGAAGTCTCGGTTGATAAGAGTTGGATCTTGTGATATTGCTTGATTGATGGCCTTAAAACTCTCTTTTCCTTCGTTGTCCATTTGAATGAAAGACTCGATTCAACATCATTGTCAAAGGTTTCACGAGAGTGGAAAAATCAGACACAAATCATGAACAAAGTTTATTCTTCACAAGAAGCTTTGGAGAGATTTCTTGTGTTGTGGCAATGGAAGTGTTTGGATGACTTTAACTCTTTCAGGATCAATTGTTAACCCTTATCCTGAGACAATGTGGCCCAACAATTTTCCCTCATGTGCCAAGAATACACACTTCTTTGGATTCAATGACACCCCAAACCTTCTACACCTTTGGAATACTTTCCTAAGGTGAAAAAGGTGGTCTACTGCATTCTTTGAGAAGATGGTGATATCATCTAGATATATCAACACTATCTTATTAATTAAGCCTTTGAATGTCATGTCCATAGCTCACTTAAATGTTTCTTTGAAATTTGATAGTACAAATGGCATCTTCTTATAAGCATATGTACCCCATTTGGTGGTGAAGGATGTCTTGAACTGATCTTCTTCTTTTACCATTATCTGATTATAGCCTAAGTAGCCATCTAACAATGAAAACCTCTCAGAACCAGCTACAACCTACAAGATTTTCTCCATTGAAGGAAGTGGATAGTGATCCTTGAGTGATGCTCTATTTAGATCATGAAGTCTACACGCAATCTGATTTCTCTATTTCTTTTCTCATAGGCACCAAGTTTACAATTCAACTTAAGTTCTTGATAGGGAAGATGATGTTGGCTTCAATTAGCTTGTTCAACTCTTTTCATGTGAGAGGTTCAATGTGAGGCTTTACTAGCCTTTTCTTCTATCTAAAAGGCTTGGATTCAATTTTTAATTCTATTGTATTCTCATCCAATCTTGGGTTGAAACCTCTTAAATATTTATAAGTCCATGCAAAGGCATATGGGAATTCTTGATAAAGTTGAACAAATTTAACTTTCTCTTGTGGAGTACTTACTTTCCAAATTTGCAATATCTTTCCTTCATCTACTGAAATGGGCTCTGAATCCTCACCCTTTACTTGAATTTTTTCCTTTTCCTTCTAGAACTGATCATTTGGGTTGAAGATTGAATCCAAGGTCACAAGACCTTTTGGTAATTTGTTAGTTCTTAACTGCACCACTTGGTCACCATACTACTGTTCCAACTTGTCTTAGTTTCTAGAGGAGAAATCACCTTATTCTTATAGAAAATTGACAATTTTTTGGTCATTCTCGAAGACTTTCCAACTTGTGTTGTTATCTGGGACAGTTGGCCTCACAACCACCTTGATATGGGGCTGAGACTTCTCACTTTTGATACTTTCTACAACATCAAATGCTGCCCCAATTGCTGCTAGTTTGTCTACTGCTTCATTCTTCTTCCTTGGGATGGAATTGATGCTAAAAGCTTCAAAATCTTCAATTAGGTCCCATACCCTATTTTTGTAGTTCTTCAATAGATCATTCTTAGCAAAGATTTTGTCATTTGACTTGGTTCACAATCAACTCACTATCACCAAATACTCAAAAATTTTATACTTCTAATTCTTACCCAATGAAGTCCATGAATCAAACTCATACTTAGTTGTGTTGTTTGAGAAAGAAAACTGGAAGCAAAAATTTGATTAATATCTTGTGCATTAAGGTGAAAAAAGCATAGCTCCTCCTCCTGCACCTTTCCTACTTCTCGAGCCATCAAATAATAACTGTCATACCTCATTATCATCCTTGTGGTCTGGCTTAGTGATGCTAGGGATAGGATGATCCTCTTCATGCAAGCAATAAACTCCTAGCTCAGATTCTTCTATCTCTTTGTAAGGGTCAAAATCATGTATCTTGTTTTCCCATTCATATAGAGTCAAGTCTCGTAATGCATCCACCTTGGTATCACTTCATGGGTGTTTGGATAATCTTCTTGATCAAATTCTAAAAAAATTCCATTGATTGGACTTGGTGTATGAGGCTCAATGTGGAAGTTTGCAATAGGATTAGATCTAATTATAGCCTTAGCTCCATACCTTGTTTTGAACAACATGTGTGACCAATCAACAGACAAATAGCCTCCAATTTTGGCAGTGAAGTCTCTTGACAAGCACAAGGGTGGCAAGTGTATGACTGATACATCTTGCAAAATGGTCACATTGGGACATGCATGTAATGTGAGGCTCAAATATTTGATTACTCCAACTATTGTTACTGTTGTCCCATCCAATTACACCACACCTTTGGAAATGACTTCATATTGAAGAACTAGTTGATTATATATTTGTTTTGGCACCACAAATCTAATTGCTCTAGAATCAATCATGCAATTATGCACCAATTTATAGACCAATGATAAATGAGATATAGAATGGTGGGGGATTCAAATATTTACCTTGTTTTCCTCCATGATTTCCTTCAGGATGAGCTACATTGGTAAGCACTTTCTCTTGCTAATTGGGTGATTGATTTAATGTTGACCAATTTTTCATAGTAGCTTGCAATAGGTCTCTTTGTCCTAGGATAGCCAATGACTCCCACATTGATATGTTTACATTTTTCCTCTTCATCTACTCAATGATGTTGAATGGAGATGAGTTATCTCTCTATTGCCATTTTCCTTACATACTCTTCTCTTGCACATGGGTTGTTACAACTAGCACTTGAGTTGGTTCGGGGGTGTCTTGGGTTGCTCCTACACATTGGGAGTTGCACTTTGATTGCTAACACCTTGTGGAGTTATGGAGGGTTGTGGATCACTTAAATTTGATGACTTTCCTTCTCCAATGTTCCTCCTCTTGGACCATGTATTAGCTGCTACACTTTGAGAAGGTGCTTGATTCATACCACAGAAGTCTTCAGCTTACCAATTTACAAGTGTGGTCTCATTTGGAGTTACCTCTTGTTGAGATGCTCCATGTTGCTGATTTACTTCTTGGCCTATTTCTTGTTCTACACTAGTTGTTGTCACCATCAGAGCTTGATTCAAAGCACCATTAAAACACATTGACTGGTTATGAGGTTGATTGCATGGGAAACACCAGTCATATTCCTAATCCATGTTATTTTGCACTAGTACTAAGGCTCTAGATGTGGATGAAACATTAGGATTGTAAGGCTAGAATGGTCTATTAGCAGGAGGTTTTACTTGGTTCTAATTTGTGTTTTGAATGGGTGGCCTCATGTTAGGATGATATGGTGGTCTATTGGGTTGAGTTTGAGGTTGATATGGAGGTCTAAAATTTTGAGCTTGCTACCTCTTAAGTGTCACCAACTCATTACCCAAATTTTGTAGTTGCTTCATGACTTCTTAGAGCTCATTTGAGGTACTAGAAGATGAAGTAGAAGCTTTAGTTGAATTCTAATTTCTTGGAGTAGGAATGGGAGCTAATGTGGGTGTTTGACTAGTACTTAGAGATCCTAATTCTGGATATAAAGGCATAGGTGATCTAGTTGCAAGTTTACCAAATTAATAAAACAATTATCATCTCTAATAGCAATGTTATAGGACATGGGTAAAGTTATACCTCTCGTGGATTGAATCATCATAGCAATATCAAAATTTAAAGCTTTAAGAAAGTATAGGAGAGTACCTTGATCTATTGGTCTCACGGCCAATGGAATCCTATCCCATGTCCTTTGGAATTTGAAGTTGAAATCAGTCAATTGTTCACTAGGAGCCCTCTTGATTGTTTCCAGTTTATCCAACAAGGATAAATTATCTCCTTTTTCTCCAAATTGATTGTGAATAGTTGTGCACAGATGGTCCCAATTTTGGATAGAGCCTCATCACAGACTTCTCGAACCATTTCAAAGTTTTTCCCTTAAATGAAGAGGCTAACAATTTGATCAGTAATGTCCATCTCAATGATTTCATGGATTACATAGACCTTTGAAATGTCTTGAATATGATCAATAAGATTTGTTTGCTTTTCTCCAATGAAATATGGGATGTTTTTTAATGTTGTAACTGGAATTGGATTTTGTGCATTGAGAGCAAGTGGGCTACTACCAGTGAAATTGACATAAGGATTGGGTTGTGCCATTCTGATTGGCCTAAGAACCCTTGTTGATTGAATGAAAGGCCTACTAGGGGAGGTGTTGAAAAATTTCTATTTGGTGGAGATGGAGACCTTTGAGCTCTTCTTCCTCTCCTTGCTTTGTCTGGGACAAGTGCAGATAGACAAACAATCCTTATTCTCTAGTTCTTGATCTAGTTTGAATTCTTATCATGAATCTATCAAGCTTGGGTTTCTAAAACTAGTGGACTCTACCCCTTGTGGAATCACCAGATGTGTAATTTAAAAGCTCCTTACAAGTTGAAAACTTACAAAAAGTGCACATCAATCTTGCTACAGTAAAAATGGAGACCTCTTGGTCCCACAGGAGATTGCAAAAACTGTTGATGCAAAATCACAGCACCCCTTTGAATGTTTACAACTCGATGGGTTGAGAATCTCAATGTGATTGCATAACATGGAGTATCTCTCAAAGTGTGGTACTTGAAATCAAGAAAGCTCTCTAGATGAAGGCCAGTTCCTATTCCTCTGTTCAGGGGCACACATAAAATTGCAGAGGATCTACTCTAAAACCTATTCTAACTTGCCAAGGAGACAAGTGTAAGGAGATGTGAGAAAATAAACCTAAGATAATGAGGTGATGCACCAAAGGAATGATGAAACACATGATTTTTAATAAACACAAACCATAAAAAATTGCAATACAATCATCATGCATAGATAACCAAATCGCTAATGATAGATCAAAAGATCATACATTAATGGCATGAAACATGTCTTACTATTTTAACCCACCTAACCTTGTCAAACTTAAAGTTTCAGGATTTTATGGTGTAGAGGATATTGAGACCTTTCCAAAAAGTCTTCTCTTGCTCAAATCCGAGCTTAGGTCAAAAGATATGGCCACCAAGGTTTTACATTGAGACGTGCAAAAATGACGAAAATGCAATCTTGCAAAATAGATCCACACGCTAGAAATTACAACTTGCGATTTTTTGAAAAGATGAAAAATAAAAAAACCTCACACAGCCCCGTAGGCTTGAAATTCACTTTTTCCCAAAAGCCTCTACAGGCCCAAAATTGGAACTACGCTCAAAATTGAAATTACGCTTTTTTGAGAAAGTGGCAAATTTTCCAAAGTTTCCCAACACTTGCTTCCTGTAGCTGACAAAGGCTTGAAACGTGGCTTCTCTAGGTTTCGGTAGAGGTTTGGATTACTTTTACACTTTACGCCTTTTTCAAAACAAAAACAAAAATTCAAACTACATCCGCGACCCACCTTCCCACTTTGACTTGAAACATGGCACGTGTCCCTTTGCAGGCCTAAGGCATTTTTCTTTATTTTGAAAAAGATCCTCCACGGGCTTGTGGGCCTGCAATTGTAAATTCTACCTTTTAGCAAAATGTGCAAAATTCCGAAAATGCCCTCTGCACTCCGCCAACCCGAATTTCCATTTGGGCAAAATTTCCTCCACCGCCCGCATATTCAAATAACAAAACAAATAATCCTCAGGCTTGCGGACCCGCAATGGCAACTTGTGAATTTTTCAAAAAGTGTAAAATGCCAAGATATCTCCTGCTGACCCACTTTTGGCAATTTTCCCCTTTGGCAAAACGTCTTCCCCAAGCCCCTTGGCCCGCTTTTGGCAAAAAATCCTTCCAACGCCCGTCGACCCGTAACTTGCAAAATATGAAGAGTTAGAAGGAATTCTTTACATTTTTGGAAAGGGGAAGAAATTTCATATATGATGAAGATGTTTTCAAGAAATTTTAAGAGATTGAAATATCTAAAAATCATATTGAAGCACTAAAGGAGGAAAAGGGTTAGTTGACTAAAAATAAGAGTGAGCTTATTTTAGAACAATGCGTATCCTAATATAGCCACATAATTCTTAGTATAATCTAGCATGGAAGGTTCATTCTCGTATCAACGTATGCTAGAATTGGATTAGTAGGAATATTTTGAACTAAGGGTTTAGTTCATATTGAATAAGTGAATTCAAAGATCTTCAAAATCTTGACTTAGACAAAAGAGAGAAGTGGAAGTAGTTATAGAATCAACTAAAAGGTTTTGTTCATGTAGGATAGCTTTAATGGATATGAATTCAAAACATTTTCTTAGGTTAAGAACAATAGTCTTATAGAGTTGTAAGTGTTCCAATCTAGTCCCGTAAACTTTTGAAACTTGGTTGGCGACTAGTTGGGAATCACTAGAAACTCTAATATTGTAAGCACCCATTCTATTGGCTATAATGAGATGAAGGAGTAGAGCCTCATATTCGACACCATTATTTATGCATTCAAAATTGTGCATAAATGAAAAGGCATAACCTTCCCTTCTTGGGAATTGAGGATCATGCATACCCCAACACCAAAATGAAAATTCACTCCATCATAGTTGAGCATCCAACAGCTACTATGGAAGATTGATGTTTGATCATTTCTAGTACCTTCTTCCTCCACTTTTGAGACCTCAACCATGAAAATCATGTCGGCTGGAAAAGATCAAAGAAATAGCGCATGTCCTATGCCCAAGGAGTCGAAAGGGAGGAGAATAGGAAAATCATTCTCCAACAACTCGACAATATTAGGTTTTTTTCTGTTGATACTGTCTCAACAATAGTAGTTTCATCTTTAGTTGCAACAACCCCATCAATTAAAATGGAGGTTTCCAGTTCCATCGTGGGAATCAGTTTAGACTTTGGTGTTGTATCTTTAGGTTTGTTTACTTGATTGGTGAGGAGTCCAAACATAGCATGGACCCCAAATTTATTTTGTAAGTTAGCTAGGTGAATATCAAAAGGATTTAGGTTACTTTGGATGACAAACACTTTCCCCAAATGTAGGAATCTAACTTCCTGGAGGAGTTTGCAAGGAATTTCCTTCATTCAATGGATCCAAGGCCAACCAATGATCATATTATAGTTGGTTTCCCTATCTATAATATAAAACTTGGCTAGAATTGTCTTAGGTCCAAGAGTAACCAGGAGGACTATACTGCTTATGGACATTGCTTTGAGACTTTCATAGCCTCTTAGCATATTTCTAGTTCATGAGAAGTTTGTTTCCTTGTAGCCTAATTTTTTGAGGAACAAAAAAGGGAAAATATAAACAACTTCCCCATCATCAATAATTACACATTTAACATAATTATTATATATACATACCTACAAATACTATGCTTGGTCACCTCTATGTGCTAGCTTAGCATCAAGTGGGCATCTTACCAATGTTGAAGAAAAATATAACATCTCTTTTAGGCTTCCCAAGAGGATAAACGTCAACTTCTATGTGGTTGATTTGTACTTCCAAAGAAATGGGTAAAATTTATTGACCAAGACCCAACACTTATAACAAAGATGCCCAGTGAGAAGGAGAGTTCTTTAACAAGTCCAAGAAAGAGATGTGTGTCTTGCTTAAGTCTATAATCAGATCATATGCCCCTACCAACCTCAAAAGTAGTGGAGTGTCATCTGACATAGATGGATAGATGGGAATAGGCTACGTTGAGTAATCGTGTGTTCTTGTAGTTGCGTTAATTTGAGGTTGAGTATCTAATTCGACGAGACCCATGATCTTAGCTTGTTGTTGACCATCCATTAGGGATGCTACCAAAGGTGGCTTTGAAGAATTGGAATCTTTGTGGTAATTATTTCCTACTGGGTTACCTTTATTTATGTCGTGGGGCTTTAATTTTCAATTTTTAGAATGCATAGGAAGAGGATTGACAAATATCCTAAGAGGAGTGTTTTGAGGGAAAACATACCCCATGTTAGCATTCTGCGTTGGCATTGTAGGATTTTCCAAAAATATCTTTGAAGAGTTGCCTTTGGTCCTCTGGTAGGTGTTGTATGAACTTGTTACAGCCATATAAATTTCTAGTCTCATTCCCTAAGACCCCATGGAAACCACAATAAATGTCAAAATCATAATTCTGAGGTCTTTGATTTTCATTCTTTTATGATCCATTATTCGTTGTTGTTTAATTATTTATAGTTAAATTTCAAAGGCCTTTTCCCTTAGTTTTGATATTGAATTTGATACATGTTTGGGTATTGATTGTGGCCTTGGGCCTGAAATTGTTGTGGAGGTGGAGGATAGTTAAAATCCATGGCATTGATGAAAGGAGTAAAATTGTTGAGATGAGCACCCTTTAGTACCTCTTCATAGCTCCTAAGGGGAAAATTTTGGACTTCTTCCTTTGTTTCCCGGTTAAGGGAATGAAGAAATAGATCACAAAGCTTCATCTAATCCATATTGAGAGCACTCATTAAAGAGTAGAGAACATGTCACCGCCTTTTGAATGAAACAAGCAACATATTTGTTATGCTCTTGTTTTATATAAAGATATTACCTTATTCATGTTATTAGTAACTTGTTCATGTCAAATGCCTTTAGGAAATTAGATATGAGTTTCTTAAAGGAGTGTATAAAGGATTCAGGTATCCTAGAATACTAATCGAGAGTAATTTCCTCAAGGGTCTTGGGAGGATCTTAGCCACAACCGCATCTCATGTGAGTAAATCTCGATGGCAATCACATATGCTTTAATATGCATGTTCGATTCCCTCCCCTTTAAACTTTGGAAATTAGGGAAGTGGTCATGGAAGCATTATGCTTTATATAGTAAAGTCTAGGGGATCCTTAATATATTCAACATATGTTCCCAATTCATAGGAATCTACTATGGATGACCCTTAATGGGGAGGTGGAGAAGGCATAGGAGGTTGGTATAGTACAACATAAACATTTGTAGATGCATAAGGCATCCCTTGTGGCTGAGCATATGAACCGGGAAAAGAATACATGTCCCCCTGTGGTGATTTGGAACACATGTGTATATATAGGGAATATTCTTTTGGTATGGAGTGGGAGGCAAAAATCATGGAACATCACATTGCCGATTGGGATGGTATTCGAAAATGAACTTCTGGCTAGTTCCTATTGAGGGTATCCTTACAAGGTGTGAGAGGGAATTATTAACATGCTTGATCAAGTGAGGAGATCTCTAGGGCTAGGAACACCCATGTAAACAAGAGGATTTGATGGCGCGAGAAGGTACATAACTAGGATTCGAGCATGGTAAGGTATCTTTCTTTTCTTGACAAAAGGTGTGGACTAAGATAACTAGGAAATTTCTAATTCCCTAATTGTATCTGCCGAGTGTAGAAATCACATCACCCGAAGATGATGTAATATTTTGTTTCAACATATTTTATGCCTTTTTAGGAGGTATAGGTATGTGATGTCCTACTATAAACTGTTATCTCGGAGGACACCCCTCGTTGGTTATATTTTCCTTTGTAGGGGGGGGGTAGTAGTATTTTTTTGAACCAGATAATTACAATAATCTTACATCCTTTCTAAGGAATGGTCCATGGCATTAAAATCCTCTTGGCTTTGAGAGAAGCGTGCCATGAGTTTGTCATGAGAAGTGAGGTAGGAAGTGAAAGTATCAGAATGAATGTTAACCCGGGGTCTAGACAAAACCTGAGGAAAGAAGCCTTGTCCTCCAGTGAGTGTCATATCATTTGAGTTGAATAAATCTTTTGATCAAGCTCCTTAATCTTGAAAGATGAATTTTTGTTGAGTCCTTTTGGAAAAGGAGTGTGGGGTGAAGATAGAATGGAAGAATAATTGTCAACCCACCCTGATAATGAGGGTGACTGTGGTATGCTGATTCTACGGTAATATGTTTCAAGACCTAAAATAGGTTTTCTGTAATCCTCACCTAAAATATCTGGTGGGTATAAAAATACCTGTAGAATAATGGAAGAGGAGAAGGGTAGATGAAAGAAATGAATGAAAGCAGAACCATAAATAACTTTTCTTTCACTTCGGGCTCACCAAATTTTACAAAGGAAAATGCACATGTGACCTTCATCATCCTTAACCTCCCGTGGTCGTGTTGAGATAGCTGATGTGGAATGAGTGGATGGCTATGTGTAGTGAAATATATATAATATGTGATATGTGGATGAAAATATGTGGAAATGGTATGAACAAGCTATCAAGCCAAAATAATTTCCTCGATGTAAAATATCAGGATTTACTCGTCAAGGGCAAGAAAGGCTCTGCTAACTTGCAGAACGAGTCTAATGGATGGGTTGGAAAGAATAGCCATAAGAAGACTCCAATCAATGTCAATCGCCATGCAAATCCTCTCTAATGGTTGAGAGATATGTGTAAATCCAACGGGCACTTTGTAATGATGTCTAGAAAAGGTCATGGAATAAATGAAAGAGAGGCATGGTTTTGTTAGATCTATAGGAAGTTGGTTAGTTCAGTCTAGAATGCAAAATTTATATAAGCCTCTTCATTCGGGACATTCAACTCTCTCGATGATATCAAAGCGGATGTGGGGATGTTCTAAAGACTAGTGAACGTAATCTAGTGTCTAAGTCTATTTGGTCTTCGAGCCCATTTGGTTGGGGAACCCTACGATCACAACCGTAAACTCTCTCTGGTTGTGGCCCGATAATGGTCATGTGTGCATTTGTGTAATTTAATCTATGAAAGAAAATAACAAGCTAATCTAAATAAATGAAAGCTACACTATGTTTTTTTATTTTCTAATATAGAAGAAATAAAGTAATAAACAACAATCTAATCTAATTTAAACTAATCTTTTTGTATTTTCTAGCTTTCTCAGGATTAATAGAGGAAAATTAAGAAATAAAGAAATAAATTCCCTCTAATTTAATTAAAAATGCTATACAAATAAATATCTTGATGTACTTTGTTTATCTATGTAATGTGTATTAAATCTATTCTAACTTTAAATTAACCTTTTTCCAATTAATAATTGTGGATAATCAAATCCTCTTCCTATCTCAGAACATGGGAAGATTTGAAGCTTATGAGAAGATTTTCTTCCCCTACAAATTCCCGATAGAATGTGAGAAGATTCAATAGAAACAACAATTTGCAGCCGATTTGTTACTATCTATGCTAATATAGTGAGCTTCCTCTAGACATTCTTCCCTCACAAATCCATAGGGATAGGAAGGGAAGGATATATCACCATAAACTTCTATAGAAGATGTGAAATTTTCTAGGAAATGATCTAAATATTTGCAGTAAATAAAATAATTTATTCTACTCTAGTTGATAAGTGTGCATACGTTCAGAAATAAATGAAGAAATGAAGAAACTCAATAACAACCCCCAACCTGGAATTACGTTGTAGAGGTAATGTCACTGTGGTATCATTTTGTCCACTCGCTTATTTTTATGAATCTTTTTGTCCACGTGAGTCTAGAGAATTGGGAATGCAGAGGAACTAGCAAGAAGAAAGTGTTGGAGCAATGAAAGTTTGATGATAGTCTAGTTACAATGCAGTAGAAGAAAGGTAACGCAAGAAAATAAATTTTTGCTTTGCAATATCTAGTGAGATTGTGGCAGCTCAACTAAGCGATACACAAATAATCTCTAGCCATTTACTACGAAGAAGTGATGATTTTATAGAAGGTTGGCTGGGAAGTTCTTTAGCACACTTGGCAGCCATGGGGTGCCACATCACAATGTGGAAGGGAAGTTAAACACTCAATCAACAATTAGAAGTGGAAGAGGAGTTTGACACAAATCAATCACGCTTAAAATAAGCAAAATTGACCCAAAAACGTGCACTAAAAGTGAACTAGAGTGGGCTAACACATGTCTAATTCACACATGTAAAGTTTTGGGCAACTCGCATGAAACCACCACCCTACTCAAGGTGGAGGTTACACAATCTCTACCCAAATAGACTAACAGCTTACACAACTACCACGCCCAAATAGGGAAGTGGTTGTGTAACCGCCGCCTAGCCAAAGAGGCGCTTTTGTAACAATAGGACAAAACTAAAGGAAAAACAAAGTGGGAAGCCACATAAAAGTAGAAAATGGCTAAGTAAGTTAAACTAGGCTAAAAATATGTATTGTAAAGAGGTTGAGGATCTCAAACACCCTTGGAAAAGACATGAATCATCATTGGGGATATTTGAACCATTTCGATAATGTAGCACGTGCTAATTTGGGTGTGTAAAGGTGTTTCTCACATTTCAAGTTAAGTTTATCAACCATCACAATTGAGATAATATTTTTACAACTACCACCATCTATAATAATTTTACATAACTTTCCCGCAAAGGTACATCTTATTTAAAAGATATTTGTCTCGCATCTAAGAATCAGCACCGGTGTCATCGTGTTCTTTCTCCTTCCTTTGGAAAATCATCATCCTCTTTATCATGATTATTTCAACCAATTCTACAACAACCTCCATTTATTCTTCCTCTTCATATTTAACCAGGTTTACTCGTGGTTGTTCTCATTGCCATGTATCCTGTTTAGGAGAGTGTGGACACTCAAAATCTTTGTACCCTTCTTCATGACATCAGTAACATGTATACTACCTTTTGGGACTATTCTGACGACATCCCCCACTATAACATCTTCCCCTCCGAAATCCCCTACCTCTTTAGTAGTTACCATGGATTTGATCATATTCTTCATTCCCTTCTACATTAGATTATTCACCTTTCGTAAAATCAAATCTACCTCTACTTATCATTGGAGATGATGATGGCTCTTTCTTCACACCTCTTCAAAAATTATTCCTCTTATTATTTTCTTATTCTTTTAATGTGATTTTATAAGCACCATCCAAGCTATGGATAGGGAGCATACTCAATTCATCTTGTGTGGTATAACACAACCCATTTACATACCTTGTAGCCTTATATTCTTCGGACTCTCCCGATCTACCCGGATTGACAATTAGTAAAATTCATTGGTATACTATTCAATGTTGAGATCCTTTTGTCTTAGGTATTAAAACCTTAGAAATAGTGTCTGAGAATAATCTACATGAATAAATTTTTCTTTCATATTCCTTACCATTTTATTCTAGTTTTGAATATTTCCTTTCCTTTCCTTTGTCTTTCATTTTATAGGTGATCCCACCAGATCAATGCATGTCCAACCAACTTACTTCATATAAACTTAACCTTCCTCTCCTCTTAAAGGGTTTTCCACTTAAAGAGTTTTTCCATGAGATTCAAAAAGTCAATCAACTCCTCTGGTCATAATCCTACACCATAATCGGAACATGAATCTTGATGCCATCATTATTTCCCTCTAAAGCTTGGATCAATATCTCCTCAAATGGTCTGTCATTCAAGGTTTCTTCATCTCTCTCATTTTCCTCTTCATTTCCTTCTTCATTCATTAATGGAGGTACTTCTTGTGTATCACTATCTGGGTCTGCATCCCCATTCGCATGTCTCCTTTTATGGCGGTACCTTCTCTTGTGAGCTCAACAACTTGTCTTTATAGCTCTTGCATATTCTTATTCATCTAGGCATAACCTCACCTCTCGCATCTAGCCATGATTATATAAAATAGATCCAAAACATTACATAGACAAATGTAATATATTACCTTAACTATTCTCACAAGATCAAAATCCTTCACCGATACCCATTAATGTGGATTCACATGTAAGAGGTTGAAATACCTCCAAAACACATTCAAACAATTTAATAATAAACAAAAATCTTCAAAATAGTTGTCTTCTAATTCCGTAATCCACATTAATCATTTAGATCATTACAATCTTCCTTTTATTTCACATTTTCTCTAAAAATGCTGAAAATTCCAAAAAAATCCTAAAATGCCAAAAATACCTACTAGTAATACACCTTAGATGCGCCAAAAAAATTCATGATAAATAGTCCTTTGTAAATTAAGTCTCATGTAAAATTTTGTCTTATTCTATAAATCTTAGAAAAAGTTATTAAAAATGTAAGTCCTAGTCAAAAGAAAAAAACATTCAAGCCAATTTTAGACCACTGAGGCAATGAATTTGGCCCCAAAAATATGCCAAAATGGCCAAAAATTGTAGGAAAGTTTGCCAAAACATAATACAAAAGAATATACACCACTGTGGAAAATTTCAAGATGATCGAATAGTTGGATTAAAAGTTATGGCCTTCAAACGTTATGCTTCAGCATTGAAAATTGATTCTTTGAATCTTGAGAAAATTATTTTGATTGACCATGACATTTACATTAGTCATTTGGCATTTTGAATTTGATCATACCACATATTATAGTTAAATCTTGATAGTTAAAGGAAGACCCCCTTTTTCACAAGTACTAACCCCATCATTGTGCCAAGTGGTATCCATTAACTCGGGTTGGAGTTAGCGTTTTGATTCTAACACGTCTATACTTTTGTTTAACCATGGTTAGATTGGAAAAATTCTTGTTCATTGGATCTTGCATTGTGAAACATCGATTCATATCCTTTTGATATGTTGTTGTTGATTTTCTAACTTATTCAAGTTAGGGTTACTTGAGTTTTGCATTGATTTCGGTGTTAGTCTTCATCCTTTAATATTTGTAATCCCTTGATTTGGATTATCGATATGAACGAGGTTGAGTTACATTCATGAATGGTTAAGTAAAATAAATCAAACCTATCTCATTTCATTCATTTGAATTTTTACTCCCAAGAGAATCCTTGGAAAATAAATTTCTATCGCCATGAATTTATCATTTCGAGCTTGATTTCTTGCATTTTTGAAGCCTAAGAGGCTCTGTGACTTGGAGCATTTTCATATTTAGTTTCTCTCATGCCAAGTTTTACAAGATTTTCTTTTAGAGTGATGGAATATTTAGAGCTCATTATTTTCCTTTTGGCTTTCGAGTTCGGTTTTGTATATTTTCGAGATCTATGCGAGGTTATATGAAAACCATTTTTTCGAGCTCGATTTCATTGCAAAGAATAACTCGCTTGAAGTTTATGTAACTTCTATGGCTTATTTTCAATTTGAGTGCCTCTCTGTCTTGATAGAAAAAGGCCGTCATTTATGAGAAGGTGAGTTCATCACTTTAAAACAAGAGATGTTCAGGCTTGTCTTGTTATTTTGAGCTCTTGAAAAGATCTCTTTGAGATTCTATTTATGTATCCTTACCCTTCTAGAACACCGATGGTTTCTATTTATTATTTGGTATTATGATACTTATGCGAGTTTGAAGAACCTTCTCGGTATTGTTGTTTTCCACTAGAAATGAGAATTTTGGGGCTTTCGACCAACAATCGTAAACTTGCATTCTTCATCGCCTTATTTTATGATCTTTTGTTATTTTCACGGAAAAGGTCATTTTTAGTTTTTATGGACTCTACTAAAGGTAAGATTATGGTTACAATCCATATATTTGATATGGGGTTTTACTTTTATTTGAAATCCTTGGCCATTGCCATACAAAATATTTACTTTTGTCATTTCATGGATCTGGAGTTATGTTCTTCAAAATGTTACTAAAAAAGGAGGAATATTTAGTTCTTTACCCAAGATCTAGTTGAATATGAGCCATTGGTTGATTTTTCGATTTTATTTGATGGGTATCCATTCTTTGATCTTTGAAGTTTTGTATTTTCTATTGATATCTGCATTTTATTGTTCTAGAAATCCAAGCCACCATATGATTTGTCGTATTTCTACATTCAAATACTCACCGCGCTTTGTTTCACTTTCATCTGGTCACTATTTGTTTGATAGAGTTGTTTCATTAATTTTTCTCGTAAGTCTTGTAAAACGAATGATCCTATTGATTTTGATATCGTTGGGTTTCATGCTATGCCCCATTGGTCTCATGCCTAAAGCTTGTCATGATAATGTATTTGTAGATCTCTTCTTTATCGTTGTTGGTCAAGGGTTTTGACTGCTTTTCCTTCTAGTGTCATTGTTTCAAATAGGTTCAACCTCTCTATTTTCTTCATTCTATAATCTCACCCATTCTCAAATTTGGTTCAAGTCGCTTCTATTAAATTTTGTATTGGAGCTATGATTTGATCTTTCCCTTGTATTAGTTGATGATCCAACTAAAAACAAAAGTGCATTTTCATTGCTAACACCTTCAAGCTTATGATGACCGTAAGGAATGTTGTTATCATTTCTTTAAAACATGTGAAACTTTGACTGAGACTTGGGTTTGATCTCCATCAAAAACTTAATCATTTGAATCATTGACTCATGAAATATTGAAACTAGATCGTTGATTTGTACAAAATGAAATATTTTGATAGAATTTTCTATTCTAATCGAAACCATTAGTAATATTTGAAATTTCTTTCCATAAATTTTCATGCCATATTGTTTTGTGATGTTTTTTTGGATGATACAACAATTTCTCCTTTTATTTATTGGCTAAACTTTGTTTCCAATTTGTAGCTTACTATAAAGTATTCACTTGGAACTACTTTGTAAGTCTGAATTATTAAATTGTAGTGAACAAATGTACTTCACTTTTAAACCTTGAAAGGGAAGCAACTTTAGATGAAGATTTGATCTAATAGTTTTAAGATATCATTTGCACTTGAACATTGTTTTCCTTTTGGTCCAAACTCTATACTTGATATTCTCCCGTGGATATAGAGACTTTGTAAACTCAAACAATAAGCTTGATGATTATTTGATGTGGCTAGAAATTGACTTGGCTTGATGTCTATTCTTTGCTTTGCAAATTCTCATCATTTCACCCGCATAATTAAAGCCACATCTAGAGGAGCTTGTATTCTAACATTTGAAAATATATCTCTATGTTATTAAAAATTGTACTTTCTATTATTGATCTCTTCTCATGAACTAATTCTGAATCACCAGCTATACTTGTACTTTGATAGTTTTAATACTATTTTACATAGAATTAATCATTATGAAAAGCAATCAAACCATTTTTCTTTGAAACATCTGTGCAATCTTGTCAAAAAATAGTTGCTACTTCTTTATGTGCTACAAATATGACAAGAACTCCAAAAATGTAATCTTTTTTGAATTTGTACACTTACTGTCACATTAAATACTTGGTAGTTTTTGTAAGTTACATGGTTGTAAGTGATCTTACAAATCTGCAATCTGTTTGTTGCTCTTGGAAGTTGTATCTTGGATTTTAAGACCCGCAAGTTGAATACTTTGAAACTTTTAATTTATTATTTTGTAGTTAGAAATCTATTTCTATTTTAGGACATGATGAAATAATAATGAACCTTCTTGGATGAAGAAATGATCATCTTGTCTTCTTTTTCCTTGACGTTTGGGTAACTTTTGGTTGTTGAAAATTACTTTCTTAACTCCGATAACTATACTTGATGACATTTATTTGAAGAGTTCACTTTGATCTTGTAATTCAAAAGTAGTTTTACTTTTTTTTATTTGTAACTTTGTCAACTATGCAAAACATGAATATATATAGATTTCTTCTTTAAGCTTCCAGCTTTTGAATGATACACTTGTACTTAGAGCATATAATAGTGTCTCTTTGAGTTGCGCTTTTATCATATTTTGTAATATTGTATGAGGAAAATGCGGTTGAATAGTTGTCACTACTGTGCTTTTTATTTGTTTATATCTTGAATTTTTTTGGAAAACTTAAAAATAGAAAATGCGTATATCTTAGCTTGTAATATGTGATCGTACTTTCTATGAGACAAATGAATCTAGGACATAAATTTTTGAATGAATTTTTCTTTGATATTCAACATGATTCCCTTCCATGTTAGCTTAATTTGAAATTGAAATCATTTCCATGCACTATTCTCGATTCAACTATACTTGGTCATTTATTTGATTACTCTTGTTGTTTTTCCTTGCACTCTTGTACCTTAATAATTTTGAAAGACATGAATGAATTTTTCTTCCGTATCCCGAATGCAATCTATACTCAATAGTAAATAATTGAAATCATGCAAGATATTTTATTTTCTTCAATGGTTACATGTACCTACACGATTAAACCAATTAGTTAGTAAACAATAGGTTTTTTGGCCTCTCTTGTGTTCCATAGTATTTCTTTTATTTCTTCTCTATCATAATTCATTTGAATACCATGAGATTTTGTTTGATAGTAATTTTTAAATCTGAAACTTTTGCATTAATGTAGCCTATGATTTTGGATTTCAAATGGTTCATTTGATTGAAAATAGATAGCATATGAGTTTAGATTAAACCATGAGCTCGTAACTAATATTATTTTCCTTTTATTTTTCATGTACACTATAGTTGTTGGATGTTGAAGATGAATATGGAGGATTTGGAACTGAAATTATGAAGATTGAAAGAAAACCCAAGGCAATTATGGGTTTTTTCTATACTCTTTTCTTTTAATTTCATGCACATGTACCATTTATTTCGATAATCATAAGTTACATCCCACGACTTGTGTGGGAAATATTGAATTTAATTAATGAATAAATGATATTATTTCTATAATTGAGTTGTGTAATTCCTTTTACTTTCATATCTTATGGTTTGTAATGATGGTACAATGAATTAAAAAACTCAATACATACGTAATAACTTTATAATTAACATCTGCAATGCAAACAACAATTATGTTTGCTGACATAGAGTCTAACTCCTCAAGTCTCCCTTTATCTCTACTTCCTCAAGGTTGTACTTTAGTTCTTCGAGCTTTTGTGCATCTTTGATGAAGGTGAACATGGGATAACAACATATGTGAGGTGTTGCATTCTACAACAACACACATAGCTACATTTTTCCTTATTGATTCACTTAACTGAAAAACAATTAAACTATATATGCCCCCTAGTTAGGTTCATTCATCAATTCCTTCCATCAAAAAAAAAGTTTTGAGTTGCCCATTTTTGCACAAGTGAATTTTTTTAACATTTCTGCAATCCTAAGGGGAAAGCTTCCCACTAGCTTGTACACCAAAGGCCTTTCTCTAGTCCATTTGGCATGGAGTCAAATCATATAAGCAAAATCTACCTTTTCTGAAAAAACTAACCCTTTTGAAAAAAAACTAAAGTTGGGAAAGGATCTGGTAAACCAGATCACGTGCATGAATGCACTTATTGAATTGAAAAACATTGCAATGTGCATGAACTGCACTTATTGAAAGGGAAATCCTACTCTAACCATACACTGTAGGATTTTAAATAATAGTGTTTAAGAAACATACCATTCACAGGAATGGGATGTTCCTCTCTATTCATCCTTGAAAGATGAAATGCATTGTGCTCCTTGCAAGCTGAAATCATGTAAGGACCACTCCAGATTGTATCAAACTTCATGTGGTTTCCTGTATTTTCACGATCAACATCCCATTTCAGCACAATGTCTCCTTCATTAAAGACTCTAAACTTATCCTTTTTATCAAACGTTCTCTTAATTTGTCTCTAATAATTTTCCATGTTAAGATGGGATTAATCTCTTAGCTTTTGAAGTTCCATTAATTCTACATATCAAACCTGCATTGGTTCATTCTCAAGTAATTCCATTTGATGTAGTAAATATAATGCGTAAAACTCAACTGAAATAGGCGTTCTTGCCTCACATCCATAAACAAGCTTGTACAGTGAATTGCCAATTGACCTTTTCGGAGTCACTCTATCAGCCCAAAGTGTTGAATTCAAAATCAGATACCAAGCTCTTTGGTTACCCCTAAGTGTTCTTTAGATGATCTTTAAAAGATTTTTGTTAGTAATTTCACCTAATCCATTACCTCGAGGGTAATACTAAAGAATTATCTAAAATGATAGTTGTTGGAACACCAAATCTACAAACTATACTTTCATAAAATGATAAGATTGAAGTCTCATTAGCTTCTTTCAAAGCTATTGCTTCAATCCAATGTGTGAAATAATCCATGGCAGTCAAGATCCACTTTTGTCCTTGTGATGAAGGTGGATTTATCATGCCAATGAAGTCAAGACCCCACTACATGAATGGGTGATCCATGAAACAGGTTGCAAAGGCAACAAAGCTAAACGTTCCTTTACAACAAAGAATACACACCTCTTACAATTTTTAATCCATTCAAAACATTCGTTGAATATGCTGAGCTAACAATAGTCAAATTTCATAATATTTAAGGTCAGTAGTACATGTTGAGAAGTGACCTCCTAGAGGTCCTTCATGGAACTTAGAGAATAATTACTACACTCTATCATAATCAACACAATGTAATAATACTCCATTTATATCCTTTTTGAACAACACACCATCAATGAAAGCATAAGGTATGTCTTTTAATATGGAATATCTTCATTTACTTTTGTTCATACCTTCCAGATAAGTACCGTGTTGTAATTAATTGATCAAATCTTACATCCAACTTGATCATGTAACTTCCGGATTGAGTTTTGGTTGTTGATTTTTAGGATGTAATAAAATTTTAGGTTGTTGATACAAAACAAAAACATGTTATAATGGTTCTAATAAGTCTCAAGCTTGTTATTTTTCCATGTTAGTAATAAGATGTTCACATAATCCATTAATTCATACTATTTTTGCAACACGAATGTAAACATCATATTCCATAACCTTTGTAATCCAACCTGCTCTCTTCTCATTCAGTTCTTTGTTTAACAAGAACGCTTTAATAGTTGGATGAGAGACTAAAACATGTATCTTATTATTGGAAAACATGTACTTGAAATTCTTTAGTCCTCTAACTACAACAAGTACTTGTTTTTCAAGAAAAGTGTACCTTATCTCATAGTCATGTAAACTCTACCCAAAGAAAGCAATGGGCTGCTCTATATTTTCATTATTAACTTTTGAGTTAGTGTGGCTGAAATCGTTTCACCTCCTGAAAGTGCATACATAATGAAATTTTATCAAAATTAGGATTTTCCAAAGTAGGAGTTTGTGAAATAGCTGATTTGATGGCCTAAAATCCTTTTTTCCTTCACTGGTCCAATAGAAAGTTTTATCTTTCTTCAACATAGTTGTTAATGGCTTGATTAATACTTGTAAAATATGGAACAAATATTCTAACAAAGTTGATTTTTCCAAGAAAACTTTGTAATGCCTTCTTATGATGAGGTAAGGACAACCCTGAAATTGCTTTAATTCTTAAAGGACCAATAGCTAAACCTTACCTAGAAACAATATGCCCAAGTAATTTACCTTCATGGACTGAAAAGTAGACTTTTTGGGATTCAATGAGATTCCAAACGCCTACAAAGTTGGAAATTCTTCCTTAATTGCATAAGATGAACATAAAAATGCTTCAAAAATACAAGAACATCGTGTAAAGAAACTAAGATGCATTTATTTAGAAGCCTATGAAAAGCCACATCCATTGCACGTTGAAACATTATACCAAAATTTAAAAGTCAAAAAGGCATTATTTTGTAAGCATAAGTCCCCCACTTTGAGGTGAAGGCTATTTTATATCTATCTTCTTCACGAAAAATAATTTGATTGTATCCATTATAACCATCCAAAAGGAAAGCATGTCTAAACTCAAATCTGTTCTTAAAATTTGATCCATGTTGGGAAGCAAATAATGATCTTTTAATGAAGCCTTGTTAAGGTCTCTAAAATCCACACACAGCTTGGATTTCTCCATTCTTTTTCTAAATAGGCACAAGATTAGCTACCCAACTTGAATTCTTTACTAGAAATATAATGTCTCGATTCAATTAACTTAGATAATTTTTTTCTCATTAATGGATCAATCTTGCGATTTATAGGCCTTTGTTTCTACTTTACTAGTTTTGTATTTTGCTTTAACTTTATGGTTTGTTGAGATAAACTGGGATCAAATCCTCTCAAATCTTTGTATTTCCAAGAAAAACATCTTTAAATTCTTTACATAAATTAATGAAAGATTGTTTTTCAACTAAGGAACATACCTTTCCAATAAATAACTTCTTTTCATCATCAACTAAGATCTCTTTGTAGTTATCTACATGAGTAGAGATCTTTTCTTTATCCTTTCTTAGTTGATCATCGTGAGCTTAAAATATCTTCTAAAGAAAAAGCCCTTAAGGTAGATTGTTTATTTTCAGTTGTATAATTTGATCACCATATAAGTGTTGCAGATTTTTCTTGATTAACTATAGAAAATTCAGCTTCTTGCTGTAGAAATCTATAGATTTTCTCATCATCTTTGAAAACTTTCCATTTTTCTTCATTATTAGGCACTGAAGGTCTGATAATCAACTTTATATGTGGTTGAATCTTACTATTTTCAATTTTTTCTAGCACTTTAAATCTAGCACTAAATTCTCGCATGTTTGTTTTTAGCTCTTGGAACAGATTACATGTTAATAGCCTCAAAATCATCCATTAAGTCTGAAACTCTATGCTTGTAAGATTTCAGCAATGAATTCTTACAAACATTAAAGTTTTTACTTGATTAATCACTAACTCTGAATCACCAAACACTTGTAACATGCTGATACCTCTTTTTTTGGCCCATTATAGGCCATGAATTAATGCTTCATATTCAACTACATTACAAGTATATGAAAATTGTAGACTTAGAGATGAAAAATACCTTTCATTCAAAGGAGAAGTAAGCATCAAACCTACACCTTGTCCCTTTTTGTTCTTTGCTCCATCGAAATGAAGCTTTCATAAGCCTTCTGTTGTATTCTTTATTTTAGACAGTAAAGGAATAGGTGCATTTTCTTCATGCAAACAATAAACACCAAAAAAACCTTCTTCTACTTCTTTGAAAAGATCATAAGTATGTTGATTTCTAATATCATTAGAATTTAGAACCTTTTGTACCATAAACTTAAAATCTTTCATGGAACCTTTCTTGATTATAATAAGGACCATATCATCTTTCCGAGCTTCCTTTTGGATGGTTTTGAAAAAATTGTAACTTAGCAAGCTCATGAGAAAGCAGCTCTTGTTGTCCTGAAATACTCAAAGCATCCCATAATGAAATAATAATATTATGCTTTTTCATTACCTCAAAAATATTAAAATAAGTATCAATTGTTTAAAAATCTTCTATAGTTTTAGCATAAGATTTAGCAAAAAAAGACTCTGCTTCACCAACTTTTGAAATTTGAGGTATGAATAATCATATAGGATCAGGTTGCAACTATTTTTGCTACTCTTTAGGAGCTGAAATTCTTGCTATTTTTACCTACATTTGTTTATTTATTAGTAACTATAGGTAAAAAGGCCATTTTGTTATTTTTCTTTATCTTGAGCCCTTTCTTGATACCTATTTGTAAGTGCAATAAATTTTTTTCTCAAAACTCGACTAAGATCTATTTAGATGATTTCTAACTCTAAGCGTCTTTCTACCCACCCTCCATTTGAGGCATGAATAATGCTTTAGATTGAGGTTATGCAACAAGGCTTATATTCAGGAATGCATTTGGGTAATTAGAAGTTGAATGAGGTTGATTGCAAGGTAAACACCACTCTTTCAAGCAATATTGATCGGAAAAGAGCACTAGATGAGCTAGCAACTTTAGGATCAAATTTTCTTTGTTGATAAGGTTGCCTATAATTCTTATTTTGCTAGTATGGCTGCCTATTTTACTGATAAGGTGCTTGATAAGGTCTATTAGGCTGAGCCAATTGTCTCTTTAATGTTGTTATTTCATTTGTATGTGTCTGCAAATCCTTAAGTACTTATGATGGTGTTGTAATAGTAGGTTCTATTATGGTAATAGGTTGTGGAACAGGTGCCAAATCTACCATAAGAGGCATAGAAGGCCTTGGGGCTAATTTACCAACTTGAATAAGGTTATTTTCAGCCCTAATAGTGATATCATAAGTTGTTGGGAGTGTAGTTCCTCCCATATTCTATATCATGGCTGAAATGTCACTATTTAAATCTCTAAGATAGAATTAAATGCATGATCATCTTGAGGATTAACACTTGATGGAATTATTTCCCGTGTTCTAGAAAATATGATATTTAAAACTATTCGTAAATTCATGAGAAGCTATCTCGATTGTATACAATTGTTCTATGAGAGATAAATGATCATAATTTTCTTGAAATTGTTTATGTAGTTGATCTCCTAATTCATCCAAAGTTGTTATACTCTCTATCAGTTAAGTTTTATACCATTGTTAAGTTTGTCCTTTAAATGATGTAGCTAAGAGTCTCAAAGCCACATATTCATGATTTATGTTATGTACTGCAAAAAAGGTTGAAATGTATTTAATATGTTCAAGAAGGGTAATAAGAATTTCACCAATAAATGAAGGTAAACATTTCAAGGCAGCAACAAGTATGTCATGATAGACTTGAATTACTAAAGGGATACCATTAGTAAAGGTAACAAAATTTCTAGGTGGTGGTGGTAGTGGTTGTTGAGCCATTGGAATAACAACGATTTAAATAACAAGATTAACATGTGGTTTAGAAAGGGAGGAGGATTTCCAAAACCGGGCTTGTTATAAGGTAAGGTATTACCAACTCTTCTTCTTCTTGCAGAATTTAAAGGTAAAGAAATAAAATTAGTAGGAAGTCCTCTTACCAATGATCTTGTAGTCACTTTAGGCATGGAACATGCTACAAAACTGGTCTAAAATCAGCCTTACGGAGTCGCCAAATAATTTCTTTTGATTTTCAATGAATGTCTATAGATTTTTTCTTCCAAAAGTGATGTTCTTTCTCTCAGTAAATATGATGTGAATTGTTGTAATCTATTGTAGATCTTATCAGTCTCCCACTAGGCTTTCCAAAAATTGTTATCTCTCGAAAGTGCACCCTTTTTTATAGTTGATAGTAGGGGTTATAATCTTTTTTTTTATCTCACTTTCATAGATATAATGGAAACACCTTAGTTATGTGGGTATACCTATTGTTGAGGTGAGTCTCTCTTGTCAAGGCCGCCTTCCTTATTAATGTATCCTAAATTAATATTGTTAGGGGTTTCAGGGTAAATATATTATTGTAATTGAATTGAAATGGGGTGATACACCAAATTGATTTAGGGCTTTAACTCGAGTCTCTGCTCACAATAAAATTGAGAACAAATTACAGATGCACGAACAAATGGGTTTTTATTTTGATCCTAAGGCAAACACTTGTGTCTTGAGAGAATAACTCACAATGACACAACAACCGATATGCACACTAAGACTCGTATAGAAAACAACAAATTTTCGAAAGGTAAGATAATTAAATCAGAAATTAACATTCACAAGAACTAATGGAAAGATACACAACAATGCAAATAATTAGAAAGGCAATAAATGGTTCTCATTCAAGGGAAAACTAGCAAATAAATTCTTCATCACTCCTACATCCAAAAAGTCCTCCTTTTGTCTTACTAGTGCACACAATATATAGCAAAAATACTTCACCCAACCCCTCCTAAAAATAGACTACATTCTGTACTCACCCATGCATGCTAATTTTACCCCTTTATCATGAATAAATAAAGGAATAAAAATAGACATGCTGATTACAATGAGGCATTAATAGCCTTAGTTACAAAAATACACTCTAGTCAAAGTGCAATTGATTGTTCTATTTTTAATGCAATTAATACTTGGGTGAATAAAAATTAGCTAATAATAACTATTGCTTATTATTCAAGTCATTCCAATGCGCACAACTTAGTCTTCTTGTTGTTGATTAAATAATCATATTTAATCCTTGATGTAGCACTTGTGTATTCACCCACTTGCAAGGATATTTTGGCTTTATCTATGTTTTTTCCTCTTGTGAAAGAATGCAAAAATACATTATGTGTAAGAAAAATAATTACCTTTGTCATCCTATCATCATGATATGCATATACTTGGAAAAAAGGGCATTTTGCAAAGGTTAAGGTAATCATTACCCTACTGTGGTATATTCCTCCATCATAATATAGTCTTTGAATTAGGCATACATGGCTTGAAAATGTTTTCGTTAGGCATACATGAGCCTTTGAATTAGTAATGACCACCTTTTTATTATATGATGATGCTTGAATAATACAAGGCCCCTGTGATGATTTGTGTCATATACATCATTTCTTATTTGTTCACCTTTTGGCTGACTATGACATATATGATTGGTCGAGATATACCTTTTTTATAATCATTGATCAGGATTTTATTTACCATGCACCATACTTTAGAAAACATTAAGGGTCTCCCCCTTAATCATTAGTTTTGATTAACTAGGAAAAACACATTAGTCATTTGGCCTTTTGAATTTTGTCATACCACATATTATAGTAAAAGCTTGATAATTAAAGGGAACACCCCCTTTGAATTACCCCATCATTGTGTCGATGGTATCCATTAACCCAGGTTAGAGTTAGGGTTTTTCTATTACATGACACATCTTTAATTTTATTTCACCATGGTTGGATTGGGAAACTTATGGTTTAGTTGGACCTTGCATTGTGAAACGTTGATTCATGTCCTTTTAATCTGTTTCCATTGATTTAATAACTTATTCGAGTTAGGGTTACTTGGAGGTTTGC
This sequence comes from Taxus wallichiana var. yunnanensis, assembly GCA_018340775.1. Lineage (NCBI taxonomy): Eukaryota > Viridiplantae > Streptophyta > Pinopsida > Cupressales > Taxaceae > Taxus > Taxus wallichiana. The sequence goes on along the minus strand of CM031237.1, from coordinate 870,526,506 downwards.
ATTGATTTCGGTGTTAGTCTTCAACCATTAATATTTTTACTCCCATGATATAGATCGTCCATATAAATTGAGGTTGAGTTAGGTGAACATGTATGGTTAAGCTTTGGTTAAGTAAAATAACTCAAACCTAACTCATTTAATTCATTTGCATTTTTATTGCCTAGGTGAAGCCCTGGAAAATAAATTCGTACCGTAATGAATTTTTAATTTCAAGCTTTATTTCTTGCACTTTAAACGCTGATGAGGCTCGGTGACTTCAAGAATTTGTATATTTGATTTCTCTTCCAATTTTATGCAATATTTTCTTTCAAAGTGATGGAAGATTTGAAGCTGGTTCTTTTCCTTTTTGGCTTTCTGAGTTCAATTTTTTTATCTTTTTAGATTTCTGCGAAGTTATATGTCTGTTGTTTTTTTCGAGATTGATTTCGTTGTAAAGAACAAATCTTCTTGAAGTTTCTATAACTTCTATGGCTTCTTTTTAGTTTGAGTTCCTCTCTGTCTTGACTAAAAATGGTCATCTTTTATGAGAAGGTCAGTTCGTCACTTTTAAACTATAGATGTTCCATTTTCTTTGTTATTTTTAGCTCTCGATAAGATATTTTGAGATTTTGTTTCTATATCCATACCCTTCTAGAACCCTGATGGTTTCTGTTTATTATTTGGTACTGTGATACTTATGCGAGTTTGAAGAATATTCTAGGTATTATCATTCTCCACTGCAAATGAGAATTTTGGGGTTTTCGGCCTACAACTGCTAATCTTGCATTATTTTTCCTCATATTTCTCAAGATTTTGTTAAATTCTAAGGAAACAACCATTCTTAGTTTTTACAGCCTCTACCAAAGGTAAGATTCTTGTTAGACTCCATATATATGATATGGGGTTTTAATTTTATTTGAAATCACTCTCCATTTCTATACAAAATATTTACTGTTTCCATTTCGTGGATCTAGAGTTTTGTTATTCAAACTGTTACTGAAAATTGGCCAAATATTTTGATCTTTGCCCAAGATCTAGTTGAATATGAGCCATTGGTTTTTTTGTACAATATACTTTGGGCATTTTCCATTTTACTTGATGAGTATCCATTATTCGAGCTTTGAAGTTTTGTATTTTCTACTGATATCTGTATTTTCTTGTTCTAGAAACCCTAGCTGCCATATGATTTTCTGTAGTTCTACATTGAAATATTCCCCATGTTATGTTTCACTTTTATCTTGTCACTATTAGTTCGATATAGTTGTTTCATTGATTTGTCTCGTAAGTTTTACAAAACTTAGGATCAGATTGTTTCACATTTTGTTGGGGTTCATGTTATGTATGATTGGTCTCATGCCTGAAGCTTGTCGTGATAATGTATTCGTAGATCTCTTCTTTATCATTGTTGGCTAAGGTTTTTACATTTTTCCTTCTAGTGTCAATATTTCAAACTGGTTCAAGCTCACAATTTTCATTATTTTGTAATTTTACCCATTGTCAAATCTGGGTCAATTCACTTCTATTAAATTCTTTATTAGAGTTATGACTTCATCTTTCCATTGCATTGCTTGATGATCCAACTCAAAAAAATGTGCCTTTTCATTGCTAACACCTTTGAAGGTTATGATGATTGTAAGGAATACTATTATTGGTATTTTTAAAAAATATCTTTGAAACTTTGATTGAGACTTGGGTTTGATATACATCAAACGTTTAATCATTTAAATTTTTGACTCAGGAAACATTGAAACTAGATCATTGCTTTGTACAAAGTGAAAGATTTTGATAGAATTTTCTATTCTGGTCTAAAACCATTGGTAAGATTTGAAATTCCTTTCCATGAATGATTTTTCCATATTGTTTTGTGATTTTTTTAGAGGATAAAACAGTTTCTCCTTTTATGTGTTAGCTGAACTAAGTTTCTAGTTTGTAGCTTACTAAAAAGTCTTCACTTGGAACTACTGTAAGTTTGAATAATTAAACTGTAGTGAAAATTTTTAATTCACTTATAAAACTTAAAAAGGGAAGCAAATTTAGATGAAGATTTGATCTGGTAGTTTTAAGACATCATTTTCACTTGAACAATGTTTTCCTTTTCAACCAAACTTAGTAGCTTGCTATTATCTTGTAGACATAGAGAATTTGCAAAATGAAACAATTAATGATTATTTGATTTGGCTAGAAATTGACTTGGCTTTATGTCGATTCTTTTATGAAATTCTCATCATTTCATCTACATAATTGAAGCTACATCCGGAGTAGATTGTATTCTCATTGTAAATATATCTTTGTGTTATTAAAAATGTACTTTTTGTTATTGACCTCTTCTCATGAATTGCTTCAATCACCAACTATTCTTGTACTTGAATAGTTTGAATATTGTTTTCCATAGCATAAATCATTATGAAAAAGCAATCGACCATTTGTATTTGAAATATCTGTTGCAATCTTGTCTAAAAATGCTTGTTACTTATTTGTGTGCTATAAATATGATCAGTAACCCAAGAAAAATATAATATTTTTCAAATTTGCACAATTATTGTCCCACTTTGAATACTTGGAAATTTTTGTAAGTTACGTGGTTGTAATTGATCTTACAAATCTACAACTTTGTTGGTTGCTCTTAGAAGCTATATCTTGGATTTTAAGACCTGTAAAGTTGATAAATGAATGAATACTAAAAATTGTAATTTGTTATTTGATATTTTTAAATTTGTTTGTGTTTTAGGACATAATGAAATAAGAATGAAACTTCTTGGATGAAGAAATATGATCATCTTGTCTACTTTTCCCTTGATGTTTGGGTAACCGTTGAATGTTGAAAACTACTTTATTTTAACCTGATAGTTGTACTTGATGAAATTTCTTTGAACATTTCATATTGATTTTATAATTCAAAAGAAGTACTTTATTTATTTGTTTTGTCAACTATAACATTACTATGAATATATTTCTCATTTAATATTTGAGCTTCAAATGATACACTTGTACTTAGGGCATATAAGAGTGTCTCTATGATTTACAGCTTTGATCAAATTTTGTAATCTTGTATCGAAAATGAGGTTGAATAGTTTCCACTTTAAAATGATTTTGATTTTTTTCTATATTGCATGTTTGTGGAAAAACTAAAAGCTAGAAAATGCTTATATCTTATCTTATAATATGTAAGTGTACTTTCTTCTATGAGAAAAATGAATCTAGGACATAAATTTTTGAATGAAATATTCTTTGATATTCAACATGATTTCCTTCCCGTTATCTCGATTTGAAACTAAAATCATTGGCATGCAATCGCTTTGATTCAATTGTACTTGATCATTTATTTGATTTCTCATTGTTTTTGTCCTTGTAGCTCTTGTACCTAATAATTGTGAAAGACATGAATAAATTTTTCTTTTGTATCCCGAATGCAATCTATACTCAACAATACATAATTCAAACCATGCCAAAGATTTTGTTTTCTTAAAATGTTACATGTACCTACATAATTAAACTAATTAGTTAGAAAACAATAGGCTTGTTGGACTCTCTTGTATTCCACATTCTTTCTTTTCTTTTCTTTTCTCTGTCATGATTCCTGTGTATACCATGAGATTCTATCACATAGTACTTTTCAAATCTAAAACTGTTACATTAATATACCTTATGCTTTTTGATCTCAAATGGTTCATTTTCTTGAAACTAGATAGCACATAAGTACAAATTAAACCCTAAGCTCTTAACTGATATTCTTTTCTTTTTCTTTTTTAGGTACATTGTAGTTGTTGGATGCAAAAGATGAAGATGGAGGAGCTGGAACTGAAATGATGAAGAATGAAAGAAAACCCAAGGCAATGATGGATTGTTTCTATACTCTTTTCTTTTAATTTAATCCACGTGTACCATTTATTTTGATAATCATAAGTTACAACGTATGGATTGTATGGGAAACTATTTATTTCCTTAATGAATAAATGGTATTATTTATGTAATTGAGTTGTGTACTTCCTTTTAATTTTAGCTCTTATGGTTTGTAATGATGGTATAATGAATTAAACAACTCAATACATACTCAATAACACTTTAATCATAGGAAATGATTGAATTGAAAATACCTATACCTAAATAATGAACATTTACAATGCAAACAGAAAATATGTTTGCTATTTTGGACACTAACTCCTCAAGTATGCCTCTATCTCTGCCTTCCTCAAGGTTTTACTTTATTTCTTCTGATCTTTTGTGAATATTTGATGAAGGTGGACATGGGATAGTAGTATACGTGAGGTGTTGCATTCTACAACAACACTCATAGTTGTTGGTAATTCAAATCACAACACCCATGATTTCTCGCAAGTGAATGGTTGAGGCAGTAAGTGTGATTCCTCAAACATGGATTTATCCCAAAGTGTGGGTCCTTGTGATTGGGATAACCCTCCAGAGAAGTCTCGGCTTCCTATCATATCCTAGTGCTAACTACTCCAAAGTGTAGAGAGTTGCAGATCTAACCCTAATCTAATATTTCCAAGGAGACAGAGATAGAGAAAATGCATGAAAATAAAACCTACTCTAAGGGAAGGTGATGCACCAAGAAGGATGTTGAACAACCTACACAATAAACATAACACTACCAAAACTTTATTATGAAATCAACAACAATACACAATAACCTAGCATGCAATGAAATATCATAAATTTGCAATATAACACAAAAGAGGGTTTGAAGCATCCACATATATGATTTTATTGATCTCAAAGTTGATATAATACACTAAATTCATGCTCTAAGGAACATATTTTACATTATAATGTTCAATAGGGAGGTTTAGAATCTCCGAAAATCTCTTATAGATAAGAAAAAGAAGGGAGGGTAATATACAAAGTGTCCAAACTTTTGAAATGAGCCACTCCTTACAATATATAGGAAGAATGAGAGAGAGAAGTGGGAGAGAAGGAATTTGAAATCATGTTTCAACCACCCAAAAATACATTAAAATCACCTGTAATAATGATGGGTGCCACTGCAAAACCCATACCTCCATGTAATTTTCCTTGTTGGGAAAGAAAGGAAACCCATACCTTCATCATTTGGCAAGGTGAGAAATCTAGAACATTCCTCTAAAATGTCGGACTATTTGAAATACTTAGTCTCGCTAAAAATAAGAATTTGGGAGCCATTCCTCTAAAATGGGATATTGTACTTCCTCTACATTGTGTAGAGGACACTGAGAGCTTTCTAATTATTCCTATTTTGTGCAAATCTGAGCTCCCAATCAAATGTTATGGCCATCTAAAGTTGATGGTCCCATTCTATGATAAATGCATATGGTTGATCTTCTGTTTCAGACTACGACTATGCATCACACCGTCTAAAATATAAACTTTTGGACTTTCGTGGATTTAGATCTTGGGGTATTTTTGCTTTGAACGTCATCGTATTGTTGACTTAATGGGTCAGCTCAAGAGTTTTAAAATATTGATCCTCCAAATTCCCAATTTCGACATCAAAGTTTGACTCGTGAAATCATATTGCGCGCATTATTCATCGCTCGAGCCAAAATATTCCCAAATTCTGAAACCCTTATGCCTGAATTTTAGACTTCAGGTTTTGGACTTCAAGTCATGATTTGTGTGCACTGGTCATTCAACATTCCAAAATTCGGACTTGTGTTTCAAAATTCTAGGTTTTTGGGGGTTTTAAGTTTTCAGGATTTTTGGAGGTTCATGTTTTGCGGTTTTGGGAGTTCAGGTGTTTTGAGGGTTGTAGGTTTTTCAGGTTTCAAGATTTTGGGAGTTTTGGGGGTTCAGGTTTTGGTGTTTGAGGAGTTCGGGTTTTGGGGTTTCGGAGTTCGGGTTTCATGTTTGTGGTATTTGGGTATTGTTCATCTACCTAGCACATGAAACCTTCAAATTCTGAAACACCAAAGTCCTAATTTAAAAATTCAGCTTTCAAACTTCTTTTTCTCCCCATGTGGCACTATTTACCACTTGAACCTTCTCCCAACTCTGAACTCCTGAATGTCTGATGTCTGAATTTCGGACTTCGGACTTTGATGTCCTTTAGACCTTTTAAGTCTAGTAATTCAGAAATTTTTCACACCGAATCGATCAAGCCTGTTTCCATGTCACTTCAACTCGCTCAGCTCGAGGCTAAAATGTGAACTCCCGTGGATGAAACGATCCTCCATTTTCTCTATTTGATGTCATGTTTGACTGATTTCACATGAGGGGAAAAATTAGATAACAATTTGGTGACTTGCGGGGTTACTTGCCTACTAGGTGAAAGATCGGTTACATCAAATTATCCATTAGGAATGGAGTTATATGTCATAGCCTAATACTAATCTTGTGCTCGAAAATTTCTCCCGATCTGCTTGCAACCTATTGTCCATGAACTCCGCTCCACTTCCCGCACTCTCAATTTTCATAAGGAAATCTTGAAGTTAAGATTTTGTGAGAGAGGAAAATTATCTTGACCTAGATTTTTAACCTACTCCTGAAATGGACTATCCAAAACCTTATTTTAGTTACTCTACATTGTTTATCCCTTTAAAATTATCAACTATTCCATATAAGTATGAACTTCTTCCTGTTACAACATTCATGATCGAGGTACACCGAATCTAGAATGATACAACTTAAAATAAGAAAACCTGTTTTGAAGGCACGTAGGGAAATTGAAACCTAAACTACAACAAGACAATGTGCATACACACTTAGAGGAATTAAAATCCTAGACTAATATATACAAGCGTGATAATTTTCCTTTCAAGTAGCATTGTTGGACATAAATTTCATTAACAAGAATCGTAAGTTCTTATCCATCCAAGGTAGACAAATCAAGGCATTGCTATTCTTACATATTGTGACCATGTAGGAGCCACTCCAATTGATATAAAACTTAGAATGCCTGTCTGATTTTTCTCAATCGCATCCCATTTTAGAACCAAGTATCCTTCCTAAAAGTTCCTTACTCTTGCTTTCTTATCAAATTACCTCTTGATCATGGCTTGATCCTTTTCCATGGTTTGCATGAAATATCTTCTTATTTCTTCCAGCCCATAAATTCCACATAACTAGCTTTTATAGGTTCAAATTCGAGACAATTCTAGCTATTTCATGAGCTCCATTGCCAACAACTCGAGTGATATAGGCAACACTAAGTATTTCCCATAGAATAGCTTATAGGGATATTTTTTAACCGACACCGTTGATGTGGTCCTATCAGCCCACAAGGCTGATTTTAGCTTGGTATTCCATGTCCTTTGGTTTTCATCTAGATTCCTTCAATTGATTTTTTAGCAAATTCTTGTTTGTGGACTCTTCCTATCTGTTACTCTATGGGTAATAGTTTGAAGAGGTGCTCAAGTAGATCTCGTTCCTAATAACCCATTCTCCGATCTTGGAACCAAGGAACACACAATGCATTGTCTAAAAAAATAGTGGCCAGTAATTTGAACCTTATGACTATTCCTTCGTAGAAGTCTAGTATGCTAGACACGTTTGCTTCATTGAGTGCTCCTCGGTCCACTTCGTGAAATAGTATGTTCCTTTCTGAATCCATTTGTGACCTTTCCTCAAATTTGGATTGATTACCTCGATGAATTCCAATCCTCATTACATGAATGGCTGGCCAACTAAAATTGGTTGTAATGCAAGTGTTGCTATCCTTTCTTTTCCAAAGTGAAGAACACACATTTTTTACACTTTTTGATCCAGTGTAATAGTCACTAAACATTATGGGCCAATATTACTCTACCTTCATTATTTTAAGAGTTGTTCTCTATGGAGAAAAATGACCTCTGCCTCTCCATCGTGGAACTCATGTAACATCTTCTCAATCGACATGTTCTAATGCATCTCAATAGAATGTCATTGATGTCTTTCTTGAACAAGATACCATCAATAAGTACATATGGAATGACTTGAAGTATGAAGTATATTATCTTTTCTTTGCTCATCTCTGGAGGGAATAGTCATGTTTATAGGAAGTGTATTGTATTTTGAGTCCAATAAGGAGTGGGAACATTATCATTTTTTTTCTCTTGACTATCCTATAGTACCAGACATCTTCTTTTCCATCACTTGCATCATCTCGTTGACTTAATGCTAGTTGTTCACACAATTATTTTCCATAGAGCAGATTAGTGAATTTAATATCAATGTCATACTCCATGACACAAGTGATCTGTCTTACACATTTGTCATTTAAATTCTTGTTCAAAATAAATTCCTTCACTCCCGCATGGGAAACTAGCAGCTGGATCTTGTTGTTTGAGATTAGGTGCTTAAAATTCTGTAGACATATGCTTACATTGAAAAATTTATTCTCGATGAAGGAGTACCTCACTTCATAGTCCTCCAAATCTTGATTGAAGAAGGCAACTCAATGCTCGAGATCCTTCATTGTTCCATTTGTACTAGATCAGTAGAAATCATCTTCGAACCACCGAAGGTATAGAGCATGAACTCATTGCAGAATTTTGGAATAATGAGAGTTGGAGATTGAGTAATAGCCTCTTTGATAGCCTTGAAACTTTATTTACCCTCATTTTTCCACTTAAATTATATGATTTTCTTTAACATCATTGTTATTTTCTTCACAAAAGCAAGAAAGTTTGGTACAAGTTTGCGGACAAAATTGATCCTTCCTAAGAAGCTTTAAAGAGATCAAGTGTATATATCTCCCTCCCTGAGTTGAAGGTGCAAAGTAGAAGATGTCAACATGGAAAAGTCATGCCCATGGCGCAGTTGAAGGTGCAAAGTAGAAGATGTCAACATGGAAAAATTCCCGCCCATGGCACAGGTTAAAGGCGCAAAGAAGAAGATTTCAACATGGAAAAAGTCGCGCCCATGGCACAGGTTAAAGGCACAAAGCAGAAGATGTCGACATGGAAAAATTTGTGCCCATGGCACAGGTTGAAGGCACAAAGTAGAACATGTCGACATGGAAAAATTTGTGCCCATGGCACAGGTTAGAGGTGCAGAGTAGGAAATTTCGACATGGAAAAATTCGCGCCCATGGTGCAGGTTAGAGGCGCAGAGCAGGAAATGTCAACATGGAATTTTCAGCACCTATGTCGCACGTTAAGAGTATGATGACATGAGGATGGATGCATTGAGGTGCACCTTCAGGAGGCACAACATTTTGAGTATTGACAACCTAAACCTGATAGAAAGAAAACCCTGATGTAGATATTCAAATGGCCATAACTTTTCACAGGGAGCTCGGATTCACGCAAGGTTGGAATTTTTGGAAAGCTTACAAGGTCCTTTTTGGGTTTGAAAAATGCAAAATGCAAAATTCAATCAGCCATTTTTGGGTTTGCTAGGGTTCTCACCTACCACTATAATGAGATGAATTAAATACAATCTAGAGGTGGTTGGGGTAGATTTGGAATTCCTCTCTCTTCCCTCTCTCATTCTTCCTATAAATTGTAAGGAGGGGATTCTTTCTAAAAGTTGGACATTCTTGTTTTTCCCCTCCCTTATTCTCTTTTGCAGGTGAATTTGTGGAGTTCAAACCTCTCATCTAGAACTGTAATGCAACTTTTCCCCTTGGCATTTTGTAGTGTATTGTATCAATCTTTGGAGCAAATAATGCATGTCTATGGATGATTCTCAACCCTCTATGTGTTCATTTTCATCCTTCTGATCTTTCACTGCAAAATCTGGTTATATGTGCATGATCTTGCATTACATTTTAATGGTTTGTGTTTATTGGCAAGACAGATATTTCTTCATTCTTCAGTGCATCACCTTTGTTAGTTTAGGTTTATTTTTATGCATCTTCTTACCCTGTCTCCTTAGCAAGTTAGATTAGGTTTTTGAGTAAACCCTCTACATTTTTATGTGTCCATTTGAATAGAGGAATAGGAACTGGCCTTCATCTCGGAGAGCTTTCCCGATTCGCAAGGTCCCACACTTGGGAAAAGCTCCATGTTATGCAATCACACTGAGAGTCTCAACCCATCGAGTTACAGACATTCAGGGGTGCTATGATTCATCATCAACAGAGACTTCTTATGACTTGGTAAGGGAAATTCTGAATAGCTTCAATTTTTTTGGGTCAATTGTCAATTATTTTTGACACAATATGGCTAATAATCTTTCCTTCATGGGCCAATAATACACATTTTTTTGGATTTAAAGAAACTCTAAATCTCCGCATCTTTAAAATACATCTCGGATGAAAGAGGTGATTTGCTACATTTTTAAATAACATAGTGATATCAACAAGATACACTAGCACTATTTTGTTGATCAACCTCTTGAAAGCTATATCCATTACGTTTTGGAAAGTGGCTCTAGCATTTGATTGACCAAATGGTATCTTCTTGTATGTATAAGTGTCGCACTTGGTAGTGAAAGTCGTTTTGAACTGGTCTTCTTCTTTTACCATTATCTAATTAAACCCCAAGTATCCATCTAGGTAGGAAAATATTTATGAGCCAGCTACAACCGTAAGAATTTATCCATTGAAGGGAGTGGATAGTGGTCTTTGATAGATGCCTTGTGCGAGTCCCAAAATTCTACGCAAAATATGATCTCTCCATTCTTCTTTCGATCGGCACCAAGTTTGCAACCCAACTGGAGTGTTCATTTGGAAATATAATGCATGCTTCTATTATCTTGTTTAGCTCTTTCTTCATGAGATGAGAGGCTATGTGTTTTATCGTATGTTGAGCCAAATTTAGATTGAATCCTCTCAGGTTTTCATAGATCTAGGAGAAAATATCTGGAAAATCTTATAAAATTTGGATGAATTTATATATTTCTGCTTAGGTAAACACTTTTCCAATTTGAAGTGTTTCACCTTCTCCAACCGAAATTGGTTCTGAATCCTCTCCTTTGACCTGTATGTTGGCTTTTTCTTTACGAAATTTATCATTCGGTTTGAAGATGGAATCCAAGGTAACTAGGATTTTGGGAAGCTTGTTGGTCCACATCATCACTACTTGATCCCCATACTACTGTTCCAATCTCTCCTGGTTCCTAGCTGAGAATTAAGCCTCTTTCTATAAGAAATTAACAATTTTTTTATCCTTTTCAAACACGTTCCATCTTGCGTTATTATCTCCACACTATTAGCCTTACAATCATATGGATATGTGGCTAGGTTTTATCTCTTTTAATACTATCAACTACATCAAATGTTTCCCAAATGGTCATAAGTCTATCCGCAGCTTCATTCTTCCTCTTAGGTATGGACTCAATTTTGAAAGCTTCAAAGTCCTCAATGAGTTTCCATACCTATTCTTGGAAATCAAGATTGAGTAGGTCATTATTTTTAGCATTTTATCCCTTGACTTGATTAACAATTAGCTCACTATCCCCGAACACCTGCAAGTTCTTTATGACTCTTTTCCTTGCCCAATGAAGTCCATGAATCAAAGCCTCATATTTAGTTGTGTTGTTTGAATAGGAAAATTGAAATCTGAAAGTTGAATAATACTTGATGTTCTATGGTGAGACAAAAATTTCACCCCACCTACTCTTTACTTGCTTCTCGAACCATCAAAAAATATTTTTCATACTTCATTTCCATCCTTATTTGTTGGCTTGGTGATATTAAGAATGGGTGAATTTTCCTCGTGTAAACAATATACAACCAATTTTGCTTCTTCCATTTCCTTGTATGGATCAAACGCATGCCTTTTATTTTCCCATTAATCTAGATTCAAATAAGGAATGCCCTCAACCTTAGTACCTATTTCTAGATCATTTTAACACTCTTCCTGATAAAAGGTTGGGAAATTTGCATTGATTGGGCTTGACACATGATGCTCAATGTGAAAGTTTGTAATTGGTTCAGATCTTATTTTATCCTTAGCTCCATATCATTTTTTGAATAACATGTGTGACTATTCCACGAGATAGATATCCACCAATTTTGGCAGTGAAGTCCCTTGATAAACATAGTGCAAAGAGTGGTGGTAAGTCAATTACAGACATCTTGTAGAACTGTAACATTTGGGAAAGCATGTCATGTAATACTTAACCATTTGATGATCCCAACTATTCCTAGTGCTGTTCCATCTAGCTACACCACTCCTTTCAGAATTGTCTTATACTTTAGACCCAATTGATATGATATTTTCTTAGGCATGACTAAGCTACTTGCCCCTGAATCGATCATGTAGTTATGTACTAAGTGGTTCCTAAAAATAAATGACACATAGAGCGGTGGAGGCTTTAAATAATTTCTTGGTTGACCCCCATATTGTTGCACAATATTGGTGAGAACTTTCTCCTGTCGTTTGTTTGATCCATTTAAGGCGTACTAATTGGCCATTGCAACTTGAAACAAATCTTGTAGTCCTTGGATTGTTTATGACTCGAACATGGAAATGTTCACATATGTTTTCTTCATCTAATATATGATGTTAAAAGGATATGGATTATCCTTTAGTTTTGTGCACAACCTTTTCTAAAGCTTAAATAAAAACATGTGGTACCGCAATAGGTTCCTTAGGTTGATTTTATACATTTGAAGTTACATTTGGTCTACTAACTCCTTTTTGTGTAAGAGTGGGCTGAGAAAAAACTGGATTAGATGGTTGTCCCTCTTTTATGTTCTTCTTATTTGATCTGTGTTGCAACCATGCCTTGGAAAGGAGGTTGATTAAATCTACATAAATATTATTTTTTCTAATTGACCAACGTAGTTTCCGTTGGAGGTGGCTCTTGATGGGTTTCTTGTTGCATAATTCCCTCCCACTTCAATCTTAGGACACACTTGAGGGTGTGTACCATTAAATCCTAGTTTAGTGCACTATTAGAACATGTTGATTGATGGTGAGGTATATTGCAAGGACAACACCCCTCGTACTCTCATGTCATGTTTTCTTTGAGTTGGAATCAAGGCTCTTGCTGTTGAAACTTTATTAGGATCATATGGTCGGAATGACCTAGTAGCCTAAGGTTTTCCTTGGTTTGGATTTTGATTTACAACCTGAGTTGGTGGTCTATTTTACTGATATGGGGGTTTATCTTGATACTGAGTTTGATTTTGATATGATATAGAGCTTTGAGCTTGTTGTCTCTTGATAATCACTAGCTCATTTTCTAGGTTATGGAGTTACTTCATAACCTCATGTAGTTCTTTAGAAGTGCTTGAAGAAGTCGATGCCTCATTGTTGCTTTGATTTCTAGGGGCTGGAATGGGATTTAACTTAGGTGTTTGACTAGTTGTAGGAGTTCCCATTTCCAGATACAGAGGCATAGGTGGCCTTGGTGCAAGTTTACTAGCTTGAATCAAGTTATTTTCTTCCCTAATAGCTATATCATAGTCCCCTCACAAGGTTGTTCCTCCAATGGACTTGATCATCATTGTTATAACTAAATTTAGAGCCTTTAAAAGTATAGGAATGCACCTTCTTCTCCGGGTCTCACACCAATTGGAATTCAGTCCCATGTCCATTGAAAATGGAAATTACAATTTTCCATTTACTCGTTAGGATCCCTTTTGATGGTTGTTAATTGTTCCAATAAATAAATATTGACTACCCTCTCTCAAAACTGGTTGTAAAGAGATGAACATAGTTGATTCCAATTTTGAATAGACCTTATTGTTAGGATCCTAAACCGTTGTAAGGCCTTACCTTTGAAATATGAAGCCAAAAATTTTACCGCAACATCCATTTCATTAATTTCATGAATCACATAGACATTTGCAATGTCTTTGATGTGGTCAATAGATGTTTTATGGTTTTCTTGTAAAGTAAGGAATGTTCTTTAGTGTTGCAATTGGAATTGGATTTTGAGCATTTAGGGAAAAAGGACTATTGATTGTGAAGTTAGCAAAGGGATTCTAGTGGTCCTTGAGGTGGTTGTTGTTGTAGATGTGCCATTATGATTAGCCTAAGAGCCTTGGTTGATTGAAGAAAAGTTATACCGGTGGCTTTGTAGACAAATTCCTATTAGGTGAAGATGGTGATATTTGTGGTCTTCTTCCTCTCCTTCCTCCCGCTTGGTGATAATTATAGGTAGACAAATAGGCCCTCTTCTCTAGTATCAAACCTAGTTTAGATTCTTCTCATGTACTTGGGAAACCGGTCTTTGATACACCACTTAATTATATCCCTTCGGAGTCACTAGATGCGTTGGGGAATGAGCCATTAAAGGCTATATTTTTCCAAGTCACACACCAAACTAAACAAAATGAGAATGAAAACTTAAAATGCCTGTATATTTGATCTTCTGGAAGTTAAAATTTGTTTTGAAATGATAGCCCTGAAAAACAAAACATGTAAGACTTCGAATGTTTGAAACCGTGAAATACAAATTTTGGAGAACCCCAAAATCTTGAAACTTGAAATTCTAAAATCCTGAGATGTTTAAAATCCCAAAATCCCAAAACTTGAAATTTAAAAAACTCCAAAATTTAAAAAATCAAAATTAAAAAAAAAACTAAAAATACCCTTTTGAAGATTAGCCTCCGATCTATCTACTAGTGAAATTTGGACTTGTTTTGAGCAAGTTAAACCCTTGAAAATTGATTTCGGAGTTCATCCTGAGAGGTGAAAAGTCTGAAATGGGAGAAATTGCAATTTCTAAGTTCAAATTTCTTGAAATTTCCTTTAAAGTTCATGGAATGACTTCTTGGTCCCACTGGGCATGCCAAAAATTTATGTGTGGTCACTAGTGGCTTAAAATATGTTGTTTGATAATGAGACAACTATGAAATATGAGGAAAATATAACTCCTCCGATCTCCCACTAGGCATGCCAAAAGCTGTTAATTCACAATCATGACACCCAGATTGCTCATAAGTGAATGGTTGAGGAACTCAGTGTGATTCGTCAAACATGCGGTTATCCCAAAGTCTCGGACCTTGAGATCGGGATAACCCTCGGAGAAGGCTGGATTCCTATCCTATCCTAGTTCCAACTACTCCAAACCGTAGAGAGTTGCAGATCTAACCCAAATATAATATTTCCAAGGAGAAATAGATAGAGAAAATATATGAAAATAAAACCTATTCTAAGAGAAGGTGATGCACCAAGAACGATGTTGAACAACCCAGCAAAATAAACACAGATTACAAAACCTTGTAATGAAAACAACAACAATACACAATAACCTTGCATTACAATGTCCAAGGTAGGGAGGTTTGGATTCTCCAAAAATATCTTATAGACAAGAAGAAGAAGAAGGGAGGGTCATATACAAGGTATCCAACATTTTAAAATGAGCCCCTCCTTACAATATATAAGAAGAATGAGAGAAAGTGAGAGAGAAGGAATTTGAAATCTTATGCAATAATAGCAGGTGGCAGATAAAAAACCCATACCTCCATGTAATTTTCCTTTTAGGGGAAGAAAGGAAGCCCACAACTTCATCATTTGGGTAGGTGAGAAATTTGGAACATTCCTCTAAAATGGCAGATTGTATTACCTCATTTTGAAAAACTTAGTCTCACAAGAAATAAGAAATATATAACCATTCCTCTTAAATGGTGGACTGTAATTCCTCTAAGTTGTGTAGAGGACACTAAGATATTTCCTAAAAGTCCTATTTTGTGAAACTCCAAGTTCTCGATACAACATTATGGCCATCTGAAGATGAGGGTGCCATTCTACGATAAATGTGGGTGGTTGATCTTCTCGTTTCAGAATCTAACTATGCATAACACCCTCTAACATATAAAATTTCAAAATTTTGGGATTCAAAGCTTCAGGAGTTTCCACTTTGGATGTTATTATACTATTAAATTGGAAGGTTAGCTCGAGTGTATTGAAATGCTATACCTCCGAAGTCTAAATTTCAGGACTTCGAGGTTGGACTCAAATCATATTCTGTGGAAATATTCATTGCTCGAGCCAAAATATTCTGAAATTTTGAGACCTCGAAGTATGAATTTCGGACTTCATGTTTTCAACTTCAAGTTGTGATTCACATCATTGGGGCCTCAATGTTTGGAAATGCGGAAAACTTGAAGTCTGAAATTTGGACTTTGGGTTTTGAGCTTCTTGTTTTTAGTGGTTTTGGTTTTTCGGTTTTAGGATTTTAGGAGTTTCGGGGTTTGGGTTTCATGTTTTTAGGAGTTTAATAGTATTGAGAGTTTCAAGTTTTTCAATTTTGAAAGTTTCGGGAGTTTGAGTTTGGGTTTCGAGGTTTCGGGTTTCGGGGTTTGTGGGTATTATTCATTCGCCTAGCACATGAAACCTCTGAAAACTAAAAATCTCAAAGTTTGAATTTCATACTTCGGGTTTCAGACTTCTTTTTCTCCCTGCATGACACTATTCACCACTCGACCCTGCTTTGCCAACTTCGAACTCCCGAATGTCTGAAGTCAAAATTTCAAACTTCAGACTTTGATGT
The DNA here is from genome assembly GCA_018340775.1 of Taxus wallichiana var. yunnanensis. NCBI lineage: Eukaryota > Viridiplantae > Streptophyta > Pinopsida > Cupressales > Taxaceae > Taxus > Taxus wallichiana. Next base: position 870,510,222 of record CM031237.1, on the reverse strand, counting down.
CCTCTGGACCTTTTAAGTCAATTGATTTGGAATTTTTTCCTGTCGAATCCAAATTCTTCCACATCACTTCAACTCACTCGGCTCGAGCTCGAAATGTGAGCTCCCATGGCCGAAATGATCCCTCCATTTTCTTTGTGTGAGGTCATGTTTTTCTGATTTCATTAGAGGGGAAAAATTAGATAACATCTACATTTTTCCTTGTTGATTCACTTCACTCAAAACACAATTACACTATATATACCCCCTACTTAGGTCCATTCATCAATTCCTTCCTTCGAAAACAAGGTTTCGAGTTACCAATTTTTACACAAGTCCTAAAATTGTCAACACCCTCCTTTTGGGGAACCATGCTGTGGACCCCCTTGTCCTTTGGGAAAAGAAGGGGTGGGTTTTTTCTGTAATTTTCTACAAGAATTTTTGGTGTGTTGCTCCAGAAATTTTTATCTAGATCCCTCTTATTGTCTGCTTTTTTCCTCTAGCTCGCTTGAGTACTCCTATGTGTTATAATAGTAATTTTGTGTTCATTTAAGATTATTTTGAGCTTCATTAGGTTTAATTAATAAATTTTGTTTGCTATATAGAGTTAATGGAATCTTTTGTGTCGATATGATAGAATGGGAAAAGATTTCCTATCACCAAAATGGAAATGTTGTCTAATTGATTGGGTTTTCTAGATCAGGATTAGTGGTAGTGTGTTATGATATTCGGGTTCAAATTAAATTTATGGAAAGCTTGTGGCCAAGATCATGCTTAGTGTTACCATGAAAATTTAAGGGAATTATTTCAAATTATATTAAGTACTTCCAATGAATAATCTGCATCCTTGTAAATGATTTTCTTAAAATTAGATGTTTTTCTTTTTGTTAAGCCTCATTTTGTGTGGCCTTGAATTTTTGGCCCTATATGAAGGTGTTTTTTCTCGTGCAAAATTGAAATTCGTGATTGGTAGTTTTTAATCTTGTCTAAAATAACAAACCTTGAAGTGTAATTTGACCTAAGTGAAAGTCTTACCCTTTCCTTTCTTACCATGTGTTGCACCCATGTGTGGCTACAGGGACACCTTGTGTAAACACCTTTTTCTATTCTTCATGGACCTTACTTGTCATTTATGAGGATTCCATGGAGAATTTCTTGTTTAAATTTTATGTGTGGTAAATTGGTTAACCTCGTAGAGATTACTCTATAGGTTTGAATATTAGCAATATTGTTTGGAGGAGGTTTGAATTTGTGCCTAATAGTCTCCCTTCTCTTTTTACAATAGTGTTGGACCAAACTTGGGTTCCAAGGGAAAAGCTTTTGATTCAAACTAAAGAAACCCCATGGAAGGTGTGACTTATATTTGTATGCTTTGTTTCCCTACCTCTTTCCGTGAGTTCCGGGAGGAAGTCAAGTCTAACAAGAGGGGAATTTAGATCCCACTCCTCTTCGAAAATTATTCTCATTATGCTCTTGTTTTCTAGTTGCTTAGAGACATGGATGTTGACATAGTATTTTGGTTATCATTTATTGACTATATGCACATTTGATTATTATGGTGATTTGATTTTTATCATGGATTGGATGGATTCTAGCTGACATTGGTAGAAATTATTTACATGTTGTTTAATGTTGCTTTACTATTATACTGACATATTGGATTCATATCAGTTGTGACTATGTTTATATACATCATCTAATCATGTGTACATTGATATTATGGTTTATTAATTTTATGATGATATTAGGTGATCAATGTGTATGTGAATTTCATGGTTTTGTAAAATAGGAATGGTGATTATTAGTAATTGTAAATGATTGATTTATGTTAGAATTGCATAACATTGATAATGATATAACTATGATGTATGATGATGATTATATGATGGATGATTTATATGTGTTTTATTTCCATGATGTATTGAGGCATCCTTGAGGTCAAAGGTGGTATTGTTTTGTGGTTGCGAACTGAAATCACTCAAAATATGGAGGGACTAGGAAATCCAACCATGATGGAATCTTGCATGTTCACAACAAGGTCACCTTGGTAGCCTTCATTTTTGTGTTTATGTTTGTGTCATCTTCTTGTTTCTCATCTATTCGGAGGTCTCCATGGGGGATTAACTTACATGTGACCATCGATAGGTATGTTTTTGTTTTATTTTAATTGTGTTGTCGTTATGATATTATTTTACTATGGATGTTGTTATCTTAATTAAAGTGCTAATGTACCCTTGTAATCCTATGTTCTATGTTGTTAATTTAACCCTTAATTGAGCATGTAATTGTTAGAGGGAGCTAATGTTTCACCTTATGTTTCTTATGTTTAATTTGTGCCTTGGTTTAATTATGTTAATTATATGGGTTAATGGTTAATGTGATGATGTGGCTTTTGGTAGGGCAAAGAGTTTTTGGAATATATTTCTTTCACCTCTTTATTTGAATTTTAAATTTGGCATTGGTATGTGTGCCATTTCTAAACCCAATCTCGGATTTGGGCTTTGAGCCCAATTTTGAGAGCTTGTGGGACAAGTTTTACTTGTCCCACACTCTTTAGACTTCCCTCCTAACCTAACCTATGACCCAAGGGGTCAATTTAGGCCCTTAATCATGAAAATTTGAGAGGAAAGAGGCAATTATTGCCCTCACATTTTGATCCTCTAAATTGAACTTTGAAATGTGCAAAAGTGAACTTGTGTGTAAACACGGTTAAGTAATCTCCTCACCTACCTATTTATGATGCCTTTGCTTGTTTGAGTATTTTGTGATGCGGATTTGAGAGTGATGATGTGGCATCCTACATGGAGCCACATAACCTATCACTCCATCTTGTCTATTTATATGCATCTTTTTGAGATTTTGGGGTTACTCACTTTTTGACTTGCTTTGTTACTTGCATTATTGTTATTCTTACTTCAATATTTTTGGCTCAAGAATTTGGGAGAAGAAATTTCTTTTGGATTTTTGACTTTGGAGTTTGGATGATCTTGATTGGAGTGTTTTCTTGTGGAGAAGATTTGGAGTGAATTTTTTTGAACAAAGGAGTTGCCATCAATGGTAAGGTAGGAGCTTAACTCATGTTATTCTTTATTATTGTTATTTTTGTTAGTGCAATTTGAATGAATGTATGTATGTGTATGTTTGTCGAGTTTGTGTACTTTTTCCCTTAAGGAAGATGTAGGGAGAAAGGGATATGTGGCCAATGGGGAGATAAAAGGGATTTTTGTGAGCTTGTTTTGAGGGAGAGCGGGTAAGGTGCTCCACCTTTGGGGAGATAACAGTTAAATTTTCTTACCGCATTTTGCATATTTGCATCAAGGAGAGATAAGGGATTTTGAGAGTGTTTTGTGATATGCACTGTGGATGTTCTTGGGTGGACCCTTAATTCACTTGTGAGGTATAAGGAGGTGGCCACAACTATCCCTTCTCCTTGGGCTCTTGATTGAGCCTTTGTGATTGATTAAATGTTGCAAGTTTTTAATTGTTTACCCATGTGTTGGAACATTTGCTTATGTGTGTGTATTGTAATTTTGAAGTCAATGTTTTGTTGTCATGGTTGTGAACATACCACATTGTCTCATGGTTGGAGATCAGGGGCCAATGAGGGGGTTGGATTCACCCCTGCATTGGAATTTAGATGGGAGGAGAGTGTTGCCTAGATCCCTACTTTGTTTGTGTGTGTGTTGAAGATGAAGTGAAGAATTTGTTGGTTCTATAAATCAAATGGAATTGCAAGGGATTATTTTTAATATTAGTCATGATGTCTCAACCATTTTGGTCGAGAGCTTGTATTATACTTGCATTTTAAATTCCTTCATTGTGTCTTGTAATAGAATTTGATATGATACGGTATTTGTTTTAAGTATTGAAAATTTTGTATGTACTTGAAGTTCTGATTCAAGGGATTCCATTCTTTTTAAATTCTTGTAAAATATGCCTATAAGGAAATTATGGAGTTATTTATAAACTTTGCAAGAAATTGGAAAAAAAAGCGAATCTGAAATTATTTGGGAAATGGTTGTAAAATTTGCTTATTAGGTAAGTTTTGAAATTATTTGAAAACATTGTAAAATATTAGAAATTATAGTTTCTCCTCGGTTGGAAAATCTTGTAAACTGTTTTTGAAGAAAAATTTCTCTTTTATCTCGTAAAATATCATGGATTCCTTCCTTATACTTGTTAAGTTTCAAAGAGATGTATTTTACTTTCTTTTTCCTTCTCTCGTAGAATTAAATAAGTCACATGTTTTCTTGTGCTTTGAGCACAATCTACCTATTCCTATAGATCTCTCTCGAAAATATAAACCAGAAAATGTAATGACTTTTCTTATTAAAATATGGTTCCTAGTTATAGAAGTTTTAACTTAAAATTATATACATGTATCAATGTATATATACATCTATGTAAGAAATATTTATATATATATAATCATACATAGGTCTACAAACATATAAAATCGTATCTTAATCAAATGGAAAATATTTCAAAAAGGACATGTACTTGTGGATATAGAAATATATATTTATACATATGTGTATATATATTATGGAATATATATGTATATATATATATTGAATATATGTTGTATTTTATATAAAAAATAAAATAATATTTAATTTGAGCTGAATGAAGTTTCATTTGATGTAAACGTTTTATAAAAGATAAAATTTGTGAGGTGTGGGTGGCATGACCGAGCCACCCCACCCTTTGGTAAAAGGGGGTTGGGTTGGCCATGACACCCATTCCAAAATTAGTATACAGTGGTGGTGGCATGGCCAACCCACCCCACTCTTACGAAAAGAGGGGTCGGGTTGCCCATGCCGCCCACCCTACCAATATATGTATGTATGTATGTATGTATGTGTGTGTGTATACACACACACACACACACACACACACACACACACACATACATACATATTTACAAGTGGCCATGCCGCCATGTCTATAGCTCGTGCATATCCCTTTGGGGCCAATTTTCCTCCAAAAGTTTCAAAAATGTAAAAATATACATCTTAATAAATAAATATATGTACATATATATCCATTTACGGTTCTAGGTAGAAAGGAGTATTCTCATAACTGAGAATATAAGCAAATACCTTATAAAAATAATTTTTTCAGACTTATAATCTATGGAAAATAATTATAAAAAGGAGAGAACATGGAAGATGGGAGAGAAAACCCTCCCAATGCAATCGCACATCCACCATAGCAAACATAGTTCGTTACCATGCCCTCTAGCCTCCATTCTTTCCTGTCATGTAGATTGAGTTGTGCAAATGGAGGTACAATAAGGTTAGAAAGAAATATAAATAACTCATAAGGAAAGTTAAGGAAAAGTAAGGAATGCTAAGATTTAAGTGAGGGAATTAAATGAATCCTACAACTAAGATTTAATCCTCATCCCTTAGTGATAGGTGCATAAATTTAATAATGTATGGGAAAATTATTCAAATAAAGCCCTAAGAGAATGTTATCGAGCATGGAGGAAATTAAATGGGTAAGAGGTATTTTAACTAAGTCCTTTATTTTAATATTGTTCTTGGGATGGGTTAATGTATTAAATGGAAAATTAAAAGGGTTAATGGGTGTATGTATAAGGGTAAATAATTAAAGGGGTGGCTTAGGAATAATTTTTGCTAGGAAATGATTAATGTTGTGCTAGGAATGTTATTAAAGTTAATTTAAATGAACCTTTGTGAGGTGATATTTAATTAGTTAAGGTTGGGGAACAAATTATATTTGATTGTTTTAAATTTAGTATTAACTTAGTGAGCATAATCAAACAAAGTGATTGTTTAATTAAATAAAATTAATTTCCTGGACAAATTAGTGAAATGGTAAAATTGATAAGATTATAATAATTGATTTAATAACTGAAATTTATTCCACAAGAAATGTATTGCTTAAATAAATAAGCTTTTTATACTCATGATTAATGTAACTAACATTTATTAACGTCTTTAATGTAATAAAACAATTAACGTAAATTTTCTAGTGGAGTGTGGTCATTTTTACAGGTTGGCGTGGTGATTTTCAAAGGCCACACAGAGACACTCTCCTTAGCATTGAATAATCTGAGGGGCCATGATTAGATCTAGAGATGGCATTATTAGTGCTAGGAAAAGGGTTATTATTGCATCAACATTTTGTGTGGTCTCTACGACGGAAAGAGGGATTTTCCCCTATTTCATCCCCTACTTGATCTGTTTCTTCCCATATTCGGGATCTGAGGTGGTTCAGAATGAATTCACCCTTATTTTTGAGAAAGATGACCACTCATTCAAAGAGGCATTGTAGGGTAGGAGATCTCCTAAACCCATGACCCTTGTTGACACCACTCCCAACATCATGTTTGGGGATGAAGTTCTCCATTCTAAATGCTACTACTGGGACCATGTTACGATCTATAGATTCAAGTGGATTCTTTCCCAACTTACCTGTCATCCATGATAGGATCTCTAAGTATTGGATTCCACTCCTTATTAGACGGTTAGATATTTATCCCTGTGCAAAAGGAACATTTATTGCATTTTTTCTTCAATAGATGATAAGGACACTATATCTTGAAATCTATGGTGATGTCAATCATGATACCTTATCATGAAACCCTGGTTCCCATATTTTAACCCAACCACTAAATCCTTTTCTTACAAACTTGTATGGATTAGACTTCCTCATTTACCTTTGCAAATTTAAAACCGTAATTGTATGATATCCATTGGAAATGTTTTGGGTAACATTTTAAATATTGACTCACAAACCACTAATTTTACTCACAAATCCTATGTTAGAATCCTTGTATAGCTTGACACCTCTAAAAACCTTCCTGCTAATATTGAGCTCAAAGTTCAAAATATAACATGGAAACAACCTCTAGACTATGAAGGCTTATCCTTCAGATGTAAAATTTGTTTCACTTTAGGACATATTTTTGTTGATTGTGGGATGAAAAAGCATATAAATGAGAAAAAAAATTGGTGAAAAACTGCCATCCAAGAACATTTCATATTTGATGCTAAGGGAGATTTGTATTTAAATGCGCTTTACGAGGAAGTGGTTGAATCAATGGTAGAAAATCCTCTTATAGATATTCTAGTGGATAGAAATAAGGGGATCGCAAATGGTGAAATTTAGAAAAACAAAAATGATGAACCAAATCCTTGCATAGTGAATAAGGAGAATATCCCACCTCATGTTCCTTAAGAAAACAACACATACTTTATGATAGAATCTCTTGAAGTTATTCTTCCCGTTGAAGAGATTTCGATGGGTTGAAAATGGCAAAAAACATTAAAAATTCATTTTACAAGAAAATTGTTTCTCCTACCTAGTTGTCTCTTTCGTTGTTGGGCATGTGTTTCTTGTTGTTTCTTGGTGTGTTAGTGTTTTAATCGGGATTTCAATCCTTTGGTATCCGGTAGGATCCCGGTAAAAATATGTTTATCCATGTTAATAAAAATATCACCACCACGCTTATGTTGTGAATAAAGTAGAATGATAGTTAGATGATCCTTGATTGTACATAAAATTCGATCTATTTGGAGACAACACACTATGAGAGGTCCCACAATGGATTGTGACTAACACAGAGAAAAAGATACACATTATAAATATTATGATTAATTTCTTTTAAAGCATTGTGCATATTTAAAGGACTCCCACTTCTGAATTAAATCACTTTGATACCAAATATAAATTAAATTTGAATTATAAACAATTTAATATTCAATAAACTGTCTAATCATCAATTTAATACATGTTCAATAGAGAATATTACATATATGTTATACTCTAAAAATATATATATTAACATGAGTTGTTGTAACCAAAAATCTCACTTTAACATACTAATCTAAATATATATCTCCTAAAGAATCTCTATGTGAGTTGTTACAACAGCTCACACCACAAAATTATAATTATTTATCCACATGATCATATAACAATAAAGAAATATGTTATTAAATATATGATAAATAACTCATTTTCATAACATAATTTCTGATTACGCCGATTAGCAGTCATAACTAAATATGTTTCTCGCCATAGTAGCAGCAACACACGTGCAAGATGATTTTGTCGCCATGTGACTCTTCTGGGCTTTGCGTCTATTTGGAGGAACTTCAACGGATCCCTTGATGATTTTTCCTTCATAGACTAAGGGTTACCCTCAGCTAGCAATCCCTGAGGAGTTGCTGGATAGATCAAGGAGCAGTCTCAAGTGTGTAAGCACTGGATGATTTGGTGGGTTGAGGCCTAATATAGATTTCGTTCTAAATGGAATGGTGTAAGAGGAAATGGTCCTGCAGGATGGATGTGCGTGCATTGGGAGGGGATAGATTCCTCTTCTGCTTCTAAAAGGATGAGTATTTTCAATGAGTGCTCACTGAAGGACTATGGTTTTACGGAAAATCAGCTCTCGACATTTGTAGGTGATTCCCTAGGATGAAAATAGATTACTCTTTTCTTTGCCTCCCCATGTGGAACGACCTTCCTGGTCTTCCTCTAGAACTTTGGGTCCTGGATGTCTTCCTAGGCATTGTTAGGTCAATGGGAGTGCTAATTATTTTATACCCTGCGACGAGAAACCGTTCACGATTAATCTTTTCCTGGCTATGCATTAACGTAGCTGTTAGAGGCTAGGTACCGAGAAAAATAGTCCTCAAGACCTCAAAATACAAAGTTATGCAGGAGATCATTTTAGAGAAATCAAGGGTTATTGTAAAACTTGCAGGTGGACTGGCTTTGTGGTTTCATCCTATTGCAGTTATTCATTTCCCTCACAGACGGTAAATCTTGGGGATTGTCCTCAACTGATGGCTCGGCTACAGGATTTATTACCAGCTGTTTCATTGAATACTAGAGAGGTGAAGGATGTTGAGGAGGAGCTGTATGTTGAAGATCCATGTGAGAATATCGACAGTGATAACGAGTAAGACGAAGTTGTGGCCTGCACTTTGAAATGACCACCTCTTACCTATGTAGAAGCCATGAGGAGCGAGAAGGCTTCTATAATATTCCCAGTGGCAAGATGCATTGAATTGATGTTCCGGTCACCCAGTTCAAATTCAAATTTTGCATTTAATGTCTCTCCAGGGTAGTCGCAAGTGTATTATGGTGGACAACAAAGGGCGGGGGTGCCCCGCGTGGAGGTTGCCTCATTTGACGGATTGACTATTGATAGTGGACGTGTCGGGGGATTTAGTAACTGGGGTTTTCAAATTTTTATTTGAACACGGTAAGCAATGGATCAGAATCCCAAAAATTTAATGCGGAACAAAATTGAGGAACATTGGAGGAAGAAGGTACGCACTTAGTGGTGTACCTCCTTGACTCATTGGATCCTGATAATGATGGAGGTTAGTGGATGATGGTTTAGCCAAAACTTTACCATAATACTCGTTTTGGTATCCAAATTGACTCTCCTTCAAAGCCTAAGCAGCATCACAGGTTTGGCAGAAACTTAGAGACAGATAGATCATAGTGAGTCATTTTGTAGCCGGGATGGGATCTAACTGGCCCGTAGTCACTCAGATGTGGAGAAATGGATAGCACCCTCAAGAGGATTTGATCTATCCTCACTACTTTATGGTTGTGCCTTTCAACCAATGTGAGAGAACCTTTTTGTAGCCTATTATATATGGAGGAGATGGATATGTCCTTCCTAATGAATTTTTAAGGAGACCTTGAAGAAAATATGATCAATGCAACAAAATCTAACTCTCACGAGTTGTCACTCTAGATAGTGGAGATATTCTCTAGGCAAGGTTTAGGCTACTAAAGACATTTGGAATCCTGATTGTTTCTACATGTTTTGGTAGTAAAATTTATGCATTTGTATACACACATGACAAATAGGGGTAGTATGGGTAGGATTGGTTGTTTTTAAATAAATTTTGGTGGGAGGTGAGGCAGAATGAACTTGATTTTCCAAATCTCTGAGAACTCTTACAAAATGGAAAGTCTAGACAACAAAATACTTTAGAATAGCTAAAATGTTCCTTTAACCAGAATATGTACTTCAATGGAGGCCCAGATTAGCACTTTTTCACACAATCTATGAGATTTTAACACGAAGGCTCAAGTTATAGGACCGAATAAAACATCAAAATCTAATATCAATCACACTTGAGGTACACCCAGAGGCTTACAAACAATATCTCACAACAAATGAAAGAAAACTAATTTTAAATCATTTATTTCACTCCTAGATGAAAGCTCTTCGAGAAATGTGATTGCGGATTCCACTAACTGTCACAAGGATTGAGACCTGTGTGATTAAGATAGACTTTGATAAAAGATTGCAACAGAACAAGAAAAAGTATTTGCAGACATTCGAAATGAAACAAACACAGCTTTGCTCAAGATTAACACGAAATAACTCGAGTTTGATTAAATTTATCAATAGGGGAAAGTTTCGGAACAATATCGAGTTTGTCAATGGTTGTACACTTGCAACCACCTTGACAAGATCAAACTTTATACAAAAGAGATATACAAGCTTCTTAGACGGCTTCTCAAAAGACAGAGTTTAGTCAAATTTTCCCCTTAGGAATTTTCTTCGACCTCTAACAATGAAAAATTTATGCCATTTATAACATTTACAATAGATCCCATTTTTCCCCAAAAGACAAAAACATTTAATGTACCAATGCTCGCCACGATCTCGATCGCAATTCCTAGAATCAGATTTGTAAAAAGTTGTCAGGTGCTCATGGGGCAGATCTCTTCGAAAATCTAAACATTCAACTCCTTCATCTGGTAGAACACTCCTCCTTCAAATCACTAACCACTTCCACTCCTAAGCTGTCAAATCTAGTTCTTTGTGTGCTCGGGAGAAGAAAAATGGAAAATCATATTGAGCCCGAGAGTCAGACCGTTTTAATGGTAAAAGACGTCTCCAAATCTCCCCACAAAACTTAGATATCAAAATTAACTCTCCTCTCTGTTTGGCGTGTAGGAAACACCAAGAAATCATGAAGACTCGCACTTCCAGGAGCGTTTCAGGAAAAAGGAGGGGAAAATCAGATTCAGACACACAGCTGCGTTGATCTTTGCTTTGAATTTGGGCCGTCCATGTGGAAGATTCAATTTTAAAACAGGCTCGGGGGTTTCCTTTGACTTTTTACAACCTTTTCAAAAAATAGAAAAAATTCCATTTTGTTCCGCACCTCTGCCCTTGAGAAATGAGCCTAGCACATGTCCTAAGGTGGGTCCCAATGAAACCATGGCCAAATTCTACTATTTCACTTCATTTTTGGAAAAGGGAAAATTTTCCAAGTTTTCCCCATGCAGCTCTGTCCTTGAAAAATGGGCCTGACACGTGTCCCAATGTGGGTCCCAGTGGAACCGCGCTTCCTTTCTCACTTTCAACTCTTTTCTTCCAAATTTCCTTCGAGAGTCTGCACCTCCGCCATTGACTGGAGCAAGCTTTGACCTTTCCTTTATCGGGCTTGCGAGCCATTTTGATGTTTTTAGTCATTTGAATATCAAGGGAAAAAATCCAAATTGCCCCAATGGCCCGCCTCCCTACCTTTTGACATTTTCAATGCCAACTTTGACCTCCTTTTATCAAGCCTGCAAGCCATTTTGAGATTTTAATCCTCTTGATGACAAGAGGCAAAAAATTCAAGTTGCCTTTGATGGTCCGTTTCCTTAACCCTTAGACTTTTCAAACTTCTATGTGTCACAATGGCGCATCTTGAGATGTTTCCCAAAATTTGAGACCTTGGATGAGCACAGGCATGCCACGTGTTGTTATTGCACAACTTCAAAAAACCTTAAGGCTCCAAAAATGATTATGTGGGGGTGCACTTCCATTCTATAATTTTACTCCATTTTGCCAAAAGGGAAAAACATGCAACTTACCTCTGAAGGTTCGCATCTCTGCCATTAGTCTTTGCCATGTGTCCTCCTGCCGGGGTCATGGTAAGACTTTTTCCCTGTCACTTAAAAATTGCTTTAATCAAAGCATGGCGGGGCCGCGGGTGGGTTCAAAATTTTCGCAAAAGTAGCCAAAAATATCATGTTGAGAAAAACAACCCGGTGCGCCCGTCCAATCAAAAAAGCCACGTAAGCACCAAAAGAACCAATCAGATTTGAGTGGGGCTACGGGAAAAAATTTTAAAGCATTTTCCCACCATCCCCTGACAAACCAAAGGAAGCCACATGACCTTTCAATGCTGAGGAATAATTTTGATAGGAAAAAGACACCCCTCGACTTTCAAAAATGTAGAAATTCACCATTCATTCTCAAAACCCAATTTTTTACTAAGGATGAAAAAATTTCAAATCAAAACCAACTGAATCACAGTTTGAGCATCTTTTGACCATGGATTTGGATTTTCAAAGGCATACAAATATAAATTGATCATTCTCAAGCTTCCATGGTCGGGGAAAAATAGGAAAAATGGCAAAGCTGTGGATTTTGAAAAAATTAGGGCAAAAACAGGGCAAGCTCGAAGACTTTTCAATGATGGACATGATAATGGATTTTGCAAACAACTCGAGGCATTCCAAATGGAGGTAAAGGTTTTAAAACACCCATATAGAGAGAAAAAATATTTCAGAGCACACATACAGAGGAAAATTAGGGCAAAATGGTGATAGATCAAAACGAGCATCAACAACTCGTAGTCATTCTCGGTGTGTTATGAGTTCTGATGGAATTTTTTTAGGGGATTTTTCTCCCTTTCTTTTCTTGTTTGGTTGTGACCTTTCATGGTTTGATGTTTGATAAGTCGCCGGTAGAGGCTTTCTTGTTGGGTTTTAAATGCTTTATCTTTCTCTCCTTTGTACGAGGTTTTTTTGGTCCTTTCAAAACAAAACCACTTTTACCGTATCTAAATAAAATAACATAATTTCATATCATACACATGGTGTGTGTAATATTTTATTTAAATATTTTTGATTGATATGTTCATTCCATTAATCATAATTGTGTAAATAATGATATTATTTTTATTTAGTGTCATGTTTCATTCTTGAAAAATGTTCTACATTTCAATGGGATGCAAGAGATATCTTAAATGGTCTCATCGCACCAATATTACATTTAGAACATTGGCCTTATCATGAAGATAAATAAGTTTTATTCAAAATTTAAACAAAATCAAGAGGCATTCCCACCAATTTAAAGAAAACGCGTTGTATTCATTTTTGCTTTGTCTTTTCTATATTTGTATAATTTATTGATCAGGATTTAGATATGAACACACATTTTATTGTGAATGTATCTATAATACACGTGTTGGACTACATGTTTGTAGATCACATGAAACTATAATTACTAGTGACCATATATTCACATCCCTTCATTGGGAGATAATATGATGTCTTTTTCTTTATAGTTTTACGTTAATTTTTTTAATTTTTAACTTGGTAAATGCTTAACAACTAACCAGAAATGAGATAATATTTTTTCATATAAGTTATTTGTATTTACCATGAGGGACTTACTATATGTAAACTTATGACCTATAATCTACATTCAAAGGATACTAAATAAAACACCTATTTATAAATATAGATCTCAATCTTTAATAAATAACTACCTATCCAAATATAATTTTTTGGTTATAAAATACCCCTTATTTTAGTATATATCAAAACAACCCATTTTGTATTTTTTATATTTTTTATACATTTTTATTTCTACCCCTTGGATTCAATATCGACATTTTAAAAAAATTTAATTATATTTCTAGTTAAAATATTATTGTATCATAAAATAATACCTTGTTTCGTTCTACCTATCCCTCACACACATTTGCGGGGAGATATTTATTTATAAATAGTCAAAATTAAACTAAATAAATGTTGTCGCATGGTGGTGGGCCTCCTGCCTATTGTTTTGGAGGTCACCAGTTCAAATCCACCTATCTCCCTGCGAACCTACGTGAAAGATAGGCTCCGCCACATTATTCTAGATAACTTTTACTATTCTTGTCTTTTTCCCGAGGATTCTTGTCTTTTTCCTTTGGATTAGACCTTCCCTAGTTCTTTTCTCCTCTAAGTTCTTCCTTTCTAGAGTCTTCTCCTCCATGTATAAATAGACATAGATGTAAGCATTCTCCATACCAAGAAATAAATCATTTTTTCTTGTGTCAAATAGCTCTGCCTTCATTGATATCAGAACACGGTTGATAGGGAAAAACATTTGTTTCTCATGGCCTACCTAATTTGGTGGAGGTACTATTGATTTGTCCCACATGCGTGGGCAATAAAATATTGAAAAAAAAGGTAGGCCAACCACTCTAAGTACTATCCAGCTGTTGGTTGTTTGTTTTAGCAAGGCAAAGCAAATCATAGACGTCTAACAACTATTCTATCCAGACGTGACCACAGAGGGGGATTAAGCCCTAGGCAAACTAGGCAGTTGCCTAGGGTGCCAAAAGTTAGGGGGTGCCTGAATCTAAAATTTTCTTTTTGTTGATTAATTTTAGAACTTAGCTTTAAAACAATTTATCTGTAGATTTAATATTGATCAACCCATTTATAGATATTATTATATAGTAACATAATACATAAAAAAATTGTAATATTTTGCAAGTAAAAAAATATCACATATTTATAAAAATGTATGATTTTGTTGGTATTGTTACCCATTGTTTGATGTAGCTCTAGATTATTACAGAGGGCATCCACTCAAACCATTGCCTAGGGCGCTCCTGACCTTTAATTCGGCCTGCGTGGCCAACATTAGATGATTGACGACACGGATATTTTCTTGGCCGGACGTAGTGAAATTATTGGCATTTAATTGCCTACATCAAATTTGCGTGAAGATGCCAATGCTCGTGCCAATTTCCTTGTGAAGATACACGATGTGTAGCGTGGTACATCGACACCAAATCTAGAAATGTTGTTAATGTGGCAGTCTTTATTGAGCCTTATTAACAAGACACACCCATGAGAAACAAAATCTTCCCGTGATCTCCATATGTTGCACAATTTTTAGTGGAGGATCTACTATTTTGTCCCACATAAGGGAGAAAAAAATTGAGTAAACCTTGTATTATGGCTTGGCGGCATCCATCCTAAGGCTTAGGCCATGTAAGCCACTTTTGCATCTTTTGCCACGAGGAGACTACAAAGGAAATAGCCATTTGTGCACAAAAGGAAGGTGTATGAGTTTGAAATGGCCAATGTTGACATATAAATGTTGTCCTCTTGTGGAGATAATATCATCCGAGCCATATGTGAGGCGTCCACTGTGACCTTGTTAAGCTATAAGGAACTTTTACTTAGATCTAGAAGATTGCTAAGAACAATGTTGGAAGAAATATGCAAACTAACTCGTCATTAACAAACCAAGAATAAATTACTGGAATTTACTTTTCCTTGCTAGATGCCCTTCAAAATATTGGAAATCTACAATTTGACGTGCTTGTGCATCAAGGACTACTGGAGTGGTTCTTGTTCTACGTACGGTGTCAAGCAAAGAAGGTACGTGTGGAGCTCGAAAAATCCTATGAAGCAAGTGATGAATACAAGATAGGACTCCCACATAATCATTTACATCTCACTGCGAGAGAGTATTGAGCCCATCATAGATCTATTGTTCATCAGTAAGACATTGTAATTCACAAATTTAATTTATTTTTGCATCATGTTCCGCTCTGAAGATATTGCTTTCAAATGCCCAGCTTGTGAAATGCCTCAATTTTGCTGCATGGAAGACAAAGATGAAACCAATTCTTCTCTTCGAATATCTTTGGGATATCATCATCAAGCGAGTTCCCTCATCCCACCAATGATGATGATTATATCAAGTATGACAAGGTCGACACCAAAGCGCTGATGTTGGTCACATTAAGCATATTCAATGAGCTGCAACAAACATTCGAATGCGAAAACATAGAAGCATGCCTAGGATACTCTCTCCACTATATATGAAGTGAAGAAATTGATGAGTATTTTTCATTTTCGGTCAAATATGCATACCATGAGCATGTATGAAGGTGAGAAAGAGGAAGAGATTCTGCATCGATTATAAGAGTGTAGTGCCCACTTACCTTTGACACCTTTTTGATACTAATCATGATACTTCGCTGATTATATTATGGACATGATTATGGAATTTATTATAGTATGATGTTAAATGTTAGATCATGGATTATTGTTGACTTGATTCAGTTATGATGCATGATGATGATTAGAGACATTTTATATGTTGATGGTGATATATTGTTGGACATGGTTATATGATGGATGTTGTTCGGACATATGTGATATTTGGATATTGTGAGTAGACCTAGAAATGTAAATTATTCAATGATGATATAGTTGATGGTAAAACTGTAAATGATATTGTTAGATTACTCGATGTTGTCGTGATTCATATATCTAGATGATTTCGGGAATTATATTTATATTATTTTGAATGTTCGATATGGCCACAAGGCTGAAGAAGGTATTTGTGTTTTGCAAGTTAATATATCACAACAAACATTGAGGATTTAAGACTAACCACATTGGAATTCTAGATGAATTCAACAAGGTCAAGCATGACAACTAGTATTTGTTTTTACGTGTTTGTGTGTGTTCGGAATTCCCATGGGGTGATCACCTTTAATTATGACCAAGGGATTTTATGTCTTTCTCTTATTTGGTCCCTTTTGTTTAATTTTTCATGTGATTTATGTGGTTCACTTACCCTTTCATTATTTATTTAATGTGGTGTTAATATTGTGAGTAATCATATTGTTTAGTTAATTAATTAAAAGATGTCATAAGAATGTAATTATAGAGTTGTTGCCCATGTTTTAAAGTGGTGTAGGAATGTGTAAGTGATGTGTAAGTTAACTCTTGAGTGTAAAACATTCCACCTTGTTATAAATTCGAATTTGTCCTTGGAGGTTGGTTTTGAGGCTTGTGGGACAAGTTAAACTTGTCCCATACCTCTTAAATTTAATTACCAACCAAACCCACAAATGGGGAGTTGAAATTTGATTTTTATAATACTTTTTTTTAGAAGGCAAATTGTAGGTTTTAATTGCACTATTCTTACATGTTTTAATTTCAGTCCTTTGGGGTGTGGGTTAGATTGGAGTGTGTAAGTAAACTTTCATGTTTTTCACCCACTTATTTATTATGCATTGGAGAATGAAGTTGACTTAAGGGGTTGGGGTTGAGGATGTGTGATGGGCATCCTACATGGATCCTCCTCATCCTCTTCTATAAAATTTGAATTACTTGCCTTGTTTTAGGTTGCTTCACTTTTGGAGACTTCATTTTTGGGTGAATTTTTCTTGTTGTTTGGGAGCTCTTGCTTGGAGAAGTTTTGGAAGATTGTTGCATGCTTGTTCTTGGTTGTTTTAGATTGCTTGCATTGGGATAAAGCTTGTTGTTTTGGAACAACTCCATCATGAAGAGATAAGAGCTTGGCTCTTGAAATGCTCTTCTTGTATATATGTAAATGTTCTTGTGTGAATGTTTTGGTATATATTGTGGGTTGTTGGGTAGATGGCCTAGGAATGGTGTAGGAGAAGACTATGGGGTTATTTTGTGGGAGGCACAAGTGGTTTTAGGGAGGTATAAGGGTGGAGGGAGTTGGGATTTGGGTTCCACCTTACAAAGAAATAGCTTGCATTTCTTTACTCATTATGGGGTGCCATAAGAGGTTGGGGAGACATAAGAAAATGTGAGGAATAAGGGGTACTTGGGGGAGGCATAAGGGCATGACAGGGTTTTGAAATGATATTCATATTATATATATTGGTGGGTTGTTCTCAGGTGGTGATACCCATTTTCCCCTTTGGGAGGCATAAGCAACATCCCCCATAGCTTCTTGCTCCTTTGGCTTGCTTGATGAAGCCTTTGTATTGTTTTTCATGTTTTAATGTAGTTGTAAACTACATTCTATTTGGGACTGTGTTTCTTTGTGAAAATGTTGCTTGTATGTTTGTGGAAGCTTGTTGTTGCCATGAGTTGGATCACATATTTTATTACATTTTGGTTGGGGCTTGGGGGCAATGAAGAAGGATGGATTCTCCTCTTCATTGGATGTCTTGGTTGGGTGGAGAGCGTTTCCTTTCCCCTACTCCTATTGTGATCAAATTGGAAGAATGAGGAGTATGCATGTTGCTATTCTGGAGTTGAGAAAAGATAGTTTGATAGTCCCTTGTGAAATGAAATTTCATTGAAATGGATGAACTTGTAAATGGTTGTAATGGAAAGATGTTGTATTGATTGCAAGTTGTATATTGAAATGTAAAAGAGTTATACTCTGTTTTCTATTTTGGAAAGAATGTGAAAGAAAGATACGTGTTTTTGTATGTTGCATTTTGAAACCAAATGGAAAGGAAGTTGTAAGAGTTCATTTAAATTAATGGAAGTGGTTTTGTCTTGTCCATATGTTTTTAGTCCATTGGAAATAGGTGTTTATCATTCACTATGAAATCCTGTTTGAAAAGTGGTAAAGTGAAACATGTGAGAAGAAAATGTATTATTTTGTTCCGTATATATAATATATGTTTTGGAAGGAATAAAAGAAGAAAGGTTGTAATGTTATATTTTGGAATCAATAAAGGATTGCATTACCTTTTTCAATTTGTGTTTTTGTTTTTAAATTGATCATCTATTGTGTTTTGAAATCTCTGTTGAAAAGAAGTAAATGCGTATGAAGGAAAATGCGAACTCTGTCCTTGAAAAATGTTAAGATTGGAAATCAGAATTTGCATTTTAGCCCGTAAATGGTTTGATTAAATCAACTAAATGTATTAGGCTAGGATTATAATGAATTTCCACACTTGGGAGATTGAAAGTAATTAAATAGATCCTTTAAAATTTTGCCCTCTATTTTGTTCTTTCAAACTAGCAATTATCTAAACAAAAAATGCACAGATCGAACCTACAACAATAAAATAACAAATTAAATGATTAAATTGAAGTAGTAGGCCCTTAAAAAAATTCAATTAGACAAAACCACTTAATGGAAATAATTGAAAACCATGTAAAACCGAGTTCAAAGTTTCCACAGACGTTTTGCTATCAAATTTGTAAATTTCGAATTGGATTTCAATCAAATAGATCTACCACACAAACTTATTCAAGTTCCTCCTAAGAACAACTCTCCATGTCTATTTGAAATGTTGAGAGGAAGAAGATCAAATTGAATAAATCTCACAAGTTAAAATTTACCAGTTCGCACTGTAAAATCCTGCAGGCCGTTTTCTTAAAATTGCCCCCTTAAACTTTGTCAAAATAAAAATTAATGATCTTTGTGTAAAGAGGACATTGAGAGATTTCCATAAAGTCCTCATTTTCCCAAAATTGAGATCTCTATCAAAAGTTATGGCCATATTATGTTTTACTTCTTTGGCGTCAAAAAATGGGAAAAACTTCCTTGGCGGCTCACTTCGGCTGAATTTTTCCCTTAAGCACTTAGGAAAATTTTAGGAAAATTTTTCAAATTTTCTTTGCTTGCTCACCAGCTGCGTGAACCAATCAAAGGTTGCCACGTGGAACCACGGGGTTTTAGCGGAGGGGCGGACTCCTTTTTAAACTTAGCGCATCTGGAATTTTTTTGGGAAAATCTTCTAAGTTTTCCCCACCTCCTGCCCGACTAACCAATCGGTGATGCCACCCGGCATCACACGGATTGACGGAGGAGCAAGTCCCTTTTTCCATTCTCGTGTTTCGAGATAATTTTGGGAAAATTTTCCATGTCTTCTCCACTTTCCCCACATTGGCTTAGGTGATGCCACGTGTCCCTTGTGGCTTGCGGACTTGTGGGCACAATGTTGGCTTTTCACCCCATGTGGGAAATTTTTCGTAAACGTCTCCCACCACCTCGCTCTCCCAACGCCGGCTTGAGAAGTGCCCCATGTCCCTCATGGACTTGCGGACCCATGGGTGCATGGGCGTAAAGATAGTTTTTCACCCCACACAGGAAATGTTCCAAAAGTCTCCTTGCAGCCCACTAACCCACCCTTTTGGTAAATTTTGACCCCTGGGCCGGCATACCCACTCTTGGGGAAAATTTTCACCCCAAGGCCCGCCGGCCCATAACTTGAGAAATATGAGGATTTAGGAGGACTTCTTTATATCAATAGAAAAGTGAGGAAATTTCCTATCCACCGGGAATAATTTAGGAAATTTTTTTCTGTGTTAAGTTTAGGAAAAATCAAGTTGAACTTTTAAGCCTGTTAGAGAGTGGGTATGGTGAGGAATTACCCTCTGAACCTTATTGAACCTTCTAACCCTAAAATTTGGACCTTATGACCTCCAATAATTGTTAATAAAGGAAAAATATGTTCTAGTGAATTAGAATTGTTCGGGACTTGTTAGTGACATGTGTTTCCTTGTAACCTGGTTGTAGACTCTTTTAAGCAAAAAAAATTATTCCATAATTTTCCTAACAAATCCTAGGTTTTTCTTGGGTCTTAAGTGGGTTATTTTTAGCGGCGTTATAAAGAGTTACGAACCAAGCTAGCTACACTTGGAGAAGAGGTCGAAGACAATTTGGTTGTCCTACTCACACCGTGAAGTCTTCCATCCCATCTCAGGATGTTCATCACCACATTGAACATCACTAAAAAGAGGTGATTTTTTTGAGCTGGTAAATTTCTTGCAACGACAAGTAGCCATTCAATCAATACAAGAGGATTTCGAGGACAAACCATTGAGCTCCACGAAAGTGAGGACATAGAGGCCTTGTAAAGGTCCACAATAGAAGCATCCACCAAATAAATCCTAGAAGTATCAACATGCGGATCGATAGTGTCACATTTGATGCATGAATATGCACGTGACACTACCAACTATTGGTATAATGGTTGCACACAATGCAACTTTGGAGAAGAGAGCACATCTGGATGAGGTGATTTAAATAAATCCAAGTGGTGTCCTAAAAATCATCAAAAGGACATGTTGCGAAAGACAACCGAATGATGAATCAAATGATGATGTTCCGTAATCAACAACGTAAAGATGATTTGGTGCTTGTATCCCAAACATCACAGCCATCAGATATTATTTTGTTGATTGATCCAAGTGCTAATAAGTACATGACTAGAGATAGAAATATTTTTATTCCCCAACTAATTGACCCACTAGTGATCGGGTTCATATTATAGACAACAAGGAGTATACAGTAGAAGGAATCAACACTGTGACCATTCCTCTTGGGATGAGAAAATGTACTCTCACAAAGGTACTTTATGTTCTTGGCCTAACCTCAAATATCGTATATGTCTCACATGACTATTGAATCACAAACTTAAGGTGGAGTACCTGGTTTAGAATGGCATGAAGTCCTATGTGAAATCTCAAAACGTTAACATACTTTCTAGAGAATTTTTAAGGATCATTTATCTACACTAGATGCGGTTTCATCCTCTTGCATTATATGCCTCCATGGTGGAGTCCACTTTGCACTGGAATTATAGGTTTGAACATCTTTTAGCCAACTCCCTCTATTAGCTCAGCTTGAAGAAGATGGTATGATGTCTTCCTCCTCTCTCTTAGTAATCACCTCTTTTCCCGGATGTCTAACGGGTAACTAACATTGCCATCCGTTCGAGACAAGAACATTCCATGCTAAGAACCATCTTACGGTTGTACATATTGATCTATGGACCCTTTCCTAACTTTTAAAAGGTATTTTAGTATTTCCAGTTATTCATTGATGATTATTCTTACAAGGCTTGTGTGTTCTTTATCCGAAAGAAGAGTGAAGCATTTGAAAAATTCCAAATCTTTTATCGTAGTGTTTTTAGCGGACTGGGAAACCCCTTCATATCATCCGCTCGATTGAGGGGGAATTTATGTCAAATAATTTCTTCGAGTTCTTGAAGGAGTGTGACATCACACAACACCTGATTGTCCCCTATACTCCACAACATAATGGAATTACAAAACATCACAATCGGACTATCATGGAGATGGCTTGTTGTATGCTTTCCACTGCCAAGTTGGAGAACATATTTTAGGCGAGAAGAGGTCTAGACAACTTTGTATTTACTTGAATCAAGGACCTAAAAATTTCTTAAAGGACATGACATTGGAAGAGGTATGAAATAATAGAATACCATCTATTTCTCATTTACAAGTATTTGGTTGCACCGCTTATATGTGTGTTCCAGATAAGAAGAGGAAGAAGCTTGATACAAAAACACAAAAATGCATATTTTTGGGGTACAATACCACCTCCAAAGCATATCATCTCATGGATCCTGAGACAAAGAAGATATATGAGAGTAGAGATGTTGTTTGCGACCAGTCAACATTTGACTTGTTTCCACAAAAGGAAGATTCAACACCGATCCCCTCTCATAAATTTCTCACACATTTAGATGATGAGCATGAGGATCCTACAAAAAATAATGATGAGCTACAAGGAG
Organism: Taxus wallichiana var. yunnanensis; assembly: GCA_018340775.1. Classification (NCBI taxonomy): domain Eukaryota; kingdom Viridiplantae; phylum Streptophyta; class Pinopsida; order Cupressales; family Taxaceae; genus Taxus; species Taxus wallichiana. Next base: position 870,487,894 of record CM031237.1, on the reverse strand, counting down.
AACTTTAATTTCATTTTAGAAATTTGGAAAGTAGTTCTTCACATCGGTAGTAATGTCAACATGTGAAATGGGTCAAAAGCACCATAAGAGACTCCCACTTGAACTCACTTTTAGAAACTTCACCAGGAGTTTGTACGAGAAGTCAAGTGAGAAGTGAAGTAAATATTGCACTCATTAGTTTAGTGGTTGATAGCACTAAACCTTATTCATTTCGTGAGGCACTCATTGAGCCAGAGTGGAAGAAAGCCATGGATACAAACTATGACTCTTTGATACAGAATCACATGTGAGAAATTTTCGATCCGTCATAGGTAAGAATTTCATTGGTTGTAAGTGTATTTTGAAAAAAATATAGTGTAAATGGATATATTGACAAATAAAAAGTATGACTAGTTGCGAAAAGGTTATGCTTAGCAGGGAAAGAATTGACTATGATGAGACCTTTGCACCTACTGCGAAGATCAAAACCATCAAGGTTGTCTCATGCATTGGTAGCAAAAATGGATAGAGACTTTAGAAGATGAATGTTAAAAGTGCTTTCTCGAATGGTGATCTCAAAGAAGAAGTATATATGACCAGGGCGAGAAGGATTTTTCGATGAACAACATCCTCAGAGTGTATTTTGTGTAATTAAGTCTCTTTACGGAGTTAAATAGGCACCTAAGGCATAGTACATAAAAATATATGATCACTTATTGCAGCATGGTTTCACACATAGCCCCTCTGATTCAAATATGTATATCAAAAAGATAGATAAAGAGATTGTCATTTTGGTTTTGTATGTAGATGATCTTGTGATTACAGGAAGTTCTGACAATCTCATCGAAGATGTTAAGAATGATTTGAAGAAATCCTTCGACATGACAGATTTGGGGATACTTCACTATTGTCTTGGCTTGGAGATATGATAGAAAAAGAATTATATTTTTGTCTCCCAGATGAAATATGCTAAGACACTCCTAGAAAATTATGGCATGACTAATTGTAAACCTATATCCACTCCAATGGAAAAAGGCTTGAAAATTTCGAGATTCCAAGATTTATCTCAAGTAGATAGTACTCTCTCAGACAACTTGTTGGTACTCTCATTTACTTGATATAAACTAGACCATATCTTCACTTTGTTATGAGCTACATTTCTAGATTCATGCGAAGCCAAAGAAATATCAACGGATAACAATGAAGCATGTGTTAAAATAAGTCCGAGGTATAGTGGACTATAGTTTGGAGTATCGAAGAAATCCCAGTTCTTCTCACAGGATATAAAGACTCGGACTATATTGGATCCGTTAATCACTAGAAATCAACTTCAGGTTACATTTTTCATCTTGGATCTGGTCCTCTCTCATGGAGTAGTAAGAAGAAAATTGTTTTTGGAGTCTCATCCATTGAGACAGAGTATGGTGGCACATCGGGATCTGTGTGATGTAATTTGGTTCCGTCACATTTTAGCAGAGATATGGGCATTTCTGAAGAAAATTCTCCCATCATTAACTACGATAACTCGTGTGTTAAAACTTGTGAAAAATCTTGTTTTCTATGAGGGAACGAAACACATAGAGGTTGAATATCACTACATTCGAGATCTAGTTTTGAACCACCATATCTAGCTCTATTACTTCCCAAAAAATGCTCAGATCGTAGATATTCTCACAAAGTCCCTTGGCAAAGAAAATTTTGAACTATTTTGGAGGTACATTTATAAAAAAATGTATTAAGGGGAAAGTTAGAAAATAATAAAGTTTGGTAGATAACATTTTCTATTCTCCTCTTTTCCCTTTGGATAAGACCTTCCCTAGTTCTTTCCTCCTCTAGGATCTTCCTCTCTAGAGTCTTCTCCTCCATGTATAAATATACGTAAATGTAAGCATTCTCCTTACCAAGAAATAAATCATTTCTTCTTGTGTCAAATAGCTCTTTCTTCATATCGAAGTTTTTATTATAATCTAAAGGAAAACACATCAGTATGTGTTATTTAATATATCCTTTTATTTCTATTTATATTTTCCATAATAAGCAAAGTTTGTACAAGAATATAAGTGAAATTTATATTGGTGTTATCAATATAAATTCTCGTATAAAATGTGAATGAATTGAAAAAATACCCTAGGAATGATATTATGAAGGATGTCCCAACTATTGAGAGTTATGTAGTGTGGTTACTTTGGAAACATAATTTACTTCTCTGAAACAAATGTGCGACTACTTTGAAAAAGCACATAATGAAAACGATTTTAAATTAAGAATTCTTCATCTTCGCCACAACTATTACTCGCCTTCTGGTCAACATACCCTACCTATAGTATATATTATCAAACCTTTTATATTTTAACCTATTAATAGAGGGAGATATATTGGGTCTATTTTATTTAATATTAAATACCATATTTACTCAAATGATAGGAAATGTTATGGTTTGTGAATCCCCTATAATGTTTAATATTATATGTATGTTTGTTTGCACATGAACACACATTGAATTGGGGAATTATAAGCTCCATTTCTATGTGAGACTATTCAAATTCTTTGGGGTAGGTGAAGTTATTTTTCTACGATAATAATTCAGTTTACGATCTTAAAAACATTTCTTGCACATATATGTTGAATTTCGACTTGTTCTTCTTATGTTTTAGAAGAATTTTAACCCATTTTACTTTTAATTATTCCTTCGAGTTGTGTCATTTTCTTACTAATTCTATAAAATCTTATTTTTCTTACACTTGATGTACATTAACTTTCCATTTTTCTCACTCCCCATTGGTAACGTTTGAAGCATCACTTCCTTGTTATATTAGTCCCTTGAAAATAACACTAAGAAATTCAAAATATCAAAATTCTACAAAATAACTAGTTATCTCCTATACAAGCCTAAATTCTATTAGAATGTCAAAAACACTATATACACAATTCTAGTCACCATTACTCTAGACACATGAAATTCAAAATATCGAAAATCCTACAAAATAACTACTTATCTCCTATACAAGCCTAAATTCTATTAGAATGTCAAAAACACTATATACACAATTCTAGTCACCATTACTCTAGACACATGAATATTTGACTTGTTTCTTACTTATTGTTATATTCATATTGTTATATTTTTCTTGAGCATTGTACCCTTTTTGTCAAGTTTTCTCACACATTTTCTTAACTTTTGCACTAATACTCTTTTATTTTGTATTCAAGAAGTCTATAAATACACAAGTGCATTAGTGCATTTAAGTCAATCAATAAATCATATAAACTAGGTTATATATGCTACATCAAAGTTGTAAGCACATAATCTATTCTAATTCTAAAACTTTCGTATGCCAAAATTTAAATGCAAAAATACAGATATTCATTTTAACTTATACTAGTTGTTACATGCATCGAAAAGATAAGGGTTGAGACATTTACAAACACCAAATATACTATTGACTTGTTCGTAGTTTGTCTTAAGATTTTGAAACCACGAGGGCCATCAAATTTAATAGAGGGATAACACTAGCACAATTAACTTCCCCTTATTCGTAAAATGAATTTTGCCAATAATTTAGGGAAGAATAGGGTTTACAATGGAGACGTCAATTTCCAAATTATTAGAGAAAGAAGTGGGTAAGATAAGAGGATTTAATAGATTAGGTAAAGATGGAAACATTTACATCATTAAATTCACCGAAGTGCATAGCTAAAACCATTTTTCATAAGATTTTTTCTCCATGATTCTAGTTACATTTTGTAGAAGTTGTTTAACATATTGTTTTCACCTTATTTCTCAAGGAATTGATTGTCACACCACCTCAACATATTTCCTACAAAATCCTACTAACAAATGCCTCTAAATTCAGTGATTTGAGCTTATTTGCATGTGTAACCGTAATTTCACAAGTACTTTAATTACTCTATGTTTATGTAATCTAGATAACATCATTTGCGGTTTAGTTTATTGTTAATGTAAATCCAATTTCTACATATAAAAATTGCAATTAGCTAGTTATCACTTACACAATTTTCGTAGGATTTTAGTATTTAATCTGACATGAGGAATCCATATGACGCGTTTCGAATAATTACGAAGAATAAGAAGATCAAGTATAGGAAAACTTATTATTAATTATGAGTTAAGGCAAAGTCACTTTTATGTTGTCAATAGATAATCTCCAATTCCGTATTAAGTGGAAATTTTGAATTTAATAGTTTGAAGATGCTGCTGTGCTTTAAATTTTTATTTATCTTTTCGTTCTCTGCACTCCATTATAACAAGTCAATGCAAGTTGCCTGCATTCCAAATATATATTAAATACAATCATTATAAGTGACAAGAAGCTTCGTTAATGCCTTCTTTTCTGTAGCTGACTGACCTAAAAAAACGGCTGAACGTAACTTGGGGGCACGTCGGCATTGACTGTCCGGCAGTTAAAGTTCAGCGGAGACCAAAAAATGTTAAGGTGCAGGGTAGTTATGCGCCGACCGTTGAAAAACAAATTAGTAATCCGTCTTCATTTCTGGGACACACAATCTGATTCAACATAACCAGAGTCGGCTCTATATTTACGACGTCCTTCCCATTCATAAGATCACACGCGGTTTTGTGTTGAAAGTGCTGTTCGTGTAATTGTTCGGTTTACAAATATAACTTCCTCAGTTTTCAGTGGCAATCAAAGCGAGCGGGATGCGGTGTAAGTCTAACTTACGGTGGTTTTGGTTGTATATTTCGGTTGTAATATGTTTGATACTTGGCTTTCTAGTATGGATTTTCATAAGGGTTGCATATCCAGACAATAGGCCCAAATTCTACGCAGAGGTGGCCGCTGTTAATAAATTCAACGTCACAAGCACCAATCTGGACAGCTCCATACAACTGCAGATCACTAACCGAAATTCAAATAAAAGGGAGGCATCACCTACGCCGGCCTCCAAATCTCTGCTTATTACAAAAGAGGAGGAGAGATAATTGCGTGGAGTGAAACGGTACCCAAGTTCTACCAGCGGCACAAAAATACCACCATATTACGTCCCCTCTTGAAATCTGATTCGCTCAATATCTCGGAGGCTGCATTGAAGAATCTGGGTGAAGACATAGGAAAGGGAGGGGCAGAGGTGGAAGTGAGATTGAAATCGAGGGTTCGGTTCAAAAGCATGGTATCGGCACCATACAGCGACAAAATGGATGTGATGTGCCCAATTTCGCTATCGCTCTTAAATCAAACTACCAACACGTTCAGTGACAGTCGTGTAAAATGTGAAGCGGCACTTAAGAATGCCGACAAAGCGGCGCAATATGCTGGTTAATAATTCCACATACTCACGCGAAGCTGTGATTTTATAGAGCATCACCATAATGAAATAAAACACTCAATGGTTTTTGTTATCATGTACATTTTGATTGTAAGTTTAGTAATGATTACACCTAAATTTAACCAAGAGATTGGAATACATAAATCTATATTGATTTTTTAAATTGGAAAGTGTACATTTATATTATAAACAAAAGATGTGCAATGCTAATAATACAAAAATATGGGTGGAAAAGGTTACACCCAAAAATGCCATAAGTTCCATTACATCAAACTGAAGATGTCTCAAGAGAGGCCAAATCACCACAAATATTTAGCATTAAAACCACAAAGTGTGAATGTCAATAAAAAAGAGAACACGGATATAGAGCAGCAACATCGAACATGGCTGCGGTGGCGAGAGGTGGAGGAAGACCGTAAGGTTTGTCACCCAAACCCGAGCCGAAAGGTGAGACTTGTAAGAGACAGGCTCCCAGAAATCCCAACTTAATCCTTTTTTGTTTAGCATTAGGCGCATCATCAATCCATTTAGGAAAAATGGCCAGATCCAACCAAGGGAATTTTCCTTGAGACACACCAAGCCAACCAAAACCACCAAGAGGAGTAGCTATAGGTGAGGATGGCCTCGATTGAGGGGAACAACATCTCGGTGGAGGAGGATGGCTCCGCAGATGGCAAGGCCCTCCCCAACAACAAGCGCATTTGGAAGGCGAACAATGGTTCTTGGTGGTGAATAATGATGTAAAGATGTATCCATGGGCACCGACTAACATCACAAGGCATCGAACCCCAATGGTCGAAGAGGCACCGAGGATGCTCCACCTCAAAATGCACTTTTTCCCCTTGATTTTGAATCTGAAGCATACCTCAAAAAAAGAAATCATAGCCACCTTATTAGTAACACCAAATTCATAATCCAAATGAATATTTTTAAAAATAACATTTTTTATATCTTTCCATAAGTGGAACAAAATTTTAGTTCTGAAAATGTGCCAAATTTTGTTGTAAATCGCAGGTAACATGGCTCAATCCCCCAAGAGAACCACTTTCCAGGAGAATAAATCTAGAGAAAAGAGTTAAAAAAGGGTGTGAATCCATCTCGAGACCGTTTAAGTATGGGGTAAACTATAAAAATGTGTTTGATAGACTTTGACTAATTACAACACAAACAGACAAGGTTAATCCCATAATGATTGAGACAAGAACCAATAGGGAGACCTTGGTGAAGAAAGAACCAAAAGAAATGTGTCTTCTTGGGTTCAACGATGACTGACAAAACCCTCTGGAATCGTCGAGACCACACCGAGGTCGAGGAAGCAAGAGACCAACGGCTATTGATTATGTCAATGTCAATTGAATGAGGTGTTAAAAGAGAGTAAATGAGGGAGGGTTTATATTTGCAAAAGGGGGTAACAGAGGTCCAATTCCAGTCTCGCCACCAAGGAACACTAGATGTAAACCCTATCTTGCGAAAGTAATCTTTAGGAATATACATAATTAATTTCTCGATAGGATCAACTTCAGACAAAGAAGGTGGAATTTTAAAGCTAAAGTCTCCCAAGAAAGCCAAGAACGAGAGTACTTGCTGAAAAAGTCCCCAACATACTTAATTCCCTTTTTAAAAACGAAGGGCTTTAGCCCAAGGGGCCATCACCAAAGAAGAATCATGGTAAGAAAAGAGAGAGGACCACCAAAGAGAGACCGAATTAAGGGAAATTCCAGATCTAAAACCATTGCCAACCCAAAGAAGGTGTGGTTTGAGAGATTCCCATGCCTTCCAAATACTTTGCAAAATAAAGTGGAAGCAAAATACATACTAGAGAGGGTGATAATAGTTCTCCATAGTCTAGCAACTACATTCAAAATAATATTTCATATACACACAATGATAATGAATCCCTGCAAGAGTATAAAATAGACACAATATATTCGCAATAAGATTTAAGAGGCAAAAAGAATGCAAACAAACACAACAAGGGAAGATACATCCAAAAACTTGAATTTATTACTTCATGGATATGCGCAATTCAATCTATAATAAAATAAAGGCTGGATCACCATGCAAGGAGTCCACTATAAGGGCCTCAACACATTGATTTCACAAAACGAAAATGACATTGCTTTGTTACTTAAAAACTATCTCCCTTTATAATGAGCCCACACTTCAATTTATAGAATTTGGAAGAGGGAAGATTGAAATCCCAAAATCTACCTTTCAAACACTTGCAAGAGGTAATAAATGAAGTGAAATGATGTTATGTTGTTTTTAAAAGTCTCCCCATGTTGTCCCATGACCAGTAGTAGTGGAAAATGTTTTCCCATGTTTATTAAGTGCATCCCCAACTATCAATTAAAACACTATTCTAAACCTAGTCCGTTTTCCTCAAAATTCTCTATCAAATCCACATCAAATTTTTTATTTATCAATTTATGTGCATTGGAATTGGATCTACGATTCCCACGAGACGAAATTTTCATGATTTTATTGAGAAATGCAAAAGATATGGCATTCTGAGTGTGAGCAACTATTTTGAGTTTGTAAGAGATTTCTTGCATTTTATGGGAATGAGCATTTAATTTTTGGAGCTGGAGATGTTTATTTTATTTTCACCCATCTAACCTCTTTAATTCATTTTTTTGTGAAAAACCGAGTTCGATTCAAACGCGTTATGACTTGTTTGAAGATCGGGATCAGCGTTCCACTTTCTCTTTGTATTACGGGTTTTGGGAACTCACGTCCCTGTGGTACTTGGACCGTACAAGCCTCCTTTCTTTTCTTTTCTGATTCATTTTTTCTATCCTTGCACATCTGCCGTTGACTAGGCTAGGTTGGCCGTTGACTCCCGACATATCCGCATTGCTTTGAGTGTGGTGATTTTGGCTATTTCAGCTCCACGTGTCACGACTATCGTGGAAATTATTTTCAACCTTTGCGGTAATGAACCGATTGCGGTGATTTTGATTTTTGAGCATTTCGCTTTCTTTTGATCTAGTTGTGCGAGACCATTTTTTCTCGCCTACCCATATTGCTCTTGGTTGCTTTGTTGATCGGCTACTTTGGCTTTGCGGAGAAATCAAGGCACAAGTGAACTTGTGTTGCTTAGGGCGCTAACCCGACTTAGCCACAATACACTGCCTCCTTAGCATTTCAAGCCCATACTAGGTATGAAGAACCCCGATCGATCCACATTGGTTCCAACCACGGACACTAGACCCGATTTGCACTTAAATAGGCCCTTGACTTAATTTTTTTAGATTGTTGTAAATTTTTCTATCTCCTTGGATTTTTCTTTAGATAGGGAAGTTAGAGAAAAGCCAAGGGGTCCCCAAAAATCCAATGTTTTGGCCTTTTATCATTTCTACCTCTCCAAGTCTTAAGAAATTGTGCAAGTTATCAAAATTACCTTTGAGGGTGAATTTTGGATAACATGAACCACATGTTCCCTTCAAGATTTCCCCAAAGGAAATCCCAAAGAAGCTTCTGAATTTTGGCATAAGCAGCATTGAATGATGCCCAACATGAAGATTAATACACATGTGTGATGGCCAGAACCTTAGAGAAAATATGAAATTTACCTACAAGATAAAGAGGTTTAAGGATCCAATAAAAGATCTTTAGTTCAACCCACTGGACCACATAAGACCATAGTTGAACTAAAGTAGCCTAAAACATGAAAGGGATCACAAGAAATTGGGCTGTATCCCAAGATTAATCAAGTGTCGTTGCATACTATCCAAGCATGCGGGAATATGATTTTAAAATTACCGGTAACACTATGTTTTCTCCCATTGAATAACAGAGCCAAAAGCTAGACAAAAGTGTATAAAAATCCAAAGCAAGATGAACAAATTGCTCATCATCCGTAAGTGTGAGAAAAGAATAATCAGAAATGACCATTAATAAGATGCTAAGTAGTAGAAGGAAAAGCAATACCTTTCACAAGTCCTTGAGAAGCACTTGTTAGTAAGAAGATAGCTAAATCCTTCAACTGACAACACACCAAGGGAAGGGGCTAGGGTAAACTTTGCCTAATTCATCCAAACAAGCAAAACCGATAGACTAGGTGCCATTGATTTGTAATACAGATCCATAATTTTGAAACAACATTTGCATAGTCTAAGCGAATCGAGAACCAAACCCTAGGGTTTGGAGCATAGATAAGACAAAAGACCATTCAATCTTGGCATAGGCTCAAGTAAAAATCAATCTTGTTAAAAAAATATGTTGGAGAGGAGAGACGAGCTCCATTCTTTTTAAATGAAGCTTTCTTAAGGTCTCTAAAATCCACACATAGCCTAATTTATCCATTCTTTTTTGAACAGAACAAGATTAACTACCCAAATTGAATGCTTAACTGGAAAGATAATACTTAATTTGATTAGCTTAGATAACTCTTTTCTCATTAATGGCTCAATCTTTGGATTTACGGGCCTTTGCTTTTGCCTAACTGGCTTGGAATTTGGCTGTAACTCTATTGTATGTTGAGCTAAAATTGGATCAAATCCTCTTAGATATTGATATTTCCAAGCAAAAGCATCTTTGAATTCTTCACATAATTTGATAAATGACTGTTTTTCAGCTGAGGAATATACTTTTCCAATAAATAGTTTCTTTTCATCATCCACTAAGATTTCTTTGTAGTTATGTGCATGAGTTGAAATATTACCTTTGTATTTTCTTAACTGATCGTCAGAACTAAAAAATGTCCTCTAGTATAATAGATCCTTGAGGAATTTTTTTCTTCAAATGAAAAATCTGGTCACCATAGAAGTGGTGCATTTTTTCCTGATTTACTGCAGAAAATTCAGCTTCTTGCTACAAAACCTACAGATCTTTTCATCATCTTCAAAAACTTGTCAATTTTCTTCGTTATCAGGTACTGAAGGTCTAATAATTAGCTTTATATGTGGTTGTACTTTTCTATTTTTGATCTGTTCTAGTACATCAAAGCTAGCACCAACTACTACAAGTCTATCTGCATGCTTATTTTCAGCTCTTGGGATAGATTGAATGTTAATAGCATCAAAATCATCCATTAAGTCTGAAACTCTATGTTTGTAAGATTTTAGCAATGAATTCTTACACACATTAAAGTTTTTCACTTGATTAATAACTAATTCTGAATCACCGAAAACTTGTAAAGTACTGATACCTCTCTTTCTGGCCCATTATAAGCCATAAATTAATGCTTTGTATTTAGCTACATTACAAGTACAAGAAAACTACAAACTTAAAGATGAAAAGTACCTTTTGTTTGAAGGGGAAGTAAGCATTAAACTTGCACCTTGTCCTTTCTTATTTTTGGCTCCATCGAAGTGAAGCTTCCATAACCCTTTTGTTATTTTTTCTATTTTGGATAGCAAGGGAATTGGTGCATTTTCTTCATGCAAGCAATAAACACCAAACAAATATTATTTTTCTTATTTGAAAGGGTCATAAGCATGTTATTTTTGAGTATTTTCATCCATAAACAGATTAGAAACACCGTCTAGTGTAGAAACATGTGTTGTAACATCAAAATCAGATTGATCTAAAGCTGCATAATTTGTTGTAGCGTTTGAAGCATGAGGCTCAATATGAAATCTAGCCAGAGGATCTGAATTTACAGTAACCTTGGTTCCATACCTTGTAGTAAAGAACAAAAATGACCAATTTGAAGAGAGATAACCTCTTATTTTTGCTATAAAATATCATGATAAACATAAGGCAAAATAGGGAGGTAAATCTACAATAGTTACATCTTGTAAAATAGTAACATTGGGGAAAGCATGTAAGGTTACCTCTAGATTTCTAATAATTCCAGCTATGTTAGTTTCTATCCCATCTAGTTGCAACATGATTTTCTTTGTAGGCTCATACATCAAGCCCTAATTTTTACAATTGCTTTAGGCATAACTATGCTTTTGCACCACTTTATCGACCATGCAATTATGAACTAAATGGTCTCCAATAATTAGAGATAGATAAAATGGTGGTGGTTTCTTGATATCATGATAATTTAAGACCTTTTGAACCATCCATTTAACTTCTTTAATGTGGTCTTGCTCCATTCTTCCAAGGACCATGTCTTTTTCCTCGGATTCCTTTTCCGCTAGGTTTGACGAAATCGTAGCTTAGCAAGCTTGTGAGAGAGTAAATTTTGTTCTCCGGGAATATTTAGAGCATCCCATAGTGAAATATTAATATTATACTTCTTCATTACATCAAAAATGTTAAAAGAAGAAACCATTTTTGAAACAACTTCTATCGTTTTAGCATAAGCTTTAGCAAAACTTACTCTGCTTGCTCAAAGACTTTTGAAATCTGAGGTATGAAGAGTCTTCTCGGGATCGGACTTGTAGTAGTTTTTGTTGGTATTTTTGAGCTGAACTACTTACTATTTTTTAGGAACAACAAAACTATTAGCTATTTTTTGACCTGAAGTTGTTGTTTTGTCGGTGACTATGGGAAGAACAAGTCCTGCTTTGTTGTTTCTCTCTCTTGATCCTTTTGTTGGGACCTACTTGTGACTACAATAAAATCTTCCTCACCAAATATAATGAGATTTTTCTTGGGTGATTTCTGACTATGAGATTATTGCTGCCTAATCTCCATTGAGGCATGAATAATGCTTCAAGTTGAGGTTGTGCAATAAGGCTTATATTTAGGAATGCATTTGGAAAATTTGCAGTTGAATGAGGTTGATTACAAGGTTGACACCATTCTTCTAAAACCATGTTAACTAGAATAAGAGCACTAGATGTACTAGGGGATTTTGGGTCAAACTACCTTGGCTGATATGGTTGTCTATAATTCTTATTTTGCTGATAAGGATGCCTATTTTGTTGACCTTGCTAATTTTGCTAATAAAGAGCTTAATAGGGCTCTGCTAGGATGAGCTAATTTTTTTTCAATTGATTTCAATATAGTACCCATAGTCTTAAGATCCTTGACTACATCATCTATTGCAGCTAAAATAGTTGGCTCTATAATGGTAATATGCTGTGGAATAGGTAATAAATTGGCTATAAGAGGCACTGAAGGCCTTGGTGCCGATTTGTGAACTTGAATAAGTTTGTTTTCAGCCCTAATGGCAATATCAAAAACTATTGGGAGATTCTCTCCTCCCATAGACTCAATCATAGTTGAAATATCATTGTTTAACGCTCGGAGGTAGTATAGAAAAGCATGGTCAATTAGAGGCTTAGAACTAGCTAGAAATATTTCCCAAGTTCACACAAAACAGATATTGAAACTAGCCATAAATTCATTAGGGGATATTTTAATTGTAGATAGCTTCTCTATGAGGTATAAATGATCAGAATGATCTTGAAATTGCTTAAGTAATTTCTCACCTAACTCATCCCAAGTTCTTATACTCCCAATTTCTAAGGTTCTATACCATTGCAAGGCTTGTCCTTTAAAGGATGTAGCTAAAAGTATTAAGGCTACATATTCATGAGTTATATTATGGACAACACAAATGGATGCAAAATATTTGGTGTTCTCTATGGGAGTAATATGAATTTCACTAGGGAATGAAGGTACACTTTTCATGGCAGCATTGGGAATATCATGATAAACTGGAATAACTAAAGGGATGCCATTAGTAAAGCTCAAAAAATTCGTAGGTGGTTGAATAGCCATTGGAATAATTGGGATTTAAACAAAAATATTAATACATGGTGAAGGAAGATTAGGAGGAGGGTTGCCAAAACCAAACCTATTGTAAGGGAAGGTATTTCCAACTCTTCCTCTTCTTACAGAATTCAATGGTAGAGAAATAAACTCAGAAGTAATTCCTCTTACCAATGATCTTGTAGTCACTTTAGGCATGGAACATACTGCAAAACTGGTCTAAAATCAGCCTTACGGAGTTGCCAAATAAATCTTCTTGATCTTTAGAATAAATTGTTGCAGCTTGTGCTCCAAAAGTGACTTTCTTTCGCTATAATTCTAATGTAAATTACTATAATTTTCCTACATATCCTACACGTTATCCCATTGGCGCGCTAAAGAATATTATCTCTCTAAAGTGCACCTGTTGAGAGATGACTACAGTGTTCTAATCTTGCTCTGGATCTAAGATATAATGGAAACACATCAGTCTTTAGTATCAAGGCTGATTCCTTTTTATGTATCCTAAACTAATTTTTAGGTGTTTTGAGGGTAAAAGATGAATTTAACTGAGTTGAAAATCAGGGCGATACACCAAACTTGTTGAGGGATTTGACTGAGTATATGCGCAATCAATTTGAGAATGAATTTTGGATGCACAAACCAATAAATTTTTAGTAGAATATTAATCTAAAACACTTTGTGTATTGAGGGAATGATTCACAATAATACAACAAGATAAACATATACATTAATATTATGCAGAAATTACTAAATTTCCAACAAGGTAAGATGATTAATCAAGAAAAATGACATTTAAAAGAATTAATGAGATATACACACCACTGAAAATAATTGGAAGGCAAAAATCAATTCTCATTCAAGGGGCAAAATTGGAAAAATTTCTTTAGCACTCCTATGTCCAAAAAGTCCTCCTTGTGCTTTGCAATTGCACACAATATATAGAAAAATTATTCACCCATCCCATCCTAAAAATAGGCTAAAATTTGTACTCACCCATGCATGCTAATTTTACCCCTTTATCATGAATAAATAAAGGAATAAAAATAGACATGCTAATACAATGAGGCATTAATAGCCTTGATTACAAAAATACATTCAGTCAAACTGTGGTTGACTGATCTATTTTTAATAAAGTAAGATGAATAATTTGGCTAATAATAGCCCTTGCTTGTTGTGTAAGTCTCCTCCAATGTGCATGCAATCTCTATCTTCTAGTGCTTGATGTGACACTTACAATTTGATCCACTTGCAATGATAAATTTAGCATTCTTTAATTCTACCCCTTGGATGCACATGCAAAAATAATCTCCCTATGTGAGCAAAAATAATTCTTTTACTTGTAACACTTTACAAAAACTTTATCCATGTATTCCATCTACTATGAGGTCCACTTGCAAGTTTTGATGTTGATGTCTCCTCTATCTTCTTGTGGTCACATGTAAAATTGACTCATGTGCAAATGAAAATAATGCTTTGTTCCTTTCACTTATCCATGCTACATCATGTTGTTGACAACCTTCCATGCATTATTTTCCCTAACCATGGCATATAATATGATTAAGAAATCATTACACATTGGTTTGATTATAATCACCTTTGGTTTGGTTATACTCAACACTTTGATTTGATTATTGGCATGCATCATAGCTTTGACTAATGAAGGTGATTAATAGACTCCCTTTTCAATTATTCGCCACCTTTATCATGGTCTTCGGTCCCTTCTATTTAAAACTATTGCAAATGATATAGTTTTCAAGCCTTTGATTAATGATTATCACAACTTTTGACTAATTAAAATTATATGGTTTCAGACCTTAGTAAGGTCAATGCGATGATTTGGATTATTATGGGGTTGGTCCCCTCTTTACATGATCACCCGACCCTTATGCTTGGTCACTGGAAAAGATATTAATCAAGGTTAAGTTTGAATTAGGGTTGGATTGTCTCCCTGTGATGAGGACCGTTGATGTTGATAGTGCATGAATTTCGATCATTGATCCTTTTGTACCCTTGGTTAGGGTTTCGACTTTGTAATTAATATTTTTTTTCTCTGTTAAACATTGAATTTTATACTTAAAAATGTGGATCGTTAATCTCCTATTTAATGAATATGAAAAATGCATAGGAGTTGGCACAAGATCTCGATCATTGATATTCGTCCTTTTTGATGTTGTACCATTCATCTATAAACCTTGGCTAGCACGATTGGTGGTTGCGTTAGAATATTGGTCCTTTGATCACCACACGATTTGATCTTGGCCATTGATCTTTAACCTTGGTTATGTTTGGCTATACCGTGATTGGTTGTCAAAAAGTGTATTTGTAACCTAAACTTGATCATTCCATTCGTATGCCCATTTCCAAGGTGAAGCCCTCACAAATTTTCTTCGAGGTTTCCATTGATGACTAATTTGGAAGCTCGATTCTCTTGATAAATGAATTTTATGACACTCTAAACATTATCATTTCATTTGTTTTGAGCTTCGAGCATTATTTCTCTCTGTCTTTCAAAATTTTTGAGTTTCTATGTTGTTTTAATTGAGGTCTCATTATCTCATACCACCATAACTTATTTATTCGAGCTAGCTTTGATCTTTGTATTCATCTTTATATTCATCTATGTTCGATGCTTCCTTTGCTCAAGGGTTTGACTTGGTTTCTTAAAGGCATATTATTTATGCGCTTTGAAGCTTTGGTGGCAACTCAAAGTTTTCACTTGTACATATGAAGGATTCGTTGTACTAACTTTTGAGTCTTCTTTTGCAAGGTAAGCTTGATATTCATACTACAAGTTTTACCAATGTTTCCTTTAATCAAACTGGGTCATCCCTATACGTATTTATTCTATGGATTTGTGCATTTGTGTTTCATAAGATTGTCGGGTATTCATTGTATTGATCTTGTACCTGTAATTACTCTCATACACTATTAGAAAATTCAAAAATTTCTGGTAATCTTGTTCATGTGTTATCTTCATTTGCCTTTATCTAGGTACCCAACCTTCAAGGATGTTAATCCATTGCATTTTCTCCTTCTGGGTATTTTTTAAAAACTAACACTTCTTGATAAAACTCATTATGGATTTTTTAATGTTGAGTGTTTCCATTGTATGTATTGTATTTATCCTGAAGCCTTTGCGGAGTTATTTGAGCTAGAGCTATGTGCATTTAGCCCTTAGTCCCATAAACTTCTGAAACTTGGTTGGTGACTAGTTGGGAATCACCCAAAACTCTAATATTGTAAGCACCCATTCTCTTGGCTACAATGAGACCAAGAATAAGAGCCTCATACTCGGCACCATTATTCATGCATTCGAAATTGAGCTTAAAGGAAAAAGGCATAACCTTCCCTTCCGGAGGAAGTGAGGATCACGCCTGCCCAACACCAAAATGACACTTCACTCCATCATAGTTGAGCATCCAACAGTTGCTAGGGAAGATTGATGTTTGATCATTTCTAGTATCTTCTTCCTCCACTTTTGAGACCTCAACCATGAAAATCACATCGGCTGGAAAAGATCAAAGAAATAACGCATGTCCTATACCTAGGGGTTAAAAGTGAGGAGAATAGGAAAATCATTATCCAAAAAATCAACAATCTTAGGTATGTTTTTGTTGATATCATATCAAAAATAGTAGTTTCATCTCTAGTAGTGACCACCCCATCAATTAAAATAGAGGTTTTGAGTTCCATAGTGGGAATCAATGTAGAATTTGGTGTTGTATATTTAGGTTTGTTTAATACTTGATTGGCAAGGAGTCCAAAATCACCGTGGACCCCAACTTTCTTCTTCAAGTTAGCTAGGTTAATATCAAAAGGATTTGTGTCACCCTGAGCGATGAACACTTTCCCCAAATGCACAAATTTGACTTCTTGGAGTAGTTTGGAAGGGATTTCCTCCATCCGATAGATCCAAGGTTGAAAAATTATCGTATTATAGTTGGTTGCCCTATCTATAATATAAAACACGGCTATAATTATCTTAGTTCCAAGAGTAACTAGGAGCACTATCATCCCTATAGACATTGCTTTGAGACTGCCATATCCTCTTAGCGATTTTCTAGTTGAGGAGCATTTTGTTTCCCCGTAGCCTAAATTTTGGAGGAACAAAAAGGGGACAATATAAACAACTTCCTCATCATTAACCATTACAAATTTAACATAATTATTATAGATCCATACATGAAAATAACACATTGGGTCACCTCTACGTGTCAGCTCGATATCGGTGGGGATCTTACCGATGTTGAAGACAAATTCAACATCTCTTTCAGGATTCCCAGGAGGATAAATGTCAAATTATATGTGGATGATTTTTACTTCCAGCGAAGGGGTAAAATTTATTTACTAAGACCCAACGCTTCAAACAAAGCAGCTTGGTGAGAATGAGAGTTCTTCAACACGTCCAAGAAGGAGATGTGAGAAAAGGTCTTGGTTAAGTCTATAATCAGATCATATGCCCTTACCAACCTCGAAGTATTGGAGTGTCATCGACATAGATGGGTAGATGGGAATAGGCTATGTTTAGTAATCATGGGTTCTTGTAGCTGTGTTAATTTGAGGTTCAGTAATTAATTTGACAAAACCCACAATATTAGTTTGTTTCCGACCAGTCCAAAAGAGGCGATACCAAAGGATTTGAAGAAGTGGAAGCTTTGTGGTCATTATTACCTACTTCGTTACCATTTTTTGTGTTGTGGGGGTTTGAATTTTTAATGTCGGGATGCATAGGAAGAGGATCACTAAATATCCTAAGAGGAGTGTTTTGAGGTAAAACAGGCCCCATCTTAGCGATCTGCGTTCATGCCACAGGATTTTCCAAAAACATCTTGATGAATAGTTTCCTTTGGTCCTCTAGTAGGTGTTTTATGAACTTTTTACAGTCATAGAAATTTCTAGCATCATGCCCTCAGGCCCCATGGAAACCACAATAAAGGCCAGAATCATAATCCCGAGGTCTTTGAATATCATTTTGTTGTGGTCCAAAGTTCAGGTTGTTGTTTAATCGTTTAAAGTTAAAGTTCATAGGCCTTTTCCCTTCGTTTATATACTGATTTTGATACATGTTAGGATATTGATTGAGGCCTTGGTCCTAAACTTGTTGCGGAGGTAGAAAACGGTCAAAATCCATGGCATCGATGAAAGGATTAAAATTTTTACCGCTCGATTATTTCCATTTATATTGTTATTGGCATTATTTTCACTTGAGTCATTAACAACATTCAACTGTGTATCTTAATTGGTTACACCATCCATTGTATCACCACATTTCTTATTGAGAACCTTAAGTCCTTGATTGTTTTTAGAATTTTTGGGTAATTTGAATTACCCTAGGAGGGAGTGATCAATATCCCATTTGAACCATAGGTATTTTGACCACTATATATTGCCACTTGATCGATGAGAAGAGAACCCTTTAGTACCTCTTCGTAGCTCCTAAGGGGAATTTTTTTACTTATGAAGAAATAGATCAAAAGCTTCGTCGATCCAAAGATCAAAAAGCTTCGTCTGATCCATATTGGGAGCACTCACCAAAGATTACATAACATGTCACTATCTTTGAATGAAACGAGAAATAGATTCCTTATGCTCTTGTTTTATATAAATGAATTCCATGATTCATGTTCTTAGAAAATTGTTCATGTTAAATACCTTTACGAACATAGATACAAGTTACTTAAAGGAATGTATGGAGGCTTCATGTATGTTGCAATACCAATCAAGAGTAATCACCTAATGGATCTTGGGGAGGATCTTAGCCACAACCACATCCCATGAGAGTAACTCGCTAATGTCAATGACATCTATTTTAATATGCATGTTTGGATTCTCCTCCCCTTTAAACTTTTGAAAGTTGGGAAGTGGTCATGGAAGAATTACACTTCATATAGTAAATTCCAGGATCCTTAGTATATTCATTATATGTGCCCAATTCATAGGACTCTACTATGGAAAAACCTTGATGAGGAGGTGGAGAAGGAATAGGAGGTTGGTATGGCACAATGTAAACATTGCTAGAGGCATAAGGCATCCCTTGTGGCTTAGAATATGAACCAAGAAAATAATACATGTCCCCTACGGTGATTTAGAATACATGTGTATGTACATGGGAACATTATTCGGTATGGAGTGAGAGGAACAAAACTAGGGAACATCACATTGCCGATTAGGATGGTATTAAAAAATGCACTTATAGTTGGTGCCTATTGATGGTATCCATTAGAGGTGTGAGGGGAATTCCTAACATGCTTGATCTAGTGAGGATATTTCGGGGCTAAGAACACCCATGTAAATAAGAGGATCTGATGGTACAGAAGGAACATAACCAGGATTGGGAGCATGGTAAGGTATCTTGCCTTGCCTGGAAAAAGGTGAGGTACGGGATGACTGGGAAATTTATAACTCCCTAATTGTATATACCAGTGTAGAAATCACATCACCCGAAGATGATGTGATATTTTGTTTCGGTGTATTTTGTGCCTTGTTAGGAGGTACAGGTACATGATGTCCTACTATAAATTTTTCTCTTGGAGGCCACACCTTGTTGGGTATATTTTCCATTGTAGGGGAGGGGTAGTAGTATTGTTTTGAAGAAGAGAACTACAATACTCTTGAATCCTATCCAAGGAATGGTCCATGGCATTGAAATGCTCTTGAATTTAAGAGAAGTGCACCATGATTTCATCATGAGAAGAGAGGTAGGAAGTGAAAGGATCATATTGCATGCTAACCTGGGGTCTAGACAAGACCCAAGGATAGAAGCCTTGTCCTCTAGTGAGTGTCATATCATTCGAGTTGGATAACTCTTGTTGATCAAGTTCCTTAATCCCGACAGATGATTTTTTTATTCTGACGGAAGAGGAGTGTGGGGTGAAGATATAATGGAAGAGTAATTAGTAGCCCACCATGATAATGAGGGTGACTATGGCATGCTGATTCGAGGTAATATGTTTCAAGACCTAAAGTAATTCGATGTAATCCTCACCCAAAAATATTTCATGGGTATACAAATACCCATAGAATAATAAAAGAGGATAAGGGTAGATGAAAGAAATTAATGAAAGTAGGAACCATAAGTAACTTTTCTTTCACATTGGGTTCACCAATTTTTACAATGGAAAATGGACATATGACCTTCATTCGTGCTTGACCTCCTGTGGTCATGTCGGGAAAACCAATGTGGAATGAGTGGATGGCTATGGGTAGTGAAATATAGAGAATATGTGGAAATGGGATGAAAAAGCTATCAAGCCATATTAATGTCCTTGATGCAAAATATTGGGATCTACTCATCAAGGGCAAGAAAGGCTCTTATAACCTGAATGATTCTAATGGATGGGTTAGAAATAATAGCCACAAGAAAACTCCAATCAATGTCGAGATCCATGGAAATACTATTAATGTTTGAGGGATATGGTTAAATCCAACAGCACTTCGTAATGATGTCTTGAAAAGGTCATGGAATAAATGAAAGAGAGGTGTGGTTCTACTAGATCTATGGGTAGTTGGCTGGTTTAGTCTAGAATGCCAAAGCTCTATAAGCATCTTCATTTAGTAATTTCAACTCTCTCGACAATATCGGGTGGATGTAGGGATGTTATAAAATCTACTGAGCATAATCCAATGTCTAAGTCTATTTGGTCTTCAGGCCCATTTGGTTGGTGGACCCTCGGATCACAACCGTAAACACTCTCTGGTTGTGGCCCTGTAATGGTCATGTCTGCATTTGTGTAATTTAATATATTAAATAAAATAACAAGCTAATATAAATAAATGAAAGCTACACTATGTTTTTGTATTTTCCAATATAGAAGAAATAAAGCAATAAACAACAATCTAATCTAATTTAAACTAATCTTTTTGTATTTTCTAGCTTTCTGGAATTAACAGAGGAAAATAAAGAAATGAAGAAATAAATTGCCTCTAATTTAATTAAAAAATCCTATACAAATAAATAGTTGGATGTAGCTATTTATCTATGCAACAATGTATTAAATCTATTCTAATTTAAATGAAGCTTTTTCCAATTAATAATTGTGGATTATCAAATCCTCTTCCTATCTTAGAGACACGGGAAGATTTGAAGCTTCTGAGAAGCTTTTCTTCCCTACAACTTCCCGGATAGAATATGAGAAGATTCAATAGAAACCACAATTTACTGCAACCAATTTTTTACTATCTATGCTGATATAACAAGCTTCCTCTAGACATTCATCCCTAACGGATAGGAAGGGAAAGATATATGACTAGAAACTTCTATAGAAGATGTTAAATTTTTTAAGAAATGATCTAACTATTTGCAATAAATAAAATGATTTCTTATAATCTAGTTGATAAGTGTGTGTACTTTCATAAATAAATGAATAAATGAGGAAACTCAACAAAACCCCGAACCTAGAATTACGGTGCAAAGGAAATGTCATTGTGGTATTAGTTTGTCCGCTCACTTATTTTTACTAATATTTTGTGTCCACGTGAGTCTAGATAACTAGGAATGTACAAGAAGCAACAAGAAAAAAGTCTTTGGAGAAATGGCACTTTGATGACAATCTAGTTACAATGTAGGAAGAAGAAAGGCAATGCAAGATAATAAAGCTTTGCTTATCTAGTATCTATTGAGATTGTGGTACCTCAACTAAGCAAGCTACACAAATAATCTCTCGGCCATTTACTTTGGAAGAAGTGATGATTTTATAGAAGGTTGGATGGGAAGTTATTTAGCACCCTTGGGAGCCATGGGGTGTAACATCAAAATGTGGAAGGGAAGTTAAATAGTAAGTCAACATTTAGAAGTGGAAGAGGAGTTTAGCACAAATCAATCACACTTAAAATCAACTAAATTGACCCATAAACGTGCACTAAAAGTGAACTGGAGTGTGCTAACACGTGTCCAATTCACACATGGAAAATTTCAGGCAACTACCATGAAACCACCATCCTACATAAGGTGGAGGTTACACAACCTGCCCAAATAGAGTGGCGCTTACACAACTACTCCCCAAACATGGAAGTGGTTGTGTAACCGCCGCCAGAAAAGCGAAGTTTTGTAACAAAAGGTAAAACTAAAGGAAAAACAAAGTGGGAAGCCACATAAAAGTAGAAAATTGCTAAGTAAGTTAAACTAGGCTACAAATATGTATTACAAACAGGTTGAGGAGCTTGAACACCCTTGGAAAAGATATGAATCATCATTGGGGAGCTTTGAACTATTTCTAACAATGTAGCATGTGCAAATTTGGGTGTGTATAGGTGTTTCTCAAATTTCAGGGCGAGTTTATCAACCTTCACAACGAGATAATATTTTCACAACTACCACCATCTATAGTAATTTTACATACCTTACCTCTAGAGGTGCATCTTATTTGAAAAATATTTGTCTACATCCAAGAATCAGCACCAATTCCATCCTATTCTTTCTCCTCCCTTTAGACAATCATCATCCTCTCTATCATGATTATTTCACTCAATTCTACAACAACCTCCATTTATTCTTCCTCTTGATTTAACCAAGTTTACTCATGGTTATTCTCCTTGCTATGTATCCTATTTGGGAGAGTTCGGACACTCAAAATCTTCGTACCCTTCTTCACGACATTATTAACATGTATACTACCTTTGGGGACTATTCGAACCCATCCCCCACTATAAAATCTTCCCCTCTCGAAACCCCCGCCTCTTTAGTATTTACCATGTATTTGACCATATTCTTCATGCCCTTCTACATTAGATTTTTCACCTTTCGTAAAATCAAATCTACCTCTACTTCTCATTGGAAATGATGATGGCCCTCTCTTCACACCTCTTCAAAAATTATTCCTCTTTTTTTTAATGTGAGTTGATAAACATCATCCAAGATATGGATCTGGAGCATACTCAATTCATCTTGTATGGTATAACTCAACCCATTTACATACCTTATATCCTTCTGTTCTTTAGACTCTCCTTGTTCCACCCAAATTGATAGCTTGTAAAATTCATTGGTATACTATTCAATGTTGAGATCCTTTTGTATTAGGTTTTGAAACCTTTGAAATAGTTTCGAGAATAATCTACATGAAGAAACTTTTCTTTCATCTTCTTTACCATTTTATTCCAATTTCAAATCTTTCCCTTTCCTTTCCTTTATCTTTCATTTTATAGGTGATCCCACTAGATCAATGCATGTTCAACCAACTCACTACATGCAAATTTAACCTTCTTCTCCTCTTAAAGGGTTTTCCACTCAAAGATGTTTTCCATGTGATTTAACAGTCAATCAACTCCTCTTGTCGTAATCCTACACCATAATCGGAACATGAATCTTGATGTCATCATTCTTTCCCTCTAAAGTTTGGATCAGTATCTCCTTAAATGGTCTCGTCATTCAAGGTGTCTTCATATCTCTCATTTTACTTTTCATTTCCTCCTTCATTCATTAATGGAAGTACTTCTTCTGTTTCATTATCTCGAGTCTGCATCCCCATTCACATGTCTCCTTTTAAGGCGGGTAACTTCTCTTGTGAGCTTGACAACTTGTCTCTGTAGCTATTACATATGCCTATTCATCAAGTAATAACCTCATCTATTGTGTCTAGCCATGATGATATAAAATCGAGCGAAAAATTACACAGACAAATGTAATATATTACCCTAACTTATCCCATGAAGATAAAATCCTTCACCGATACCCATTAATGTGGATTCAACTACAAGAGGACGAAATACCTTCAAAATACATTCAAACAGGTTTAATAACAATAAAAAGCTTCAAAATATACTTCTTCTCATTATGGAATCCACACTAATCATTTAGATCATTACAATCTTCCTTTTATTTAACATTTGCTCTAAAAAAAGCTAAAATGCAAAAAAATCCTAAAATGCCAAAATTTACCTACTAGTAATACACCTTATATGCACCCAAAATTTTGCATGCTAAATATTCCTTTGTAAATTAAGGATCACATAAAATTTAGTCTTATTCTATAAATATTAGAAAAGTTATTAAAAATCTAAGTCCTAGTCAAAAGAAAAACATGTTCGAAGCCAATTTTACAACACTAGATGAATGAATTCAGCCCCAAAAATATGCCAAAATGGACACAAAATTGTAGGAAATTTTTCCACTTCATGAAACAAATGGATATATACCACCGTGGAAAATTTCAAGAGTATCCAACAAATCGGATTAAAAGTTATGGCCTTTAAAAGTTATGCTCGTGCTTCAACAATTGATTCTTTGAATCTTGAGAAAAATGTTTTGATTGACCATGATATTTACATTAGTCATTTACCCTTTTGAATTTTATCATACCACATATTATAGTAAAATATTTATAATTAAAGGAAGACCCCCTTTTTTCACGAGTACTAACCCCATCATTGTGTTAGTGGTATCCATTAACTTGGGTTGGAGTTAGGGTTTTGTTGCTACATGACATGTTTGTACTTTTTTTTAACCATGGTTAGATTGGCAAACTTCTTATTAAGTTTAAGATTGCATTTTGAAACATTGATTCCTATCCTTTTGATCTATTGCTATTGATTTGCTAAATTATTCGAGTTAGGGTTGCTTGGAGGTTTGCATTGATTTCAGTGTTAGTCTTTAGCCTTTAATCTTTGTACTCCCCCGATCCGGATTCTCGATATGAACGCAGGTTGAGTTACATTCATGAATGGTTAAGCTTTAGTTGAGTAAAATAACTCAACCCGAACTCATTTCATTCATTTGTATTTTTACTCCCTAAGCGAAGCCTTGGAAAAGAGATTTTACCGCCATGAATTTATCATTTTGAGCTTGATTTCTTGCATTTTTGAAGCCTATGAGGCTTTGTGACTTGAGCATTTTCATATTTGGTTTCTCTGCCAAGTTTTTGCAGGATTTTATTTTTGAGTGATGGAATATTTGGAGCTTGTTCTTTTCCTTTTCACCATTTTGAGTTTGATTTTGTATCTCTTCAAGCTCTCTCGTGAAGTTGTATGCATTTTTTTTTGTCGAGCTCGATTTCATTACAAAGAAGAACTCTACTTGAAGTTTCTATAATTTCTATGGATTATTTTCAGTTTGAGTGCCTCTTTGTCTTGACTAAAAATGGTCGTCATTTATGAGAAGGTGAGTTTGTCACTTTTAAATTGTAGATGTTTTGTTTTCTTTGTTTTATTGAGCTCTCTACAAGATCATTTTGAGATTCTATTTCTATATCCTTACCCTTCTAGAACACTAATGGTTTCTATTTATTATTTGGTATTATGATACTTATGTGAGTTTGAATAACCTTCTAGTTATTATCATTTTCCACCGTAAATGAGCATTTCGGGGTTTTTGACCAACAACCGGTAAAATTACATTCTTCATCATCTTATTTCACTATATTTTGTTACTTTCTATGGAAAAGGCCATTCTTAGTTTTTACGGAATCTACCAAAGGTAAGCTTCAGTTACATTCCATATATCTAATATGGGGTTTTACTTTTATTTGAACACCCAAGCCATTTCCATACAAAATATTTACTTTTGCCATTTTGTGGATCTGGAGTTCTCTTCTTCAAACTGTTACTCAAAAAGGCCAAATATTTGGTTCTTTTCCCAAGATCTAGTTGAATATGAGCCATTGGTTTGTTTTTGCACAATATACTTTCGGATTTTTCCATTTTAGTTGATGAGTATACATTCTTTTAACTTTGAAGTTCTGTATTTGCTCTGATAGCTACATTTTCTTGTTAAAACCCCAACCACCATATGATTTTCCGTAGTTCTACATTGAAATACTCAATGTGATTTGTTTCACTTTTATTTGGTCACTATTTTTTTGATAGAGTTGTTTCATTGATTTTTCTGTAGGTTTTGCAAAACTCGGGATTAGACCGATTTGCATTTCACTAGGTTTCGTCTATGTCTCATTGGTCTCATGCCTAAAAATTGTTGTGATAATGTATTTTTAGATCTCTTATTTATCACTTTGTAAGCTAAGGGTTTTGACTGTTTTCCTTCTAGTGTCATTATTTCAAACTGGTTCAACCTCTCTATTTTCTTCGTTTTTAATTTCACCCATTCTCAAATTTGGGTTGATTTGCTTCTATTAAATTTTGTATTGGAGATATGATTTGATATTTCCCTTGCATTACTTGATGATCCAACTAAAAAAAAAGTGCATTTTCATTGCTAACACCTTCAAAGCTTATGATGATCCGTAATGAATATTGTTATTATTTTTTAAAAAAATATATGTGAAACTTTGACTGAGACTTCAGGTTGATCTACATCAAAAATTAATAATTTGAATCGTTGACTCAGGAAATATTGAATCTAAATCATTGCTTTGTACAAGTTGAAATATTTTGATAGAATTTTCTATTATGATCTAAAACCACCGGAAAGATTTAAATTGCTTTCAATAAATTGTTTTACCATATTGTTTTGTGATGTTTTTTTAGATGATACAATAGTTTATCCTCTTATGTGTTGGCTAAAATTTGTTTCAAGTTTGTATCTTACTAAAAATTCTTCACTTAGAACTACTATAAATCTGAATTATTAAACTCGTAGTGAACAACTATACTTCACTTCTAAACCTTGAAAAGGAAGAAACTTTAGATGAGTATTTGACCTAACAGTTTACGACATCATTCTCACTTGAACAATGTTTTCCTTTTGGTCCAAACTCTGTAGCTTTTTATTCTCCTCTAGGTATAGATACTTTGTAAACTTAAACAATAAGCTTGATGATTATTCCATGTGGCTG
This sequence comes from Taxus wallichiana var. yunnanensis, assembly GCA_018340775.1. Lineage (NCBI taxonomy): Eukaryota > Viridiplantae > Streptophyta > Pinopsida > Cupressales > Taxaceae > Taxus > Taxus wallichiana. The sequence goes on along the minus strand of CM031237.1, from coordinate 870,461,270 downwards.
AAAATTGACTTGTCTTGGTGTCTACTCTATGCTGAAATTCTCATCGTTTCATCTCGCATAATTGAAGCTACATCTAGAGGAGCTTGTATTCTAACCTGTTGAAAATATATCTTTGTGTTATTAAAATTATACTTGTTATTATTGATCTCTTCTCATGAATTGATATTGAATCACCAATTATACTTGTACTTTGATAGTTTTAATATTTTTACATATAATTAATCATTATGAAAAAGCAATCAAACCATCTATCTTTGAAACATTTGTTGCATCTTGTCAAAAAATACTTACTACTTCTTTATATGCTGCAAATATGACAAGAACTCCAAGTAAAATGTAATATTTTTGAATTTGTACACTTATTGTCCTTCTAAATACTTGGTAATTTTCCTAAGATACATGGCTGTAATTAATCTTACAAATCTGCAATATGTTGGTTGCTCTTAGAAGTTGTATCTTGGATTTTAAGACCGGATGTTGACAAATCGAATGAATACTCAAACTTGTAATTTGTTATTTGATAGTTGGAAAGCTATTTCTATTTTAGGACATGATGAAATAATAATGAAGCTTCTTGGATGAAGAAATATGATTTAAGTGTACTCGATCATTTATTTGACTACTCTTTTTGTTTGTTCTTGCAGCTCTTGTACCTTAATAATTGTGAAAGACATGAATGAAAGTTTCTTCGTATCTCCGAATGGAATCTATACTCAATAGTATAGAATTCAAATCATGCAAAATATTTTATTTTCTTCAATTGTTACATGTACTTGCATAATTAAACTAATTAGTTAGTAAACAATAGGCTTTTGGCCTCTCTTGTGTTCCATAGTATTTATTTTATTTCTTTTTCTTTTCTTTCTACTTTGTCATAATTCATGTGAATATCATGAGATTTTGCTAGATAGTACTTTTCAAATTTGAAATTGCTGCATTAATGCACATTATGATTGTTGATCTCAAATGGTTCATTTGATTGAAAATAGATAGCATATGAGTTCGATTAAACCCCGAGCTTGTAACTAATATTATTTTCCTTTTCTTTTTCATGTACATTGTAGTTGTTGGATGTTGAACATGAAGATGGAGGAGTTAGAACTGAAATGCCAAAGATTGAAAAAAAAACCCAATGCAATGATGGGTTTTTTCTATACTCTTTTTCTTTTAATATCATATACATGTACCATTTATTTTGATAATCATAAGTTACATCCCACATATTCTGTGGGAAATATTGAATTTACTTAATGAATAAATGATATTATTTATGTAATTGAGTTGTGTAATTAATTTTACTTTCATATCTTATGGTTTGTAATGATGGTACAATGAATTAAACAACTCAATACATACTTAATGGCTTTATAATGACCATATGCAATGCAAACAACAATTGTGTTTTCAGATTTAGAGTCTAACTCCTCAAGTATGCCTCTATCTCCACTTCCTTAAGGTTGTACTTTAGTTATTCAAAGAATTTGTGCATCTTTAATGAAGGTGAACATGGGATAACAACATACGTGAGGTGTTACATTCTACAACAAGGCTCATAGCTATATTTTCCTTGTTGATTCACTTAACTGAAAACACAATTAAGATATATATGCCACCTAGTTAGGTCTATTCATCAATTCCTTCCATCAAAACAAGGTTTTGAGTTTCCCATTTTTGCACAATCGCAAAAATTGTCAACATTTCCAGAGATCCTATCATGAAAGATTTCTGCTAGCTTATACACTAGAGCCTTTCTCTAGTCCATTTTGCATGGAGTCAAACCATATAACCAAAATATACCTTTTTCTAAAAAAACCGACTCTTATGAATAAAAAAATAAAGTTAGAAAATGATCTCGTAAACCGGATCACGTACATGAATGCACTTATTGAATTGAAAAACATTGCAATGTGCATGAACTACACTTATTGAAAGGGAAATCCTACTCTAACTAGACTCCGTATGGATTCTACATAAAAGTATTTAAGAAACATACCATTCACAAGAATGGGAAGTTACTCTCCATTTAGCCTTGAAAGATGAAATGCATTGTGCTCTTTGTAAGATGAAATCATGTAAGGACCACTCCAAATTATATCAAACTTCATGTGGTTTCCTAGATTTGCACGATCAACATCCCATTTTAGCACAATGTCTTCTTCATTAAACACTTTGAACTTATCTTTTTTATCAAACGTTCTCTTGATCTATCTCTGATAATTTTCCATGTTAAGATGAGCTTGATCTCTTAGCTCTTACACCTCAATTAATTCTATATACGAACTTGCATTGGTTCATTCTCAAGTAATTCCATTTGATGTAGTACATCCAATGCAGACAACTCAACAGAAATAGGAATTTTTGTGTCACATCCATAAATAAGATTGTACGGTGAATTGCCAACTGACCTCTTAGGAGTCAATCTATCAACCCAAAGTGCTAAATTCAAAATCAGATACCAAGGTCTTTGGTTTTCCCTGAGTGTTCTTTTAATGATCTTTAAAATATTTTTGTTAGTAATTTCAGCTAATCCATTACCTTGAGGGTAATAATTAGATGAAGTACTCAAATAAATACCATGCTTGACATCCCAATATGTTACCTTTGTACCAAGAAATGCTAAGGAATTATCTAAAATGATAGTTGTTGGAACACCAAATCTACAAACTATACCTTTATAAAATGATAAGATGGAAGTCTCGTTATCTTTTTTAAATATATTGCTTTAGTTCAACGTGTTAAATAATCCATGGAAGTCAAGATCCACTTGTGTCCTTGTGATGAAGGTGGATTTATCATGCCAATGAAGTCAAGACCCCACTACATGAATGGTTGATCCATTGAAATAGGTTGGAAAGGCAACGAAGCTAAACGTTCTTTTACAACAAAGAATGCACACTTCTTACACTTTTTAATCCATTCAAAACAATCATTAGATATGTTGGGCCAATAATAGACAACGTTCATAATCTTTAAGGTTATAGTACATGCTGAGAAGTGACCTCCTACGGTCCTTGATGAAACTCAAACAATAATTACTCGCACTGTCATAATCAACACAATGTAGCAACACTCAATTTATATCCTTTTTGAACAACACACCATTAATGAAAACATAAGGTATGGCTTGTAATCTGAAATATCTTCATTTATTCTTGTCCATACCTTCCAGATAAGTACTGTGTTATAATTAATTGATCAAATATGACATCCAAATCGATCCTGTAACCTCCGAATTGAGTTTTAGTTGCTGATTTTTAGGTTGTAATAAAATTTTAGGTTGCTGATACAAAACTGCAACATGTTATAATGGTTGTAATAAGTATGAAGCTTACATTTTTTCCATGTCAACAATCATATGTTCACATAATCCTTTCCCGCAAACTGTTTTTGCAACATGGATGTCAACATCATATTATATAACCTTTGTAATCCAACCTACTCTCTTCTCATTCAATTCTTTGTTTAACAAGAATACTTTAACATTTGGATGAGAGAATAAAACATGTATCTTATTATTAGAAAATATGTACTTGAAATTATTTAGTCCTCTAACTACAAAAGTACTTTTTTTTCAAGAAAAGTGTACCTTGTCTCATAGCCATGTAAACTCTACCCAAAAAAAACAATGGGTTGTTATATAATTTCATCATTAACCTAAATTAATATGGCTGAAATGGTTTTAGCTCCTGCAAGTGCATACATAGTGAAATATTTATCAAAATTAATATTTTCCGAAGTAGGAGCTTGTGAAATAGCTGATTTCATGGTCTCAAATCCTTTCCATCCTTCACTGGTCCAACAAAAAGTTTTATCTTTCTTCAACATAGTTTTTAATGGCTTGACTAATACTATAAAATATAGAACAAATCATTTTAAAAGTTGAGTTTTCCAAGAAAACTTTGTAATGCCTTCTTATGATGAGGCAAGGACAACTGTGAAATTGCTTCAATTCTAAAAGGATCAATAGCTAAACCTTTCCTAGAAACAATATGCCCAAGTAATTTACCTTCATGGACTAAAAAGATAGACTTTTTGGGATTCAAAGAGATTCCAAACTGCCCAAAAACTTGGAAATTATTCCTTAAATGCATAATATGATCATCAAAATTCTTCAAAAATATAGTAACATCATCTAAAAAATCAAGATACATTTATTTAGAAGGCCATGAAAAGCCATATCAATTGCACATCGAAATGTTACACCAACATTAAAAAGTCCAAAAGGAATTATTTTGTAAGCATAAGTCCCCACTTTGTGGTGAAGGCTATTTTATATCTATCTTCTTCACGTAAAATAATCTGATTATATCCACTATATTCATCCGAAAGGAAAAGATTGTCTAAACTTAAAACTTTTCTAAAAAAATTGATCCATGTTGGGTAGAAGATAATGATATTTTAATGAAGCCTTGTTAAGATCTCTAAAATCCACACACAATTGGATTTCTCCATTCTTTTTCCGAATAGGCACAAGATTAGCTACCCAACTTGAATGCTTAACCATAAATATAATGCCTGATTCAATTAACTTAGTAAACATTTTTCTCATTAATGGCTCAATCTTAGGATTTATAGGCCTTTGTTTTTTCCTTACTAGTTTTGAATTTGGCTACAACTCTATGGTATGCTGAGCTAAAATGGGATAAAATCCTCTCAAATCTTGGTATTTCCAAGCAAAAACATCTTTAAATTCTTTGCATAAATTAATGAAAGACTATTTTTTAGCTAAGGAACATACCTTTCCAATAAATAACTTCTTTTCATCATCAATTAGGATCTCTTCATAGTTATCTGTGTGAATAGAGATCTTTTCTTTATACTTTCTTAGTTGATCATCGAGTTGAAAATATCTTCTAAAGTAACTAGCCCTTAAGGTAGTTTGTTTATTTTCAGTTGATGCAACTTGATCACCATATAAGTGTTGCATTTCTTTTTATTAAATGTAGAAAATTTAGTTTCTTGTTGTAGAAACTACAAATTTTCTCATCACCTTCAAAAATTTTCCATTTTTCTTCATTATTGGGCACTAAAGGTTTGATAATTAACTTTATATGTGGCTTAATCTTCACTGTTTTCAATTTTTTCTAGCAATTCAAAGCTAGCACCAACTCTGCATGTTTTTTTTTAGCTCTTGGAACAGATTGCATGTTAATAGCCTCAAAATCATCCATTAAGTCTGAAACTCTATGCTTGTAAGATTTTAGCAATGAATTCTTACAAACATTAAAGTTTTTTACTTGATTAATCACTAACTCTGAATCACCAAACACTTGTAACATGCTGATACCTCTTTTTCTAGCCCATTATAGGCCATGAATTAATGCTTCATATTCAACTACATTACAAGTACATGAAAATTATAGACTTAGAGCTAAAAAATACCTTTCATTCAAAGGATAAGTAAGAATCAAACCTACACCTTTTCCTTTTTTTTCTTTGCTTCATCGAAATGAAGCTTCCATTAGACTTCTATTGTATTCTTTGTTTTAGACATAGTAATAGAATAGGTGCATTTTCTTCATGCAAACAATAAATACCAAACTAACCTTATTCTACTTCCTTGAAAATATCATAATCATGTTCATATTGGGTTTCTTCATCTATAAACAAGTTACAAATACCATCTAATGTAGAAACATGTGTTGTGACATCAAAACCAAATCGATCTACAATCGCATAATTTTCTACAACATTTGAAACATGAGGTTCAAAATGATATCTAGCCAAAGATTCTGAATTAACTGTAACTTTAGTTACATACCTCGTAGTGCGAAAAAAAAATGACCAATCTGAAGAAAGATAACCTCTTATATTTGTTGTAAAATCTCTTGATAAACATAAAGCAAAATAGGGAGGTAGATCTACAATAGTTACATCTTGAAGAATAGACACATTTAGATAAGCATGTAATGTTACCTCCAAATTTTTAATGACACCCATTAGGGATGGTCGATGTCCCATATAGCTACAATACACTCTTTTCTATAAGTTCATATTGTAGGCCTAACTTTTCTGTAATTGCTTTAGGCATTACAGTGCTTCTTGCACCACTTTCAACCATGCAGTTATGAACTAAATGATCTCCAATAATCAAAGATAGATAAAAGGGTGGTAGATTTTTAATATCATGAGAATTTAGAACCTTTTGTACCATCAAATTAATCTCTTTCATGGAATCTTGCTCGATTATACTAAGGACCATATCAGCTTTCTAAGTTTCCTTTTCTGTTGGGTTTGAATAAATCTATAACTTAGCAAGCTCATGAGAAAGTAGATCATGTTGTCCTGGAATAATCAAAACATCCCATAATGAAATATTTATATTATGCTTTTTCATTACCTCAACAATATTAAAATAAACATAAATTTCTGAAAAATCTTCTACAGCTTTTATCATAAGAATTAGCAATAAAAGACTCTGCTTCAACAACTTTTGAAATTTTAGGTATAAATAATCTTCTAGGATCAAGTTGTAATTGTTTTTGCTGCTCTTTCAGAGCTGAAATGCTTGCTATTGTTTACATGCATTTACTGATTTATCGGTACCTATAGGTAAAACAGGTCCTTTTTGTTATTTTTCTTTATCTTGAGCCCTTTCTTGAGACCTAGTTATAACTGCAATAAAATATTCTTCTCCAAAACTAACTAAGTTCTATTCAGGTGATTTCTAACTCTGAGCATCTTGCTACCCACCCTCCATTTGAGGCATGAATAATGCTTCAAATTGAGGTTGTGCAACAAAGCTTATATTCAAGAATGCATTTGGGCAATTAGAAGCTGAATGAGGTTGATTACAAGGTAAACATGAAGCCATATTGACTGGAACAAGAGCACTAGATGAGCTAGCAACTTTAGGATCAAATTTCCTTTTTTGATAATGTTGTCTATAATTCTTATTTTTTAAGTATGGCTACCTATTTTTGCTGATAAGGTCCTTGATAAGGCCTATTATGGCTGATCTAATTGTCTCTTTAATGTTGTTATTTAATTGTATGTGTCTATAAAGCCTTAATTCCTTTTGATGGTGTTGTAATAGTAGTTTTTATTATGGTAATATGTTGTGGAACAAGTGTCAAATCTTCCATAAGAGGCATAAAAGGCCTTAAGGCTAATTTTCTAGCTTCAATAAGGCTATTTTCAACCCTAATAGCGATATCATAAGCTATTGGGAGTGTAGTTCCTCCCATAGATCTGTATCATGGCTAAAATGTCACTATTTAAAGCTCTAAGATAGTATAAAAATGCATGATCAACTTGAGGCTTAACACTGGATGGAATTCTTTCCCAAGTTCTAACAAATATAATATTAAAACTAGCCATAAATTCATGAGGATCTCTCTTAATTGTAGAAAATTGTTCTATGAGAGATAAATGATCATAATTGTCTTGAAATTGCTTAAGTAGTTGATCTCCTAATTCATCCCAAGTTGTTATACTCCCTATTGGTAAATTTTTGTACCATTGCAAATTTTGTCCTTTAAATGATACAGATAAGAGTCTCAAAGCTACATCTTCATGAGTTATGTTATGGAATGCACAAAGGGCTGCAATGTATTTAATATGCTCAAAGAACGGTAATTAGAATTTCACCAAGAAATGAAGGTAAACTCACAAGGAAACAACAAGTATGTCATGATAGACTAGAATTACTAAAGGGCTACCATTAGTAAAGGTCACAAAATTTCTAGGTGGTGGTGGTAGTGGTTGTTGAGCCATTGGAATAATAGGGATTTGAATAACAAGATTAACATGTGGTGAAGGAAGGGGAGGATGATTGCAAAACCAGTGTCTCATTATAAGGTAAGGTATTATCAACTCTTCTTTGTCTTACTGAGAATTTAACGGTAAATAAATAAAATTAGCAGAAAGTCCTCTTACCAATGTTTTTTACTCACTTTAGGCATGGAACATGCTACAAAACTAGTCTAAAATCATCCTTACAGAGTCGCCAAATAATTTATTTTGATTTTTAGTGAATATCTATAGCTTTGTTCTTCCAAAAGTGATGTTCTTTCATTGTAAATCTGCTGTAAATTGTTGTAATTTGTCGTAGATCTTATCAACCTCCCACCGAGCTTGCCAAAAATTGTTATCTCTTAGAAGTGCACCCTTTTTGAGAGATGAAAGTAGGGGTTATAAGCTTGCTTTATCTCTCATTTCTGTAGATACATTGGAAACACCTTAGTTTTGTGGGTATATCTATTTTTGAGGTGAGTCTTCGATCAAGGTCGAGTTCCTTATTAATGTATCCTAAACTAATTTTGTTAGTGGTTTTGAGGGTAAAAATATTATTATAAATGAATTGAAATGGAGTGATAAACCAAATTGATTGAGGGATTTGACTAAGACTATTCATGATAAAATTGAGAAAAATTGTAGATTCACGAACCAATGGGTTTTTAGTTTGATCCTAAGGAAAACACTTATGTCTTGAAAGAATAACTCACAATGACACAACATCCGACATGCACACTAAGACTGTATAGAAAGCACCAAAGTTTCAGCAAGGTAAGATAATTAATTAGGAAATTAACATTCATAAGAACTAATGGAAAGATATACACCACTTTGCCAACAATTGGAAAGGCAAGAACTAGTTCTCATTCACGGAAAAACTAGCAAAAAAATTCATCACTCCTACATCCAAAAATTCCTCCATGTGCCTTGCTAGTGCACACAATATATAGTAAAAATACTTCACCCAACCCGTCCTAAAATTAGACTACATTTGGTACTTTCGCCAAGCATACTAATTTTACCCCTTTTTCATGAATAAATAAAGGAATAAAAATAGACATGCTGATTACAATGAGGCATTAATAGCCTTAGTTACAAAAATAAACTCTAGTCGAGTGCAATTGATCGTATTCTATTTTTAATACAATTAATACTTGGGTGAATAAAAATTAGTTAATAATAACTATTGTTTATTGTTCAAGTCATCTCCAATGTGCACGCAACTTGGTCTTCTTGTTGTTGATTAAATAATCATATTTAATCCTTGATGTAGCACTTGTGTATTCACCCATTTGCTAGGATACTTTGGCTTTATATATGTTTTGTCCTCTTGTGAAAGCATGCAAAAATACATTCTGTAAGAAAAATAATTACCTTTGTCTTCCTCTCATTATGATATGCATATACCGAAAAAGGGCATTTTGCAAAGGTTAAGGTATTCATTACCCTACTATGGTATATTCCTCCATCATGATGTGGTCTTTGAATTAGGCATACATGGCTTGAAAAAATTTCATTAGGCATACATGAGCCTATGAATTAGTAGACTACCTTTTGATTATATCATGATTCTTGAATAATACAAGGTCCCTTTGATGATCTGTGGCATATGCATCATTTCTTATTTTCTCACCTTTTGGTGGACTATGGCATATATGATTGGTCGAGATATACCTTTTCTGTAATCATTGATCCCTTTTATTGAGCATACATCATACTTTAGAAAATAATAAGGGTCTCCCCCTTAATCATTAGTTTTGATTGACTAGGATATACACATTAGTCATTCGACATTTTGAATTTGATCATACCACATATTATAGTCAAAGCTTGAAAATTAAAGGGAAGACCCCCCCATTTCATGATGAATTACCCCATCATTGTGTCGATGGTATCCATTAACCTGGGTAGGAGTTAGGGTTTTTCTATTACATGACACATTTTTAATTTTATTTCACCATGGTTATATTGGGAAACTTCTTGTTAAGTTGGAGCTTGCATTATGAAACGTCGATTCATGTCCCTTTAATTTGTTGTCATTGATTTGATAACTTGGTCGATTCAGTGTTACTTGAGGTTTGCATTGATTTCGGTGTTAGTCTTCAACCATTAATCTTTGTACTCCCATGATATGGATCATTGATATGAAATCATGTTGAGTTAGGTTAGTGAATGGTTAAGATTTGGTTGAGTAAAATAACTCAAACCTAACTCATTTTATTCATTTGCATTTTTACTCCCCAGGAAAATCCTTGGAAAAACTATTTCATGCCACCATGAATTTTTCATTTTAATATTTATTTCTTGCAATTTCAAAGTTGATCAGGCTCGGTGACTTTGAGCATTTGTATATTTGGTTTCTCTTCCAAGTTTCTGCAATCTTTTCTTTCAGAGCGATGAAAGATTTGGAGCTGGCTCTTTTCCTTTTCGACTTTCTAAGTTTGATATTGTATATTTTTAGCTCTCTGCGAAGTTATATGTCTGCCATTGTTTTCGAGCTTGATTTTGTTGTAAAGAAAAATCTACTTGAAGTTTATGTAACTTCTATGGCTTCTTTTCAATTAGATTGCCTCCTGTCTTTACTGAAAATGATTATCCTTTATGAGAAGGTTAGTTCGTCACTTTGTAATTTTATATTTTCCATTTTCTTTTATAGTTTTAGCTCTCAACAAGATCTTTTTGATATTTTGTGTATGTATCTATACCCCTTCTAGAACCCTAATGGTTTTTATTTATTATTTGGTACTGTAATAATTATGCGATTTTGAAAAATATTCTGGGTATTATCATTCTCTATTGCAAAGGAGCATTTATGGGTTTTTGACCTACAACTGGTAATTTTGCATTCTTCGTCCTCGTATTTCTCGAGATTTTGTTAAATTCTAAGGAAACAACCATTCTTAGTTTTTACGGCCTCTATCAAAGGTAAGATTCCTGTTAGACTCCATATTATCTGATATGGGATTTTAATTTTATTTAAACTCACTGGCCATTTCCATAAAAAAATATATACTCTTTCCATTTTGTGGATCTAGAGTTCTGTTATTCAAACTGTAACAAAAAAATGGCCAATTATTTTCTTCTTTGCCCAATATATGGTTGAATATGAGCCATTAGTTTGTTTTTTCACAATATACTTTGGGAATTTTCCATTTTACTTGATGGGTATCAATTCTTTGAGCTTTGAAGTTCTGTATTTACTACTGATATCTACATTTTCTTATTCTAGAAACCCCAGCCGTCATATGATTTTTTTAGTTTTAAATTGAAATACTCGCTGCATTATGTTTCACTTTTATCTGGTCATTGTTGGTTCGATATAGTTGTTTCACTAATTTGTGTGGTAAGTTTTGTAAAACTCAGGATCAGACTAATTCACATTTTTTTGGGGTTCATGCTATGTCTGATTGGTCTCATACTTAAAGCTTGTCATGATAATGTATTTGTAGACCTCTTCTTTATCACTATTGGCTAAGGGTTTTGATTGTTCTCCTTCTAGTGTCACTATTTCACACTGGTTCAAGCTCTCTATTTTCATCACTATGTAATTTCACCCATTCTCAAATCTGGGTCGATTCACTTCTATTAAATTATTTATTAGAGATATGACTTCATCTTTCCGTTGTATTGTTTGATGATCCAACTCAAAAAAAGTATGCCTTTTCATTGGTAACACCTTTGAAGCTTATGATCACTGTAAGGAATACTATTATCAGTATTTAGAAAAAATAATCTGTGAAACTTTGATTGAGACTTGGGTTTGATCTACATTGAACACTTAATCATTTGAATAGTTGACTTAGGAAATATTGAAACTAGATCATTACTTCGCATACAAATTCAAAGTTTTTGATGTAACTTTATATTCGGTCCAAAACTATTATCTCTCGAAAGTGCACTTTGTAGAGAGATGGTTGTATGTGTTCTAAGCTTGTAAAATGGATGTCTTTCTTTTGTAGATATAATGGAAACACCTCAGGTCTGTGGGTATACCTATTATTGAGGTGAGTCTCTGGTATCAAGGCCGGTTCCTTCTTGATGTATCCTAAACTGAATTTTGGGGTTTTGAGGGTAAAATGATGACTGTAAATGAATTGAAAACTGGGGTGATACACCAAAATTGTTGAGGGATTTGACTAAGCACATGCACAAGTATCTGAGAATGGATTCTAGATGTAAAAAAATAGTTTTTAGTAGGATATTAAGGCAAAACACTTGACATATTGAGGGAAAAATTCACAATAATACTTGATAAGATAAACATGCACACTAATATCATGTAGAAAATACTAAATTTGCAACAGGGTAGGATGATTAACAAGGAATTTGACATTCACAAGGATTAATAATACATACACAAGATTGCAAATTTTTGGAAAGGCAAAATATAATTCTCATTCAAAAGGCAAAATTGGAAAACTGCTTCAACACTCCTATGTCCAAAAATTCCTCCTTTGTGCTTTTCCAATGCACATAATATATAGCAAAATTATCTATCCCACCCATCCTAAAAATAGAATAAAATTGTACTCTGTCAAATGCAACTTATTTTGATCCTATATCATGAATAAATAAAGGAAAAATAAGCATGCTAATACAATGAGGCATTAATAACCTTGGTTACAAAAATACAACTCAGTCAAACTACAATTGATTGTTCTATTTTTAATAAAGTTGGGTGAATAATTCTGCTAATAATAAACTTTTCTTGATGAGAAAGTCTTCTCCAATGCATGTAATCTCTAGTCTTCTAGTGGTTGATGTGACATCTACAATTTTGATCCACTTGCCCCTTAGATGCACATGCAAAATAATATGCCCCTATGTATGAGAAAAAATAAATCCTTCATTAGCAACACTTGGCCAAATATTCACCCATTTGTCCATCTTGTTGGGGACTACCTTTAGTTCGATGATGACATCCCCTCTATCCTCCTATGGTCACATGAAGAATTACACTCCCGAGAAAATATAATTTGACCATTTTAAACTCTCCCACTGTGGGGACCACTTGTGATGTGAACACTTGTCTTCCTCCTTTGCTAACTTGGCATAATACCATGATTTAGAATACACATGGGTTCATTTTGTGAAATATTACCATACTATACTCAACCAATTTTTGGATATTAACATAATACTATTAAATGTATTAAGGTCATGGGAACTTAATCATTCATTGGTCTATTAGTTTGAACATGTCACTTTTGTTTTAACTTTTGCATTAATAATGACATATGGTATAGTCTAAGGTAAGGTTGAAAATCATTCGCTTTACTTCAAAACGGGCCCCTCCCCACGAGGGATTTATCAATAACTCATTTGAAGCATGTCATATTATAAGGTTTGCTAAATATAATCATTTGAACACTATGGTTCAAACCTTTATCAAAGGTCAATGTAATGATTTTTTCAATTTGGCTGGGTCCCCTTCGCCATAATGACTCAACCCTTCCTTTTGTTGTTGTCTTTACTTAATTATACCCTAATTAGGGTTTCATCATTGGTTGACACATGGATGCTTTGACTAAACCATGGTTAAGTTGGGAGTTTGATGAGCTCCGTTCGATATTTCTGAACAATCCTCCTCCGTTTGCACATATTTTGAATGCAAAGAATGATTTGTAGCCGTTAATCTTGTGTACCCCGATCATCTAGATTTTTGATGATTTGAACCATGGTTAGCATGATGATTTGTATTTTGATCGGTCGATATGTACTTAGAACTCTCGAGCCTATGATTTTCTAACTCACTATCAACTTTGTGAAAGTTAGGTATTAAAAAGGCTTACTTAGTCCTGTCATTTGATCATTTTTATTTCTCTTTCTAAGCGACAAAGCCATGGTGAAAATTTAGCACATCACTATTTTTTATCTTCCAAGTCTGATTTCCTATGTAAAATGGTTCTTTGAGGCTCTAAAAATTTACATCTCGTTGTTATTTTTCTCTCTTTAGAGATTATGAGTGAGATCTCATTAATGTTAATCACCATGGAAATAATTTCAAGGTATCTTCTTCATCTTTGTGAGCACGACCTCCGACATCTGCTCAAGGCCTTTTTGAGTTCTCGCACAAGATTCTTTAGTTGTTGCCAACACTACTAGTAATTTTGAACTTTGGTTTCTTTGAGTCAATGTGCTTCGTGGACTTATAAAAATGATGTAACTCTAATGGAGGCTGATTTTTGAATGTGAGCCTCTAATTCCTTGGTTGGTAACTTTTTTTTCTCAATCGGTTTGGATTTATTAGCACTAACACCATGAAAATCTTTTTGTATCTTTGAATTTCTTTGTGTAACCTTGATCTTTGAGCTTGAAAATCATTGGGGTACTCATCAATTTATTCTATACTTGATATTAACGAGGATTTCATGGCTTTGATCATATTGTACTTTGGTAAGTTCATTACATTTCTTATTCATGCAAATTCTCGGTAGATCTGTATACTTGATGTTTTTATTTGATTTTTCAGATTCATTATTTTCTCTGATAGTTTTCCTTTTCACTATGGCCGTGATGTATAGCTCTATTTATTGTATTGCTTGACATTGAATATGCTTTTCCTTGCTTTAGATATGAAAATTTCCTTACAAGGGTTTTTTTGAAAATAAGTTTTCTCTCGGACTAGAATTTACCCAAGTCTATATACAAAGACAAACCGTTGTTGTAGAAAAATAAAACTATATTTCCTTTGTTTCATTGATGTTTTGACTATGTGGACACATCATGATATGTATAGTTCTTCATTATTGAGCTATGATTTTCTTGGTTCAAGAAAATTCATGTCGATTGTAGCTTATTTAGAATTTAAAGCTATCTTTTCTGTTGACTTGGTGTTTACCCTTTAAAGGTCTGAATCTGAGCCATTAATGAGATTTTGGACTCGCTTCATTTTGTTTTACTTGGTGGCTTGTGCATTCACCCACTATTTTATGGGTTTGAGAGCTTTGTCAAAGATTTCATTCATTGTATGTCATTCTATAGTTGAGCCTTTGACTTATCTAGCAAGGTTGTTATTTGAAGGTAAGGCTTTGTCATTCCAATCGAGCCATAAATCTAAGCAATCTCTTCTCAAATGTACATTCTAAAATGTGAGGCATTTAGTTCCTACGACATTCTATGCATTGAAACTTCATGAATCTGCGAGATTTTGGAATGCTATAGCTAGGCTTTTGTTTGTGTTATGAAATGAGTTTGGAGATTTGCTAACTATTGTAGTCTTATCTCTCGTTATTTTTTTTAAACAAAGTTAGCTATGGCTCGAATCAGGGTCCTTGCATCTGAAACTGGGATGCTATTATTTTTGTTGAGTTACTCTTATTTGCTCAGTTTTTTTAGAATTGTATTCTTCTTATAAATCATGCTTTTACTGAATAAAATCATGGTACCTAGGAGCTCATCCTCTTTGTTGACATTTATTTGAACTAAACATGACTTATATATTGTCTAATTGTTTATATCAAACTTGGCTTTATTCTTTATTACCCATATTTGGGTTTTGATTTATGTTATTCCTACCATGATTCCCTTGCTTTTGGATACATAAGTATGTCTCTATAGTTGTTATGATGAACTTTTTCCTTCATTAGGAATATTGTTTTGTTCTTAATCGAGAATTGCTTCTTTGTATTTACTTGAGCTGCAAATATTGGTTTATGTTGATCTCGTATTGGTTACGTGATCATTGTTGATGCTATAGAGGAACTGAAATTTGTAGCTATATATGTAGTATCAACTATAATTATCTCTTCTTTTTGCTTTTATTCTCGCTTCATGTTTGTATCTCTACTCACCTTGACTATGCAATTACTCTTTCATAGAAATATTTATTATTGTCCATTGAGTTGGTTGCATTGTGTACTTTGTATCCTTCATGATGAATTACATTCTGATATCCTTCATGATGAATTACATTATGTATCCTTAGTTGTATTGTGATAGAGAATATTCATGAAGTAACCTATATTTATATGAGACTCGTAGATTTGACTTTAGAATCTATTTTCTCTTTTCTCGTATACTATTTTATTTATCTACTGACTTTCAAGCATGTTTTAGTTTGAAAAATCATAATGGAAAGATGTAAAATGTCCATTTTACATGGTGAAGCCCTATCAAAATTTTCTCAGATTTCCTTTTCCATTCTATTCCAAATTGTAATTTTGTCTCATTTTAGTTAACTTCAACCTTTAGTTTAAATTGAAATAAATGTACTTTTCTTATTCAAGTTACGAATGTATCACTCCTTTCTTCTTACTTGTATTTGCATATTTAGATAAAATAGTTAGAAAATATTAGTCTTTTTGGCCTCTCTTTTATTCCATAGTTTTCTCTCTCCTTATTTCTAAGTGAATGAGTCATGTATGTTGCTACAGAATAGTGATTTTATCAGTTGTGCCTTTGATCCTCATGTAATTTATACTTCCTTATACTAGGAGGTCTACTTGCATGAATCTTGATAGTATAGGAATATGGAACAACCCTGAGCTCAAAATTGACAATCCTTCCTTTTCTTGTTTTTCGTGCAATGCTATCTCGCTAAGAAATGGGGATGAAGATGGAACAAATTTGGAGCAGAAATACATCAACCAAAATGAAAGAAACCCAAGGAAATGATGGTTTCTTTCATACTCCTTTACTTTCTTTTTCATGCATATGTACCTCTTACTTTAGTAGTTGTAATTTAATTTTGAGTTACATCCCACAACTTGTGTGGGAAACATTTGAAATTCCTTATGAATAAAAAATTGAATTTTGAAACTGAGTTGTGTATTTCTTTCTACTTTTTAGCTTTATCTATGGATTGTATAATGAATTAAACAACTCAATAACATAATTGAATGTATTTAATCATGAAGGAAAGAACTTTAAAATACTTGTAACTTTAGCAATGAACCTTGACTGCTGCAATATGCAACTATGATTGTTGTTCCAAAACTTAACACTTCATCTATTATGTATTTTCAGTCTTCATCAAGATTACACATCTATCCTTTGGGGCTTTGTGTTCTTTTTCTGAAGATAATCATGAAATTGCAGACTATGTGATTTGTTACATTTTGTAACAACACACATAGCTACAAATTACATGTATTCATTAATTAATCCAATGGAACAAATATTGAACTAAAAGAATCTCCCCTAGCTTAGGTTCATTTCACCAATTCCATCCATCATAATGAAGTTTCAAGTTGCCCATTTTTGCACAAGTGCAAAAATTGTCAACATTTTCCAAATTTAGAACATATATAACCATCTTTCTATAGGGTGTAGTTTTGAGAGATAACAATTTTTGGCACGCCCAGTGGGACAAGGAATCAAATCTATGAGAAGATTACAACAATTTACAATAGATTCATAGAAGAAAGGTTACTTTCAGGATGACAAGCTACAACATTTTATTCTAAAGATCAAAATATTTATTTAGTGACTCCATAAGGCTAATTTTAGACCATTTTTGCAGCATGTTCCATGCCTAAAGTGACTACAAGATCATCGATAAGAGGAATTCCTTCTGGTTTATTTCTTTACCTTTGAATTCTACAAGAAGAAGAAGAGTTGGTAACACCCTACCTTATAATAGGATGGGTTTTAACAACCCTCCTCCTAATCCTTCTTCACCACATATTAATTTCTTTGTTCAGATCCTAGTTTTCTAAATGGCCATTCAAAATTTCCCTAATGCTCACCATGAAAAGTTTACCTACATTTACTAGTGAAAATTAGGTTACACCTACAAAACATATCAAAGATGTTGTAGCCCTATGTGCAGTCCATAATATAACACATGAAGATGTGGCTTTGAGAGTTTTAGTTGTATCCTTTAAAGGGAAAGCCTTGCAATGGTATAGAAATTTAGAGATTAGAAGCATAAGAACTTGGGATGAGTTAGGTGGTAAATTGCTAAAAAATTTCAAGATAATTAAGGTCATTTATCCCTTATAGATCAACTATCTACAATCAAAAGAGCCCCTCATGAATTTATGTCTAGTTTTAATATCCATAATTCTAGAACTTGGGAAAGAATTCCAGCAAGTTTCAAGCCCCAAGTCGATTATTCTTTTCTTTATTATCTTAGATGCGTAAACAACAATATTTCAACTATGATTTAGTCTATGGGAGGATAAAATCTCCCAGTAGCCTATGATATCGCTATCCAAGATGAAAATAGTCTTATTCAAGATGGGAAGTTAGCACCAAGGCCTTCAATGCCTTTTTTAGTAGATTTGGCACCTATCCCACAACCTATCACCATTATAGAACCTGCTATTATAACCCCATTAGATGATGTGTTTAAAGCTTTACAGACTATGGGAAACAAGCTAACTTTGATTGAAAATAGACTTGCATTACCTAGTAGGCCTTATCAGGCTCCTTATCAGCAAAACCAACAAAATAGGCAGCCTTATCAATAAAATAAAAATTATAGGTAGCCTTATCAACAAAGGCAGTTTGACCCAAAGGCTCCTAGTTCATCTAACACTTTAGTCCTAGTTAATATGGCTACAAAAGAATGGTGTCAACCTTGTAATCAACCTCATTCAACTGCAAGTTTCCCAAATACTTTCTTGAATATAAGTCTTATTGCACAACCTCAACCTGAGACATTTTTCATGCCTCAAATGGAGGGTAGGGAGCAATAAAATCATGTTTAGAAAGCACTGAATAGAACAAGAAAAGGCCTAGGAAAGTCAAAATCTTCAAAACAGACCTGTTCTACCCATAGTCACAGATAAAATTACAACTACAGGCCAAAAATCAGCTACTAGTTACTGTTATTCCATAAAAAATACCAGTGCTTCAAAACCATTAAATAATAGCAGAAAAAACTACATCATGATCTAAGAATATTATTTATACCTTAGATATCAAAAGAAGTTGAAGCATAATCAGTTTTCACTAAAACCTATGCAAAAATAGTATAATACGTTTCCAAAACTATTGCTTCTTTTAACATTTTTGATGTAATGAAAAATCATAATGTTAATATCTCAATGTGGGATGCTCTAAGTATTCTAGGACAACAAGAGTTGCTTTCTCATGAACTTACTAAGCTATAGATTTATTCAAAAACAATAGAAAAGGAAGTTCAAAAACAGATATGGTCCTTAGAACAATGAAATAAAACCACATTAAGGAAGTTAAACGGATGGTTCAAAAGGTCTTAAATGCTCATGATATCAAGAAACCGTCACCGTTTTATTTTTCTCTAAATATTGGAGAGCATCGTGTTCATAACTTCATGGTTGATAGTGGTGCAAGTAGCATAGTTATGTCAAAAGAAATTACAGAAAAGTTGGGTTTGTAGTATGAACCTATAGAGAAGAGTGTGCTACAGCTTGATGGGACTACAACAAATATAGTTGGTGTCATCAAGAAATCTGGAGGTAACATTACATGCTTGTCCAAATGTTTCTATTTTGCAAGATGTTACTTTGTTGTGGATTTACCTCCTTACTTTGCTTTATGCTTATCTAGAGATTTCATAACAAAAATAGGAGGTTATCTCTCTTTAGATTGGTCCTTTTTGTTCTTCACTAAATGTTATGGGACCAAAGTTACTATCAATTCTGAATGTTGGTAAGATTTCATATGGATCCTCATGCTTCTAATGCATTAGTTAATTGTGTAGCCTTAGACCAATCTGATTTCGATCATACAACTCATGTTTCCACACTAGATGGTGTTTCAGATTTGTTTATGGATGAAAAAAACACATGAAGAACATGCTCATGATCCTTTCAAAGAAGTTGAATATCATCTTTTTGGTGTGTATTTCCTACATGAAGAAAACACACCAATTCCTTTATTGTTCAAAATAGAAAATGCAGCAAAAGGGATTTGGAAGCTTCATTTTGATGGAGCTAAGAACAAGAAAGGATAAGGAGCAGGTTTGATGCTCACTTCCCCCATAAATGAAAGGTATTTCTCAGCTTTGAGTCTCCAATTTTTGTGTACTTGTAATGTAGCTAAATACGAAGCGTTAATTCATGGCTTACTTTGGGCGTAAAGAGAGGTATTAGCATGTTATATATTTTGGTGATTCTAAGTTGGTTATCAATCAAGTAAGAAATTTCAATGTTTGTAAGAATCCATTAATGAATTCTTATAGACATAGAGTTTCAAACTTAATGGAATATTTCAATGCTATTAATATTCAATCCATTCCTAGAATAGAAAACAAGCATGCAGATAGACTTGCAAATTGGTGCTAGTTTTGAAGTGTTGGAATAGATTAAAAATATCAAGATTGAGCATCACATAAAGATGATTGTTATACCCTCTATACCTGATAATGATTTTAATTGGTAGGCTTTTGAAAATGATGAACAAATTTACAGGTTTTTGTAGCAAGAAACTAATTTTTAGAAGTAAATAAAGAGAATTTGCAGACTTATATGGTGACCATATTGTTCAATTAAAGATAAATAAAATACCTCAAGGCTTGGTCACATTAGAATACATCTTCAACACTAATGATCAGTTAAGGAAAGACAAAACAAAGATGTCAACACATGTAAACAATTATGAAGAGATCTTAGTTGATGAGGGAAAAATTTATTTCTCAGAAAGGTATGTTCCTTAGCTGAGAAACTTTCCTTTATCAATCTTTGTAAAGAATTTAAGGATGTTTTCACTTGGAAATACCAAGATTTGAAATGGTTTGATCCAAGTTTGGCATAACATACTATTGAATTATAGCCAAATTCCAAGCCAGTTAGGAAAAAACAGAGGCTTGTAAATCCTAAGATAGAACCTTTAATGAGAAAAGAGTTATCTAAGTTAATCAAATTAGGTATTATCTTTCCAGTTAAGCATTCAAGTTGGGTATCCAATCTTGTTCCTGTTTGGAAAAAGAATAGAGAAATCAGATTATGTGTGGATTTTAGAGATCTTAATAAAGCTTCACTAAAAGATCATTACCCACTGCCCAATATGGATCAGATTTTAAGAACAGTTTCTGGTTCTGATAGACTATCTCTTTTGGACAATTATAGTGGATATAATCAGATTCTATTATGAGAAGAAGATAGGTACAAAATAGCTTTTACCACCAAGTGGGGTACTTGTGCTTACAAAATAATACCTTTTGGCCTTTCAAATGTTGGTGCAACGTTTCAACGTGCAATGGACATGGATTTTCGTAACTTATTACATAAATTCATACTAGTTTATTTGGATGATGGATGATCTTCAAAGAAAAGAACACAAATCCCCAAAGGACAGATGTGTAATCTTGATGAAGACTAAAAATACATAATAGATGAAGTGTTAAGTTTTGGAACAACAATCATATTTGCAGATTACAACAAATCAAGGTTCATCAATTATAAATTTATAGGTATTTTAAAGTTCTTTCATTTATGATTAAAGACATTTAATTATGTTATTGATTTGTTTAATTCATTATATAATCCATAGATAAAGATGAAAAGAAGAAATAAATACACAACTCAGTTTCAAAATTAAATGTTTTATTCATAAGAAATTTCAAATGTCTCCCACACAAGACGTGGGATGTAACTCAAAAGTAAATTACAACTACTGAAGTAAGAGGTACATATGCATGAAAAAGAAAGTACAAGAGTATGAAAGAACCTGTCATTGCCTTGGGTTTATTTCATTTCGGTTGATGCATTTCCAGCTCCAAATTTTCTCCATCTTCATCCTCACTTCTTAGCAAATGGAACTATAACTAAAAACAAGAAAAGGAAGGATTATCAATTTTGAGCTCAGGGTAGATCCATATTCCTATACTATCCAGATTCATGCAATTGGATCTCCTAGTATCAAGAAGTATAAATTACATGAGGATCAAAGGCACAACTAATAAAAGCAATATTCTATAGCAGCATACATGATTCATTCACTCAGAAAGAAGGAGAGAGAAAACTATGGAATAAAAGAGAGGCCAAAAACCCTAATGTTTTCTAACTATTTTATCTAAATGTGTAGATATAGGTAAGAAGAAAGAAATGATACATTCTGTAACTTGAATAAAAAAAGTAAATTTATTTCAGTTCAAACTAAATGTTGAAGTTAACTGAACAAGATAAAATTATAGCTAAAACATAATGGAAAAGGAAATTTGAGGAAATTTTGATAGGGCTTTGCCATGTAAAATGGACATTTTACATCTTTCCATCATGCTTTTTCACACTAATACATGCTTGAAAGTTGTAGATAAATAAAATAGTATACAAAAAGAGAAAATACATTGTAAAGTCAAAGCTACAGTCTCGGATAAATACAGGTTACTTCATGAACAATTTCAGTCACAATATAACTAAGGATGTAGAATGTAATTCATCATGAAGGATACAATACATAATGCAACTAACTCAATGGACTATAATGCAAATTTCTATGAAAGAGTCATTGCATTAAACAAAGGTATGTAGAGATACAAACATGAAGCAAAATAAAATCACAAAGAAGAGACACTTATAGTCGATCGCATCTATAGCTATAGATGTCACTCCTCTACAACATCAATAATGATCACGTAATCAAGGAGGATCAACATAAACCAAGATTTACAACTCATAAAATACAAAGAAGTAACTCTGCTTAAGAATAGAAAAATATTCCTAATGAAAGATAGAATTCATCATAACACTATAGATACATAGTCATGTATCCAAAAGCAAGGGAATCGGGGTAGGCATAACACGAAACAGTAACCCAAATATGGGTAGTAAAGAATGAAGATGAGCTTTATATAAACAAACATATAATATAGAATCCTTGTTTAGTTCAAATAAATGTCAATAAAGAGGATGAACTCCTGGGTACCATGATTTTATTTAGTAAAATCTTGATTTATAGAAAGAATACAATAAAAAACAAAGCAAATAAGAGTAACCAAATGAAAATAATAACATCCCAGCTTTCAGACGCAAGGACCCCGATTCAAGCCATAAAGAACTATGTTTAAAATAGATAACAAGAGGTAATAATATATTAGTTAGCAAATCACCAAACTCAGATTCATAATACAAAAAAATCCCATCTATAACATTCCAAAAGCTCATAGATTCATGAAGTGCCGGTCATAGAATGACCTAACAACTAAATGCCTCACCTTTTAGAAAGTACAATTGAGAATAAATTACTTATATTTATGGCTTGATAGGAATGATACAACCTTACCTTCAAATAGTAACCTTACTAGATAAGTCAATGGCTCAACTGTAGAATAACCCAGAATGAATGAAATATTTGATCAAGCTCTCAAACCCAGAAAATAGTGGGTGAATGCATAGGCCACCAAGTAAAACAGAATGAAGCGAGCCCAAAATCTCATTAATGGCTCAGATTTAGACATTTAAAGGGTAAACACCGAGTCAATAGAAAATATATCTTTAAATTCTAAATAAGCTACAGTTGACATGAATTTTCTTGAACCAAGAAAATCGAGCTCGATAAGGACAAACTCTACATATCATGATTTTTGGCATAGTCAAAACATCAATGAAATAAAGGAAATATAGTTTTATTTTTCTACAATGATGGTCGTGTTATATATCGACTTGAGTAAGTATTATTCGAGAGAAAGCTTATTTTCGGAAAAACCTTGTAAGGAAATTTACATATCTAAAGCAAGGTAAAGCGTATTCAATGTCAAGAAATACAGGAAATAGAGCTATACATCATGGTCATAGTGAAAAGGAAAACTATTCGAGCAAAGAATGAAGCCAAAAATAAAATAAACACGTCAAGTATAGAAATCTCACGACAATTTGCATGAATCGAAATGCAATGAACTTACCAGTACAATATGATCAAATCCATGAAATCCTCATTAATATCAAGTACAAAATAAAGTGATGAGGACCTAAAAATTTTTAAGCTCGAGATCAAGGTTGCACTAAGAAACACAAGGTTTTGATGGTGTTAGTGCTAATAAAGCCAAACCTACCGAGAAAAACAAGTTACCACCAAGGAATCGAGAGGCTCACCTTCAAAAACAACCTACATTAGAGTTACATAGCTTTTCTAAGTCCACAAAAGAACAATGACTCAAAGAAACAGGAGTTTGAAATGCCCAGTAGTGTCGGCCACCACTAAAGCATCTTGTGCGTAACTCGAAATGCCTCCAACATTGCAGAGGTCATGCTCGAAAGATGAAGCATGACCTTGAAAGTAGTTCCATGGCAATGAAAATTAACCAGATCTCATTTAGAATCTCTAAACAGAGAAAAAAACAATAAATACAAATGTTTGGAGCCTTAGAGAACCATTTTACAGAGGAAATTAGGCTTGGAAGATCAAAAATAGTGAGTTAGTAAATTTTCGCCATGGCTTCGCTACTCGTAATGAGTAAGAAAAGTGATCAAATGATAGACTCAGTAAGTCTTTCAAAACCTAACTTTCATAGAGTTAATGGTGAGCTAGAGAATCAATGGCTCGAGACTTCCAAGTACAGATCAAATGATCAAAATACAAATCATCATGCTAACCATGGTTCAAATCATCAACAATCTAGATGATTTTGGTGCACAAGATCAATGGCCGTAAACCATTCACTGCATTCAAAATATGTGTAAACCATGCCCAATGTCACCAACCATATTAAATACAAGGTCAAAACCCTAATCAAGGGTACAATCAAATTAACGGAGGAGGATTGTTCAACAAAGATCAAACGGAGCTCAAAGAACTCCCAACTTAACCATGATTTAGTCAAATCATCTAAGTGCCAACCAATGATGAAACACTAATTAGGGTGTAATTAAGTAAAGATAACAAAAAAGGAAGGGGTGAGTCATCATGGCGAAGGGGACCAACCCCATTGAACAAAATCATTATGTTGACCTTTGATAAAGGTTTGAACCATAGTGTTCAAATGATTATATTTACCAGACCTTATAATATAGCATGCTTCAAATGAGTTATTGACATTATGAGTATGGGTCAAGCCCTCATGGGGAGGGGCCCCTTTTGAAGTAAACCAATGATTTTTGACCTTACCTTAGACTATACCATATGCCATGATTAATGCAAAAGTTACAACAAAAGTTCCATGTTCAAACCAATAGACCGATGAATGATTAAGGTCCCATGACCTTAATACATTTAATAGTACTATGTTAATATCCAAAAGTGGCCAAGTATAGTATGGAAATATTTCACAAAATGACCCCATGTGTATTCTAAATCATGGTATTATGCCAAGTCAATAAAGGAGGAAGACAAGTGTTCACATCACAAGTGGTCCCCACAATGGGAGAGTTTAAAAATGGTCAAATTATATTTTCTCAGGAGTGTAATTCTTCATGTGACCATAGGAGTTCGTGAGGGGATGTCAAAGCAATGTGAACCAAAGGTGGTCCCCAACAAGATGGATAGATGGGTGAATATTTGGCCAAGTGTTTCTAACAAACGATTTATTTTTTCTCATACATAGGGGCATATTATTTTGCATGTGCATCTAAGGGGGTGAGTGCATCAAAATTGCAAATGTCACATCAACCACTAGAAGAAAAATATTACATGCATTGGAGAGGACTTGCTCATCAAGAAAATTTAAATATTAGCAGAATTTTTCACCCAACCTTATTAAAAATAGAATAGTCAACTGCAATTTGACTGAGTTGTATTTTTGTAACCAAGGCTATTAATGTCTCATTGTATTAGCATGTTTATTTTTTCCTTTATTTATTCATGATAAAGGATAAAAATATGATGCATGGGTGAGTACAATTTTAGTCTATTTTTAGGATGGGTGGGATAGATAATTTTTCTATATATTGTGTGCATTGGTACACAAAAGAAGAATTTTGGACATACGAGGGCTGAAGAAGTTTGGGAGTTTTTCCTTTTGAATGAGAATTATATTCTGCCTTTCCAAAATTTGCAGTCTTGTGTATATCTTATTAATCCTTGTGAATGTCAAATTCCCTGGTTAATCATCCTACCATTGCAAATTTAGTATTTTCTACATGATATTAGTGTGCATGTTTATCTTATCAAGTATTGTTGTGAATTTTTCCCTCAATACATCAAGTTTTTGCCTTAATATCTTGCTGAAAACTATTGGTTTGTGAATCCAGAATCCATTCTCAGATACTTGTGCATGTACTGAGTCAAAGCTCTCAACAGTTTTGGTGTATCACCCCAATTTTAAATTAATTTACAATCATATTTTTATCCTCCAAACCCCAAAAGATATTTGAGGATATTGTTGTGCTCAATTTGGTCTCGCCTTATTTGTCCTTGAAATTATTTAGTTTTTAGGCTCTGTCATGTTTTCTATCTCCTTGTGTTAATGCATAAAAACTCAGTCCTCCATTTGGTTACCATGATTAGTCCCTTCCTTGGTCGAGGATCACTTAAAATTATAGAATTTGTTTTTCATTCCTATGTCCATGTGAAAGAGTCTCAGAATTTGGGCTAAAACTTTGGTTTTTTCCTTCCTTCCATTTTCCATAGTCACGTTTTGTTTTCCTTGTTAGTTTTGTCCCAAATATCTGTGGAAATGTGATTAGATGCAGCTTGGAGGATCACATTTAGGCGTTATATAATTTCTAAACTCTTTGTCCATGAAGAAAGATTCATTTCCGGGCTCAAATGGTGATTTTCTTACATTTTACGGTTTGACAGTGTGTTTTTCCCATCAAATTTACATCTCAGCATCTATGGAAATGTGGCCCTTTCGGTTGGATGCAGCTCAGTGGGGCACTTTGAAAACTATAAGGCCTGATTCAACTCAAATCTTGTCCACGTGGAGGGCTGGCGCTCGATTGAGGATCCACCTCGTGGTCCCACCTTAACAATTGCGATAGGGAGACATATGGAGGCTTCCTCCGGCTCCACTCTATACTTAAACTTTCAAAAGAAATTTTGAAACTTTTGGAAAATGTGGAGGCACTGTGTCTCTGTTTGGGGACTAGCCAATAAGTTTTATTTTGAATAATTGCCAGGGGACACTTAGAGGCTTCCTTTCACTTCGGCCCTTGATTGGACTTTTTAACGGCCAAGGAAAATTATCTCAGACACTAGACACATGGCACTTTCCACTGATTTTTCAATTTTTTTAACAACTCTTCCAGACTGAGACACGTGGTGAGCCTGCACTTGTTTAGGGTCTTTTCTTTTGGGGACTATCTCATAGTGCACCATTGAGACACATGGAGGCTTCTGGGGTCCTTTTTTGAGATTTTTTTAGAGACCAAAAGGTGTTTTTCTTGGGCCTAGGGCACATGGAAGGCCCACGCTTGTTTGGAAACTTTCCCCTATACTTCTCCTTTACTATTGCACCAAGGAAACATGTGGATGGTTATAAAATAAAGTGGAGAAGGGGAATAATCAATGGTTATTATGCATTGTGTCTGTTTTTTCTACCATTTTTTCTCCAAGACTCTTGGAGATGTGAATATACATTGTTCTTCATCATTTTGATGAAATTCCTTGTTGTCTTTGTCTATAAAGTTCCATTGAATGGATTTAGAACTTAATTTATGAGTCCAAGGATTGTTAAGGTTGATATTTTGAAGTTGGAATTGCTCGGGCACTTGTAAAAATAGGAATTACCAGAGAAGCTGGATGTGGGATAAAGTTGTAGAGGAAAGAAAGGGAAAAGGATGAAATGATGAAATTTATAGGTGCAAAAGATGAAAAAGGTGTTGCCTTGAGAGTGAAAAGGATTACCTGTCATATCCAGTTGTGTAGAGCCTCTAGAAAATGATTAAAAGGGGATTTATCACATGAAAAAATCAGAATGATTAGAAGGATTGCAAAAAAATTGTGGCATGGCATCCTAGTCATTAGTCGAGGCCCAAGAAATGTGATCAGTTCACAATTGGTCCACCTGGAAGCTTTCGGATATGAATTTGTTAAATGTCACTTTCTGAGGCAAATTGGTAACAAAAAAGGTCCCTTGAATATTGTTCTATTTTGGGGAGAAAATTGAGTGATTCAAATGTATAAATGAAATGTGAATACTCTTGCAAAGGGTCAGGGGTTGAATTCTTAAGAGAAAATTTGAGAAAGTTGTCTTCTTGAGAGACCAATATGAGATAACCTATTAATTTCTTTTTTTTAGATTTTCTATCATGTCAAGTTGGTTACAGATGTATAGCCATTGACGAGCACTGAGATTTCTCTGGAAGCTTTCCCTGCTTGATTAATTCAAGCAATTTTGAAATTAATTTGTGTCAATCTTAGAGAAATTAGTGTTTACTTTTTTTAATGTCTCCATGAATGGTTTCTATCATTCCTATTACAATCTTACATTGAAATATTTGTGAAATCACACATGATCTCATCCTGTGACAATTTAGTGGCATTTGTAATTTCATTTCAAAAAGAGCCTTCATTTTGTGATGAGATAAAAGATTTAAAATCACTCCACCGTCATTTGTTGATAAAGATTGTCTATAAGTTTTTGGGTGTACCTTAGGCATGATTAATAAGAGATTTTAGTGTTTTATTGATTCTCTTAACTTGAGCCTTCATGTTATATTCTCAAAGATTGTGTGAAAAAGTGTTGATCTAGGACTCCATTGAAGCACACCTTCTGGTTGAAGGAATGTCTTAACTATTATGAAGATTTCTATTGTTGAGTTGTCCATTGTTGTGAAGTTTCTCAAAGATATGGTATAATCAACTTTATCCCGCTAATCTCCCACCAAAATTATTTGTAAAACCATGAATCAGTCCTTAACTACCCCTATTTTCCTTTTATATCAACAAAGGAAAAAAATCTATTTACTAAAATATGCAAAATAGTTAGGATCTCATAATTTCTTCAATAACCTTAGCCTTGTTTTAGAAGTATCTCCATATTTTAGAAGTTACAACTCTTGAGAGTTAAATTATGGAGTATTGATCATAATTTCCCAAGGATTTCTTCATACAATTTGTGCAAAAGAAGGATATCTCCATCTCCTTCATCAAATGCAGAAGTTACACTATGGGTCATCTCGCCTGGTCGAAAGGCATGACCTATAGTAGTGAGGATAGGTAAAATCCTTTTAACAAGTGTTATCCATCTCTCTAAAAATATGAGTGACAAACAACCAGTTAGATCTCATCCCCAGCTAAAAAATGACACACATCATGATATATCTATCTCTAAGCTCCATGTGGAATCTATGATGCTTCTCAGGTTTAAAGGGAGAAAAATTTAGATACCAACACCATTGGCATCGTCTCCGGGGATATTTGAGCTTCAAGATTTATTTGTGCGGAAACAACACTAGTGGTGTCATTACCAGGGAATATTTGAGCTATGAGATTTATTTGTGTGGTAACAACACTAGTGGCATCGTTTCTAGGGGCTCTTTGAAGTATTTTACAAATCCAAAGTACATACAAACCCTAGTAATGTTTCTTATATGATCTAAGTGCTAATACATTGCTGAAACATCATTATCTGCTTCACATCCGTAAGAATTGTTCAAAGTTGTAATTTAAGTGCAATATTTCCAACTTATATAGTTATTGCACTAAATTTTGTAACATCATTGATAAATTTAGGTAGAAGAACAGTGAGATCTTGTAAGCTTTGCATGAATCTAGTATGGATAGAAATTTAATAGGTCTTTCATAGTGCATTTTCACAAACTAAGGTGAAAATCCTTAGTGGAGACTCGTGTTGTTTAAATTCTTAATAAATACCAGTGTCTTAACATATATCAAGTAAGATTTGTCATTAATCTCTACAAATTTGGAAGGAAGAAGATCTTTCTTCACCAAGGACCCTAGTAGAAGGTTGTTTCAAGAGTTGGGAAAGTCTAATTCAGAAGGAAGAATAATTTGGAAGGTTGTTGAAGATCAAACATCAAGAAAAGAGATCTCCATTGGTGAAACTGATCAGCATGTGATTGAAGATTGCAATACTTCCTCAAGTGCTTCTGAATCAGGTAGTCTCTTTGTTGAATTGAATTCTCCATCTGGAGAGGGTCCTTCTTTTGTATTTGAAACATTTACTTCTCAATCTGCCCTAGTATTTTCCAAATCTGATAGAGTTTTCCAAGAAACAGAGCCTTTAGAGGGCAGTCATTTTGAGAATTGCATCCCTGTACCACACAAACCCCTCACTCCTCATCATTTTATTTCTCCTATAAGATCACCTCCTCAAAATAATATGGCTCAGCCTCCACCTAGACCTCCATTTGTTGTTAATACTTTTGATGCCATCAATTTAGGAGGTATGGCTAGTTATTCAAATGATGTTCCACAAGATGGAAGAAATAGATTGCCTAAGTTTCAAGGAAATAATGCACTCACTGGTGATTAGCACTTGAAGCTCTTTGTCAATATGATGGAGGAATTTGAAATAGTATTCGAGGATGTATACATTAAATTGTTTATCCATACTCTAGAAGAAGATGCAAACGATTGGTATAAATCTTGCCAGATAATTCCATTGATTCTTGGACAGAGATGAAGAATGCTTTTACAATGCGGTATGGTGATAAAACAAACCCTAGCTTTATTTTATCAAAGTTTAAAAATATAAAAAATAATCCTAATGAATTAGTGCATGATTTCAATACAAGATTTAACAAAACATTGAGAAGACTGTTTGTTAATTTGATGCCATGTGAAGAATCATGTCTCGATAAATTATTCAAATGAATTTGATAAGAAAGCTACTTACTATTTGAGGGATAAGAACCATGGAACTTTAAAGCAAGCCTTTATCATGGCTCTATAAATTGAGAAATGAAAGTAGTTAGAAAACCTCTTAAGAGGGATGGTGTTAAAATTATCAACCCAGAGAATCCTTAATCAAGTAAGGTTGTGGATCTTGAGGAAGTAGTAAAGACTTTGGTCGGGGCTATCAAAAAATTATCTTACAAGATAGCTAGGGCAGAGAAAAAGGAAATGGACAAGGTTCTCAAGGTCAACATAGGCAACAAGGACAAGACAGATTTGCAAATCATCCTAGAAATGATTAGAGATCCGATGACAGAGGTAAAGGACCCATGGGAGCTAGACAACCCCAAGCTAGGGAAAATAGAGTAGTGCCTGATCCTCTAAATGCCAGAGGTGTTATTGTTAAAGAGACAAATGAAATTAATTTGTGTGATAAATGTTTCTTACCCCACCCACCATGTGAAGTAGATCAGAAAGTTGAAGACACTGATGATGATGATAACATTAATGATGATGCATGAATGGTGGACTTCTCTACAAGATCACAGCAAGGAGCAACTTCAAATGAAGTAATAAGTGTAAGAACTGCTACAATTTTTTTGGGATTACATTCACTGCGTACCTCTTCTTCCTCCCTCTCATGCTTTAGAAATAGATATGGTACAAGCTTTTAAACTTGCTAATAATGATTTTGAGTACCTAAGAGCTCTAATGATTAAGAAGTATGATGGAGGAATCCCATCGAAGAGGATAGACAATCATTAATGAATTCTTTTGTTGCCCAAGAAAAAGAGTATAACAAAAGAAGTAAAGTTGTCAAAGGGGCAGGCCTCAAGCCAAACCAAAGACCCCGCTTCTCCACCATGTCCCGAAAGAAACTTCAAAGAAAGATGCATCTCGCAAAGGACTTATTGTATTAAGTAGAACTGGTGTTCCCACCCATGCCCAAAATGTTAAAAATCTTGTGCCATCTGATGAGTTTGTCAATCTTTATCCAAATGTTTCTTTTCCCAAATATATTCCTTATGACATTGCCCAAGTCTTGAGTCGATCAAGAATTTTGTCCCAATTGTTGAACAAATTAGGATTCCCGAGCACAAGAAGAGGGTTTTTGAGTATTTGGGATTGGAATAAGATATGAGTACCCAAGGCGAAATATTAATAATGTAAACACTCCTCCTCCAACCATTGCAGAGCTAGAAAAACCACCAACATTTGAGGAGATAGGTGAACCACTTGAAGTTTTTATTGGGAACATCTTTGCTTGAGTCTCAATTAAATGTTGATCCATTTTTACAACACTGATTATTAAGGTCAGACTGCTACATAATTGTATGTTTGATTCTGAAGCATCATGAAATTTTATGCCTCTAGAAGTCATGAATGAATTGAGCATTAAAGTGATAACAACTTATCGCAAGTGTACTACAATGGATTCTAGAGAGGTGCCAGTTGTAGGGTGTGTAAAAGGTTTGGTGGTAAAACTTACACTTATATGGGTAAGAAATTGAAGCTTGATGATGATATTGTTGATTTCCCTACCAAATGTGGCATGTTGTTATCAAGAAATTGGGCTACAAGTGTTGGTGGAAGTGTTTATATGGATATTTCTTTTTCCACCATTCTAATTGAAGGCAACCTTGTAAAGTCAGTATGGACGAGAGAAGATGTTGGACCTCATTGAAGATCCCAATAATGCTTCTTATGAAGTGTTGTATACCGATAATTTTTTTGATTTGCTGATGGCAAAGAGAACAAGATTGATCAATGTAAATGTCTTGAACAAGTAGGTTTACCTTGGACCTTGTTATTTGATGGAGCCTATTCCAAGTTTGTAAATGGTGCTTACATTGTTTTGATTTCTCTAGGCCATGAAGAGTTTGTTTTTTCTTTTAAAATTAACATTGAATGCACTAACAACATTATTAAATATGAAGCACTATTAGTAGGCTTGATAATTGCATTAAAATATGGTATAAAGGATATCATTGTCAAAGGGATTCAGAATCGATTTTCAAGCAAATTAGAAAATTGTATGCTACTAAAAATTAGAGAATGAAACAATACAAGCATGCATTCTGGGTTTTGATTGAAATGTTGGACTCTTTTAATATTGTGCACCTTTGTGATAGAAATTTTAATGCTATTGCAGAGACAAGTTAGTAGTGCTAGGATCCAGATTTGGGAATTGTACAATATCTCCATTTTGTGAGTATTATGCTGAAATACTAACAAGGCCATCTATCCCTGAAAAGTTAAAAATTCAAAGTATTAGATGTTGATGCCAAGGTTTAATGGTTTCTATAGAACCAAGGTGAGTTTTATGACCAAAATATAGATTCGGAACCAATGGTGTGTGCTGCTGAAGGAAAGGAAACTTTATTTGGCAAAGACATCATCCAACTGAAGAAAAACATGATTCCCAGAGGTTTGGTGGCACTTGAATCGAAATTTTATAATGCTGATTGCATTATTAAAATAAGTATGTCGGTTTCAAGAGATGTGGAAGAGCACGACCTGGGAACAAAGGAAAAACCACGTAAAATCTGGTTAGGAAGCAATCTCAACAAGGAAGAGAAGCAATCCTATGTTTAATTGTTGAAGAAATATCAAAAATACCTAGTTTGGTCTTACTCTAAGTTGAAGGCATATAGGGAAGATTTTTTCCAACATGAGATTCCTCTTGAATCTAATGCCAATCCTTTCAAGAAAAAATAGAGTCTGATCAATCCAATCCTTTCTTTGAAGATGCAAGAAGAATTGAAGAAGTTGACAGAGATGGAGGGATCATTCAGCCCATAAGGTACTCATCTTTGGTTGTACACCGAGTGCTTGTCGAAAAAATAATGGTGATATAAGGTTGTGCGTAGACTTCATAAATTTGAATAAAACATCATTGAAAAATAATTACCCTATGCCAAACATGGATAATATGCTGCAATTGGTAATTGGTTCTAAATTTTTATCCACTTTGGATGGTTTCTCTGGCTATAATAAAGTTGTTGTGAAGGAGTCGAAAGAATAAAGACTCGCCTTTACCAATCCTTGGGGAACTCATGTCTATGTCGGGATTCCTTTTTGCTTAATGAATGCTTGAGAAACTTTCCAAAGAGAAATTGATGTAGCATTTACAGGTTATATTAATGATTTCATTTTTTTTATCAAGATGATGTAACTGTGTTTTCCAAAAAGAGAAATGGTCACTTGCAATACTTGGAGAGAATGTTGTTAAGGTGTAGAGAGTATGGCATATAATTAAATCCCAAGAAGTTTCATTTTGGAGAGCAAAGGAAAAGTTTCTTGGTCACATTGTATCAAAAGAAGGGGTCATGATTGACTCGAGAGTGGAAGCCATCAACAAGGTTCCAATTCCAAGAACTAAGAAGGGAATTTCATCCTTCTTTGGAGAAATAAACTTTATCGTAGAATATTTGTGTCTAACTTTGCTGAGTTGATCATCCCCATTACTAGCATGTTGAAAAAGCACAAACTTATCAAATTGGAAGAATCTTCCATTCAAGCTTTAAATGGGATCAAGGAAGAACTAAAACATGCCCCTATTTCAGCAGCTCCAAATTATAAGAATCCTTTTCAAGTTTTTTCTTTTTCTTCGAGAAAACACCATTGCATCTTTCTTGTTGCGAAGGATGATGAAGGGGCCGAGAGAACAATTGCCTTTTTAGTAAGTCATTGCAAGGCACCGAGTTGAAGTACACCATCATGGAGAAGCAAGAATTTTCCTTGGTGAAAGCAACAAAGGTTTTCATACCTTACATCTTGATCTCTAAATTTGTTTCTTATGTTCCCCACACCATGGTGAAAGATATCTGATCAAAGATGGAGGTCTCAAGCAAAAGATGCATATGGGTAAAAAAGTTACAGGAATATGACATGGATATCCAAACCACGAAATTGATAAGACATTTGGGCCTAGCTAAGCTTATGACTAAGAGAAACTTGAAAACTATTGAGGTGAATGAAGTAGAAGGAGAAAGGGTGGATGTCCCTGAAAATTTGGTAATCTCTAAATGGTACAAAGATATAATCTTTTATCTCAGACATCTATGCTACACTAAAAGTTTGAGTAAAAATCAGAAAAGATCTCTTAAGTTAGCCTCTCAAAAATATGTCATTACTGATTTTGGGTTACCTTGGAAGACCCAGAGGGAGTGCTCTTAAGATGCATTGCTAAGGATGAATCCCTAAAGGAAATTGTCAATCTTCATAGAGGAGTTTGTGGGGGATATTTTGTTGGAAGAGTTACAACACATAAAATCTTGAGGGCTAGTTATTGGTGGCCAACTCTCTTCAAAAATAAAACTCTATTGGTTAGGAAATGTGAAATTTTCTAGCATTTTTCTAGAATAATGAAAGCTTCAGGCCCCCTTCCTTTTCATCTTATGTCAGTTGAAGCCCCATTTAAGAAATGGGTGATGGATTTCATTGGTGAAATTTATGATCCTTCCAGTGTTGGTAATAAATGGATTCTTGTAGCCACAAATTATTTCACTAAGTGGGTGGAAGTAAACCCCACCAAGAAAGCAACACACCAAGTTATCATGGACTTCATGTTGAATCAAATCATATAAAGATTTGGAGTGCCTGCTAAGATTGTTGCTAATAATGCCATGAGTTTCAAAGCCAAACCTTTGGTGGTAATGTGTAAAGAGTATGGAATCAATTTGACATATGCTTCTAACTACAATCCCCAACGAAATGGACAAGATGATTCTAGCAATAAAAACTTGTTGAAGATCATTAGAAGAACATTGGAGCTAAACTAAAAGAAGTGGGGTGAGCAACTGAAGTTTGCTTTGTTTGGGTTGATAGAATAACTGTCAAAAGAGCTATTGGTAAAATCCCATTTGAGTTGGTATATGGAACTCAACCTTTTCTACCCCTTCATTTGAATTTTTCTTCATTTAAGTTTGTTCAACAAATTGAAGATCAACAAGTTATTCCATATGATGCTTGAATCAATAAGATTATTGAGTTAGATGAAGAAAGAAGGGCATCCCATCAACGGCATGTGAAGTTTAGAGAAAAGTTGAAGAATTTATTTGACAAGAAGGTGACTCCAAGAACTTTCAGCATTGGGGATCTTGTGCTATTATGGGATAACAAGCATGAAGATAAGGGAAAACATGGTAAATTTGATGCATTATGGATGGACCCTTATTCAATTGACATTCGAATTGGTGAAAATACCTTCTTCCTAAACGACTTAGATGTGGAACTACTTGAATTTTTGTTAATGGTAGGCATTTGAAACATTTCCTTGATTGATTTCTCATAATAAAGGTATACTCCATTTATATAGTGTATAGTTCTTTGTTCTCATTCTCGCTTTTGTGCTTTTAATCATTACGGTCCTTAGTGATCTAGTTTCTTGGTTTCTTGGTTTGTTTTTAGAGGGTGGTTATGGTTTCTCTACTCTACAAGCTTATTCTTTGACTCCATTGCCCAATGGTTTGTTTTTTTGGCACTTGATCTGCTATTTTTCTTGTGGAACTCACAGGGAGTGCCCATCCTCAAGTCGGAGCCGATGTTGGTGCTTGAATTTGGTCTCACCCCGTTTTCCTTGAAATTCTTTAGTTTGTGGGCTCTATCATGTTTTCTATCTCCCGTATAGCTTGGAGGATCACCTTTGGGCCTTGTATCATTTCCAAACTCTCTTTCTGTGAAGATAGATTCATTTTTGGGCTCAAATGGTGATTTTCCTACATTTTACGGTTTTACGGGTGTGTTTTTTCCTGTCAAATTTACATCTCAACATCTGTGGAAATGTAGCCCTTTTTGGTTGGATGCGGCTCGGTGGGGCACTTTGAAAAATATAAGGCCCAATTCAACTCAAAGCTTGTCCACATGGAGGGACGGTGCTCATTTGAGGATCCGCCTCAGGGACCTACCTTATCAATTGCAACAAGGAGACATGTGGAGGCTTCCACCGGCTCCACTCTCTACTTAAACTTGCCAAAGAAATTTTGAAATGCCTAGGACACATGGAGGAACGTGCTAGTTTAGGGACCGACCCTAATTTTTATTTTAAAGAAGCACACTTAGAGGCTTCCGCTCGCTTCCTGCCTTGCTTGGACTTTTCAATGGCCAAGGAAAACTGTCTCGGACCCTACACACATGGCACCTTCTTCCGATCCTTTAATTTGTTTAACAATTCTTCCGGACTAAGACACATGGTGATCCCGTGCTTGTTTGGGGTCTCTACTTTTGGGGACCATCTCAAAGTGCGCCATTGAGACATGTGGAGGCTTCCGCTAGCTCCTTTTTTCTGAGAATTTTTTTAGAGACCAAAAGGCATTTTTCTTGGGCCTAAGGCATGTGGAAGGCCCATGCTTGTTTGGAAACTTGCCCCTATACTTATCCTTTGTAGTTATGCCAAGGAAACATGTGGACGGTTATAAAATAAAGTGGAGAAGGGGTATAATCAATGGTTGTTGTGCATTATGTCTATTTTTCCCATTTTGCTCCAAGACTCCTAGAGATGTGAATACACACTGCTGTTCTTCATCATTTTTGATAAAATTCCTTGTTGTCTCTATCTATAAAGTGCCATTGAATGGATTTGGAACATAATTTTAGAGTCCAAGGATTGTTAAGGTTGATATTTTGAAGTTCGAGTTGCTCAGGCACTTGCAAAAATGGGAATTACCAGAGAAGCTGGATGTGGGAAAAAGTTACAGAGGAAAGAAAGGGAAAGGAATGAAATGATGAAAGTTACAAGTGTAAAACATTAAAAAGGTGTTTCCTCGAGAGCAAAAATAATTACCTGTCATATCCAATTGTGCAAAGCCTCCGGAAAATGATTAAAAAGGGTATTTATTGCATGAAAAAATCATAATGATTAGAAGGATTGCTAAAAATTTGTGGCATGGCATCCTAGTTATTAGTCGAGGGCCCAAGAAATTTGATTAGTTCACAATTGGTCCACTTGAAAGTTTTTGGATTTGAATTTTTTAAATTTCACTTGGTAAAGAAAATTGGTAACAAGAAAAGGTCCCTCGAATATTCTTCTCTTTTGGGGGGAAAATTGAGTGAGTAAAATGTATAAATGCAATCGGAATACTCTTGCAAAGGGTCGAGGGTTGAATTATTAAGAGAAAATTTGAGAAAGTTTTCTTCCTGAGATACCAATCCAAGATAACCTGTTAATTTCTTCTGCGTTATATTTTCTATCATGTTAAGTTGGTTACATATGTATAGCCATTGAAAAGCACTGAGATTGCTCTAAAAGCTTTGCCCTACTGATGAATTTAAGCAATTTTGAAATTAATTTGTGTTAATATTTGAATAATTAGTGTCTACTTTGTTTTAGAATTTTTAAAATGGTTTCTTTCATTCCTATTGCAATATTACATTGAAATATTTGTGAAATCACACATGATCTCATCTATGTGAAATTTTAGTGGAATTTGTAATTTCATTTCAAGAAGAGCCTTCATCATGTGATGAGATAAATGATTTAAAATCACTCCACTATCATTTGTGGATAAAGATTGTCTGTAAGTCTTTAGGTGTACCTTAGGCATGATTGATCAGTGATTTTGGTGTTTAATTGAGTCTTTTAACTCAAGCGTTCATGTTAGATTCTAAAATATTATGTGAAAATGTGTTGATTTGGGCCTCCATTGAAGCACACCTTCTTGTTGAAGGAATGTCTTAACTATTCTGAAGCTTTCTGTTGTTCAATTGTCCATTGTTGTGAAATTTCTCAAAGATCTGGTTTAATCAAATTTATCCCCGCTCAATCCCCCACAAAATTATTTGAAAAACCATGAATCCATCTTGAGCAACCCGTGTTTGCCTTGTATATAAACAAAGGAACAAAATCTATTTACTAAGATATGCAAAACAATCAGGATCTCATAATATCGCAAGAATCCTTAGCCTTGTTTTGAAAGTATCTCCATCTTTTAGAAGTGACAACTCTTGAAACTTAAATTATGGAGTATTGATCGTTTTCCCAAGGTTTTCTTCATAAAATTTATGCAAAAGAAGTATATCTCCATATCCTTCATCAAACAGAGGTTACACTACGAGTCCTCTCACCTTGGTCGAAAGGAATAGCCTAAAGTAGTGAGGATAGGTCAAATCCTCTTAAAGGGGCTATCCATCTCTTCACAAATCATAGTGACAAAGGGTCAGTTAGATCTCATCCCTAGCTACAAAATGACACACGTCATGATCTATCTGTCTCTAAGCTCCATGTCAAATCTGTGATGCTACTCAACTTGAAAGGGAGAAAAATTTGGATACCAACAGGATACATCAAGAAGGAATTGGCCTTGATACTGAGACTCACCTCAACAATAGGTATACCCATAGACCTGAGGTATTTTCATTGTATCTACAAAAGAGAGTGATCCATTTTG
This sequence comes from Taxus wallichiana var. yunnanensis, assembly GCA_018340775.1. Lineage (NCBI taxonomy): Eukaryota > Viridiplantae > Streptophyta > Pinopsida > Cupressales > Taxaceae > Taxus > Taxus wallichiana. The sequence goes on along the minus strand of CM031237.1, from coordinate 870,422,538 downwards.
CAAGCTTAGAACATATGCAACCATCTCTCTATAGGGTGCACTTTCGAGAGATAACATAAACCATTGGTAAGATTTGAAATTCCTATCATAAATGGTTCTCGCCATATTGTTTTGTGATGTTATTTTAGAGGATAAAATAGTTTCGCTTTTATGTGTTGGTGAACTAAGTTTCCAAATTTGTAGCTTACTTGAAAAGTCTTAACTTGGAACTATTGTAAGTGTGAATTATTATATGGTAGTGAACAATTGTATTTCACTTGTAAACCTTGAAAAGGGAAGTAAATTTAGATGAAGATTTGATCTCGGCATTTTTAAGACATCATTTTCACTTGAACAAAATTTTACTTTTGGTCCAAACTCGAGCTTGCTATTATCCTCTAGATATAGAGAATTTGTAAATTGATGTGGCTAGAAATTAACTTGGCTTTATGTCAATTCTTTGTTGTAATTCTCATCGTTTCATCAACATAATTGAAGCTACATCTAGAGGAGTTTTTAATCGACAATTGTAAATATATCTCTTTGTGTTGGTCGAGACAAAATTAGGAACTTAGAAAAAAACTTAAAGAAGGTTCATGTGGAAGAACAGAGCACATCAAAACTACGGATGGATCAGGAAGGAATCACTCGCTGAGGAAAAAGGTAGATTCAAGACTTAGCCGTTTTCATGATGAGGATCTATTTTTGGAAGATGGCATGCGGAGCACACAAACTAGTTTAAAAATTGCATGACACACATTGGCTATTTTTGGAGGATCGGCTACAAAGCACTTTGCATGGATACATGATGAGAATAGATTTACTAGTAATAGTTAACTAAAAAAATTCTATTGTTACCGCACTTGCATACATGGTTATTATTGTAACGATGCATGGCTAATAATAGCATGTGACCTATTTTGGGATTAGATAAGATATTAAGGGAAACTCCCATCCTTATAAATATAAAAAGAACTATGTGGCATAGCGTGGCATGTGAGAACTAAGTTATTGTGAGTTTACACTATCAAATATGATGTGTGCATAGACTATGGTATTATCTATTGTAATAAGCTCTTGTATTTATCATGTTTATTGCAATGGAATTTGTTGGCTGAATCGTGAGTGTCAAATCTTGAGTATAATCAGTTCTTGTATGCTTGATTTCATCATGGTTATCTCTTAAGTTTGTTATTCTCTAGATCTAGATCTGAATATGTACTTGTAGAATGATATATTAGTCATAGATCTGAATGCTTTAAGTCTTCATCATGCTAACATCCTACAACAACAAACCTAAAGAGGAGCCTTGGTACCTTTGCATGTTTTGGGTGAGCTCTCAATCTAGGTTAAGTGATGTGCTAGCACACCTGGGATTTTATCGCTGAATTCTAGGTTGTATCATTGGTTCCATTTTCGAAACGACTTTTTAGTTGTTTTCGGATGGTTCTCGATGAATACATACTCGTTGAACTAGCAAGTGTTGAGGAGTGGATACACAACTTAGAAGAAGAATACGCATAGAGGTTCAAAGATCGATCTATGTTTAATGCATGCGTGTGGGTGGAACAAAATCTATATGACCGTTTTTATGAGATTTTCTTCACTATCTTTCTGATAGAACTGTACAAGTGTCTGGTTTCTTATGTGTCTAAACTGAATTGGAGGTATCGCACACTTATCTGGATGTAGGAATAATTTCAGACCCTTTATGATGCTGATCTAATTTGGAATCGTGTTGTGGATATGTGGTTCCGTGGTGTTCTCGAACAGCTTATATCTTGGAGTACTCAATTTCAAATTTTTATGCCCATAGGTAGATGAATTCTAGGTTTTACGATATCCTATGGGAACTTACCTACAAGGCATTCCATTGGTGATCAAAATTTTGATTTTAAATTTGAATTTGGAGAGAAAACTTATGGCTAACTAAACCCCACCACACGCGGGGCAAGAGAAGGCTTGGTGACAGATGGATGACCTAGTTGAAGTGAGGTAGAGAGGGGAAAGGTGGCTTAAGTATAATGAGGCATCTGAGAGGGAGGTAGATAAGTAGTGGGAGGTTGTAGAGAAAATGACATTTTGGAGAAACATATTTCGAGAAGGATTTGAAGCTCATGTAGAAGGCATGGAACCTAAGCATCGTGAACTCCCCATTTGGGAGAGAATGACAGGGAACCCTCCTTGGCCTCACATAGAATTATGCCAAGAGAGACAACCTAGGCAAAAGGTGTGCATCTGAATCCACCTTGTAACCTTTCCCTTGCGCTTGGTTTTCTAGCATCCAGTATAACAAATAGTCAACAAGCTAATTCAAGTAGTGGGAGAGCAGGAGTGAGTATTATAAGAGGGAAAAAAATGGTAGCACAAACGAATTCATTGTTATATGGGAGTACCCTTTTAGGTGTATTATTCACATAGAATTCAGCACGTAGATTTTTGGACTATCCTTTGGGAGTAATAACACTCGTAACATCGGGATATAGTTTAGTACTACTACTGGGACAAAGGGAAGTACATATTCTGGTCTGACCTCACCCGTAGGTTTAGGATCAAGAGGTATAGGTGGCTCTATCTCCGGTGGATCTGGTGGTTCTAAAGGTAGGGGAAACACAAGAGGTTCTAGATCAGGTGAGCAAGGTTCGTACCAACCCCATAATATTTACATAGAGATGTCTCTTCATCTTCTAGAGTATAGGGGCATAGAATATGTTTCTTAATACGTATTTATGTGTGAAATAATATGGCATACAAAAGGAACCATGGCTTCGAGAGTAGGGAAAAATAATTTGCTACTACATTACAAGGGCATGCACACCGCTTGTTGGTACATAAAGTTTGACCACCGATCGACTTGCATAGACTATCCATCTTTAAAATATGTGTTTGCTAATTATTTTCACATCCCCGAGTTTGATTTGAAGAATATAAGCATGCTCAAAGATATTAAGCAATTCACTTCTAAGACTCAGTCAGAGTATGATGCCCATTTCAAAATGTTGTTATCTAAGTTGTCTTTGATATTCATAAAAACTAGCATGTACAATGGTTTATTAGAGGCTTGATTACACATTTTAGGAGGGCACTATCCCATAAAACATACACTGATCCATGCAAATCACTTGAAGAAGCTTTACGTGTTGAGGTTGTTAGCAGAATCCACACAAAGCACTTGAAGAATGAGCATTAGGATCGAGGACACAATCAAGCATGCTTTGATCGAATGAAGGGAACTTTGAATGAAGTCATGGCTGAGGTCTAGGATATCGTGGTGGATTTAGAGTAAGAGGCCATGGTTGTGGAAGAAGTGATTTCCCTCACGTAACATGTTATACATGTGGATCTCCTAACCACTACAGTGTGAATGTTCTTTATGTGGAAATAATAATAGCTATGAGGAGTTCCTAAAATTATATGGGCATCTTATCAAGAAGTATAAACAAGAAAACAAAGGCGTGGGGATGGTTAGGATACAACGCATTGTGGAGAATCAGTGGATGCCCAAGTTGGAACTAGAATTCGAGGCATTATAGGTAAAGATCATGACTCTGACCGAAGCAAAGGCACACCAAGGAAACATTGTAGCTTAGGCCTACCATCACTAAGGAGGAGGTTCTACATGCATAGTACTCTAGATCCTGCCCATCAGAAGGAGGTTTACCAAGAAACTAGGGAGGTACTCAAGAATCTTCAGGGTGAAATACAATATTTAAAGGAGCAATCATGGAAGATGGAGCAAAAGAAAGCATCAGAGATGGTCCAAACTGATATAGATGACTTGAGAGAAGTGTGCAAATTGTTGTGTCTAGGAGAATATCATTCCACTATTGGGAATTAGTTAAAAGGAAATACTCTACATGTAAGTATTGAGACTGGACATCAGATCCTGCATGCAAATATTCCCCCTCATAGCCTAGATTATGACAAGGAAATAAATTTGAATGTTGTTGTGGATGGGTGACTATTGAGTAATATATTGATTGATATTGGCGTGAAGTAAATTTTCTTACCTTAGATGTATGGTAACAAATGGGGAGACCCACATTACATCCATCCTCTAATTTATTGTTCATGGCTAATCGGACTGAGGCCACTCCCATCGGAGATTTAAAATATGTATCCACTACCATACAAAGAGCCAAGTTCACTAGAGACTTTTAGGTTTTAGCATTGGCGAGTCGAGATAGCTTCCCAACTCTATTGGGGCATCCTTGGTGCTATGCAAATACTTTTGATCTTCAGCTCAACAAGGGTTATATTAGTTTTGAAAATGAGGAAAGAGTTATTATCCCTTTAACAGATGAAAAATTTGTGTTGTATGTTGAGCCCTTGAGTGAAGAAGACCTGAAAAGGATTTATGTATGCATCATCTAGGATCCAGAGGTTCTTGAGCCATGTAAAGAAGGAATCCTTTAGTGGGAGGATGCACAATATCTTAGCAATACTACAAGTGTTGCTTGTGATAATTGGGCTCATAGCAGTTATGAGTTAGTAGGGCGCGAAGTAAAGAGAATATTACCTAAGGGTAGAAAACCAAGTTATATCAGGAGAATCAGTAACAACTCGGTACCTTGTTACACTGGAGAAGGAGATCTTATGGTGGTCCTGCGTGCCATGGAGGAATAGTGGATAGACCCGTGAGAAAGAAGAAATATGCTAACATATACACTACACGGGATAGAAGCACGCTGGTGGGTGGTCCACAAGGATAATATTGTAGGATGGAATGAAATTAGGATTTCTCGTACCACTAGGTTCTACAGGAGCAATGCACCTATTCAAATCTATACTTATCATGGTAATCAACCTATTCAGTATCACGTTTAGACGTGTGAGAGACTCTAGATAGAGGGGCAGGAAGTTTTACCACCTTCGCTCTAGGTGCACAAGTTTTATTCAACTTCATAAGGCTGTGAGCATGCTTGGTATATCTATGTCGAACTCTGTAGAGAGAATGGAAATTGGTAGGATTTAATTACAGGAATGGCCCAAACATTTGACTTCTTCTCTACCAAGCCTCCAATGGAAGAAGCATTAAAAGTCATAAAGTGCTTAACTATTGGAGATAGTGCCAAGGCTGAAGAACTCATTCAAGAGTTATTTGATGAAGGAGACTTAGGAGTGTGTCTTGTTAAAGAGATAGAGGCCGATGCCACACTACTTCATCATGCTTGCCTTGAGAAAGAAAAAATAAAAATTGTCTATTTAGTGGATGACGAAGAAGTAGAAAATTTGGATATAAGCCATTCAATCGGTAGGCCCGAGGTGTTGGACAAAGTGCGAGATAAGACCACGTGTGCCTAGATTATGAACCTATGAAGAAAAAGAAGGTGAATATTGGATTAGATATTGAGCCTAAGGAGGATATAATTTGAGACTAATGGTTAGACTCAAGTGGAAAAAATCATAGAGCTACTACGAGATTATCAGGACTTATTCCCTCAAGGGTACCATGAACTTAAAGGCGTGTATGAATCATTAGGGTAGATAAAGATAAATCTTAAAGAGTGCACGCCATTTTGAAAGAGACCCTAAATAATGAACCCCAACTTTCATGAAAAGGTCAAAGAAGAGATTGAAAAAATGTTGAAGTCTGGAATCATTAAGCCCCTCGATGAGTCAGAATGGGTTAGTCCAATGCTGATCATTTTCAAAAAGGATGGATGGATTAGGATCTATGTGGACTACAGGGAGCTGAATGTTGCATATTTGACTGATCCCTTTCCTACACCATTCACTGAAGAAATACTAGAAAGTGTTACAGGGTGTGAAATCCATTCATTTATAGATGGGTTCTTTGGGTATCATCGAGTTAGGATAGCCCGGGAGGATTAGGAATAGACTAATTTTACTACTAAATGGGGTAGCTTCACCTATACTGTGATACCTTTTGGTTTGAAAAATGTGATTGTTGTATTTTCATGCATAATTGTTCAAGCATTGAAGGAGTTTATTCACAACTTCTTACAGGTTTATTTGGATGATTAGAAGGTGTATGGATTAGTTAAGGATCATTGTGACAATTATATTTTAATGTTTAAAATATGTAGACAATTGAGTATCTCTTTTAACATCAAGAATTGCATATTTGCTACACCATTTGGGATACTGTTAGGACACATAATCTGTAAGGAAGGTTTGTTGGTTGATCCAGCTAAGGTTATAGTCATTATAGGCCTAAAAGAGCCTACCAATCAAAGTGAGGTGTGCAGATTTTTGGGTCATACAAGATATTACAAGAAGTTTATTAAAGGATATGCCAAAGTTTTCACACTGTTGGAGGAGTTACTGAAAGGGAAAGGTACATTCTACGGGAGAACTATAGAAGCGCGCATTTGAGACATTAAAGGAGAAACTTACTACCATGCCTATTCTACATTTTCCTTCATGGGACTAACCATTTCATGTATATGTTGATGCCTCTAGCATGACCATTGGCGTGGTGTTGGCTCAACCTGGAGAAGGTATTATAGATCATCCTATCTATTTTTCTAGTAGAAAGCTGACTCCTACAAAAAAATTACACAACTATAGAGCGTGAATCTTTGTCAATGATCTATGCGCTACATAAATTCAGACAATACCTGTTAGCTACACCATTTGTATTTTATATAGATCACATGGCATTGAAGTATTTCATAAACAAGCCCATTTTATAGGAGTGTATATCCAGATGGGTACTCTTATATCAAGAATTTGATTTCATAGTTACAGTAAAACCAAGCAAAAGTAATTCTAGACTAGACCATTTATCAAGAATATAGTTAGGAAAAGAAGCACAATCAATTGAAGATACCATGCCAGATGCACAGTTATATAGGTTACAACGAGTGCCATTGGAATTAGAGGAATTTTTTTCTTTCTCCTAATAGGCATGGCACCAGAAGGAATGAAATCCTTAGAAAATAAATAACTTACTATATGCGTGACACCCTATATGTCTATTAAGCGTGACATGTACAAGTTAGGTTGGGATGAAGTATTGTGTCATTGTGTACTGGAACATGAGAGCACATATATCATAGAGGAAGCTCATGGTGGTATTACATGTGGCCACTATACATGTGACGCCACTCTTTGCAAGATTCTACTCATTGGATTACGGTGGGAGACCCTGTATAAAGATTGTAAGGATTATTGCAAGGCTTTTGATCATTGTCAACATCTTGGAAAAATAGGTCAATGAAATGTAATGCCCGTGAGACCTATTAATAGTGTAGAACCATTTGAGAAATGGGCTATAGATTTTGTGGGTCCTATTTCACCAGTCATGCATAGGAATGGATTGCACTATATCATAACTTGTACAGACTATCTGACAAGGTGGGCAGAAGCAACACCTACAAAGGATTATACAACTTCTAAAATAACTAGGTTTCTATGGGAAAATGTTATTACATGGTATGTATGTCCTTTAATTTTGACCATTGATACGGGTACACACTTTCTGAATGAGACAATCAGAATTTTATTAGATGAATTCATGATTTCACACCATAAGACTACACCATATCATCCTCAGGAAAATGGGACTGCTGAGGCTTTCAAAAAAAAAATTGAGCTAGACATTGACAAAAATATATGATGTGGGAAGAAAGGATTGGGATGATAAATTATCTGTAGTAATTTGGGCATATTAAACAACATATAAAATATTGAACAAAGCCACACCATTTTAGTTAGTGTTTAGCACAAGCAGCTTCTTCCTATGGAATTTATGTTACCATATTTGTGTATTGCACACACATTGGAGGGAAAGCTGATGAGGAAGCATTAGAAGAATGGATTTTAAATGTAATCCGACCGGATGAGAGATGAGAAATAACACGTTGGAGTCAAAAAAATAAAAGGCTAGGCGAAAGTATGGCATGACAGTACATCGGTGATAAAAAGTTTGAGATTTGAAATATGGTGCTCCTTTATGATTCTAAGTTTTTGCACCATCCAGAAAACTCAAGGAACATTGGTTGGGGCCCTATGTTATCACTCACATAATTGAATCTGGCACTTTTCAATTAGAAGCGCTTGATGGAATATGGTTACCTAGATACTTCAATGGGATTACATTGAAGCCCTACTTTAAATAAGTCTTCTTGGTGTTTGTAATAAGATAGTGTTTCCATTTATATTAAGTTTTTAATTATGTATTTCCTTAATGTGTTTCCTTCTTGGTTGCTATGATTTTTCAATTTAGTTGGTGTTTTTGTGTAATAAGTGAGTTTACGCTGTAAAATCTAATTACTATTTGGAGAATTTTTATGCACGTATGACTGCACATACCCTTAGTGTGGGAGGTTATTGATATCCGTCTGTACAAAGATTGATGAAGATAATTACACATGAAAGGAATTAATTGCTACGGGTGTTATTTAAGTTGGAAAATTGAAATAAAAATATTTCTTTTGGAAATGAGGACCATAGGTGGAGGTAAATGAAGAAACAAGTATAATGCGAGGTAAGCAGAGGCCATGGGAACTACCAAAAGAAGGCGTAGTGGTGAGGTACTCGGGCACATGGAGGTGCATTGAAGAGAAGTCTGTGGCTAGAAGGTAGGAAGGCACACTAGAAGGTTATAGCTTGGGCACGAAGATGTACCACATGGAAGGAACAAAAATGGTCGATTAATGAGAGGATTGTTGGTAGGTGGAGGAGCAATAAATGCACTTTTTAAAAATTTGTATAAGGATGGGATGTGATTTAATTTTTACCATTCAAATTAAGAGAATTTCAAAATAGCTAAGTGTGAAAGAGATGAGAAATCATGTTGAGGTGCGAAGAGTGTGAAACTAGACATGGAGAGAAGGTTTGTGCACATGAGAAGCTTGCATTCCCATAGGTGAAGGATTTGAGCGAAGCAGACGCATTACAAACAAGCTAGGGCATGTGATTTCAACTGGTATGGACATTTGAACTAGGGTTTCAACTTGCTTGATTACGAGAGGGTAGAAAATAGGGAATTTTTAGATGGAACCAAAGCAAACACCTGCAGTAGGAGAAAAAGGGAAGAAGAAGGTCGAAGTGGAAGAAGAAATTTCTCCCGAGAGTAATTTATCATAAATGAAGTATCCAGAGGGCATGATCATGGGACAAGAATGGGATTCCCACATCTGTCAATGTAAAATCAATGATTACAACCATCATACATCATATATTAAGAAGGATCTTGATGCTTTGTTAAGCACAAAAATGAATAAGTGCATAGCATAAGATATGTCAGTGTACGATGATGCTTGTGAGAAGTTACTAAACTAGATTGGAGTCTTCCAGTTGTGCGAGCTACCATAATTTGGGAATTATGAACCATTGTATTAATGGTTGATGACCGAGAGTCCATGATGACTTCTTTTACTTTTTTTTCGGATGGAGGGTTAGAATCACGCTTTCCTTGATTTCAATAGTGACAGGACTAAGGGCCTCAAGAGTAGATCTAGAGAGTGATTTAACTGATAAGGCCACAATCCTTGAGACAAGGAAGGAGCTATGGTATACGAAAGGTCTACATGGCATGGACATCGACAAATTTAATAAGTACCAGTAGTATGCAGTACTTGCACATCTTGTAACAAAGTTGAATGACCAAGAAAGGTGGTCGCAGGTAAACACAATGTGGTTGCACATTGCAAAGAAGATGTCTCAAGGATTGATCTATAATATCATGGATCACATAGAAAATACAATCATTGAAGAAGCATAGACAGGTGACAGAATAAGTTTTGGTACTATTTTATTGTCTTTGGTGTTTATGGAGATTGGAGTGCCCGATGGGCCAAAGGAGAAGATTTGGGAGTACCCCACGGAACACAAATCTTTGGTGGAAAGATTTCAAAAATACTTGTGCAAAGGATTAATGAGTGGACCATTCAAGAAGAGGGTGGATAAGTGGTATGATAGGCTCTGCGTAACATTTGAAGAAGAATGGCGCATACCCAAGGAGTTACCTTCGATAGCAGGGAAGGTAGTGTAGTTCACGGTGTACTAGCACTTTTGCATCATCCGGTTTCTCATGAAAGACAAGGCTTAGAGCCCATGGTGAAAATTACCATATCCCTTCACAACATGATATTTGCAGCATCAATTCAAAGTGGTTTTTAAATGTGCACGCATAAGCTTCAATGTAGACAAGGTTGATTGTGACTACCACACTCTAAGAAAGACATATGTCTATCTAGGATGGAATTCCTATATTGAGAGGCTTATCTTTGATATTATAAGCATGAAGCATATAAGATGGGAAGTTGGTGAAACTTGAGCAGTGCTTTTGTATCTTCAACTCAATCCCAACCTGGAGAATAATAAGTATGTGGAGAATGATTTTGCACTCCCAAAGTGTCGCCAAAAAGGTAAGCATATAATGGAAAATATTCTAGCACCTAAGCCAACAGAGACAATACACATAGATGATGAAGAAGAGGAGCATAAAGATAGTGGTGGTTTAGAGCACAGAAGTAGGAGGTAACCTCCAAATAGGGAATACGTTTAGCACATGACTACTCCACCCTAGCCATAAGAAGGAGATGATGAGGACCTAGATGTGGTATAAGGAGAGTGCCACTTCAAAAGAGTATTCAAGAGAACAAGGACCCAAGGTGCTACTCCATAATCGATGCGCATATCACCTCAACTCTCTCCATAAAAGGAGAAAATTGAGAAAAGAAGAAGGAATTTGAAGCTTAACGAGGAGGTGGAAGAGTGTGAGGAGAGCTCGCCCAATTCCCCTATACACGGAAGAACCAAAGGACAAAGAAATGAAGGATGGAGAAGAGGGAGAAAATGAGACAGATGAGACAATGACCGAGACTTCTCGGTTATGGAAAAAAAGATCCAAATCTTGAAGCCCAAGTCCCGAGGGGCCAAGATCAAAAATAAAAAGTGGGGAGTATGCTCCACTAGTCATGGGCTATGCCAAGGACATAGGTAAAATTATCTGCGCCCATTTTCGAGCAGCACGTGACATAAAAGGAGTTGTATGGCTAGGAGTTGATGGATGAAGATATGGCTACCATGTGCACAAAGAAGCAACTATAATTGTTGATGCACATGCACATGGATGAACCAGAATTTGATGTATATGAAGAGTCATGTGTATCACATCGGTTAAAGAAGACACCTTAGGCCGTAAACATAACCGTAAAACCTATTATTATGTTATATGAACAGTGAGAAATGCTTTGGTAAAAGTATCAACAGAGGTGGTATAGAGAAATAGGGATAAGGATGACACAATTAGGGTGCTATGAGAAGAAATCTAAACTAAGGATACAAAAATAGTGTGCGTAAAGAAAGAAAAATACTTGGCACGAAGAAGAACATTGTTTTCATCAAAGCATGGTATAGGAATTTGGGAGAATATCATGAAAGTAAATTCATGTTTAGAGCTAAAGGTGCCCAAAAAAATTCCTTCGGTAATGCATTATGTAAGTGCCTTGGTGGACTTAGTGCTTGAAGATGAACCTCTGCGTATGCCAAAACAAAATAATATTGAGCAGGAAGCAGAGCGAGAAAAGGCTTCGGTGATGAGAAATATTTCATCATATGAGGGGTTGCTTCAAAGCTTATAAGAGGAACTAAAGAAAGTAGATCAAGTGCTGAATATTTGTATAGCCCCAGAAGCCGTTATAAGAACCAGGACCATTTTGGAAGACAATGAAGTCTTGAAGGCCATGAAAGATGAGACCTTGGGCTACACAAAATTATTATCACTTATCAAGAAGAAGTGCAAGGCCCTTACAACAGCTCAAGAACCACACAAGGAAAGGTTAGATGAGCTTGGGAAACTCATCACGCAAAATATGGACTTATTAGAAGGAAGAATGACTGCCATGTCTAGCATTGTGTTGGTCTTGCAGAATGAGAAAGGAGAGATTTTAAAAGATGAGTTAGATTCAATTGCAGTGGATATCCCAGAAAAGGCAGAGGCCATGCTTAATGATTGGTAGACTTTAGAGGTGGAAATAAAATAAGAATATCTAGAATTGATTCTTCAGGTTGAAGTAGAAGATATTGCAGGGTAAAGAAATTCTTTTATTCATGAAAATTATTTTTGTTCTTCTATTCATATTATTTGATTCATTTCGGAGAAAACCATTTTCAGGGAAACAATGCAATTAGTATCGGGTAATGTTGGTTAGACAAAATCTTGAACTTAGCAAAAAAATTACATAAGGTTAACATGGAAGAACAAAGTACATTAAAAAGTATGGAATGATCGGAAGGGATCATGCATTGAGGTAAGAGACAGATTCAGGACTTAGCCATTTTCAAGATGAGGATCTATTTTTGGAAGATGTCATGAGGAGCACACAAACTGGTTAAAAACTTACACGACACACATTAGCTATTTTGGAGGATCGGTTACGAAGCGCTTTACATGGATACAATATGAGAATAGATTTACTACTAACAATTAACTAAAATAAGTCTATTATTAGTGCACTTGCATGTGTGGTTATTATTGTAATAAAGATGTGGCTAATAATAGCATGCGACCTATTTAGGATTAGATAAGTGGTGAAGTGCAAGTACCCACCCTTATAAATATGAAAATAACTATCTGGTATAGTGTGGCATGTGAGAATTGATTTATTTGAAGGTTACACTATCAAATCGATGCACGCATAGACTATGGTATTATCTATTGTAATAAGCTTCTATGTGTTTATCATGTTTAATGTAATGGAGTGTGTTGGCTCAATCAGAGTGTCAAATCTTGAGTATAATTGGTTCATGCATGCTTGATTTCATCATGGTTATCTCTTAAGTTTGTTATTCTCTATATCTAGATCTGAATATGTACTATAGAATGATATATTAGTCATAGATCTGAATGCTTTAAGTCTTCATCATGCTAACAAATCAACAACAACAACCCTAAAGAGAGGCTCGATACCTTTGCGCACTTTGGGTGAGTGCTCGGTCAGGTTGAGTGATGTGTCGGGCACTGGCTTTTATTAATTAGTTCTAGGTTGCATCATTGTGTTATTAAAAATGTAGTTTTTGTTATTGACATTTTCTCATAAATTGCTTCAAACACCAACTATTCTTGTATTATGATAGTTTGAATATTGTTTTACATCATATTAATAATTATGAAAATGCAAACAGACCATTTTTCTTTGAAACATCTTCTACAAACTTGTCCAAAAATACTTACTACTTATTTGTGTGCTACAACTATGACTATAACTCGAGAATAATATAATCTTTTTCAAATATACACTCTTATTGGGCCACGCAGACTTACTTGGTAATTTTTCTAAGTTATGTGGTTGTAAGTTGTCTTACAAATTTGTGATTTGTTGGTTGCTCTTGGAAGTTGTATCTTGGATTGTAAGACTTGCGAGTTGATAACCTGAATGAATACTAAAACTTGTAATTTGTTATTTTTAGTTTGAAAGTTATTTGTGTTTTAGGACATGATGATATAAGAATGAAGCTTCTTGGATGAAGAAACATGATCATCTTGTCTCTTTTTCCCGTGATACTTGGCTAATTGTTGGTTGTTGAAAATTTATTTCTTAACATGATATATTTACTTGATGACATTTCTTTGAAGAGTTCACTTTGATCTTGTAATTCAAAAGAATTTGTAATTTTTTTATTTGTAACTTGGTCAACTATGCAAAACATGACTATGCATAGATTTATCCTTTAAGGTTTGAGCTTCAAATGATATACTTGTACTTAGGGCATACAAGAGTGTCTCTTTAATTTGATTTGATCAGATTTTGTAAACTTGTATCAAGAAAATGAGGTTGAATAGTTTCCCTCACTGTGCTTTTGATATGTTTCTATCTTGCATGTTTCGAAAACTTTAAAACTAGAAAATGCTTATATCTTAGCTTATAATATGTAATTGTACTCTTCTCTGAGCAAAATGAATCTAGGAAATAAAGTTTTGAATGAAATTTTATTTAATATTCGACATGATTTCCTTCCTGTTATCTTGATCTCAAATCAAATCATTGGCATGCATTGTTCTTATTCAATTGTACTTGATCATTTATTTGATTTCTCATTATTTTTGTCCTTGCATTTATTGTACCTTAATAATTGTGAAAGAAATGAATGAATTTTTATTTTGTATCTTGAATGAAATCTATACTCAATAGTACATAGTTCAAATCATGCAAAAGATTTTGTTTCTTCAACTATTACATGTACCTACATAATTAAACCAAATAGTTAGAAAATAATAGGCTTTTTGTCCTCTCTTGTATTCCATAGTCTTTCTTTTATTTCTTTTTTTTCCTTTCTATTTTGTCATGTTTGCTTTGTCAAACTTTTTCTCTCAGGAATTAGCTCCCGACCTCTAACACTCAAACCATTTGCATGAAAAATTCATGCAATTTATAACATTTCATTTACAACAGAGTTTTCCCCCAAAAACAAAAACATTCAAAGCACCATTGTGTGTTATGACCTTGATTGTGACTCCTAGAATCGAATTTACAAAAATTTGTCAAGTGTGCAGAGGGAAAATCTCTCCAAATATTTCTAGCATTTAATTCTTCACCTGGTAAGTTGTTCTTCATCTTGCGTGCCAACTACTTCCTCCTCTAATCTGTCAAATCTGGTTCTTTGCATGCCAAGGAAGGAAAAACTAGAAAATCAGATCAAGGCCAATAGTCAGATCACATCTTAATGGTAAAAGACATTTTCATATTTTTCCCACCAAACCAAGATATCAACAGCTTCACTTACGTGCAAGGAAAGAAAGATCAGGTCAAATCCAACAGTTAGATTACATCTTTAATGGTGAAATTCATTTTCACACCTTCCCCACCAAATGAGGATATCAAATTAAAGTTCATCTACATTTGGCGTGCAGGAGAATCCAAGAAATGATTAAAAAACCATAAAAATTTGCATCCCTAGGAGCTTTGGAGCAGAAATGGCAGAAAATCAGATATAGATGCATAGTTGCCATTGATCTCCCTTTTCAATTTGGACGATCCATGTGGGAGATCCAAGTTAAGATAGGCCTGGGGGTTCCTTTTTATTGTTTACAACTTTTGGAAAAATGAAAAATTTCTCAATTTTCTCCACCCCTCTGACTTTGAAAAATGGGCTTGACATGTGTCCCAATGTGGGTCCCAAAGGAACCGCGAGCTAAATCTTGATCTTTCACCCATTTTTGGAAAAAGAAAAGTTTCCATATTTTCCCTGCAGTTCCACCTCCCTACCTTTTGACTTTTCAAATTTCCACGCATCTCAATGGCGCATCTTGAGATGGTCCCCAAAGTAGAGACCCAAAACAAGCATGGGCTCAACACGTGTCTCATTCCGATAGAGTCTATTAAAATTTTTAAGAGTTCAGCTGAAAGGCACCATGTGTCCAAGGTCCGAGACAGTCTTCTTCGGCCGTCAAAAATTCCAAGCAAAGGCTGGTAGATTGAGCGGAAGCTTCCAAGTGTCCTCTTGGAACTTCTTCAAAATAAAACCCAAGGGCTAGTCCCCAAACATGTGTGGTCCCTACACGTGTCTTAGGCCCTTTAGGAAGTTGTTGAAAAGTCTAAGTAAAGGAAGGCCCAGTAGAAACCTCCACGTGTCTTTATGGCACAAATTCAAGATGGTCCCAAAGAGCGAAGACCCTAAATGAGCGTGGTCTCACCACATGTCCCAAGCTTTAGAAAATTTCTTGTAAAAGATTAAGTCCACAGCTGGAGCCAGAGGAAACCTCCACCTATTTTTGTGTCACATTTTCTGAGGTGGGACCCTGAGATAGATCTTCAAATGAGTGCTAACCCACCACGTGTCCAAGGCCCACAAAAACTATAGCAGCTGCATAAAAAAATTTCTAAGTCTGGGAAAAGTAGAAGAATCCTCCACATGTCCTCCTAGTTCAAATCCAAGGCCAAATAAAAAGGTGATTCTTCAAACGAGCTCCGTTCCTCCACGTGGAAAATTTTTTGGGTTAAAACAATCCAAAATTTTTAGAGTTCCCCACCAAGATACATCCAACCAAAAAGGGACACGTTTCCACTGATGCAGAGATTTAAAATTGATAGGAGAAACACACCCATCAAGTCAGTAACAATGCAGGGAAACCACTATTTGAGCTCGGAGATGAAATTTTCTTCAAGGACATAGAATTTATAAATGTTGTAAGGTTCACACATGACCCTCTGAGCTATATCCATTCAAATTTCTTCAAGTACCTAGGATAAATTGTAAGGGACAAAAACACACGATTGCAGAAAATAGAAGGGAAGGAATAACCCAAGTTTTACGCTAAATTAACAGACACCTTCAGATGGACATAGGAATAAATCAAAAATTAGGGATTTTAGGTGACCTTTGACCAAGGAGAAACTAATCATGGCAGCCAAATGGAGGATAAAGTTTTAAAGCACCGACGGGAGACAAAAAAACATGACAGAGGCCACAAACTAAGGGATTTTAATGGAAAACAGGAGAGACTAATTCGAGCACCAACATCAGCTCCGACTCGAGGATGGGCACTCCCTATGAGTGCCACAAGAACCAAATAATAGACCAAGTTCCAAAAACATCCATTGGGTAAAGGAGTTAACTTGCAGAGCAGAAAACCAGAACCATCTCCTAAAAACAAACCAAGGGACTAGAAAAACTAGGTCACCGAGACCACCAAAACAAGAAAAACACAAAATATAGAAAGCAACCAACAAACCGTACAATATACAAATGATGATCACCTCAATTTTGGGGAATCAATCCAAGAAATGTTTCAAGTGCCTGCCATTAATAGGAAATTCGAGCAATTCACCATCTAAGTCTTTCAAGAAGAAGGTATGTTCACCAATCCAAATGTCAATGGAGTAAGGGCCCATCCATAGTGCATCAAATTTACCATGTTTTCCCTTGTCTTCATGTCTGCTATCCCATAACAACACAAGATCTCCAATGCTAAAAGCTCTAGGAGTGACCTTCTTGTCAAATAACTTCTTCAATTTTTCTCTAAACTTCACATGCCTTTGGTGAGATTCTCTCCTTTCTTCATCAAGTTCAACAATCTGGTTAATGTGAGCCTCATATGGACTAACTTCTTGATCTTCCAGTTGTTGAATGAACTGATATGAGGATAATTGCATATGCAAGGGCAACAGAGCTTGAGTGCCATATACCAATTCAAATGGAATTTTTCTAGTGGCTCTTTTAACAATAATTCATTAGCCCAAACAACAAACTTCAGTTGCTCACCCCATTTCCTTTTGTTCAGCTCCAAGGTTCTCCTAATGATCTTTAATAAATTTTTATTGTTGGAATCTACTTGTCCATTGCCTTGGGGGTTGTAGTTGGAGGCATATGTCAAATTGATCCCATATTCTTTACACATTGCCACCAAAGGTTTAGCTCTGAAGCTCATGGAATTGTCAACAACAATTTTAACTATCACTCCAAACCTGCAGATGATATGGTTCAACATGAAGTCCATGACAATTTGGTGTGTTGCTCTCTTGGTGGGGATTGCCTCCACCTAGTTAGTGAAGTCATGGTGGCTACAAGCATCCACTTATGGCCAACACTTGAAGGGTCGGAAATCTAACCAATGAAATCCATTCACCATTGCTTGAATGGGGATTGAATTCATACATGCTGCAAAGGAAGGGAGCCTGAAGCTTTCAGTCTCCGAAAAATGATGGTAACTCTCACATCTTTGAACCCACAAAGTTGTATCCTTGAAAAGATTTGGCCACCAATAACCAGCCATCGGGATCTTGTGTGTTGTGACTCTTCTAGCAGAATGCCCCCACAAAATCCTCCATGGAGATTAGAAATTATCTTGGGGCTACATATTCAAGAATGCACCTTAAGAGGACTCCCTCGTGGTTCTTCGAATCTAACCCAAAACTAGTAATGACATATTTTTGGGAAGCTAACTTAAGAGCTCTTTTCTAATTTTTACTCATATACTCAGGGCATTATAGATGTTTGAGATAAAAATTATATCTTTGTACCATTCACAACTCACCAATGTTTCAAGGACATCTACCCTTCCTTCTTCTACCACATTCACCTCAATAGTTTGAAGGTTTCTCTCAACCATAATTTTAGCTAAGCCCAAACATCTTACCAATTTTGTGGTTTGGATATCCATGCCATATTCTTGCAAATTTTTCACCCATCTCGCATCATTTTCTTGAGACCTCCATCTCTAATAAGAAATATTTTAGCATTTTGTGGGAACACAAGCAACAACTTTAGAGCTCAAAATGTAAGGTCTGAAAACCTTTGTTGCTTTTACCAAGGCAAATTATTACTTCTCCATAATGGTGTACTTTAACTCACCCCCTTGCAGTTCCTTACTAATAAAATGAATTGTCCTCTCTGTTAGGAAATATATCTTAGTGCTCCATTTGTATGTACGGGTGAATAATAATTACATGTGTAATTATTATTATGGTAAATTAGTGAAAGTACATTTACTATGTAAATGTAAATAGTAAATGTAAAATGTGGTTAGTATGTGGTAAGTTAGTAAGTTAGAATAATAAAACAATTAGTATTGTTTTATTATTATATTGGTGAGAGGTTGAAACCATATGGGTGTATGGTTGTACATGAAGACAAATGTTGTTGTAAGGATTGTTATTTTACATCTCCTATATAATGGAGTGTAATGAAATAGTGAATGAATAATAAAAATATAATATAGAGTTGTTGATTTCAATTATTGTCTGTGTAGCTATTTCATGGATTCTTTGTATTAGATCAGATTAATTTCTACATTTGGTACCAGAGCAGGTTAAATCTGTCTCGAAGAAGATCTTGTAACTTTTGTTTCATGATCTGGGTTTCTCCAAATTGTTTTGTGTAAAACTATTTGTTTATACAAGAAGCTGACAGTAATAATTTCAGCAAAACCCAGGTTCGTAGGTTAGGAGAAACGTGCAATTTACTATACGAGAATATTGATCACGACTATTTTTGAAGAAATCAGAGAATCAAAGGTAATTCAAATCTACATTCAATTTTTTTGGATATTTAGATTCAGTAAAATGGATACACCATTATATAAATTTAATGGGCTGAACTTCCATACATGGAGAGTAAAAATCCAGATGCAGTTAATGAATAAAAACCTATGGAGGATAGTAGATGGAAAAGAAAAAGCACCTACATATATAAGTAAAATTGTAGAATGGGAAACTAGAGATGAACAAATAACAGATGAAATTGACTATAATTCTGAAGACTTTCTATTCTAAGTGAATTTCTTGGAGGAAGGAGGCACAGGAGGTTGGAGGTCATTCAACGACCTCTCGTCAGTCACCAACGACGGGGCCGTATCGGTTATGGTGATTATTTTTTATATACAGTGTGTTCCTGTTGTTTCTTTGTATTTTTGGCAGAGTGTTTGGTTGCAGTGTTCCTATTGTGGTTTTCAGAATAAAGGAAATTTCACATTGAGGGGGGAACATGATCTCAATGTTCCATTTCTAGTTTTCTACATTTCTAGTATTTTCTATATATGCAGTGATTTCAAATGAAATTTCCTATGTTATTCCTGCCAGGTGAGATGTGATGAGGGCTGAGAATAGTACTTGGCATATCATGATGTGGTTGTAGGTAAACCACTTGAAAACCTTCATTTGTGGTTTGTGGTAAACCAATAGCAAAACCACCATTCTTGGTTGTTGGTAATCCATTTGCAAAACCATCACTTTGTGGTTTGTGGTAAACCAATTGTAAAACCACCATTCTCGGTTTGTGGTCAACCGTTTGCAAAACCATCCCTGAGGTTTGTGATCATCCTGTGAAAATCACTAGATCATGAGTAGGTGCAAGTACAAAGGCAGGTTTTCCCCATGTTTGCACTAAGGGGGGGAATGTTAGGAAATATATCTTAGTGCTCCATTTGTATGTACGGGTGAATAATAATTACATGTGTAATTATTATCATGGTAAATTAGTGAAAGTACATTTACTATGTAAATGTAAATAGTAAATGTAAAATGTGGTTAGTATGTGGTAAGTTAGTAAGTTAGAATAATAAAACAATTAGTATTGTTTTATTATTATATTGGTGAGAGGTTGAAACCATATGGGTGTATGGTTGTACATGAAGACAAATGTTGTTGTAAGGATTGTTATTTTACATCTCCTATATAATGGAGTGTAATGAAATAGTGAATGCATAATAAAAATATAATATAGAGTTGTTGATTTCAATTATTGTCTGTGTAGCTATTTCATGGATTCTTTGTATTAGATCAGATTAATTTCTACACTCTCATCCCCTTCATCATCCTTCATGTAACAAGACAAATGTAATAGTGTTCTTCAAAGAAAAAGAAAATGTTTCAAAAGGCTTCTTATAATCTGGAGCTGTTAAGATAGGGGCATGCTTTAATGCTTCCTTGATCCCATTGAAAGCTTGAATGGTAGCTTCTTCCCATTTGATTACTTGGTCCTTTTTTAGCATGCAAGTAATTGGAATGGTCAACTCATCAAATTTTGATATGAATCTTCTAATAAATTTATATGACCAAAGAAGGACTTAATTCCCTTCTTGCTTCTTGGAATTGGGACCTTGGCTGGGCCTCTAACCTCTTAGGATCAATCATGACACCATCCTTTGATACAATGTGACCAAGCAACTTGGCCTTTTGCACTCCAAAATGGCACTTCTTTGGATTGAGTGAAATTCCATACTCTCTACATCTTATCAACATCTTTTCTAAATGTTGCAGGTGATCACTTCTCTTCCTGGAGAAAACTATCACATCATCCTGATACACAACAATGAATTCATTTATATATCTTGAGAATGCTACATCCATTGCTCTCTAAAAAGTAGCTCCAACATTCATCAGGCCAAATGGCATCCTCACATACACATAGGTACCCCATGGAGTAGTGAAAGTAGTTTTGATTCTCTCTGATTGCTTCACAACCACCTGGTTATACCCAGAGAAACCATCCAAAGTAGATAACAACTCAAATATAATGCACAACTGTAACATGTTATCCATGTTTTGTAATGGACAATTATCCTTGATTGATGCTCTGTTCAGATTTCTAAAATCCACACACAACTTTGATATCACGATTCTTTTTTCTAATTGGCACTAAGTTCGCAACCCAAGAAGAATACCTTGTTGGCTAAATGATCCATCCATATCTTAGATTTTTAAACTCATCTTGCATCTTCATAGAGAGGAGTGGATTAATTAGCCTCTTCTTTTGTCTAAATGGTTTTGCATTAGACTCCAAAGGAATTTCATGTTGAAACAGATCCTCTCTGTATGCCTTTAACTCTGAATAAGACCAAGCCAAGCAGTCCTGATACTTCTTCAACAACTGGACATAGGACTATTTTTCCTCCTTGTTTAGATTGCTTCCCAACCAGATCTTCCTTGGTTTCTCCTCTATACCTAGGTCATGCTCTTCAACATCCCTTGAGGCTGCTATATGCTTGTTAATAATGCAATCAACATTATCAAAGTTTGATTCAAGAGCAACCAATCCTCTAGGGATGGTATTAGTTTTCAGTTGGATGATATCCTTGCAAAAAAAAGTTTCTTTACCCTCTTTGCACACACCATTGGCTCCAAATCAATACACTGATCAATGAAATCCCCTTTGTTCTGCAGAAATATTTTGACTTGAGCATCATCATCAAAAATTTGCCAATGTTTAATGTTGTCAGGGATAGATGGCCTTGTTAACACTTCAACATCATATTCGCAATATGGGGACATTGCACAATTATCAAACCAAGATCTCAAAACTTTAAGCATGTCTACCATAACATCTAACTTCCTATCATGATGCACAATGTTAAATGAATCAAACATCTCAATCAAGTCCCAGGTTGCATGGTTGTACTATTTCATTCTCTAATTATTAGTGGCATATGTTTTTCTGATTTGATTAACAATTAGTTCTGAATCTCCCTTAACAATGATGTCTTTAACATAGTATTTCCAAGTAATTCTCAAACGTAATAACAATTTTTCATATTCGAGCAATGTTTTTGGTACACTCAAAGTTAAGTTTGAAAGAAAAAAACTCTTCCAAGCTTGGAGAAATCATAACTATGCCAAAGTGCCATTTCCAAATTTGGAGCAAGCTCCATCAAACAATAGAGTCCATGGAAATACTACTTGTTCAAGATTCTTAGATTGATACATTTTTTATCCTTCACATCAGCAAACCCATTAAAGTTATTAGCATCAACACTTGTGTACAACACTTCATAAGATGCATTATTGGGGACTTTAATGAGGTACAACATCTTCTTTTCCCCATACAAATTGACAAGGCTACCCTCAATTGGGATGGTGGCATAGAAATATCCATTTGAACATTCCCACCAACACTTGTAGCCAATTTTCTCGGACAACAACATACCCCACTTAGGTGGGTAATCAAGAATAACAACATAAAGTTTCAAGTTCCTTCTCGGATAAGCCGCAAGTTGTACCACTAGACCTTTCACACATCCCATCACTCATACCTCTCTAGAATCCATGCCAAGTTACACTTCCCATATGTAGCTATTACTTTGATATCTAGTTCATTCATGACTTCCAGAGGCATAACATTGCATGATGCCACCGAATAAAACATACGGTTGTGTAACAATCTATCCTTAATGATCGAGTGGTGAAGAATTTTTGTTGGTGCATTCAGATTTATTGGTTCATTCAAAGTTGAGTTTGAAGGAAAAAAAAATCTTGACCAGGAGAAAGTAGAACAATTCCAGCACCATTCCCAAATTTGGAGCAAGCTCCATTAAACAATAGAGTCCATGGAGAGCTCTGTTTGTTCAAGGAATTTGCATTCCTCAATCTTGTGCTCCTTTCCATCAGCAAATCCCACAAAGTTGTCTCCATCAACATTTTTGTACATTACCTCATAAGATGCCTGCTGATGGGATCCTCAATAAGATGCAACATTTTCTTTTCCCCATACAACCTAAGAAGGCCACCCTCAAATGGAATGGTAGAATAAGACATATCCATTTGGAAACTCCCAACAACACTTGTAGCCCATTTTCTTGACAATAACATACACCACTTGGTTGGGCAACAATCAACAATGACAAACATCAAGTTTTATGTTTTTACCGGGTAAGCTACAAGCTGCACCACTAAACCATTCACACATCCCACTACTGGAACTTCTCTAGATTCCATGGTAGTGCACTTCCCATATGTTCTTTGTCACTTTGATTTTTAGCTCATTCATGACTTCCAAAGGCATGACATTGCATGATGCCCTTGAGTCAATCATGTAGTTGTGTAGCAGTCTATCCTTTATGATCAAAGTGGTAAAGAATGGATCCACATTCATTTGAGATTCCACCAAGGATGTCCCCAAATAGACCTCAGGTGGTTCATCTAGCTCTTCTGATGTTGGTGGTGCTTCTGGTTCTTCAATGATTGGAGGAGTCTCCATAATATTTACATTTCTACCTAGGAAATCTTCTATTCTTTCAACCCTCAGTATTCAAATGCTCTCTTTTTGTGCTCAGGAATCCTAAGCAACTCAACAATTGGGACAGAGACTTTTATTTGACTCAACACTTGGGAAATATCATATGGGACATTTTTTGGCAAGGTAGTATTGGAAGGAAATCCAACACACTCATTAGGTGGTACTTTTTTTTTTACAACTTGGGCATGAGGAGGGGTATGATTTTTGTTTGGAACTACAGGGCTTCTGCAAATGCATCTTTCCTAGGAGCCTCTTTAGGAATGTTTGAAAGTAAGGGAGCTTTAGGCTTGGCTTGAGGCCCTACCCCTTTAACAACCTTACTTCTTGTGTTATATTCCCTCTCTTGAGCAACAACAACATTCATCAGCAATTGTCTATCTTCCTCAGATGGGATTCCTCCATCATAATTTTTGATCATTAAAGCCCTTAAATATTCAAAATCATTATTGGGCAATTCAAAATCTTGTATATTATCTACTTCTAGAGTATGAGAGAGAGGAAAGATAGGTACCCTATAAATGCAGTCCTAAAAGGTGGTAGTAGTTCTAACACTTATCACCTCAGTTGAGTTTGCCCCTTGTTGTGAGCTGGTGGAACAACCCATCATGCAAACATCATCATCATTATCATTATCAGCTCCTTCTTCTTCCTGTTGATCTTCTTCACAAGGAGCATGGGGCATGAAACATTTGTCACACCAATCAATGACCTTTGTTTCTTCCACAAAGAACAACTATGGTAGTGAAAGGATCGGGCACCATTCTATTTTCCCTAGCTTGGGACTGTCTATTTCCAAATCCAATAGGTCCCTTTCCTCTTTCATCAGATATTTGGTAATTTGTAAATCTATCTTGTCCTTGTTGATTGTGTTGGCATTGTGAGCTCTTCCCAATTCTTTTCTCAACCTAGGCTAGCTTATAGGAAATATCTTTGACAACCCCTCCCCAAAGTCTTTGCAACTTCTTCCAAATCAAGGTAGCCTTACTTTCTTGGGGTTTTTCTCAAGTTAACCAACTTTACACCTTCTCTCTTTAGAGGCTTTCCAATTGCCTTGATATTGTTCTCTATTTGAAAATCCATGGTGAAGTCTTGCCTTAGATTTGTGAAGTTTTTGTCTCTTCAATAATATGCATCCTTTTTATCAAATGCATTAGTATACTTGATCAAGCATGACTCATCCAAAGGCCTTATCCTGACAGGTAATATACTCAATGTCTTATTAAACCTTGTGTTGAAATCATGTACTGACTCATTAGGATTCTTTTTGATGTTTTCAAATTCTATCAAAAGAAACCTAGGGTCAGTCCTATCACCATACTTGCAATCTAAATGCATTACTCATCTCATTCCAAGAATCAATAGAGTTATCTGGCAATGCTTTATACCATTCCCTAGCATCCTCTTCTAAGGTATGAATAAATAACTTGATATATACATCTTCATGTTCAATCTCAAAATATTCCATCATATTGATAAAAACTTTAGATGCTGATCTCCAGTAATAGCATTATTTCCCTGGAACTTTGGAATTATATTCCTTACATCTTGAGGCACTACATTTGGATAACCATCCATTCCCACAAAATTTATAGGTCCAAAATTGTTTACAACAAAAGGGGGTCTGGGTGGGGGCTAGGCCATGTTCCTTTGAGGAGGTGACCCTAGAGGGGTGACAAATTGATGAGGGGTTAAAGGTCCTTGAAACAAAAGAGTATAATTTTCAAAATGGAGATCCCCCAAAGGCCTTATTTCTTGGAAATCTCTATCAACCTCAAAAAGACAGGTGCAGAGTGTGAAGCAAACCTTTCAAAATCAAATGAAGGCCCCTCTCTATCTAGAGAGTTCAATTCCACAAAGATGCTACCTGAGTCAGAGTCACTTGAATGACAGTCTTTAATGATAGGCTGTTCACTTTCATCAATAGAGATCCCTCTCCTTGTCTGTTGATCTCCAACAGCTCTCCAAGCTTTTTTCCTTCGATATTGCTTTCCATAGCTCTGGAAATAATGTCCTATCGTGATACCTAGCAAAGATAGATCTTCTTCCTTCTAGATTTACAAATATTAATAACAAATCTGACTATCACGAGTTTTAGGACACTTGTACTTATTAAGAATCAAATCAACAGGGATACACCACTAAGGATTTCCACCTTAGTTGTGAAAATGCACTAAATATGATTTGTCAAATGTCTGTCAATGCTAGAAACTAGAAATGGAAATATTTTGACCTTTCTTTACCAATATTTATCAAATAAAATCTAGTGCACTAGATGTGAAGACCGAAGTAACTGCACATAGCACTTAGAGCATACAAGAAGTGTTTTACCAAGGTTTGAAAATGAACTGCAATCACAATTTCAATAGAGACGGTGCCATTTATGTTGGTGTTGTTGACGGGCTAAATAGATATGGAATGGAAGTAAATCATGAAATCAATCTTATCGGTCAAATTATTTCTAGGAATTCAAAACATTCCTTGGCAACGGTGTCATTTATGTTGGTGTTGTTGATGATCCAAATGGATGTGAATGGACCGCACATCAATAACTCAAGGAAACTCTAGATTAATAAGTCCCCGATAATGATGTTATTTATGTTGGTGTTGTTGATGGGCTAAATAGATATGGATTGGCAGTGAATCAACAAATCAATCTTAGCAATGCAAATTATTTCCAGAATTCAAACCATTCCTAGGTAACGACGCCATTTATGTTGGTGTTGTTTAGGAGAAAAATGGATGTGAATGGATTTTGCGAAATAAATAAATCAATGAAAACTCCATATTAACAAGTCCCCGTAATGGCGTTAATGATAATGGTACCCGAATTTAAATTCCTTCAAAGACGAGAAACATCATGGATTAGACAGGATACTCAGAGGTAGATAGATAATCATGTGTGTCATTTTGTAGCCGGGGAAGCAATCTATCTGACTTGTTGGCACTCAAGCTTTGAAGGGAGTGGGTAGCACATTAAAAAGGATGTGATCTGATCCTAACTATTTTAGGTTGTGCCTTTCAACCAAGGTAAGAGAACCTATTTTGTAACCTTTGTTATATGAAAGGAGATATAGGTACCTTTTTTTACATAAATTTCATAGAGAAGACCTTGGGAATATATGATCAACACACTAGATCGACTCTCATGAGTTGTCACTTCTAGATCATGGAGATACTTTCACAACAAGGCAAAGGTTACTAAAGACATTTGAGACCCTAATTGCTTTTGCATGTTTTGGTGATGAGGATTGTGCATTGGCATACACACATGACAAATAGGGGTAGTACATGTAGGATTAGTTGTTAAATGAATTTTTAGTGGGAGGTGGGGCAGGGTGAAACTAGATTCACTAGATCCTTGAGGAACCTTACAAAATGGAAAGTTATACCAATAGAATGCCACATAATAGCTAAAATGTTTCTTCAACTAGAATATGTGCTTCAATGGAGGCCCAGATTAGCACTCTTTCACACAATATTTGAGATTCTATCACAAAGGATTGAGTTAGAAAACCCAACAAAGCATCAAGATCTAAGCCAAATCATGCCTAAGGTACACCCAAAGGCTTACAGACAATCTCTGTCAACAGATGAGAGAAAAGTGATTTTAAATCGTTTATTCCAATCCCAAATGAAAGCTCTTATGAGAAATGGAATTGCAGATGCCACTAAACTATCACAAGGATTGAGGCCTGTGTGATTGAACCAAATTTGATACAAGATTACAACAGAAACAAGAAAAACTACTTGCATACATTCAGAAATAAAACCAACACATTTTTCTCAAGACAACACAAAAAAACTCGAATTTGATTAAGTCTATTAGCAAGGAAAGTTTCTAGAATAGTCTCAGAGCTTGTCAATGGCTATACACTTACAACCACCTTCACACAATAAAGCTTAATACAAAAATAGATAGCTTAGTCTCTCATATGGATTCTCAAAAGATAGGCTTAGTCAAATTTTCCTCTTGGGAATTTTCTTTGACCTCTAGCACTCTGACCTCCAACTTCAAACCATTTGCATAAAAAATTTGTGCCATTTATAAAATTTACAATAGAACCTCTTCCTCCTAAAAGACAATAATGTTTAATGCACTAGTGTTTTCCATGATTCTTTCATGATTCTCAAAATCACATCTACAAGAAGTCTCTAGGTGCTCAAGGGGGTAGATTTCATCGAATGTCTCCGCATTCAACTCCATGCTTTGGTAGATCAATTTTCCTTCAATTTGCAAACCACTTCCACCCCTAATCACAAATCGACCCCTTGCATGCTCGGGAGAAGAAAAATGGAAAATCTGATCGGGCACGAAAGTCAGACCATTTTAATGGCGAAAGATGTCCTCCAAATCTTCCCACCAAACTTCAAATATCAACATTAACTTCCTTCTCTGCTTGGCATGTAGAAAAGACCAAGAAATCATGGAGACTCGCACTTCCAAACGTGTTTTATAGAAATGGGGAGAATCAGATTTAGACTCACAATAGTCGTTGATCTTTACTTTGAATTTGGTCCGTTCACGTGGCAAATTCAAACTTTAGAAAAGATCCGGGGCTTCCTTTGACTTTTTACAACTTTTTGAAAAACTGGAAAAATTTCACATTTTTCTCCGCACCTCCACCCTTGGGAAATGATGTTGACACGTGTCCAAATGTGATTAGAGCAGAACCGTGGCTAGATTTAGCCATTTTACTCTCTTTTTGGAAAAGGAAAATTTTCCAAATTTTTCTCACAGCTTTTCCCTCATGAAATGATCCTGACACATTTCCACATGGGATTGGAGTGGGGCTACACTTCCATTTTTACTTTTGAATCTTTTTTCTCAAAAGGAAATCTTTCCAAATTTCCCCTAAGAGCCCGCACCTCCACCATTGATCGGGCAAAACATTGACTTTTTCCCTCATTGGGCTTGTGGGCCATTTTTAAATTTTAATCCTCAAGGGGAAAAAGTCCAAGTTTCCTCCGATGGTCTGCTTCCCCACCTCTTTGACTTTTCAAAATGCCACATGTCACCATGGCGCAGCTTGAGGCAGTCCCAAAAATTTGATTCCTTGAACGAGTGTAGGCTCGCCATGTGGCCTGTTCTGGAAAAGTTTGTCTGAATGCTTGAAGCTCAGCAGAAAGTTCCACATGTCATACTCCAAGGTAGTCTCCTTTTGGTCATTGAAAAGTCTAAGAAAAAATGTAAAGTGAGCGAGAGGCTCAGTATGTGTCATCCTAGCAATCCTTTATAATGAAACTCAAGGGCAGGTCCCCGAACATGCGTGGTTCCTCCACATGTCTCCATGGCACTACTTCAATATGGTGCCCAAAGCAAAGACCCTGAATGAGCATGAGCTTTCCACGTGTCATGTTCCGCCAAACTGCTCCAACTGCATGAAAATTTGTCTAAGTCTGGGCCAAGCAGCGGAAGCCTCCACGTGTCCTCCCGGCATTGATCCAAGGCCAAACCAAAAAGTAGATCTTCAAACGTGTGTCGTGCCTCCACATGGACATATTTCAAGTTGAGGTGATTCATGGAAATTTTGAAGTACCAAGTTGAGCCGCAAATCCAACCAAAAAGTGCCACATCCCCTACAGATGCAAGATTTAAATTTGACTAGGAGAAATGCTCACAAATCCGTAAAATATAGAAAAATGACCTTTTGAGCCTGGGAATGAAATTTTATGTTAGGACAAAAAGTTTACAAATGTTATAGGGCTCAAATACATTCTTCAGGGATGCATCAATCCATTCTTCTTCAAGTATTTAGGGTAGAAATGATAAGGGAGACAAATCCCAACCATGGAGAACAAACAACATGGGGGAACCCGAGTTTTTGATGAATAGAGAATGGGGGACCCAAATTATAGACCCTTTCCAGAGGAACAAAGAGACAAGGATCAAACCATGGACCCCTAAGTGATTTACATGCTAGGAACTACCTAAAAATAGCAACAAATACTAACCAAGCTCAACACGGGAAGGAGAAAATGACAGAGGCTGTAAATCAATAATTTTTCAAAGGCACAAATGGGGCGAGACAATTTTGAGCACCAACATAGGCTCCGACTCAAGGATGGGAACTCCTATAAGTGCCACAAGAACAATAGTAGACCAAGTGCCAAAAATATCCATTAGGTAACAGATTCATCTTGCAGAGTAGAGAAACAGAGCCATCTTCAAAAAGAAATAGAGAAACCAACAAAAATAGGTCACCGAGGACCAAAACGAGCAAAAACACAAAAGGATAGGAAACAAATGACAAACTATACACTATACACAAGATTTATGCCTTGATTCAGGGGAATCAATCCAAGAAATGCTTCAAATGCCTACCATTGACAGACAACTTGAGTAGTTCACCATCTAAGTCCTTGAGGAAGAAGGTATGCTCCTAATTTTGATGTCAATAGAGTAAGGGTCCATCTATAATTAGTTAAAATTGCCATGCTTGCCCTTATCCTCATGTCTTTAACCCATAGTAGCACAAGATATCCAACATTGAAAGCTCTGGAGTGACCTTTTATCGATAAATTCTTCATTTATCTCTGAATTTTACATGCCTCTAGTGGGATGCCCTCCTCTATTCTTCAAGCTCAACAATCAGTTAATGCGAGCATCCTAAAGACCTAACTCTTGATCTTCTAGTTGTTGCATAAACTGATATGAAGACAGATTGCATTTGAAGAGGCAGCAAGGCCCGAGTCCCATACACAAACTCAAATGGACTCCTTCCAGGTGAACCTCTTGACATTGATCCTATCTACCCGATACAAAACTTCAACTGCTCACCCCACCTTCTCTTATTTTTCTCTAATGTTATTTTGATGATATTCAGCAAATTTGTATTACTGGACTCATCTTGTCCATTTCCTTTGGGGTTGTAATTGGAGACATATGTCAAGTTGATCCCATACTCCTTGCACATTGCCACCAAAGGTTTAGCTCTAAAGATCATGGCATTGTCAGCAATAATCTTGACTAGCACCCCAAACCCATAGATAATGTTGTTTAGCACAAAATCCATTACAACTTGGTGTGTTTCCTTCTTCGTGGGGATTGCCTGCACCCATTTAGTAAAATAATAAGTTACTAAAATAATCCATTTGTGTCAAACACTTGAAGGGTCTAAGACCTCACTAATGAAATCCATTCCCCATTGCTTGAATGGAGCTTTAGTTGATACAGCTACGAGAGGAAGGGAGCCCAAGCTTTCGGTCTTCTAGAGAAGCATTGGCAGCTTTTACATCTTCTAACCAACAGGGTTGTATCCTTGAAAATATTTGGCCACAATAGCCAGCCCTCATGATCTTATGTGTTGTAAATCTTGCAGCAAAGTTCCCCCACAAACTCCTCCATGGAGATCAAGTAATTATCTCGAGGGCTTATTCTTCGCAATGCACCTTAAGAGGACTCCCTCTAGGTTCTTCCAAGCTAACCCATAATCGGTGATGACATATTTTTCTTAAATCCAACTTAAGGGCTCTTATATGGTTCTTAGTTAAGTGCTCAGAAACCTTAGATGTCCGAGATAAAATATTACACCTTTATACCAATCAGAATTCATCAACCTTTCAAATACACCTGCCCTTTCTTCTTCTACCTCATTTACCTCAATAGTTTGCAAGTTGCTCTAAGCCATAAGCTTAACTAGGCCCAAAACTTTCACCAACTTAGTGGTTTGGATGTCCATGTCATATTCTTGCAATTTGGTCACCCATCTACATCTTTTTCTTGAGACCTACATCTCTGACAAGATGTCCTTCACCATTGTGTGGGGAACATAAGCAACCACTTTAGAACTTAGAATGTAAGGTCTAAAAACATTTGTTGCTTTTACTAGGGAAAATGCCTATTTTTCCATGATAGTGTACTTCAGCTTAGACCCCTGCAAGGCCTTACTAAAAAGGAAATTGGCCTCTCAGCCCCTTCATCATCCTTCTGCAACAGGACATAAGCAATAGTGTTCTCTGAAGCAAAGGAAAATAGCTGGAAAGGTTTCTTATAATCTGGGGCTGCCAAAACAAGGGCATGCTTCAATGCCTCTTTGATTCCATTGAACACTTGGATGGCAGCCTCCTCCCACTTGATGACCTGGTCTTTCTTCAGCATGGAATTGATTGGAATGGTCAACTCAGAAAAGTTTGATATGAATCTTCTAATGAAGTTTATTTTCCCAAAGAAGGACTGAATTCCTTTCTTGGTTCTTGGGATTAGGACCTTCCCAATGGCCTCTACTCTTTCTAGATCAATCATCACTCCTTCTTTTGACACAATGTGACTAAGAAACTTTGCCTTCTACACTCCAAAATGTCATTTCTTTGGATTGAGTGAGATGCCATATTCTCTACATCTTATCAGCATCTTCTCCAAGTGCAGCAGGTGATCAATTCTCTTTCTAGAAAATATAGTTACATCATCTTGATAGACTGCGATAAATTCATTGATGTAACCAGAAAAAGAAACATCCATTGCTCTTTGAAAGGTGGCCCCAACATTATTCTAAAGGGCATCCCGATATAGACATAGGTCCCCCAAGGAGTATTGAAGGATGTCTTGATCCTTTCTAATTCCTTTACCATAACTTGGTTATAACAAAAGAAACCATCCAAGGTGGAAAGCAACTCAGAACTAGTCAACAACTATAACATGTTCTCCATATTTGGTAAAGGATAATTATCCTTCATTGATGCTCTATTTAGGTTCCTGAAATCCACACATAGCCTGATGTCACCATTTTTCTTTCTCACTGGCACTAGGTTTGCAACCCAAGAGGAATACCTTGTGGGTCTGGATAATCCCTCCATCTCTTAGCTTCTTTAGTTCCTCTTGCATTTTGAGGGATAAGAGTGGATTGATGGGCCTCTATTTTTTCCTAAATGGATTTGCATTAGACACCAAGGGGATTTCATGTTGAAACAAATCCTCTCTATATGCTTTTAGTTCAGAATAGGTCCAAGCCATACAATCTTGGTATTTTTCAACAACTGGATGTATGACTGCTTCTCCTCCTTGCTAAGATTACTACCTAACCAAATTTTCCTTGGATTCTCCTTTGTACCAAGATCATGCTCCTTAATATCCCTTGAGGTTACCATGCATCTATTAACAATGCGATCAACATTATCAAAATTGGACTCAAGAGCAACCAACCCTCTAGGAATGGTATTTGTTTTTAGTTGGATGATATCCTTGCCAAACAAGGTTTCTTTTCCTTCTGTTGTACAAACCACTGGCTCCCAATCAATACTTTGATCAGCAAATTCTCCCTTGTTTTGCAAGAATCTTCTAATCTGAGTATCATCATCAAAAACCTACCAATGCTTGATGTTGTCAGGAATAGAAGGTCTTGTCAATACCTCAACCTCATATTCACAATATGGGGACATTGTACAATTGTCAAACCGAGACCCCAACACTACAAGATTGTCTGCCAAGTCATTGAACTTCCTATCATGATGTAGTATGTTAAATGAATCGAACATCTCAATGAAGTCCCAAACTGCATGCTTGTATTGCTTCATTCGCTAGTTCTTTGTGGCATATAGTTTTCTGACTTGTTTCACAATTAATTCTGAGTCTCCTTTGACAATGATGTCCTTGACACCATATTTCCAAGAAATTATTAAACCCAACAATAGTGCCTCATACTCAACAATGTTGTTGGTGCATTCAAAGTTGAGTTTGAAGGAAAAAACAAATTTCCGACCAGGAGAAAGTAGAACAATACCAGCACCATTCCCAAATTTGGAGCAAGCTCCATCAAACAATAGAGTCTATGGAGAGCCTATTTGTTCAAGGCATTTGCATTCCTCAATCTTGTGCTCCTTTCCATCAGCAAATCCCACAAAGTTGTCTACATCAACATTTGTGTACAATACCTCATAGGATGCATTGTTGGGATCCTCAATAAGATGAAATTTTTCTTTTACCCATACAACATGACAAGGCCACCCTCAACTAGAATGGTAGCATAAGACATATCCATTTAGACACTCCCACCAACACTTGCAGCCCATTTTCTTGACAGTAGCATGCCCCACTTGGCTGGGTAGTCAATAATGACAACATCAAGTTTTAAGTTTTTACCTAGGTAAGCTACAAGCTGCACCACTAAACCCTTCACACATCCCACTACTGGAACTTCTCTTGAGTCCATGGTAGTGAACTTCCCATATGCTACTATCACTTTGATGTTTAGCTCATTCATGACTTCCAAAGGCATGACATTGCATGATGCCCCTGAGTCAAACATGTAGTTGTGTAGCAGTCTATCCTTTATGATCAAAGTGGTGAAGAATGGACCCACATTCATTTGAGATTCCACCAAATATGTCCCCAAATAGACCTCGGTGGTTCATCTAGCTCTTCTGATGCTGGTGGTGCTTCCGGTTCTTCACTGATTGGAGGAGTCTCCATAATATTTACATTTCTACCTAGGGAAATCTTCTATTCTTTCAACCCTAAGTATTCAACTGCTCTATTTTTGTGCTCAGGAATCCTAAGTAACTCAACAATTGGGACAGAGACTTTTATTTGACTCAACACTTGGGAAATATCATATGGGACATTTTTGGCAAGGCAATATTGGAAGGAAATCCAACACACTCATTAGGTGGTACAGGATTTTTGACAACTTGGGCATGGGGAGGTGTATGATTTTTGTTTAGAACTACAGGGATTTTGCAGATGCATCTCTCCTAGGAGCCTCTTTAGGAATGTTTGAAGGTAAGGGAGCTTTAGGCTTAGCTTGAGGCCTTTCCCCTTTAACAAACTTACTTCTTATGTTATATTCCCTCTCTTGAGCAACAACAACATTCATCAACAAATGTCTATCTTCCTTAGATGGGATTCCTCCATCATAATTTTTGATCATTAAAGCCCTTCAATATTAATAATCATTATTGGGAAATTCAAAATCTTGTACGTAATCTAATTGTAAAGTATGAGAGAGAGGAAGGATAGGTACCCTATGAATGTAGTCCCAAAAGGTGGCTACAGTTCTAGCACTTATCACCTCAGTTGAGTTTTCCCCTTGTTGTGAGTTGGTGCAACGACCCATCATGCAGTCATCATCATCATTATCATTATGAGCTCCTTCTTATTCTTGTTTTCTTCTTCACAAGGAGCATGGAGAATGAAACATTTGTCACACCAATCAATGAACTCTTTTTCTTCCACAACAAAAATATGGCAGCAAAAGGATCAGAACCATTCTATTTTTCCTAGTTTGGGACAATCTATTTCCAAATCCAATAGGTCCCTTGCCTCTATCATCAGATCTTTGTTAATTTGTAAATATATATTGGCCTTATTGCTGGTATTGACCTTGTGAGCTTTTTCCAATTCCTTTCTCGGTCAGGGTAGCTTGTAGGAAATCTCTTTGACAACCCTTGCCAAAGTCTTCACAACTTCTTCCAAATTAGCAAATTTTTGCTTTCTTGGGGTTTTTCCGGTTAACCAAATTTACAACTTCCTCTTTTAAGTATTTCCAATTGCCTTGATATTGTTTTCTATTTTCAAAACCATGGTGAAGGCCTACCTTAGTTTTGTGTGGTTTTTGTCTCTTAAATAATATGCAGCCTTTTTATCAAATGCATCAATATACTTGATCAAGCATGACTCATCACAAGGCCTTATCCTGACAGTAATCTCCTCAAGGTCTTATTAAACCTTGTGTTGAAATCATGTACTTGACTCATTAGGATTCTTTTTTATGTTTTCAAATTCTATCAAAAGAAACCTAGGGTCAGTCCTATCACCATATTACAATCTGAATGCATTACTCATCTCAGTCCAAGAATCAATAGAGTTATCTAGAAATGCTTTATACCAGTCCCTAGCATCCTCTTCCAAGGTATGGATAAATATCTTGATATATACATCTTCATGTTCAATATCAAAATCTTCCATTATATTGATAAAAATCATTAGATGTTGATCTTTGGTAATAGCATTATTTCCTCGAACTTTGCGTTTTGTTCCTTACATCTTGAGACACTATATTTTGATAACCACCATTAACACAAAATTTATACGTCCAAAAGTGTTTGCAACAAAAGGGGGTTTGGGTGGGGGCTGGGCCATGTTCCTTTGAGGAGGTGACCTTGGAGGGGTGACAAATTGATGAGAGGTGAAGGTCCTTGGAATACATGAGTATAATTTTCAAAATGGAGATCCCCAAAGGCCTTGTTTCTTTGAAAATTCTATCAACCTTAGAAAAGACAGGTGCAAAGTGTGAAGTAAAAATTTCAAAATCAAATGAAGGCCCCTCTCCAACTGGAAAGTTCAATTCCACAAAGAGGCTACCTGATTCAAAGTCACTTGAATGGCAATATTCAATGATAGGCCATTCAATTTCATCAATGGAGATCCCTCTCCTTGTCTACTAATCTCCAACAACTCTCCAAGATTTTCTTCCTTCTGATTTTGCTTTTCCTAGCTCTGGAAACAATTTCCTAGCATGGATCCCTAGCAAAGAAAGATATTCTTCCTTCCAGCTTTGCAAATATTAATAACAAATCTTATTTTGACAAAGTTTTAGGACATTGGTACTTATTAAGAATCAAGATCAACAGGATTCGCCACTAAGGATTTCCACCTTAGTTATGAAAATGCACTAAATATGATTTTTCAAATGTTTGTCAATGCTAGAAACTGGAAATGGAAAGATTCTGACCTTTCTTTACCAAGATTTATCAAATAAAAGCTAGTGCACTAGATGTGAAAACTGAAGTAACTACACATAGCACTTGGAGCATATAAGAAGTGTTTTACCAGGGTTTGAAAATGAATTGCAATCACAATTTCCATGGATACGACACCATTTATGTTGGTGTTATTGATGGGCTAAATAGATATGGACTGGAAGTGAATCAGCAAATCAATCTCAAGGTTGCAAATTATTTCAGAAATCAAAACATTCCTTGACAACAATGTAATTTATGTTGGTGTTGCTTGATGGGCTAAATGGATGTGAATGAACTACAATTAATAACTCAATGAAAATACAGTTAACAAGTCCCCTGCTATGGCGCCATTTATGTTGGTGTTGTTGACAGGATAAATAGATACTGACCGGCAAAGAATCAACAAATCAATCTTAGTAATGCAAATTATTTCCAAGAATTCAAAACATTCCCAGAGAACGGTACCATTTATGTTGGTGTTGTTGATGGGCCAAATGGATGTGAATGGACTACAAATCAATAACTCAATGAAACTCTAGATTAACAAGTCCCCAAAATGGTGCCACTGATGTTGGTACCCAAATTTAACCTCCTTCAAAGACCGAGAAAATCATGGATCGATAGGACACTAAGAGGCGAGATAGACAATCATGTATGTCAATTTGTAGCCGGGAAGCAATCTATTTGACTTGTTGGCACTCAGGATTTGAAGGGAGTGGGTAGCACATTAAAAGGATGTGATCTAATCCTTACTATTTTAGGTTGTGCCTTTCAACCAATGTAATAGAACCTATTTTTAACCTCTCGTTATATGAAAGGAGATATAGGTACCTTTCTTTTACATAAATTTCATAGAGAAAAATTGGGGAAAATATGATCAACACACTAGATCCGACTCTCACGAGTTGTCACTTCCGATCATGGGGATACTTTAACAACAAGGAAAAGGTTACTAAATACATTTGAGACCCCGATTGCTTATGTGTGTTTTGGTGATGAGGATTGTGCATTGGCATATACACATGACAAACAGTGTAGTACAGGGTAGGATTGGTTGTTATTAAATGAATTTTTGGTGGGAGGTGGGGCAGGATAAAACTTTATTCACCGGATCTTTGAGGAACCTTACAAAATGGAAATTTATACCAGCGAGAATGCCACAAAACAGCTAAAATGTTTCTTCAAATAGAATATGTGTTTCAATGGAGGCCTAGATTAGCACTCTTTCACACAATGTTTGAGATTATATCATGAAGGATTGAGATAGAAAACCCAACAAAGCATCAAGATCTAATCCAAATCACACCTAAGGTACATCCAAAGGCATACGAGACAATCTCTATCAACGAGATGAGGGAAAAGTAACTTTAAGTCATTTATTCCAATCCTAAATGAAATATCTTATGAGAAATGGAATTAAAGATGACACTAAACTATCACAAGGATTGAGGCCTGTGTGATTGAACCAAATTTGATACAATATTGCAATAGAAACAAGGAAAATTGCTTTTATACATTCGTAAAAAAATGAACACATTTTGCTCAAGACAAACACGAAAAAACACAAATTTGATTAAGTCTATTAGCAAGGGAAAGTTTCTAGAATAGTATCGAGCTTGTCAATGGTCTGTACACTTGCAATCACCTTAACACAATAAAGCTTAATACAAAAAGAGATAACTTAGTTTCTTAGATGGATTCTCAAAAGACAAGCTTAGTCAAATTTTCCTCTTGGGAATTTTCTTCGACCTCTAGCACTCTAACCTCCAACTTCCAACCATTTACACGAAATTTTTTTGCCATTTATAGCATTTACAATAGATCCTCTTCCTCCTAAAAGACAAAAACATTTAATGCACTAGTGTTTGCCATGAATCTTCCATGATTCTCATAATTAAATGTACAAGAAGTCTCCAGTGCTCAAGAGAGAAGATTTCATCAAATGTATCCTACATTCAAATCCTTGCTTTGGTAGATCACTTTTGCTTCAATTTTCCAAAAATTTCACTCCTAATCTGTCAAATCTTGCCCCTTGCATGCTCGGGAGAAGAAAACCGAGAAAATCGACCCAAAGACAAAGTCGGACCATTTTAATGGTGAAAGATGTCCTCTAGATCTTCCCACCAAAATGCGATATCAACATTAACTTCCTTCTCTACTTATCATGTAGAAAAGACCAAGAAATCATGGAGACTCGCACTTCCAAATGTGTTTCGAGAAATAGGGAAAATACAATTTAGACTCACGAGTCGTTGGTCTTTACTTTGAATTTGGCTCGTCCATGTAAGATTCAAAATTTAGAAAAGACTAGGGGATTCGTTTGACTTTTTACAACTTTTTGAAAAATTGAAAAATTTCACATTTTTCTCCACACCTCTGCCCTTGGGAAACGAGCTGCTAGACACATTTCCAAATGTGATTGGATTGGAACTACGGCTAGATTCTGCCATTTTACTCTCTTTTTGGAAAAGGGAAATTTTTTCAAATTTTCCCCACAGCTCTGCCTTCGGGAAACAAGCCTGACACATGTCCACATGGGATTGAAGTGAGGCTACGCTTCCTTTTTTACTTTTGACTCTTTTTATCTCGAAAGGAAATCTTTCCAAATTTCCCCCAAAAGCCCGCACCTCCACCATTGGCCGAGGAAAACATTGACTTTTTCTCTCATCGGGTTTACAGTGCCATTTTGAAATTTTAATCATTAAAAGGAAAAAAATCCAAGTTGCCTTTGATGGCCCACTTCCCGCCACTTTGAATTTTCAAACGCCACATGTCACCATGGCACACCTTGAGGTGGTCCTAAAAATTTGATACCTTGAATGAGCGCGGGCTCGCCATGTGGCCTGCTGGAATAGTCTATCTCGAATTGTTGAAGCTCAAAGGAAAGCACCATGTGTCATACTCGAGGTAGTCTCCTTTTGGTCATTAAAAAGTCTAAGAAAAAGTGCGAAGTGATCAGAGGCCTCCATGTGTCATCCTGGTGCTCCTTTAGAATGAAACTCAAGGGCCGGTCCCTGAACATGCGTGGTTCCTCCATGTATCTCCATGGATCAACTTCAATATGGTGCCCAAAGTGGACACCTTGAATGAGCACGAGCTTGCCACATGTCCTGTTCCGCCAACCTACTCCAACTACATGAAAACTTTTCTAAGTCCAGGCCAAGCAGAAGCCTCCATGTGTCCTCCCTGAATGATCCAAGGCCAAACCAAAAATTAGATCTTCAAATACAAGTCGTGCCTCCACATGGACATATTCAAGTTGAGGTGATTCATGGAAATTCTAAAGTACCAAGTTGAGTCACATCTAACCAAAAGGTGCCACGTCCCTTGTAGATGCAATGATGTAAATTTGATTAGGAGAAACACCCATCAAACCGTAAAATACAGAAAAATGACCTTTTGAGCCTATGAATGAAATTTTCTTTAAGGATAGAAAGTTTAGAAATGTTACAGGGCTCAAATACATTCTTCAGGGATGCATCAATTGATTCTTCTTCAAGTATTTAGGGCAGAAATGATAAGGAGACAAACCACCCGACCGTGGAGAATAGACAACATGGGGAACCCAAATTTTTATGAACATAGAATGGGGTACCCAAATTATAGACCCTTTCTAGAGGAACAAAGAGACAACGATCAAACCATGGACCCCTAAGTGATTTACGACCCAGGAACTGCCTAAAAATAGCAACAAAGACTGACCAAGCTCAACACGGGGAAGGAGAAAATGAGAGAGGTTGTAAATTAATAATTTTTCAAAGGAAAAAATGGGGTGAGACAATTTTTAGCACCAACGAGAATGGATTCACATTTAGCTGAGAATCTACCAAGGATGTTCCCAAATAAACCTCAGGTGGTTCATCTAGCTCTTCTGATGTTGGTGGTGCTTCTAGTTCTTCAATGATTGGAGGAGTCTCCATAATGTTTACATTTCTTCTTGAGGTACTCTTCTCTTCTTTCAATCTAAAAT
Organism: Taxus wallichiana var. yunnanensis; assembly: GCA_018340775.1. Lineage (NCBI taxonomy): Eukaryota > Viridiplantae > Streptophyta > Pinopsida > Cupressales > Taxaceae > Taxus > Taxus wallichiana. The sequence goes on along the minus strand of CM031237.1, from coordinate 870,382,490 downwards.
ACTCTAATGACCTCTTCTTGTGCTCAGTAATATTAAGTAGCTCAAAAATTGGAACACTAACTTTGATTTGACTCAAAACTTGGGAAATGTCATATGGAGCAGACTTTGGCAAGGCAAAGATTGGAATTGGCTGAGACTCATCGATAACGCGGGGTTTTTGACAATTTGGGAATGAGGAGAAGTATGAATCTTGTTTGGAACAGAAATTCCTTTGGAGGGTGTATCTTTCTTAGGAACCTCTTTAGGAATATTTTAAAGCAATGGATTTTTAGGTTTGGCTTGAGGCCCTACTTCTTTGATAACTCTACTCCTAGTATATAATCATTTTCTTCAAAGAATAACAACATTCAAAGAATAACTTCCTATCCTCCTCGGATGGGATTCCTCCATCATACTTATTTATCATTAAAGCTCTTAGATATTCAAATTCATTATTGGGAGATTCAAAAGCTTGTTTAGTATCTATTTCTAAAGTATGAGAGGGAGGAAGAAGATGTACCCAGTGAATGCAATCCCAAAAATCAGCAGCAGTTCTAGCACTTATTACCTCACTTGAAGTTGATCCTTGCTATGAGCTTGTAGAGAACTCCATCATTCATGCATCATGATCTGTGTTATCACCATTAGCTTCCTCTTCTACTTGTTGGTCTACTTCACATGGAGCATAGGGCATGAAACATCTGTCACACCAATAAATTACATTTGTTTCTTCAACAACAACAACTTTGACAGCCAAAGGATCATGCACCATTCTATTTTCCCTAGCTTGGGGATGTCTATTTGTAAATCCCATGGGTCCCTTGCCTCTGTCATCAGATCTCTTCTCATTTCTAGGATGATTGGTAAAATTTTCTAAGCCTTGTTGCTTATGTTGACCTTGTGAACTCGCCTAATTCCTTTTTCATTGTGGGCTAATTTGTATGAGATTTATTTGACAACCCCTACCAGAGTTTTAACAACCTCCTCAAGATCCACACTCTTTCTTGCTTGATGTTTTTCTGGGTTTATCAGTTTAACACCCTCCCTCTTAGGAGGTTTTCCAATGGCCTTAATGTTGTTCTCAATTTGCAGAGCCATAGTAAAGGCCTACCTCAAATTGGTAGGGTTTTTGTCCCTCAAATAGTAAGCAACTTTCTTATCAAATGCATCTGAATACTTTATAAGACAAGATTCATCACATGGCCTTAAAATTATAGGAAATCTCCTCAATGTCTTATTAAATCTAGTGTTAAATTCATGCACTAACTCATTAGGATTCTTTTTAATATTCTCAAATTCTGACAGAAGAAACCTAGGATCTGTTTTATCACCATACTGCAATCTAAATGCATTATTCATCTCGGTCCAAGAATCAATGGAATTATCTGGACAAAGCTTTATACCAATCCTTTGCATCTTCCTGCAAATTATGGATAAACAGTTTGATATATACATCTTCAAATTCCATCTCAATGTATTCCATCATATTGATAAAGAGCTTTAGATGCTAGTCATCAATTATAACATTATTTCCTTGGAAATTTGGTAGTCTAGTTCTTACATCTTGGGGAACTGCATTTGGATAACCGGCCATCCCTCTAAAATTTATAGGCCCAAAATTATTTATAACAAATGGAGGTCTGGGTAGGGGATGGGCCATGTTGTTTTGAGAAGGTGATATTGGAGGAGAATCAAACTGATAAGGGACAAGGGTCTTTGAAACACATGGGTATAGCTTCCAAAATGGATATTTGCTAAAGGCTCTATCTCTTGGAAAACCCTATCAACTTCGAAAAAACAAGAGCAGAATGAGAAGAAAAATTTTCAAATTCAAATGAAGGCCCCTCTCCAGATGGAGAATTTAATTCCACAAAAAGACTACCTGATTTAGAATCACTTGAATGGAAATCTTCAATGATAGGCTGATCACTTTCATCAACGGAGATCGGTTTTCTTAATCTGCTAATCTCCAACAACTCTTCAGATCTTCTTCCTTCTGACTTTGTTTTTCCTAGCTCTGGAAATAATGTCCTAGTAAAATCCCTTGTGAAAAAGATTTTCTTCCTTCTAGCTTTGAAAAGATTAGTAATAAATCTCACTTGATAGAGGTCAAGACACTCGTACTTATAAAAAATCAGATCAACACAGATTCGCCACTAAGGATTTCCACATTAGTTGTGAAAATGCACTAAAAATATGATTTGTCAAATGTTTGTCAACACTAGAAACTAGAAATGGAATAATTTGACCTTCCTTTACCCAGACTTATCACTGAAACTTAGTGCAATAACTACAGAAACTAGAAATATTGCACATAACACCTATAACTTTGAACACTTCTTACAGGCCGAACACAAGATGATGTCAAAATAATGTACTAGCACTTAGAGCATATAAGAAATGTTTAATAGGGCTTGATTATGAATAACTAGAAACAAATCAACAAATCGGTTTGACAAAGACAAATCAAGTACCTAACAACTAAAATTAGTACCACAATGACAACAACACGAATAGTGTTGGTACCAAAATTGATTCTCCCTCAAAGATCTGAGTAGCATCATAGTTTTGACAGGAAGCTTAGAGGAAAGCAGAGCATGTTATGTGTTGTTTTGTAGCCTGGGGAAGAAATGTGGCTTGCTCTTTGTCACTTAGATGTGGAGAAATGGGTAGCACCCTTAAGAGGATTTGATCTATCCTCACTACTTTATGGTTGTGCCTTTCAACCAGGGTGAGAGGACCCTTTTTTCACTCGTTGTTTGTGGAGGAGATCATGATATCCTTCATTGTAGAGTTATTGAGAAGACCTTGAAGAAAACATGATCAATACAGCAAAAATCTAACTCTCACGAGTTGTCACCCTAGATAATGGAGATATTTTCTAAGCAAGGTTTAGGATACTAAAGACAATGAAAACCTTATTGATCCTGCATGTTTTGGTAAAAGTAATTTTGCATTTTTGCACACATAGGACAAATAGGGGTAGTATGGGTATGATTGGTTGTTTTTAAATGAATTTTTGTGGGAGGTGAGGCAGAGTGGACTTTGATTCACCAGATCTTTGAGAACTTTAAAAATGGAAGGCTTGATCAACAGAATGCTTCAAAATGGCTAAAATGTCCCTTTAACCAGAATGATGTGCTTTCAGTGGAGGCCCAGATCAACACGTTTTCACACAAAATTTAAGGATCCAAAATGAAGGCTCAAATTGAAAAACTTAATTAAACACTATCAACCTCTATTTTATCACACCTAAGATACCCTCAAAGGCTAACAAACAATCTTAATCATCATGCTAGGAGTAAAGTGATTTTAAACTTGTTTATTTCACTATCAAATGAAATATCTTTTGATAAATGAAATTGCAAGTGCCACCAAACTATCAAAAAGCTAAGATCTTGTGTGATTCACAGATATTTCAATGTAAGATTGCAATGGGAATAAGAAAAATTGTTTGTAGACATTCAAAAATGAAGCAAACACAACTTTTCTCAAAATTGACACAGATTTACTCAAATTTGATTAAATTTATCAGTAGGGGAAAGTTTCTAGAACAATCTTAGAGCTTGTCAATGGTTGTACACTCGTAACCACCTTGACATGATCAAATTTAACACAAAAGAAATAAATAGGTTCCTTAGGTAGTCTCTTAGAAAATATGGGCTCTATCAAAAATTTTCTCTCAGGAATTAGCTCCCGACCTCTAACACTCCAACCATTTGCACGAAAAATTCATGCAATTTATAATACCATTTCATTTACAATAGAGTTTCCCCCAAAACTAGAAACATTCAAAGCACCATTGCGTGTTATGACCTTGATCGTGACTCCTAGAATCGATTTATAAAAAATTTGTCAGGTGTGCAGAGGGAAAATCTCTCCAAATATTTCTAGCATTCAATTCTTCACCTAGTAAGTCATTCTTCATCTCACGCGCCAACTACTTCCTCCTCTAATCTATCAAATCTGGTTCTTTGCATGCCAAGGAAGGAAAAACTAGAAAATTAGATCGAGGCCAATAGTCAGATCACATCTTAATGGTAAAAGATGTTTTCATATTTTTCCCACCAAACCAAGATATCAATAGGTCTCTTGCGTGCCAAGGAAAGAAAGATCAGGTCGAATCTGATAGTCAAATTACATTTTTAATGGTGAAAGACATTTTCAGACCTTCCCCACCAAACCAAGATATCAAATTAATGTTCCTCTTCATTTGGCATGCAAGAGACTCCAAGAAATGATAAAAACCCATAAAAATTTGCATCCCTAGGAGCTTTGGAGTAGAAATGGTGGAAAATCAAATACAGACGCACAATTTCCATTGATCTCTCTTTTGAATTTGGACCATCCACGTGGGAGATCCGAGTTTAGGCAGTGTCCGGGGTTCCTTTATACTTTTACACCTTTTGGAAAAAATGCAAAAAAATTCAATTTTCTCTACCCCTCTGCCTTTGAAAAATGGGCTTGAAACATGTCCCAATGTAGGTCCCAAAGGATCCACGGCTAATTCCTACTAAATCCAAAGCAAGTCTACCTCCCCACCTTTTGACTTTTCAAATTTCCACATGTCTCAATGGCACATCTTGAGATGGTCCCCAAAAGTAGAGACCCCAAACAAGCGCAGGCTCAACATGTGCCTCATTCCAACAGAGTCTGTCAAAAATTTTAAGATTTCGGTGGAAGGATCCATGTGTCTAAGGTCCGAGATAGTCTTCTTCAGTCGTTGAAAAGTCAAAGAAAAAGGAAGAGTGAGCGAAGCCTCCAAGTGTCCTCCTGGTGCTTCTTCAAAATAAAACCCAAGGGCCAGTCCCAAAACATGCACGGTCCCTCCACATGTCTCAGGCCCTTTAAGAAGTTGCTGAAAAGTCTAAGTAAAGGAAGGCTAAGGGAAACCTCCTCGTGTCTTTATGGCAAAACTTCAAGATGGTCCCCAAGAGCAAAGACCTTGAATGAGTGTGGGCTCACCACATGTCCTATAGAAAATTTATTTAAAAGTTTAAGTCCCCAGTGGAACCAGTGGAAACCTCCACCTATCCCTTTGTCACATTTGTTAAGGTGGGATCTGAGGCAGGATATTCAAATGAAAACCAACCTACCACATGTCCATGGCACATCAAAACTATATCAGCTACATAAAAAAATTTCTAAGTCCAGGCAAAGCAATGGAATCCTCCACGTGTCCTCTCGGTGCAACTCCAAGGCCAAACAAAAGGTGAGTCTTCAAATAAGCGTTGTTCCTCCACGTGGACAAGGTTTTGGGTTAAAATAATCCACAAAATTTTAGAGTGCCCCACCGAGCTGCATCCAACCAAAAAGGGCCACGTTTCCACTGATGTAGAGATTTAAAATTGATGGGAGAAACACACCCGTCAAGCCGTAAAAATGCAGGGAAACCACTGTTTGAGCCCAGAGATGAAATTTTCTTCAAGGACAGAGAATTTGGAAATGTTGTAAGGTTCACACATGACCCTTTGAGCTATATCCATTCACATTTCTTCAAGTACCTAGGACAAAATGGCAAGGACAACAACACACGACAATGCGGGAAATGGAAAAGAAGGAACAACCTGATTTTTATGCCCAATTGATAGACACCTTTATATGGACAGAGGAACAAATCAACAAATTTTGGGTTTTTAAGTGACCTTTAACCAAGGAGGAACTAATCATGGCAACCAAATGGAGGATAGATTTTTCAAGCACCAACACGGGAGACAAAATCCATAACAAAGGCCACAAACTGAGGGATTTTAATGGCAAATGGGGTGAGACTAATTCGAGTACTAACAGGATGCAAAGGATGAAGATGGAGGAGCTAGAACTGAAATAACGAAGAATGAAATTAAACCCAAGGAAATGATGGGTTTTTTTTCTATAATGTTTTTCTTTTAATTTAATGCACATGTACCATTTATTTCGATAATCATAAGTTACATCACACGACTTGTATGGGAAACTATTAGTTTTCTTAATGAATAAATGATATTATTTATGTAATTGAGTTGTGTACTTCCTTATACTTTTAGCTCTTATGTTTTGTAATGATGGTATAATGAATTAAATAACTTAATAACACTTAATCATAGGAAATTATCGAATTGAAAATACTTGTACCTAAATAGTGAACATTTACAATGCAAACAAAAGTTATGTGTGCTATTTTGGAGACTAACTCCTCAAGTCTGCCTCTATCTCTACCTTCATCAAGGTTTTACTTTAGTTCTTTAGAGATTTTGTGAATATTTGATGAAGGTGTACATGGGATAGTAGCATATGTGAGGTGTCTTATTCTACAACAACACTCATAGTTAATGTTAAGTCAAAATAACAACACCCCTAATTTCTCACAAGTGAATGGTTGAGGCGGTTAGAGTGATTCATCAAACATGGAGTTATTCTAAGTTGTTGGACCTTGTGATTGGGATAACCCTATCATATCCTAGTGTGAACTACTCCAAAGTGCGAGAGAGTTGAAGATATAACCCTAGTCAAATATTTCGAAGGAGACATAGATAGAGAAAATTCATGAAAATAAAACCTAATGTAATGGAAGGTGATGCACCAAGAAGTATTTTGAACAACCTACACAATAAAAATAACTATACCAAAACCTTATAATGAAAAAAACAACAATACACAATAACCTTGCATGTAATGAAAGATCATAAAGTTGCAATATAACACAGAAGAGGGTTTGAAGCATCCACATATCTGATTTTATTGCTCTCAAAGTTGATACAATACATCAAATTCAAGCTCAAAGGAACATATTTTTCATTACAATGTCAAGTAGGGAGGTTTGGAATCTCCACAAAATCTCTTACAGAAAAGAAAAAGAAGGGAGGGTCATATACAAGGTGTCCAACCTTTTGAAATGAGCCCCTCCTTACAATATATAGGAAGAATGAGAGAAAGGGAGAGAGAAGGAATTCAAAATCTTGCTTCAACCACCCAAAAATGCATTAAAATCACCTACAATAATGATGGGTGCCACTGCAAAACCCATACCTCCATGTACTTTTCCTTGTTGGGGAAGAAAGGAAACCCATACCTTCATCATTTGGGTAGGTGATAAATTTGGAACATTCCTCTAAAATGGTAGACTGTTTGAAATAATTAGTCTCACTAAAACTAAGAATTCATGATCCATTCCTCTAAAATAGAGACCGTAATTCCACTACATTGTGTAGAGGACACTAAGAGCTTTCAAAAATTCCTATTTTTACAAATCTGAGCTACCATTCAAAAGTTATGGCCATCTAAAGATGAGGGTTTCGTTCTACAATAAATGTGGGTGGTTGATCTTCTCTTTCAAATTCCGACCATGCATCACACCAACCGAAATATGAAATTTTGGAATTTTGGGATTTAGAGCTTGGGGCATTTCCACTTCGAGAGGTCATTGTAATATTCACTTAGCGGGTCACTTGAGAGTTCTGAAATGCCGATCCTCCGAAGTCCTAATTTTAGACTTTAAAGTTCGGACTATGAAATCATATTGCGTGGAATTTTTCATTACTCAAGCCAAAATGTTCCCAAATTATGAAACTCTGAAGCTTGAATTTCACACTTTAGGTTCTTGACTTAAAGTCATGATTTATGTGCACTAGGGCTTCAACATTCTAAAATGCTAAAACCCCGAAGTTGAAAATTCAGACTTCGGTTTTTAAACTTCTATGTTTTTGGGGGTTTTGGGAGTTTTAGGGGTTGTAGGTTTTTGGGTTTCATTATTTCAGGAGTTTTGGGGGTTCATGTTTTGGTGTTTCAGGAGTTCGGGTTTCGGGGTTTCCTGAGTTCGGGTTTTAGGTTTCAGGGTGTTAGGGTATTATTCATCTACTTGGCACATGAAACCTCCAAAATCTTAAAACTTTAATGTCTGAATTTCCAACGTTAGATTTCAAACTTCTTTTCTCCCCACATGGCACTATTTAACACTTGAACCTACTTTCAACTCGAACTCCTAACTATCCACCGTCTAAATTTTAGACTTCACACTTTGATGTCCTTTGGACCTTTTAAGTCCACTAATTCAGAATTTTTTCTGTCGAATCGAAATTCTTCCACATCACTTCAATTCACTCAACTTAAGCCCAAAATGTGAACTCCCATGGCCAAAATGATCCCTCTACTTCCTCTGTTTGATGTCATGTTTGTTTGATTTCACATGAGGGAAAAAAAGATGATAATATTTGGAGACTCATGGGGTTACTGTTTGTTACGTGAAAGATCGGTTGTGTCGAAGTATGCATTAGGAATGGAATTATATGTGATAGCCTGATACTAATATTGTGCTCAAAACTTTCTCCCGATCGCTGAACCTATTGTCCCTGAACCTGCTTCGTTGCCTGCACTCTCAATTTTCATAAGGAAATCTTGAAGTTAAGATTTTGTGAGAGTGGAAAATTTTCCTAACCTAGAGTTTTCACCTACTCTTGAAATGGACTATCTGAAAACATTATTTTAGTTACTCTAATTTTTTTCCTTTGAAATTAGCAATTATTCCATATAAGTACGAACTTCTTCCCTGTTACAACATTCACCATCAGAGGCACAATGAATGCACACTAATACAAATTCAAAGAAATAGAACTTTTGCCAAAGGCACTTAGGGAAACTAAAACCAGAAACACAAGAAGACAATGTGCATATGCACTTAGAGGAATTAAAATCCTAGATTAATATATACAAGGGTGAGAATTTTCCTTTCCATAACATTGTTGGACATAAATTCTACATTAATCGAATCGAAGTTCTTATCCATGCAAGGTCGATAGTCGGAAGGCATTTTTATTCTTACATCTTGTGACTATGTAGGGGCCACTCCAATTGACATCAAACTTAGAATGCCTTTCTTATTTTTCCCGATCTGAATCCCATTTTAGAACCAAGTCCCCTTCCTAAAATTTCCTTTCTCTTTCTTTCTTATCAAATTACCTCTTGATCTTGGCTTGATCCTTTTCCATGGTTTTCATGACATGTCTTCTTATTTATTTGAATTCCATAAATTCTGCATAACTAGCTTCAATAGGTTAAAACTCGAGACAATCCTAGCTATTTCATGAGCTCTAATGCCAACATCTTGAGTGATATAGGAAACATTGTGTCTTTCCCATAGACAAGCTTGTAGGGATATTTTCTCATTCACACCTTTGATGTGGTCGTAGTCAGCCCACAAGCTGATTTCAGCTTGGTATGCCATGTCCTTTGGTTTTCATCTAGATTCCTTCTCGTAATTTTTAGAAAATTCTTATTCGTAGACTCTACCTATCCATTACTCTGTGGATGATAGTTTGAAGAGGTTCTCAAGTAGATCTCATTCCTAACAACCCATTATGTGATGTTGGAACTAAGGAATGCCAATGCATGTTCTGAAATGATAGTGGCCGGTACTTCTAATCTTGTGACTATTACTTCATAGAAGTACGGTATGTTAGACTCGATTGCTCCTTGAGTGCTACCACCTCACTCCACTTCATGAAATAGTTTATTGCTTTCTTAATCCACTTGTGACCTTTCCTCAAATTTGTATTGATGACCCCAATGAATTTCAATCCCCATTACATGAATGGCTGGCCAATTGAAATTGGGTTTAATGAAAGTGCTTTGCTAGCCTTTCTTTGCCAAGTGAAGAACACACATTTTTACACTTTTTGATCTAGGTGTACATCCTTTGAACATTGTTGGTCGATAGTACTCTTCCTTCATTATTTTGAGTTATTACCTGTGGAGAAAAATGACCTCCACCTCTCCATCGTGGAACTCATGTAACATATCCTCAATCTGACCTATTCCAATGCATCTCGAATAGAATTTCGTTGATGTCTTTCTTGAACAAGATACCATCAATAGGAACATATGGAATGGATTGAACTATTAAGTACCTTCTCTTTGATTTTCTCATCTCTAGAGGGCATAGTCCTGTTTGTAGGAAGTGTATCATATTTTGAGTCCAACAAGGAGTCGGAACATTATCATTTGTTTTCTCTTGACTATCTTGTAGTACTAAGACATATTATTTTCCATCACCTCGCATCATCTCGTTGACTTAAGGATATTTGTTCACACACTCATTTTCCATGGACCGATTAGTGACTTTAATCTCAATTTCATACTCTATGACACTAGTGATCCTTCCCGCATGTTTTTATTTAAATCCTTGTTCAAAAGAAATTTCTTGACTCCCGCATGGAATTAATTAGCATTGGATCACGTTGTTTGAGGCTAGGTGATTGAAATTCTTTAGACATATGATTACCATGAGAACATGCTTCGCAATGAAGGAGTACCTCACCTCATAGTCCTCTAAACCTTGATCAAGAAGGAAACCGACTACTTAGATACTTATTTTTTGTTGTACTAGGATTGTAGAAATTGTGTCCAACCACTAAAGGCATAGAACATGAAATACTTGTACAATTTTGGAACAATGAGAGTTGGGGCTTGAGATATAGCCTCTTTGATAACCTTTAGACTTTTTTTACCCTTAGCTGTCCACTTAAATGCCATGCTCTTCTTTAACATCATCATTATTTTCATCACAAGAGCGGTAAAGTTTGGTACAAATCTGTAGACAAAATTGATCCTTCCTAAGAAGATTTGAAGAGCCAACTTATGACTTGTCAAGGGAAATGCACAAATTTCTTCAACTCTTTCTAGTTCAATTACCAATTGTTTCTTTGACACAATATGGCATGAAGCTTTCCTTCATGGGCCAATAGTACACATTTATTTTATTTAAAGAAACTTGAATCTCCGACACCTTTGAAATACTTATCTTAGATGAAAGAGGCAATCGATGCATTTTTAGAGAACATAGTGATATTAACAAGATACACTAGCACTATTATGTAGGTCAACCCTCTTGAATGCCATATCCATTACCCTTTGGAAAGTGGCTCTATCATTTGATAGTACGAATGGCATCTTCTTGTATGCATAAGTGCCGCACTTAGTAGTGAAAGTATTTTTGAACTTGTCTTCTTCTTTCACCATTATCTGATTATACCACAGTATCCATCTAGTAGGAAAATATTTCGAGCCAACTACCACCTGTAAGATTTTCTCCATTAAAGGGAGTGGATACTGGTATTTCATAGATGCATTGTTCAAGTCCTAAAAGTCTACATAAAATTTGATCCCTCCATTTTTCCTTCTAACCGAACCAAGTTTTCAACCCAACTTGAGTATTCAATTAGAAATATAATGCATGCCTCTATCAGCTTGTTTAGCTCTTTCTTCATGAGAGGCTCAATGTGTGGGTTGACTGGTCTCTAATTTTTCATAATCCACTTAGCATCTAGATCGAGTTCTATCATATGTTGAGCTAACTTTGGATTGAATCCTCTCAGGTCTTCATAGCTCTAGGAGAAAACATCTGGAAACTCTTGAAAAGTTGGATGAAATCACTTCTTTCCTCCTCGGTGGCCACTTCTCGATTTGGAGTGTTTCACTTTTCCAACCGAAATTGGTTTTGAATCATCTCCTTTGACCTATATGTTGGATTTCTCTTTACAAAATTGATCATTTAGGTTGAAGATAGACTCCAACGTAACCAAGACTTTGGGAAGATTCTTGGTCTGCATCTACACTATTTGTTCCCTATACTTCTCCTCCAATCTCTCCTTGTACCTACCCGAGAATTAAGCCTCTTTCTACAAGAAGTTAACGATCTCGTTAATCATTTTCAATCACCCACCACCTTATGTTATTATTTGACAGCTTTTTCCTTACAATCATATGAATATGTGGCTAGGTTTTATCTCTTTTAATACTATAAACTACATCAAATGTTTCCCCAATGGTTGCAAGTCTATCTCATGGCTTCATTCTTCTTCCTAGGTATGAACTCAATATTGAAATTTTCAAAGTCCTCAATGAGGTCCCATACCCTATTCTTGGAACTCTTGAGTAGATAATTATTTTCATCATGTTATCCCTTGACTTGATTTACAATTATCTCGCTATCTCCGAACACCTGCAAGTTCTTTATGCCTATTTTCCTGGCCCAATGAAGTCCATAAATCAAAGCCTCATATTCAGATTCACGTTGTTTGAATAGGAAAAATAAAATCTGAAATTTGAATAATACTTGATGTTATGTGCTTTGAGACCAACATTTCACCCCCGCCTTCTCGTTTTTGCTTCTCGAACCATCAAAAATATTTTTCATGCTTCATTGCCATCCTTATTTTCCGACTTGTTGATATTAGGAATGGGTGAATTTTCTTTGTGTACACAATATACACCCAATTATGATTCTTCCATTTCCTTGTATGGATCAAAATCATGTATTTTATTTTCCCATTCATCCAGAGTCAAATAAGGAATGTCATTAACCTTAGTACCTATTTCTAGATCATTTAAACACTCTTCTTGATCAAAGGTTGAGCAATTTGTGTTGATTGGGCTTGGCACATGAGGCTCAATGTGAAATTTTGTAATTGGTTCTGACCTTATTGTAGCCTTAGCTCCATATCTTGTTCTGAATAACATGTGTGACCAGTCCACAGATAGATATCCACCAATTTTGGAAGTGAAGTCCCTTGACAAACATAGTGCAAAGAGTGGTGGTAAGTCAATTACAGACATGTCTTACAGAACTGTAACATTTAGGAAAGCATGTAGTGTAAGACTTAACCCTTTGATGATCCCAATTGTTCCTACGTATGTTCAATCTAGCTACACCACTCCTTTCAGCATTGGCTTATACTTTAGACCCAATTGATTTGCTATTTGCTTAAGCATGAGTGAGCTACTTTCCCTTGAATCGATCATGCAGTTGTGTATTAAGTGGTTCCCGACAATAAATAATGCATAGAACGGTGGAGGATTCAAATTATTTCTTGGTTGACCTCCATATTGTTGCACAACATTAGTGAGAACTTTCTCCTATCTTTTTTTTGATCTGTTTTAGGTAGACCAATTGGCCATTGCAGCTTGAAAATAATCTCGTAGTCCCGGGATTGTTTGTGACTCCCACATGGAAATGTTCACATGCATTTTCTTCATCTAAGATATGATTTTAAAAGGATATGGATTATCCTTTTTCTTTCCTTTAGTGAGCACAACTGGTTTTGAAGCTTGAATAGGCACATGTGTTACTTCAATAGGTGCCTTAGGTTGATTTGATATATTGGAAGTTGCATTTGGTCTACTAACTCCTTTTTTTGTAAGAGTGGAATGAGAAACAATGGGATTAGATGGTTTTACCACCTCTATATTCCTCTTCTTTGACTGTGTGTTAGCAGCCATGGCTTGAAAAGGAGGTTAATTAAATCGCATGAATCTTTTGTTTACCATTTAACCAACATATTTTCCATTGGAGGTGCCTCTTGATGGGTTTCTTGGTGTCAAGTCCCTCCCCACTTCAATCTTGGGACACAATGATGATATGCACCATTAAAACATGTTGATTGATGGTGAGATATATTGCAAGGATAACACCCCTCATAATCATGTGCCATTTTTTTTGAGTCGGAACCAAGGCTCTTGATGTTGAAACTGCATTAGGATCATATGGTCGGAATGACCTGGTAGCGTAAGGTTTTCCTTGTTTGATTTTAATTTACACTTGAGTTGGTGGTCAATTTTACTGATATGGGGGCTTGTCTTGATATTAAGTTTGAGGTTGATACAATATAGAGCTTTGAGCTTGTTGTTTATTGATAATAACTAGCTCATTTCCTAGGTTATGGAGTTGCTTCATAACCTCTTGTTGTTCTTTAGATGTGCTTGAGTAAGTTGATGCCTCTTTATTGCTTTGATTTCTAGGGGCTGGAATTGGATTTAACTTAGGTGTTTGACTAGTTGTAGGATTTTCCATTTCTGGATACAAAGGCATAAGTGGCCTTAGTGAAATTTTACAAGCTTGAATCAAGTAGTTTTCTTCCCCGATAGCTATATCATATTCCCTGTAGTAGGTTGTTCCTCCCATGGACTTGATCATCATTATTATATCTGAATTTAGAGACTTTAAAAATTAGAGGAATGAACCATCTTTTGCCGCCTCATAAAAAATGGAATTCAGTCCCATGTCTATTGAAAATTTAAATTTAAATTAAACTGTCCCACTTTTTGGTATGTTTTGTACCATTATAAACATGAATTTTCAGTTTCATTGATTTTCTAAAGGTAATAGCCATAAAACCATACACATTCATGAAATTCCACAAACTAACGAAATGTTGTATTTAGAGTGTAGAATACATATCAATTTTTTAAAAAACAAATTGCAAAAAAAAGGTCTTTTTCTTAATTTTATTCATACGTTGTTTCTTATGTTATAAAAGAGGAATGACTGTCCCCGGGTGGTTTTTTTGAATGAAAATTTATTTTTTCACCATGAAATTTTAGATATATGTTCAAGATTTGAATTTTGAGGTGCTATCAAATTTTCATATTTTTTGGACTTATATTTTTTTAATTAATTATTTAGTAAAAATATTTTCAAATAAATGGCGTACAAATGTTTATGCCAATAAATTTTAAGATTTATATCGAAATTGAATTTTTTTTTCACAGGTAAGAAGAAGACTTCAATAAATAGTAATTTTAATTTTTTCAAATTTTTTTGATATTTTTGCTATTTTTCAAATTGGGTTGATTGTGTACGATTGATTGTCCTAAAATACCATATGTTAGCAAAATATAAAAAATAAATAGTAAAACATATTTTTAAAAAATGAAAATTATATTTTTAGAAAGCTAATAAAATTCTGTATTTTGTGTTAAAATTTTGTAATTTTATTCATTCGTTAACCCTAATTACGTGGCACCTAAGTGGCACATTTTGGCATAAAATTATCCTCCAAATGGATTTGGCGCCAAAATGTGCCACATAAGTGCCACATAGGTGCCACATAGGGGGTTCACGCGAAGGGGGTTCGCGTGAACCCCCCTTCACCCGAACCCCCCTAAACCCTAAATCCGCCGCCCAAAACTATATAAATATCTATATATAACTCTTTGCCGCCAAAATTATTTGAATTCAAGGGGTTCACGCGAAGGGGTGTTCGCGAACCCCCAGGGGGTTCGCGCGAACTAGTTTCTTCATCCTACGTGGCAGTTCAGGCGAAGGGGGTTCACGCGAAAGGGGTGTTCGCGCGAACACCCTCGATTTCCGATCCCGCCCAACTTGTTACTCGCATTTTTGGGACATGAAGTGGGACACAACATTGTGCTTTGCGAGATCTTTTCATGGTTGTTAATTTTTCCAATAAAGAAATATTATCTCATTCTCTCTCCAAACTGGTTACAAAGAGATGAACATATTTGATTCTAATTTTGAATAGACCCTATTGTTAGGCTCCTAAACCATTGTAAGGCCTTACATTTGAAATATGAAGCCAATAATTTGACCGCAACATCCATTTCATTAATTTCGTGAATCGCATGTACATTTTTAATTTCTTTTATGTGGTCAATAGGGGTTATATGTTTTCTCTCATGAAGTAGGGAATGTTCTTTAGTTCTGCTATCAAAATTGGATTTTAAGAATTTAGGGAAATTGGACTACTACTTGTGAAGTTAACAAAGGGATTCGGTGGTCCTTGAGGTGGTTGTTGTTGTAGATGTGCCATTATGATTGGCCTAAGATCCCTGGTTGATTGGAGAAAAGTTATACCAAGTGGATTTGTAGACAAAGTCATGTTAGGTGAAGATGGTGATCTTTGTGGTCTTCTTCCCTCCTTCATTCATCTAGTGATAATTGCGGTGTAGACAAATAGGCCCTCTTCTCTAATATCGGACATAGTTCGGATTCTCGCGATGTACTTGGGTAACTTGTGCTACTACACCACTTAATTCTATCCCTTCGAAGATGCCATATGTGTTGGGAATGAGCCTCTAAAGGATAGATTTTTCCAAGTCACGTAGCAAAACTAAACAAAATGAGAATGAAAACTTAAAAGACTGTATATTTGATTTTCTACAAGTTCAATTTTTTTGAAATGACAGTCCTGAAAACATAGAAATACTATACTTCCAAATGTCTAAAACCCTGAATTTTGAAATTTGTAGAACCCCAAAATCTAGAAACTCCTGAAATTCTCAAATCCCGAGATGACTAAAATCTCAAAATCCCAAAAGCAAAAATTTAAAAAACTTGGAAATTTTGAAAAAAAAAAATAAAAAACTAAAAATACCCTTTTGAATATTAGCCTCCAATCTATCTACTAGTGAAATATGGACTTGTTTTGAGCAATTTAAGCCCTTGAAAATTGATTTTGGAGTTCATCCTAAGAGGTGAAAAGTCTGAAATTGGAGAAATTGCAATTTTTACATATGAATTTCTTGAAACTTCCTTAAAAATTCATGGAATGACTTCTTGTCCCACCAGTGCATGCAAAAAAATTTGTGTGTGGTTGCGCATGGTGGCTTAAAATTGTTTGTTTGATAATGAGACATCTCTGAAAAAATGAGGAAAAACTAACTTCATGATGTCCCACTAGGTGTACCAAAACTATTAATTCAAAATCACAACACCCCTGATTGCTCACAAGTGAATGGTTGAGGCAATCAGTGTGATTCGTCAAACATGGATTTGTTCTAAATTTTGGGACCTTGTGATCGTATAACCCTCCAAAGAAGGTTAGCTTCCTATCCTATCCTAGTGCCAACTACTCCAAAGTGCAGAGAGTTACAGATCTAACCCTAATCTAATATTTCCAAGGAGACAGAGATAGAGAAAATGCATGAAAATAAAACCTACTCTAAGGGAAGGTGATGCACCAAGAAGGATGTTGAACAACCTACATAATAAACACAACACTACTAAAACCTTGTAATGAAAACAACAACAATACACAATAACCTTGCATGCAATGAAATATCAAAATTTGCAATATAACACAGAAGAGGGTTTGAAGCATCCATAGATATGATTTTATTTCTCTGAACGTTGATATAATACATCACATTCAAGCTCAAAGGAACATATTTTGTGTTAGAATGTTTAGTAGTGAGGTTTGGAATCTCAAAAGAATATCTTATAGACAAGAAGAAGGGAGGGGCATATACAAGGTATCGAATGTTTTAAAATGAGCCCCTCCTTACAATATATACGAAGAATGCGAGAAAAGGAGAGAGAAGGAATTAAAAATATTTCTTTAACCACCCAAAAATGCATTAAAATCATTTGCTACAATGATGGGTGCCACTACAAAACCCATACCTCCATGTACTTTTCCTTGTTGGGGAAGAAAGGAAGCCCACAACTTCATCATTTGGGTAGGTGAGAAATTTGGAACATTCCTCTAAAATGGAAAACTGTGTTTCCTCATTTTGAATTACTTAGTCTCACTAAAAATAAGAAATATAGAACCATTCCTCTAAAATGGTGGACTATAATTCCTCTAAGTTGTGTAGAGGAAACTGAGATATTTCAAAAAAGTCCTATTTTTGCAAATCGACCTCCCAATAAAAATTTATTGCCATCTCAAGATGAGGTTGCCATTCTCGCAATAAATATGGGTGGTTGTTCTTCTATTTCAAACTCTGACTATGCATCACACCCTTTGAAATATGAAATTTCGAACTTGTGGGATTCGGAGCTTTGGGCATTTTTGTTTCAAACATTGTTCAACCGTTAACTTGGTGGGTCAGCACGAGTGTTCCAAAATGCTAAACCTCCAAAGTCCAAATTTCAAAATTCGAAGTTCGAAATCTGAAATCATATTGTGTGGAACTATTCATCACTAGATAAAAAATGTTCCAAAATTCCAAAACCCCAAAGTGCAAATTTTGGACATTGGGTTTCAAATTTCAAGTTGTGATTTGCATCATGGGGCTTCAACATTCAAAAATGCCGAAACCATGAAGTCTGAAATTTAGAATTTGGGTTTTGGGCTTCTCATTTTTCAAAGTGGTTTTGGGTTTTCGGTTTCAGATTTGAGGAGTTTTGGGGGTTCGGGTTTCAAGGTTTCAAGAGTTTAGGAGTTTCGAGTTTTTCAGTTTCGAAAGTTTCAGGAGTTCGGGTTTTGGGGTTTCGGGTTTCAGGGTTTTTAGGTATTGTTCATTGGCCTAACACATGAAACTTTTGAAATCCTGAAAATCCCAAAGTCCAAATTTCAAACTTTGGGTTTCAGACTTCTTTTCTCCCCACATGGCACTCTTCATCGATTGAACTCGCTACCAACTCGAACTCCCGAATGTCCAAGTCCGAATTTCAAACTTTGGAATTTGATGTCCTTCGAAATTTCAAGTCCACTTGATTTGGAATTTTTTCCCACTAAATCCAAATTCTTCCACATCACTTCAACTCACTCACTTGAGCCGAAATGTGAGCTCACATGGCCGAAAAGATCCCTCCATTTTCTCTCGTGTCAGATATGTTTCTCTCGATTTCATCGGATGGGAAAAATATGATAACAACTACATTTTTCCTTGTTGATTCACTTAATTGAAAACAAAATTAAATTATATATACCCCCTACTTAGGTTTATTCATCAATTCCTTCCATTGAAAACAAGGTTTTGAGTTGCCCATTTTTGCACAAGTGCAAAAATTTCAACACCTTCCTTTTGGGAAACCATGCCGTGGGACCCCTTGTCCTTTGGGAGAAGAAGGGGTGGGTTTTTTTCCTAAGTGTCTATAAGAATGTCTCGGTGTGTTTCTTTAGTAAATTGTTAGTTCGATCCCTCTTGTTGTTTATTTTTTTCTCCTAGCTTAGTGGACTACTCCTATGTGTTATAATATTAATTTTGTGTTCATTTAAGATTATTTTGAGCTATGATGGGTTTTAAATTAATAAATATTGTTCACTATATAGAGTGAATTGAATATTTTGTGTTGATATGATAGATTGGGCAAAGATTTCCTATCACCAAAATGGAAATGTTGTCTAATTTATTGGGTTTTCTAGATCAGGATTAGTGGTAGAGTGAACTATGATATTCAGGATAAAATTAAATTTATGGAAAGCTTGCGGCCAAGATCATGCTTAGTGTTACAATAAAAATTTAATTGAATTATTTCAAATTATATTAAGTACTTACAATGAATAATCTGCATCCTTTTAAATGATTTTCCTAAAATTAAATGTTTTTCTATTTTGTTAAGCCTCGTTTTGTGTGACCCACAAGAATTCTTTGGCCCTATATGAAGGTGTGTTTTCTCATGCAAAATTGAATTTCGTGATTGATAGTAGTTCATCTTTTCTAAAATGAAAAACCTATAAGTGTAATTTGACCTAAGTGAAGGTCTTACCATTTCCTTTCTTATCGTGTGTTGCACCCATATGTGGCTACGGGACAACTTGTGTAAAAACATATTCTTATTCTTCATCGACCTTACTTGTCATTTCTAGGGATTCCATGGAGAATTTCTGTTTAAATTTTATGTGTTGTAAATTGATTAACCTCATAGAGATTATTCTATAGGTTTAAATGTTAGCAATATTATTTGGAGGAGGTTTGAATTTTTCCTTAATAGTCTCCCTTCCCCTTTACAATAGTGTTGGACCAAACTTGGGTTCCAAGGGACATAGTTTTCTTCAAAATAAACAAACCCCATGGAAGGTGAGACTTCTATTTGTATGCTTTGTTTCCCTACCTCTTTATGTGAATTCTAGGAGGAAGTCAAGTATAACGAGAGGGGAATGTAGTTCCCACTCCTCTTTAAAACTTATTTATTTATGCTCTTTTTACTAGCTACTTAAAGACATGGGCGTTGACATAGTATTCATGTTCGCATGATTGATTAAATATATGCACATTTGATTATTATGGTGATTTGATTTTTATCATGGATTGGATAGATCTTAGCTAACATTGGTTGACATTTTGTACATGTTGTTTAGCATTGCTTTACAATTATACTGACATCTTGAATTCATAGCAGTTGCGACTATGTTTAGATGCATCATCTAATCATGTGTACATTGATATTATGGTTTATTAATGTTATGATGATATTAGGTGATCAACGTGTATTCAAATTTCATGGTTGTCGTAAAATAAGAACTTTGATTATTGGTGATTGTAAATGATTAATTTATGTTAGAATTACGTAATCTTGACAATGAAATAACTATGATGTATGATGAGGATTATATGATGGATGATTTATATGTGTTTTATTTCGGTGACGTATTGAGTCAGCCCCGAGGTCGAAGGTGGTATCATTTTGTGGTTTCTAGAAATGAAATCACTTTGAAAATATAGAGGGACTAGGAAGGCCAAACATGATGGAATATCACATATTCACAACAAGGTCACCTTGGTAGCCATCGTGTTGGTGTTTATGTTTGTGTCACCTTCTTGTTTTTCATCTCTTTAGTCTCCATGGGGATCAACTTACATGTGACCATTAGTAGGTATGTGTTTGTTTTATTAATTGTCTTTTGGTTAGGTTATTATTTTATCATGGATGTTGTTATCTTAATTAAAGTGCTAATGTACCCTTGTAATCCTATGTTCTATGTTGTTAATATAACCTTAATTGAGTATGTAATTGTTAGAGGGAGCTAATGTTTCACCTTATATTTCTTATGTTAATTTTGTGCCTTGTCTTAATTATGATAGTTAAAGAGGTTAATGTTGTATATATCTCCCTCTCCATTAAATATGGACAAATAGAAGAAAATGGAAATCAAGGAAAATCGAAATCCTTCATTTCGGGTTTTGAAAGTGCATTGCATGGTTGAAAACCTGACATTTATTGCATCACCAACTGTGCTCGGCGCAGTAAGAAAATGTCGACATGTGAAAATTCACACCCAAGGCGCAGATCAAGGTGCACAAAGACAAAGTGTCGACATGCAAAAATTCGCGCCAAGGCGCAGTGGGACGCATAGCACAAAGTGTCGACATGTGAAAATTTACACCCAAGGCACAGTCAGGTGGGCGCAAAAAGACAAAATGTTGACATGTAAAAATTCACGCCCAAGGTGCAGGTTGGGGGCGCATAACACAAATTGTCGACATGTGAAAATTCACACCCAAGGCGCAGGCTGGGGGTGCACAACAAAAAGTGTTGACATGTGAAAATTCACACCCAAGGCGCAGGCTGGGCACATATAGACAAAGTGTCGACAAGTGAAAATTTACACCCAAGGCACAGTCAGGGTGCACATCACAAAGTGTCGACATACGAAAATTCACGCCCAAGGCGCAGTAGGGTGCACAAAGACAAAATGTTGACATGTGAAAATTCGCGCCCAAGGCACAGTCAGGGTGCACAAGACAAATTGTCGACATGTGAAAATTCACGAACAAGGTGCAGTGAGGTGTATAGCACAAAATTTCGACATGTAAAAATTCACTCCCAAAGTGCAGTCAGGGGCGCAAAGCACAAAGTGTCGACATGTGAAAATTTGCACCCAAGTCGTAGGCTAGGGTGCACAACACAAAGTGTTGACATGCGAAAATTTTTCCCAAGGCACAGGCTTGGGGCTCACAAAGCACAAAGTGTTGACATGCGAAAATTCGCGCCCAAGGCGTAGGCTAGGGGCGCACAACACAAAGTGTCGACATGTGAAAATTCGTGCCCAAGGTGTAGGATGGGGGCACACAACACAAAGTGTCGACATGTGAAAATTCATGCCCAAGGCGCAGGCTGGGGGCGCATAACACAAAGTGTCGACATGCAAAAATTCACACGCAAGGCGCAGGCTGGGGGCACACAACACAAAGTGTCAACATATGAAAATTCATTCCCAAGGTGCAAGATGGGGGTGCGCAACAAAAAAAGTGTCGACATGCAAAAATTCATGCCCAAGGTGCAGGCTGGGGGCTCACAACACAAAGTGTCGACATGTGAAAATTCATGCCCAAGGCGCAGGCATGGGTCGCACAAAGCACAAAATGTCGACATGCGAAAATTCACACCCAAGGCACAGGCTGGGGGCGCACAACACAAAGTTTCGACATGTGAAAATTCATGCCCAAGGCGTAGGTTGGCACACAACACAAAGTTTCAACATGTGAAAATTTGTGCCCAAGGCGCAGGCTAGGGGTGCACAAAGACAAAGTCTCGACATGTGAAAATTGTGCCCAAGGCGTAGGCTGGGGGCACACAATACAAAGTTTGAACATGTGAAAATTCGCACCCAAGGCACAGTGTTGGGGCGCATAAAGACAAAGTATCGACATGCGAAAATTTGTGCCCAAGGCGCAGGCTGGGGGCGCAAAGCACAAAACGTCAACACCATTTTTTGCCTATGGCGTACTTAAGAGTATCTTGACATAGGAGGATAGCTGCGCTGAGGCACATCTTCGTGAGGTGCAACATTTTGAGTGTTGACACCCCACGTAAAGCAAACCCCGACGCAAATATTCAAATGGCCATAACTTTTCACAGGAGCTCGATTCACGCAAGGTTGGACTTTTCAGGAAATATTACGAGGTCCTCTCATCCAACTATGACTGGATATTTTAATTGGGTGAGAAAAGTTCTTAAAAATGCAAAATACAATTAGCCATTTTTTGGGGTTTGCTAGGGTTCTCACTCTACCACCATAATGAGATGAATTAAATACAACCTAGAGGTGGTTGGGGTAGATTTGGAATTCCTCTCTTCCCTCTCTCATTCTTCCTATAAATTGTAAGGAGGGGCTTCTTTCTAAAGGTTGGACATTCTTGTTTTTCCCCTCCCTTCTTCTCTTTGGCAGTGAATTTGTGGAGTTCAAACCTCCCATCTAAAACCGTAATGCAACTTTGCCTCGGATTTTGTAGTGTATTGTATCAGATCAATTTGGAGAAAATAATGCATGTATGTGGATGATTCTCAACCCTCTCTATGTTCATTTACATCCTCCTGATCTTTCACTGCAAATTTTTTATTTGTGCATGATCTTGCATTGCATTTTAATGGTTTGTGTTTATTGGCAAGACAGGTGTTCTTCATTCCTCAGTGCATCACCTTTGTTAGTTTAGGTTTTATTTTATGCATCTTCTTACCCTGTCTCCTTGGAAAGTTAGTTTAGGTTTTTGAGTAAACCCTCTGCATTTTTACATGTGCATCTAAATAGAGGAATAGGAACCGGCCTTCATCCGAGAGCTTTTCTGATTTCGCAAGGTCCCACACTTGGGAAAAGCTCCATGTTATGCAATCGCACTGAGAGTCTCAACCCATCGAGTTGTAGACATTCAGGGGTGCTGTGATTCACCATCAATAGTTTTGGCATGCTGGGGGACCAAGAGGTCATTCCACAAGATTTGAAGGAATTTTCAAGAAATTTAGACTTAGAAATTACAGTAGTTTTACAATTTCATATTTTTTTTCACCTTCCAGGCTGAACTTTGAAATTGATTTTCAAGGGCTTAACTTGCTCAAAACAAGTCAAAATTTCACCAATTGATAGATCTGGGGATAATCTTCAAAAGGGTATGTTTAGTTTTTTGAATTTTGACTTTTCAAAATTTCATTTTTTATTTTTCAGTAGTTTTTGAATTTCGAGATTTCCCAAGTTTTCGAAGTCCGGCATTTTCGGTTTTTTGGGACTATCATTCCAAATCAAATTCCAAACCCTAAAATCTCAAAATACGTATCTTTCCTTCAAAATTTTGATTTATTTTTAATTTTGTCGAGGTTGGTGTGTAACTTGGAAAAATCCAACCTTTTGAGGCTCATTCCCCAACACATCTGGTGACTCAAAGGGATAGAATTCAGTGGTGTAGCAGTAAAAGTTGCCTAGGCATATGAGAAGAATTCAAACCAGGTCTGATACTCGAGAAGAGGGGTTATTTGTCCACTTGCAACTATCACCAGGAAGAGGAAGGAGAGGAAGAAGACCACAAAGATCACCATCTCCACCTAACAGACTTTATCAACCCCTCCACCTGGTAGACCTTTCATCCAATCAACAAGGGTTCTCAGGCCAATCAGAATGGCACAACAAAACCCTTTTTCAACTTCACTGGTAGCAGCCCACTTTCCCTCAATGCACAGAATCCAGTTCCAATTGCAAAGATTGAAGAACATTCCATTTTTCACTAGAGAAAATCATACCACTCCTGGTGATCATGTCAAAGACATTGCTAACGTTTGTGTAATCCATGAGATAAATGAAATGGATGTTGCTGTCAAATTGTTGGCATCTTCATTCAAAGGGAAGGCATTGCAATGGTTTAGGAGCCTTGGAGCTGGTTCTATCCAAAATTGGAATCAGTTATGCATAGTTCTCCATGAGCAGTTTGGAGAAAAGGGAGACAATTTGTCTCTACTAGAACAATTGACAACTATCAAGAGAGCTCCCAATGAGCAGCTGACTAACTTCAACTTCAGATTTCAAAGGTCTTGGGATAGGATTCCAGTGGCTGTTAGGCCAACAACTGAAGGTGCTTTTCTATATTATCTTAAGGCTTTGAATTCTGATATTTCTATGTTAATTCAATCTATGGGAGGCACAACCTTACCTGCTGCTTATAGCATTGCCATTAGGGCTGAAAACTATCTTATTCAAGCTGGTAAGCTGGCTCCTAGGCCTCCCATGCCCTTGTATCCAAACTTAGAAAATCCAAGCACTAGTCAAGCACCCACTTTGGCTCCTATTCCCACTCCTAGAAATCAAAGTTCAAATGAAACTTCTACTTCATCCTCTAGTGCTTCAAATGAACTCCAAGAGGTCATGAAACAATTGCAAAATTTGGGAAATGAGCTGGTTACACTCAAGAGGCAGCAGCCCAAAGCTTTAGACCTTCTTATCAGCCTCAAGCTCAACCTAATAGGCCACCATACCAGCCCAATAGGCCACCCAATCCAGCTACAAATCAAAGCCAAGTAAGGCCTCCCGCCAATAGACCATTTCAGCCCTATAACCCCAATGTTGCATCTGCTTCTAAAGCATTAGTGCCAGTGCAAAACAACATAGCTCAAGAGTATGATTGGTGTTTCCCATGCAATGAACCTCACAACCAATCTATGTGCTTCAATGGTGCTTTGAACCAAGCCTTGATGGTGACAACTACTGGCGTAGAGGGTGAAGTGAGTCAAGAAACAAATCAGCAACAAGGGACATCTCAACAAAACACAACTCCAAATGATACCACACTTGTGAATTGGCAAGCTGAGGATTTTTGTGGCATGAATCAAACAATTTCTCAGAGTGTAGTAGCTAACACAAGATCAAAGAAGAGGAATATTGGTGAAGGGCAA
Source organism: Taxus wallichiana var. yunnanensis (assembly GCA_018340775.1). Taxonomy (NCBI): domain Eukaryota; kingdom Viridiplantae; phylum Streptophyta; class Pinopsida; order Cupressales; family Taxaceae; genus Taxus; species Taxus wallichiana. The sequence continues at coordinate 870,357,418 of CM031237.1, read as the reverse complement.
ATCATTGGCTCCAAGTGATCTACAACCTTCCATCACTCCACAAGGTGTTGGTAAGCAAAATATAGTTCCAAACACGCAAGGACAGCCCAAACCACCTTCTAAGCCAACTCAAATGCCAGCTTGTTGCTTCCCATGCGCAAGAAAGGAATGTATAGGCTAAAGGACAACAAAGAGATCTTTCATCCCCATTTAGCATCATTGATCAAATGAAGAAGACAAATGTGAATATATCAATGTGGGAATCTTTATCCATCCTAGGCCAAAGAGATCTTCTACAAGCTGCCATGAAGAATTGGTCAACTTCAAACCAACAGTCCATATGCAAGAGAATGTCCTCACAAATGTCTGCTCACCAAGGGAATCATGGAGGACAACAAGGTAAAGTTTTTAAGCCCCCTCCATTCTATGTTTCATTAATCATTAGGGATAAACTAGTACACAATTGCATGATTGATTCTGGGGCAAGTAGTTCTGTCATGCCCAAGCAAATAGCTGATCAGCTGGGTCTCCAATATGAAGTCATATCAAAGGGGGTAGTGTAATTGGATGGGACAAAAGGAGCAATGGTGGGAGTGATTAAAGGTTTGAATCTTACCTGCATGCATGCCCCAACGTTACCATTTTTGCAAGATGTGTCAAGATAGATTTGCCACCACTCTTTGCCCTATGCTTATCAAGGGATTTCACAGCTAGAATTGGAGGCTACTTATCTACTGACTGGTCACACATGTTGTTTAGAACAAGATATGGTACTAAGGTCACAATCAGATCCGAACCAATTGCAAAATTTCATATTGAGCCTCATACTCCAAGCCAAATCAATGCCAACTGCTCAAAGATTTGATCAAGAAGATTATCCAAGCACAGATGAAGTTGACACCAAAGTTGGAAGCATCCCAGATTTGACTCTTGATGAATGGGCAAGCAAGGTACATGCTTTTGATCCCTACCAAGAAGTAGAAGAATCTGAGCTAGGAGTCTATTGCATACATGAAGAAAACCAGCCTATTCCTAGCATCACCAAACTAGACCATAAGGATGACAATGAGGTATGGCAGTTATTTTTCGATGGATCAAGGAGTAGGCAAGGTGCAGAGGAGGAGTTATGCTTGTTTCACCTCAAGGCATCAAATATTATTCAGCTTTTCATTTCCAGTTTTCCTGTTCAAACAACATAGCTGAATATGAGGCCTTGATTCATGGACTTCATTGGGCCAGGAAAAAGGGCATAAAGAACTTGCAGGTGTTTGGAGATAGCGAGCTAATCATCAACCAAGTCAGGGGACAACATGCTACAAAGAATGACCTGCTGAGGAACTACAAGAATAGGGTATGGGACCTCATTGAGGATTTCAAAGCTTTCAACATCGTGTCCATACCTAGGAAGAAAAATGAAGCCGCAGATAGGCTCACAGCAGTTGGAGCAACGTTTGATGTGGTTGACAACATCATAAAGAAAAAACACAACCACATATGCATGTGATTGTGAGGCCAGCAGTTCCAGATAATAACACAAGCTGGTAGGTGTTTGAGAACGATCAACAGATCATCAATTTTTACAAGAAGAGGCTGAATTCTCAGCTAGGAATCAGGACAGACTAGAGCAATAGTATGGGATCAAGTAGTGCAGCTGCAGACAAACAAGCTTCCCAAGGGTTTAGTAATATTGGAGTCTATCTTCAACCCTAACGACCAGTTCCGTAAGGAAAAGGCTAACATACAGGTCAAGAGAGAAGATTCAGAGCCAATTCTGGTTGGGGAAGGCAAAACACTTCAAATTGGTAAAGTGGCCATTGAGCAGGAGAAATCAGATTTCATATAGCTTTGCCAAGAATTTCCAGATGTCTTCACTTGGAGCTATGAAGACTTGAGAGGATTCAATCCGAAGTTGGCACAACATACCATAGAATTGGATCCAGATGCTAAGCCCATCAAGGCGTAAGGCAGACCACCAACCCTCACATTGAGCCTCTAATGAAGAAAGAGCTAAACAAGCTAATAGAGGCAAGCATTATATTCCCGATCAAGCACTCAAGCTGGGTTGCAAACTTGGTTCCGGTCAGGAAGAAGAGGAGAAATTAGGTTGTGTGTGGACTTCCGAGACCTCAAACAGGGCATCTCTCAAAGACCATTACCCACTTCCTTCAATGGAACAAATATTACAAGTGGTATCCGGTTCAGAGAGATTCTCTCTCCTAGATGGCTACTCAGGGTATAATCAGATAATGGTGAAAGAAGATGACCAGTTTAAGATGGCTTTCACCACCAAATGGGGCACCTATGCCTACAAGAAGATGCCATTTGGGCTATCAAATGCTGGAGCCACTTTCCAAAGGGCAATGGATATGGCATTCAAGGGATTGATCAATAAAATAGTTCTGATATATCTTGATGACATCACTGTATTCTCCAAAAATGCAGCGGATCACCTCTTTCATTTGAGGTAGGTATTTTAGAGGTGTAGAAGATTTGGGGTATCATTGAATCCCAAAAAATGCATATTCTTGGCTCACGAGGAAAACTTCTAGGCCATATTGTTTCAAAGGAGGGGTTGACGATTGACCCAGAAAGAGTTGAAGCAATTCAAGTGTTGCCATTGCCAAGTCACAAGAAGGCTCTTCAAAGCTTCTTAGGAAGGATCAATTTTGTCCGCAGGTTTGTTCCAAACTTTGCAGCTCTCGTAAAGCCAATAACACTAATGTTGAAGAAGAGCATGGCATTTAAGTGGACATCTGAAGGCAAGGAAAGTTTTGAGGCAATAAAAGAGGCTATATCTCAAGCTCCGACTCTCATCAATCCAGACTTCTCCAAGGACTTCATGCTATATGCCTTCGGTGGTGGAGACACCATTTCTACAATCCTGGTACAACAAAACAAAGAAGGATTAGAACAACCAGTTGCTTTCTTCAGTCAAGGCTTGGAGGAATACGAAAATAGGTACTCTTTCATTGAAAAAGCATGTCCTTGCAAAGGATCGTGAGCTTAAAGAAATTCAAGCACCTAGTCTCAAACAACAAGATCCAATTGTTGGTCTCTCATGCAGGAGTCAAGGACTTCCTTCTAAACAAGGATCTGAATGAGAAACGTGTAGGATGGATAACCCATGTCATGGAATATGACATCGAAATTAAGGTCACTAAACTAGTCCATGGAAAAGGATTATGTGAACAACTAGCTTTGAGTCGGCAAGTTGAAGCAAGGTGATGAAAAAGAGACTGCTCTGTACTACAGATGGTCAAGAACAGAAAATGATGATGTGCCCACTCCTTTTGTTGACTCGTAATATGATACACTTCCTACAAAACAGCAGGCCTATGCCCTCTAAAATGAGCAAAGAAAAAAGGAGATACTTCAGATTACAAGCCATTCCATATGTGCTTGTTGATGGTGTTTTGTTCAAGAAAGACATCAATGGAGTTCTATTGAGGTGCATTGGGACAAGTCAAATTGAGAGGGTGTTACAAGATTTTCATGATGGAGATTCCGGAGGACATTTTTCCCCATGAGTAACAACTCTCAAGATAATGAAGGTATGGTATTATTGGCCCACAGTGTTCAGTGATTGCTATACATGGATAAGAAAGTGTAAGAAATGTGCACTCTTCATAGGCAAAGAAAGACTAGCACTTCCATCAGACCCAATTTTGTTGACCAACCATTTATGCAATGGGGATTGGACTTCATTGGGGTCATCAATCCAAACTCAATTCAAGGCCACAAGTGGATTCTCATGGCAATAGAATATTTCACCAAGTGGACCGAAGAAGTAGTGCTCAAAGAAGCAAATGATTCTAACATACTAGACTTTTATGAAGGAATAGTGACTGTTCGTGTGCCGCCACTATCATATCGATAATGCATCGGCATTCATAGGTTCCAAGATTACAGTAATGGGCTGTCAAGAATGGAATCTATTTGAGCACCTCTTCAAATTATTACCCATAGGGTAATGGACAAGCAAGAGTCCACGAACAAGAATTTGCTAAGGATCATCAGAAGGACTCTAGATGAAAACCAAAGAACATGGCATACCAAGCTAAAATCAGCATTATGGGCTGACAGGATAACACCAAAGAGGTCTACAGTAGTTCTCCTTACAAGTTTGTCTATGGGAAAGAGGCAGATTGCCTATATCATTAGAATTCCCGCATTGAGCTCATGAAGCAGCTTGAGTTGTCTGAGTTCAACCAATGGAGGCCGTATACGCAGAGTTGATGGAATTGGAAGAAATCAGAGAACATGTAGTTCATATGATTGAGAAAGATCAGCCTTAGTAAAAAGATGGTTTGATAAGAAAGCAAGAGCAAGGACCTTCCAGGAAGGGGACCTAGTTCTAAAATGGGATGCAGATCGGCAAAACCAAGAAGGCATTCCAAGTTTGATGCCATTTGGAGTGGCCCCTACATGGTCACGAGATGTAAAGTAGTAATGCCTTCCAATTGTCTACATTGATGGAGAAGAACTCTTGATTCCAAGCTTAACGGATCTATCTTAAACATTACTACTAAAAGGAAAAGGTTTACCCTTGTAAATATTAGCCTAGTTTTCAATTCCTCTAAGTGCGTATGCACATTGTCTTGTTGTAGTTAGGTTTCATTTCCCTAAGTGCTTCTAGCACAGTTTTTTTGCTCTCGTGTTGAATTTCTACAGTTCAAAGCATGCTCTCGAGAAGGAGTTGCGGTATCATGATATCATCGATATCAAGTTGGTTTCAGTTATTTCTTATGACTCCATGCCCAATGGATTGCTAAAAGGCCACCGATCTTCTACCTAACAGTAGGTGATTCCATTGAGTCACCAAATTGTTTTATATATCTCCTCCCCCAGGTAAATATGGATAAGCTAAAGAAAATGGAAATCAAGGAAAATTGAAATCCTTCATTTCAGGTTTTGAAAGTGCATTGCATGGTTGAAAACCCAACATTTATTACATCACCAAGCTGCGCCGCACAGTAAGAAAATGTCGACATGTGAAAATTCACGCCCAAGGCGCAGGCAGGGGCACACAACACAAAGTGTCGACATGCAAAAATTTGCGCCCAAGGCGCATGTTGGGGGCACACAACACAAAGTGTCGACATGCAAAAATTCACGCCCAAGGCACAGTGCAGGCCTGGGCGCATAAGAAAAGGGTCGACATACAAAAATTTGTGCCCACATCAAAGGTGCACATCAAAAATGTCGACATGTGAAAATTCGTGTAAAAGGCGCAGGATGGGGGCACATAACACAAAGTATTGACATGCAAAAATTCGCAACCAAGGCATGTGCAAGGGGTCAGTCGCAAAAAGACAAAGTGTCGACATGTGAAAATTCGCGCCAAGGCGCAGATCGGGGTGCACAAAGTGTCGAAGTTCACATGCATAAATTCACACCTAAGGCATAGGATGGGGACGCACAACACAAAGTGTCGACATGTGAAAATTTGTGCCAAAGGTGTAGGCTAGGGGCACACAACACAAAGTGTCGACATGTGAAAATTTGCACCCCAAGGCGTAGGCTAGGGGCGCACAACACAAAGTGTCGACATGTGAAAATTTGTGCCCAAGGCGCAGTCAGTGCAAGGCAAAGATAAAATTTTGACATGTAAAATTCACGCCCAAGGCATGGGTCAGGGCATGCAAGACACAAAGTGTCGACATGTGAAAATTCACGCCCAAGGCGCAGGCTGGGGGCACATAGCACAAAATGTCGACATGCAAAAATTTGTGCCCAAGGCGCAGTCGGGGTGCACAACACAAAGTGTCAACATGCAAAAATTTGTGCCTAAGGCGTAGGCTAGGGGCACACAACACAAAGTGTCGACATGTGAAAATTCGTGCCCAAAGGCGCAGTTGGGCGCAGCGCAGACAAAATGTCAACATGCAAAAATTCGCGCCCAAGGCGCAGTAGGGTCAGGGCACAAAGCACAAAACATCAACACCACATTTTCAGCACCTATGGCACACTTAAGAGTATGTTGACATAAGGATAGTTGTGCCGAGGTGCATCTTCAGGAGGCACAACATTTTGAGCGTTGACACCCCGACAAAAAGCAAACCCTGACGCAGATATTCAAATGGCCATAACTTTTCACAGGGAGCTCGATTCACGCAAGGTTGGACTTTTCAGAAATCTTACGAGGTCCTCTATCCAACTACAACTAGATATATTTAATTGGGTGAGAAAAGTTCTTCAAAAATGCAAAATACAATTCGCCATTTTTGGGGTTTGCTAGGTTCTCACCTACTGCCATAATGAGATGAATTAAATGCAACCTAGAGTGGTTGGGGTAGATTTGGAATTCCTCTCTTTCCCTCTCTCATTCTTCCTATAAATTGTAAGGAGGGGCTTCTTTTCTAAAGGTTGACATTCTTTTTTTCCCTCCCTTCTTCTCTTTTGCAGTGAATTTGTGGAGTTCAAACCTCCCATCTAAAATGTAATGCAACTTTGCCTCTTGGCATTTTGTAGTGTATCAGATCAATCATTTGGAGCAAATAATGCATGTCTGTGGATGATTCTCAACCCTCTCTATGTTCATTTACATCCTTCCTAATCTTTCACCGCAAATTTTGTTATCTTTGCATGATCTTGTATTGCATTTTAATGGTTTGTGCTTATTGGCAAGACAGTGTTTCTTCATTCATTCTGCATCACCTTTGTTAGTTTAGGTTTTATTTTATGCATCTTCTTACCCCGTCTCCTTGGAAAGTTAGTTTAGGTTTTTAGTAAACCCTCTCGCATTTTTACATGTGCATCTAAACAGAGGAATAGGAACCGCCTTCATCCGAGAGCTTTTCTAATTTCGCAAGGTCCCACACTTGCGAAAAGCTCCATGTTATGCAATCGCACCGAGAGTCTCAACCCATCGAGTTGTAGACATTCAGTCTTGTGATTCGCCATCAATAGTTAATGGTTAATGTTATGATGTGGCTTTTGGGATATACTTATTTCTTTCACCTCTTTATTTAAATTTTAAATCTAGCATCGGTATGTTTTCCATTTTACACACAATCTCGGATTTGGGCTTTGAGCCCAATTTTGAGAGCTTGTGGGACAAGTTTTACTTATCCCACACTCTTTAAAATTACCTCCTAACCTAACCTATGACCCAAGGGGTCAATTTAGGCCCTTAATCATGAAATTGAGAGGACAGGGTCAATTATTGCCCTCACATTTTAATCCTCTAAATTTAACTTTGAAATGTGCAAAAGTGAACTTGTGTGCAAACTTGGTGAAGGCATCTCCTCACCTACCTCTTTATGATGCTTTGGTTTGTGTGAGGAATTTTTGATGTGGATTTGAGGGAGATGAAGTGGCATCCTACATGGAGCCACATCACCTCTCCCTCCATCTTGTCTATTTATGTGCATCTTTTTGAAGGTTTTGGGGTTACTCGCTTCTTGGCTTGCTTTGTTACTTGCATTATTGTTATTCTTTCTTGAATATTTTTGGCTCAAGAATTTGGGAGAAGAACTTGATTTTGGATTTTTGACTTTGGATTTTGGAGGATCTTACTTGGAGTGTTTTCTTGTGGAGAAGAGTTAGAGTTAATTTGTTTGAAGAAAGGACCTACCATCAATGGCAAGGTAGGAGCTTAACTTATGTTATTCTTTCTTCTTGTTGTTTGTGTTAGCGCAATTTGAATGAATGTATGTATGTGTATGCTTGTGGGGTGTGTGTAGTTTTTCCCTTAAGGAAGGTGTGGGGAGAAGGGGATATGGGGCCATTGGGGAGATAAAAGGGATTTTGTGAGGTTATTTTGAGGAGGGAGTGTGGGTAAGGTGCTCCACCTATGGGGAGAGAAAAGGTTAAATTTTACTGCATTTTACATATTTGCATCATGGAGAGATAAGGGATTTTGAGAGTGTTTTGTGATGTGCACTTTGGAGGTTCTTGGGTGGACCCTTAACCCACTTAGGAGGTATAAGGAGGTGGCCACCACTATCCTTTCTCCTTGGGCTCTTGATTGAGCCTTTATGATTGATTAAATGTTGCAGGTTTTTAATTTTTTATTCATGTGTTGGAACATTTTCTTGTGTGTGTGTATTGTAAATGTGAAGCCATTGTTTTACTTTCATGGTTGTGAACATCCCACATTGTCTCATGGTTGGATATCGGGGGCCAATGAGGGGGTTGGATTCACCCCTTCATTGGAATTTGGCTAGGAGGAGAGTGTTGCCTAGCTCCCTCCCTTGTTTGTGTGTTTTGGAGATGAAGTGAAAAAGTTGTTGGTTCTATAAATCAAATGGAATTACGCAAGAGATTGTTTTTAATATTGGACATGATGTCTCCACCATTTTGTTAAAGACCTATTTTTATACTTTCATTTTAAATTCCTTGATTGTGTCCTGTAAAATAATTTGATATGAGACTCGTATTCCTTTTAAGTATTGACAAATGTATGTACTTGAAGTTGTAGATTCAGGGGATTGTATTTTTTTAAATTCTTGTAAAATATGCATATAAGGAAATTCTTGAATTATTTAGAAACTTTGTAAGAAATCAGAAAAAAAGTAGTTTGAAATTATTTGGGAAATGGTTGTAAAATTTTCTTATTAGGCTAAATTTGAAATTATTTGAAAACATTGTAAAATATTAAAAATTACAATCATTCCTCACTGGAAAATCTTGTAAACTATTTGAAGAAAATATATTTGTTTTATCTGTAAAATATCATGGATTCCTTCCTTATACTTGTTAAGTTCCAAAGAGATATATTCTACTTTCTCTATCCTTCTTTGTAGAATTAAATTAGTCACATGTTTTCTTGTACTTTGAGAAAATTCCTATAGATCTCTCTGAAAATATAAACAAAGAAAATGTAATGTCTTTTCTTATTAAAATATGTTTCCTAGTTATAGAAATTTTGACTTAAAATTATATACTTGTATCAATGTATATTTATACATCTATTTAAGATATATGTATATATATAAAAAATCATACATGGGTTTGTAATTTGATATAAAATTGTATCTTAATCAAATGGAAAATATTCCGAAAGGTCATGTACTTGTGAATATAGAAATATATATTTATATATGTATATAAATTATACAATATATATATATATATATATATATATATATATATATATATATATATTGAATATATATATATTTTATATAAAAATAATAATATTGAATGCAAACGAATGAAGTTTCATTCGATGTAAACATTTTACTAAAAAAACAAATTTGTGAGGGGTGGGCGGGCATGGCGAGCCACCCCACCCTTTGGTAAAAGGGGGGGTGGGTCGGCTATGACACCCACTCCAAAAATAGTATATTGGGGTGGGTGGCATGGCCAACCCACCCCACTCTTACGAAAAGAGGGGTGGGTTGCCTATGTTGTCCACCCTACACACACACACACACACACACACACACACACACACACACACACACACACACACACACACACACATGTGGCCGGACCGCCATGTCTATAGCTCGCGCATAGCCCTTTGGGGCTGATTTTCCTCTGTAAGTTTCAAACACCAAAAAAATACATCTTAATAAATAAATATATGTACATATACATCCATTTACGATTGTGGTAGAAATGAGTTTTCTTATAACCGAGAATATAAGAAAATACCCTATAAAAATAATTTCTTTCAGGACTTATAAACTGTGGGAAATAAATATAAAAAGGAGAGAACATGGAATATGGGAGAGAAACCCATCCCAATGCAATCCAACATCCACCATAGCCAACATAGATTCTTGCCATTCCCTCTAACCTCCATTATTTCCTTTGTTGTAGCTTGAGCTATGCAAATGGAGGTACAATCGGAGTTAGAAACAAGGATAAATAACTCATAAGGAAAGTTGGGGAAAATTAAGAAACCCTAAGATCTAAGGGAGGGGATTAAATGAATCCTACGACCGAGATTTAATCCTTATCTCTTAGTGATAAGTGCATAAATTTAATAATGTATGGGAAAACTATTCAAATAAAGCCCTTAGAGAATGTTATCGAGCATGGAGGAAATTAGATGGGTAAGAGGTATTTTAATTAATACTTTTAATTTAATGTTGTGCTTGGGATGGGTTAATGTATTAAATGGAAAATTAAAAGGGTTAATGGGTGTATGTGTAAGGGTAAATAATTAAAGGGGTGGCTTAGGAATAATTTTTGCTAGGAAATGATTAATGTTGTGCTAGGAATGTTATTAAAGTTAATTTAAATGAACCTTGGTGGGGTGAGATTTAATTAGTTAAGGTTGAGGAATAAATTATATTTGATTCTTTTAAATTTATTATTAACTTAAAGAGGATAATTAAACAACGTGATTGTTTAATTAAATAAAATTAATTTCGGATTAATTAGTGAAATGGCAAAATTGATAAGATTATAATAATGGATTTAATAAATGAAATTTATTCTGCAGAGATGTATTGTTTAAATAAATAATCTTTTTATAATCATGATTAATGTAACTAAGATTTAATTAATGTCTTTAATGTAATAAAAAAATTGTCATAAATTTTCTAGCGGAGTGTGGTCTTTTTGACGTGGATTGGCATGGCAATTTTTAGGCGTCACATCGAAACTCTCCTTAGCCTTGAATTATCTAAAGCACCATGGTTAGATCTAGAGATGGCATTGGTAGCCTTAGGAAAAGGGTTGTTATTAGATCAACATTTTGTGCGATCTATGACGGAAAGAGGGATTTTTCCCCTATTTGTTCCCATGTTCGATCTATTTCTTCCCATATTCTCGTATCTCGAGGTGGTTTAGAATGAGGTCACCCCTACTTTTGAGAAAGATGACCGCTCGTTACGAGAGGTGTTGTAGGGCATGAGATCTCTCAAACCCATGACCCTTGTTGATACCACTCCCAATATCATGTTTGGGGATGAAGTTCTCAATTCTAAATCCTACTACCGTGACCATGCCATGATCTATAGATTCAAAGTGGATTCTTTCCGAGCTTACCCGTAATCCATGATAGGATCTCTAAGTATTGGATTCCACTCCTTACTATAAGGTTAGATATTTCTCCCTGTGAAAAATGAGCATTTATTGCATCTTTTCCTTCAATAGATGATAAGGACACTATATCCGGAAATATATGGTGATGTCAATCATGATACCTTATCATGAAACCCTCATTCCCATCTTTTAACCCGACCACTGAATCTTTTTCTTATAAACTGGTCTTGATTAGACTTCCTCATTCACCTTTGTAATTTTGGGATCGTACTTCTCATCTCCATTGGAAATGTTTTGAAAAAAATTTAAATATTGACTCACAGACCACCGATTTTACGCATAAATCCTATGACGTAATCCTAGTATAGCTTGACACCTCTAAAAACCTTCTTGCTAATATTGAGTTCAAAGTTCAAAATATAACATGGACACAACCTCTAAACTATGAAGGCTTATCCTTTAGATGCAAAGGTGTTTTACTTTAGGATATATTGTTGCTGATTATGGGATGGAAAAGCATATAAATGAGAAAAAAAATTGGTGGAAAAAGGTCATCCAAGAACATTTCGTCTTTGATGCTAAGGGAGATTTATATTTAAATGCATTTTTGAGGAAGTGGTTGAATCGGTCCAAGAAACTCCTCTTAGAAAGATTCTAGTGGATGGAAATAAGGGGATGTAAATGGTGAGATTCAAATGAACAAAAATGATGAACCAAATCCTTCTATAGCAAATAAGGAGAATATACCACCTTCTATTCCTTAAGAAAACAACACATACTCGCTAATAAAAAAGCTCTTGAAATTATTCTTCCCATTGAAGAGATTTCAGATGGGTTGAAAATGGTAAAAAATATTTAAATAGTTTTACAAGAAAATTATTTTTCCTACGCAGTTGTCTCTTTCACTATTGGGCATCCATTTCTTGTTTTTGCTTGGTGTGTTAATGTTTTAATCTGGGATTTCATGCCTTTTGTACCGGGTAGGATCCCGGTAAAATATGTTTATCCATGTTAATGAAAAATATCACCACCATACTTATGTTGTGAAGAAAGTAGAATGATAGTTAGATGATCCTTGATTGTCCATAAAATTTGATCCATTTGGAGATAACACACTATGAGAGGTCCCGTAATGGATTGTGACTAACATAGAGAAAAAGATACACATTATAAATATTATGATTTTTTTTTTTAAAGCATTGTACATATGTAAAGGACTCCCACTTCGAATTGAATCGCTTTGATACCAAATATAAATTAAGTTTAAATTATAAACAATTTAATATTCAATAAACTATATATTCATCCATTTAATACATTTTCAAAGAGAGAATATTACATATATATTATACTCTAAAAAAATTATATTAACATGAGTTGCTGTAACTCAAAAATCTCACTCTAACATATTCATTTAAATATATCTCTCCTAAAGAACCTCTATGTGAGTTGTTAAAACAACTCACACCACAAAATTATAATTATTTATCCACATGATTATATAACAATAAATAAATATTTTATTAAATATATGAGAAATAACTCATTCTCATACGATAATTTCTTATTATGTAGATTAGCAACAACTACTAAATATGGTTCTCGCCATAGTAGTAGCAGCACACGTGCAGGATGATTTTGTCGCCATGCCACGCTCCTGGGATTCACGTCTATTTGGAGGAACTTTGAGAGAGCCCTTGATAATTTTTCCTTAATGGCTTAAGGGTTATCCTTAGCTAGCGATCCCTGAGGAGCTGGTGGATAGATCAAGGAGCAGTCTCAAGTGTGCAACCGTTGGAAGATTTGGTGGGTTGAGGCCTAATATAGATTTTGTTAGGGAATGGTGCAAGAGGAAATGGTCCTGTAGGATGGATGTGTGAGCATTGGGAGGGGATAGCTTCCTCTTCTGCTTCTAAAAGGATGAGAATTTCCAATGAGTGCTCACTGAAGGACCATGGTTTTACGGAAAATCAGCTCTCGACATTTGTAGGTGACGCCCTAGGATGAAAATAGATTACTCCTTTCATTGCCTCCCCATGTGGAACGATCTTCCAGGTCTTCCTCTGGAATTCTGTGACCCGGATGTCTTCCTAGGCATTTTCAGGTCTATGGGAGTTCTAATTTCTGTGCACCCTACGACGAGAAACCATTCACGATTAATCTTTTCCTGGCTATGCATTAATGACCCTCTTAGAGGCTAGGTACCGAGAAAAATAGTCTTGAAGACCTCAAAATACAAAGTTATGCAGGAGATCATTTTAGAGAAATCAAGGGTTGTTGTAAAACTTGCAGGCGGACTGGATTTGTGGTTTCGTCTTGTTGCAGTGATTCATTTCCCTCACAGACGGTGAATCTTGGGGATTTCCCTCGAGCGGTGGCTCAGCTAGAAGATTTATTACCACTTGTTTCATTGACTGCTAGAGAGGTGAAGGATGTTGAGGAGGAGTTGTATGTTGAATATCCATGTGAGAATATCGTCAGTGATAAGAAGGAAGACGAAGTTGTGTCCTAGACTTTGAAATGACCACCTATTACCTCTGTAAAACCCATGAGGAGCGAAAAGGCTTCTATAATATCCCCGGTGGAAAGATGTGTTGAATTGATGTTCCGGTCACCCAGTTCAAATTCAAATTTTGCATTTAATGTATCTCTAGGGGTCGCAAGTGTATTATGGTGGACAACTAAGGGTGGGGGTGCCCCGCGTAGAGGTTGCCTCATTTGACGGATTGACCATTGATAGTGGAGGTGTTTGAGGGAGTGAATCAGTGGGGTTTCAAATTTTTATTTGATCACGGTATGCAATGGATCGGAATCCCAAAAAATTTACTGTAGAACGAAATCAGTTTTAAGGAGGAACATTGGCAGAAGAAGGTAGGCACTCAGGCAGCGGTCCAATGTTGGGGGCAACCGCAAAAAGTTGCAGGTGCAGGTGGTCTCGTATAATTTTTTTTTTTTTGCCTACTGCATAATTCAGAATCTTCACCTGAAAACCGGAGCAGAGGCTGTATAGGAGGGTCAATTTGAGCAGGTTCAATGGGTGAGGGGCTGTAATTTGTTTGCCTGCATTCCTTTTTGTTTGGCCACTTGTCAACAAAGCAATGGTTCATCAAATTTCTCTCTTCTGGCTCTGCAAATTTTTATTACAATCATAGGACCGCATCACTGCTAATTTTTCCTAAAAAATCTGTGCAGCACCTGCTTAAGATCTGTTGCCTTGCAGGTTGCTTGGAACCGCTACCTTAGTGGTGTACCTCCTTGACTCATCGGATCCTCGGGAATGACAGAGGTGGGTGGATTTGTGGTTCATCCAAAACTTTACCATAATACTCGTAGTTGTTCCCGGTGTGTTGTCAGCTCTTGATGGAATTTGTTTTGGGGATTTTTCGCCCTTTCTTTTCTTGTTTGGTCATGACCTTTCATGGTTTGTTGTTTGATGTAAGCCGCTGGTAGAGGCTTTCTTGTTGGGTTTTAAATGCTTTATCTCTCTCCTTTATATGGGTTTTTTTAATCCCTTCAAAACAAAACCACTTTTACTATATCTAAATAAAATAACATAATTTCATATCATACATATGGTGCATGTAATATTTTGTTTAAATATTTTTGATTGATATGTTCATTCCATTAATCATAATTGTGAAAATAATGACATTATTTTTATTTAGTGTCATGTTTTACTCTTTGTAAAATGTTCTAGATTTCAATGGGATGCAAGAGATATCTTAAACGGTCTCATCGTACCAATATTACATTTAGAACATTCTCCTTATCATGAGGATAAATAAGTTTTATTCAAAATTTACACAAAATTAAGAGGCATTCCCACCAATTTTAAAAAAATGTGTTCTATTCCTTTTTGTTTTGTCTTTTCTATATTTGTATAATTTATTGACAATGGATTTAGATATGAACACGCATTTTATTGTGCATGTATCTATAATACACGTGTTCGATCATGTGTTTGTAGATCACACGAAACGAGAATTACTAGTGACCATATATTCACATCCCTTTACCTGGGAGATAATATGATCTCTCTTTTCTTTATAGTTTTATGTTAATTTTTTTATTTTTAACTTGGTATACGCTTAGCAAATAACCAAGAAATGAGATAGTATTTTTTCACATAAGTTATTTGTATTTACCATGAGGGACTTACTATGTAAACTTATGACCTATAATCTACAATCTTAAGATACTAAATAATACGCCTATTTCAAAATATAAATCTCAATCTTTAATAAATATATCCCTATCCAAATATAATTTTTGGTATTACCCCTTATTTTAGTATATATCAAAACAACCCATTTTGTATTTTTTATATTTTTAATACCTTTTATTTCAACCTCTTGGATTCAATATCTTACATTTTAACAAATTTTAATTATATTTTTAGTTAAAACATTATTGTATTAAAAACTAATACATTTTTCCGTTCTACCTATCCCTCATGCATGTTCGCGTGGGAGATATTTATTTATGAACAGTCAAAATTAAACTAAATAAATGTTGTGACATGGTGGTGGACCTCTTGCTGTTATATTGGAGGTCATCAGCCAAATCCTCTATCTCCCTCGCGAATCTGCAAGTGAGAGATAGGCTCCACGACATTGTTCTAGATAACTTTTACTATTCTTGTCTTTTTCCTCTTGATCAGTTCAAATCCATCTATCTCCCTAATAACTTTTACTATTCTTGTCTTTTTCCTCTTGATCAGTTCAAATCCATCTATCTCCCTGCGAATCTGAGTGAGAGATAGGCTCCGCGACATTGTTCTAGATAACTTTTACTATTCTTGTCTTTTTCCTCTTGATAAGACCTTCCCTAGTTCTTTCCTCCTCTAGGTTCTTCCTCTCTAGAGTCTTCTCCTCCATGTATAAATAGACGTAAATGTAAGCATTCTCCAAACCAAAAAATAAATCATTTTTTCTTGTGTTAAATAACTCTGCCTTCATTGGTATCAGAGCACGGTTGATGGGGAACCAAATTTGTTTCTCGTGGCCTACCTAATTTGGTGGAGGTACTGTTGATTTGTCCCACATGCGTATCCAACTGTTGGTTGTTTGTTTGTTTGAGCAAGGCGAAGCAAATCACAGTTGTCTAACAACTATTCTATCCAGACGTCGCCAACATTGGAGGATTGACGACCTGGATATTTCCTTGGCTGGACGTGGTGAAATTATTGGCATTTAATTGCCTACATCAAAGTTGCGCGAAGAGGCCAATGCTTGGGCCAAGATCCCTGTGAAGATACACGACTGTGTAGCATGGCACATCGACACCAAATCCAGAAATGTCGTTAACGTGGCGGTGCTATTGAGCCTTATTAACAAGACACACCCACGAGAAACAAAATCTTCCCGTGATCTCCATACGTTGCACGGTTTTTAGTGGAGGATCTACTATTTTGTCCCACATAAGGGAGAAAACAAAGTGAGTAAACCTTGTAATATGGCCACGCAAGCCACTTTTGCATCTTTTGCCACGAGGATACTACGAAGGAAATAGCCACAAAAGGAAGGTGTATGAGATTGAAACGGCCAATGTTGACATATAAACGTTGTCCTCTTGTGGAGATAATCTCAGCCGAGCCATGTGTGAGGCGTCCAGTGTGACCTTGTCAAGCTATAAGGAACTTTTATTTGGACCGTTAGAAGACTGCTACGAATCATGAAGGAGCAAGTAACATATGTCACGTATTCCAGTTGCTAAGAACAATGTTGTAAGAAATCTGTAAAATAACTTGTCATTAACAAACCAAGAAGAAAGCACCGGAATTTACTTTTACTTGCAAGACGCCCTTTAGAATAGTGGAAATCTACAATTCGACGAGCTTGTGCATCAAGGACTACTGGAGTGGTTCTAGTTCGGCGTACGGTGTCAAGCAAAGAAGGTACGTGCGGAGCTCGAAAATCCTACGAAGCAAGTGATGAATACGAGATAGAACTCCCACATAAGCATCTCGCATCTCACTGTGAGAGAGTATCGAGCCCATAATAGATCTATTGTTCATCAAGAAGACATTATACTTTCAAAATTTAATTTATTTTTACATCATGTCCCACTCCAAAGATATTGCTTTCAAATGTGCAGCTCGTGAAACGCCTCAATTTTGTCGCATGGAAGACAAAGATGAAACCAATTGTTCTCTTCGAATATCTCTAGGATATCATCATTGCAAGTTCCCTCATCTCACCGACGACAATGATTGATCAAGTACGACAAGGCCGACACCAAAGTGCTAATGTTGGTCACATTAAGAATATTCGATGAGTCGCACCACACATTCGAATGCGACAACATAGAAGCAAGCCTAGGATACTCTCTCCACTATATATGAAGCGAAAAAATTGACTAGGATTTTTCATTTTCAGTCAAAGATGCATACCATGAGCATGTATGAAGGTGAGAAAGTGGAAGAGATTTTGCATCAAGTAGAATGGGCTTACGAACCAAGCTAGTTGCACTTGGAGAAGAGGTCGAAGACAAGTTGGTTGTCCTACTCACAGTGTGAGCTCTTCCATCCTAGCTCAGGACGTTCATCACCACATTGACTATCACTTAAAAAGAGGTGAGTTTTTCTGAGATGTTGAATTTCTTGCAAGGACAAGAAGCCATTCAGATTAATAGAAGAGGATTTCAAGGACAAAGCATTGATCTCCACGAAAAGAGGACATTGAGGCCTTGTAAAGGTCCACAACAAAGCATCCACCAAATAAATCATAGAAGTAATCTTAAAAGCAACAACAAAAGTAGAAGTATCTACACGCAGATCGATAGTGTCACATTTGATCCATGACTGTGCATGCGACACGCCAACTATTGGTATAATGGCTGCACACAACACAATTTTGGAGAAGAGAGCACATCTAGATGAGGTGATTCAAATAAATCAAAGTGGTGTCCTAAAAAAATGTCAGAAAGCACATGTTACAGCCCAACCGAATGATGAATCAGATGATGATGTTCTAGAATCAACAAATTACAGCACACATAAAGATGATTTGGTGCTTGTATCCCAAACATCAGAACCATCAGATATTATTTCGCTAATTGATTCAGGTTCCAATAAGCACATGACTGGAGGAAGAAATATTTTTGATTCCCTAACTAATCGACCAACTAGTGATCGGGTTCATATTGTAGACAACAGGAGTATACAATAGAAGGAATCGACAATGTGACCATTCCTCTTGGGATGAGAAAATGTACTCTCACAAAGCTACTCTATGTTCTTGGCCTAACCTCAAATATCCTATTTGTCTCTCATCTTTTGAATCACAAGCTTAAGGTGGAGTTCCTGGTTCAAAATGGCATGAAGTCCTATTTGATATCACAAAATGGTAAGATACTTACTACAACATTTTTTAAGGATCATTTTTCTACACTAGATGTAGTTTCATCCTCTTGCCTTATGTGCCTCCACGGTGGAGTCCACTACACTATGGAATTATAGGTTTAGACATCTTTCGGCCAACTCCCTCTATCATCTCAGCTTGAACAGATGGTATGATGACTTCCTCCTCTCTCTCAATCATCACCTCTTTGTTCTAGATGTCTGGTGGGCCACTAACATTGTCATCCGTTCGAGATAAGCAAATTCCATGCTAAGAACTATCTTGAGTTCATACATACCAATCTATGCGGACCCTTTCCTGCATCTTTTAAGGTATTTTAGTATTTCCAATTATTCATTGATGATTATTCTTGCAAGGCTTGTGTGTTCTTTATCCTAAAGAAGAGCGAAGCATTTGAAAAATTCCAAATCTTTTATCGTAGTAATTTTTAGCAGATAGGAAACCCTTCGATCATCCACTTAGATCGAGGGGGGGAATTTATGTCAAATAAGTTCTTGGAGTTCTCAAGGAGTGCGACATCACACAACACCTAACTGTCCCCTATATTCCACAACATAATGGATTTGCAGAACATTGCAATCCGATTGTCATGGAGATGGCTCATTGCATGCTTTCCATTGCCAAGTTGAGAACATATTTTGGGCGATGTCCAGGCATAACTTTGTATCTACTAAATCAAGAACCTATAAAGCTCTTAAAGGACATGAAATCGGAAGAGGTATGAAATAATAGAAAACCATCTATTTCTCATTTACGAGTATTTGGTTGCACTGCTTATATGCATGTTTCAAATAAGAAGAGGAAGAAGCTTGATACAAAAACACACCAATGCATATTTCTGGGGTATAATACCACCTCCAAAGCATATCGCCTTATGGATCCTGAGACGAAGAAGATATATGAGAGCAAAGACGTTATTTGCGACGAGTCATCATTTGACTTGTTTCCACAAAAGGAAGATTCAACACCGATCCTCTCATAAATTTCTCACACATCCAGATGATGAGCATGAGGATCCTACAAAAAGAATGATGAGCTGTAAGGAGAACTGTATGTTGATCTTGGAAATTTGGAAAGTAGTTCTTCACATCAGCAGAACGCGCATGTGAATTGGGTCAAAAGCACCATAAGAGACTCCCACCTAAACGCAATTTTAGAAACTTCACCAGAATTCATGCGAGAAGTCAAGTGAGAAGTAAATATTTCACTCTATTTCACTCATTAGTTCGGTGGTTGATAAAGCATCAACCTTATTCATTTCATGAGGCACTCGCTAGCTGAGTGGAAGAAAGCTATGGATGCAAATTATGACTCTTTGATACTTAAATCACATGTGATAATTTTTTTATCTATTTATAGGTAAGAATTTCATTGGTAATGTAAGTGTATTTTCAAAACAAAATATAGTGCAAATGGATCTATTGAAAAGCAAAAATTCTGGCTAGTTGCAAAAGGTTATGCTCAATAGGAAGGAATTGACTAAGATGAGACCTTTGCACCTATTGCGAAGATCAAAACCTTAAGGGTTGTTTGTGCATTGGTAGTACAAAATGGATAGAGACTTTAGAAGATGGATGTTAAAAGTGCTTTCTTGAATGCTGATCTCAGAGAAGAAGTATACATGACCCAGATGGATTTTTCGATGAACAACATCCTCAGAAGGTATGTCGTTTAATTAAGTATCTTTATGGACTTAAATAGGCACCTAAGGCATGGTACATAAAAATATATGATCACTTATTGCAGCATGGTTTCACACGTAGCCCCTTTGATTCAAATATGTATATAAAAAGATAGATAAAGAGATTGTCATTTTGGTTTTATATGTAGATGATCTTGTGAATCGTGATTACATGAAGTTCTGACAATCGTGTCGAAGATGTTAAGAATGATTTGAAGAAATTGTTCGACATGATAGATTTGGGGATACTTCACTATTGTGTTGGCTTGGAGATATGATAGAAAAATAATTATTTTTGTCTCCCAGATGAAATATGACAAGACACTCCTGGAAAAGTATGGCATGAATGATTGTAAACCTATATCCACTCCAATGGAAAAAGGCTTGTAAATTTTGAGATTCCAGGATTCACCTCAAGTAGATGGTACTCTCTACAGATAGCTTGTTGGGAGTCTCATTTACTTAATATAAACCAAACCCGATCTTCTCTTTGTTATGAGCTACATTTCCAGATTCATGCAAGAGTGAAAGAAAAATCACCGGATAACAATGAAGCATGTGTTAAAATATGTCCAAGGTACAGTCGACTATAGTCTAAAGTATCGAAGAAATCCCGCTTCTTCTTACAGGGGATATAAAGACCCGAGACTATATTGGATCCGTTGATGACAGGAAATCAACTTCAGGTTACATTTTTCATCTTGGATCTAGTCCTATCTCATGGATTAGTAAGAAGCAAACTATTTTTACACTCTCATCCACTAAGGCGATTATGGCGCCACACGAGGATTTGTGTTCAATATGATTTTGTTATGTTGCATTTTAGTAGATATGGGCATTCTTGAAGAAAATTCTCCCATCATTAACTACGATAACTCCGGGTTTGTTAAAACTTGTGAAAATCTTGTTTTCTATGAGGGAACGAAACACATAAAGGTTGCATGTCACTACATTCAAGATCTAGTTTTGAACCACCATATCCAACTCTATTACTTCCTGAAAAATTCTCATATCGTAGATATTCTCACAAAGTCCCTTGGGAAAGAGAAATATTGAACTATTTCGGGGTACATTTGTAAAAACAATGTATTAAGGGGGGAATGTTAGAAAATAATAAAGTTTTCTCGATAACTTTTGCTATTCTCCTTTTTTCCTTTGGATAAGACCTTCCCTAGTTCTTTCCTCCTCTAGGATCTTCCTCTCTAGAGTCTTCTCATCCATGTATAAATAGACATAAATGTAAGCATTCTCCTTACCAAGAAAAAAAAAAATTCTTCTTGTGTCGAATAGCTCTTTCTTCATACCGAATTTTTATTATAATCGAAAGGAAAAAACATCGGTATGTGTTATTTAATATATCCTTTTATTTCTATTTATATTTTCCACTATAAGCGAAGTTTGTACAAGAATATAAGTGAAATTTATATTGACGTTATCGATATAAATTCTTGTATAAAATGTGAATGAATTGAAAAAATACCCTAGGAATGATATTATGAAGGATGTCCCAACTATTGAGAGTTATGTAGTGTGGTTACTTTGGAAACATAATTTACTTCTCTCGAAAAAAATGTGCCACTACTTTGAAAAAATACATAATGAAAACGATTCTAATTTAAGAATTCTTCATCTTCGCCACAACTATTACTCCCTACTAGTCAACATACCCTACCTCTAGTATATATTATCAAACCCTTCATATTTTAACCTATTAATAGAGGGAGATATATTGGGTCTATTTTATTTAATATTAAATACCATATTTACTCAAATGATAGGAAATGCTATGGTTTGTGAATCCCTATAGTGTTTAATATTATATGTATGTTTGTTTGCACATGAACACACATTGAATTGGGGAATTACAAGTTCCATTTCTATGTGAGACTATTCAAACTCTTTGGGGCCGTGAAGTTATTTTTCTACCGATAATAATTCATTTTATCATTATCAAGCCAAGAACACAGATGCTAATCAAACATCACGATCAATAAGATGGAAGCAATTCGCTAGAATAACTTTACATAAACTTTTGCAAACAAATGTGCAACAATATCATATATTATTATATAACTCAATGCAATACAATCAGAATGGGTCTTTCTTTAATAGGAAAGGAATAACAATCTAATAACCAGTCAAGGTCATAGATCAATCCATAAATCAAGGAAATAACTAGTCATCAAAGAACTAGTCAAGACCATAGATTTAGGAGAGAACTAGACATCAAGGATCTAGTTAATACCATAGATCAAGGAAAGAACTATACCTAACAACTAGATAATATCTCCTAATATCTAAATAAGATAAAAGAAATATCCACACACATAAGTGGGTGAGGATAAATATAATAAAGGTAAATAAAGTACCTAGGTGAACATGAGCTAAGGTAAATACCTACTCTAACAATGAATCCCCTATAGTGTTTAATATTATATGTATGTTTGTTTGTACATGAATGGACATTGAATTGGGAATTATAAGTTCCATTTCTATGTGAGACTATTCAAATTCTTTGGGGCCGATGAAGTTTTTTTCACGATAATAATTTAGTTTACGATATTAAAAACATTTCTTGCACATATTTTTGAATTTCGACTTGTTCTTCTTATGTTTTAGAAGAATTTTAACCCATTTCACTTTTAATTATTCCTTGAGTTGTATCATTTTCTTACAAATTCTATAAACTCTTACAAATAGTGTTTAATATTATATGTATGTTTGTTTGCACATGAACACACATTGAATTGGGGAATTATAAGTTCCATTTCTATGTGAGACTATTCAAATTCTTTGGGGCCGATGAAGTTTTTTTCTACTGATAATAATTTAGTTTACGATATTAAAAACATTTCTTGCACATATTTTTTGAATTTCGACTTGTTCTTCTTATGTTTTAGAAGAATTTTAACCCATTTCACTTTTAATTATTCCTTGGAGTTGTATCATTTTCTTACAAATTCTATAAACTCTTATTTGTCTTACATTTGACGTTACATTAACTTTCCATTTTTTCTCACTTCCCATTGGTAACGTTTGAAGCATCACTTCCTTGTTATATTAGTCCCTTGAAAATAACACTTAGAAATTCAAAATATCTAAAATCCTATAAAATAACTAGTTATCTCCTATACAAGCCTAAATCCTATCGAATGTCAAAAACACTATATACACAATTCTAGTCACCATTACTCTAGACATATGAATATTTGACTTGTTTCTTACTTATTGTTATATTCATATTGTTATATTTTTCTTGAGCATTGTACCCTTTTTGTCAAGTTTTCTCACACATTTTCTTAACTTTTGCACTAATACCCTTTTATTTTGTATTCAAGAAGTCTATAAATACACAAGTGCTTTAGTGCATTTAAGTCAATCAATAAATCATATAAACTAGGTTATATATGTTACATCGAAGTTGTAAGCACATAATCTATTCTAATTCTAAAACTTTCGTATGCCAAAATTTAAATGCAAAAATACGATATTCATTTTGACTTATACTAGTTGTTACATGCATTGAAAAGATAAGGGTTGAGACATTTACAAACACCAAATATACTATTGACTTGTTCAAAGTTTGTCTTAAGATTTTGAAACCATGAGGGCCGTCAAATTTAATAGAGGGATAACACTAGCACAATTAACTTCCCTTATTTGTAAAATGAATTTTGCCAATAATTTAGGGAAGAATAGGGTTTACAACGGAGACATCAATTTTTAAATTATTAGAGAAAGAAATGGGTAAGATAAGAGGATTTAATAGATTAGGTAAAAATGGAAACATTTACATCATTAGATTCACCGAAGTGCATAGATAAAACCGTTTTTCATAAGAGTTTTTCTCCATGATTCTAGTTACATTTTGTAGAAGTTGTTTAGCATATTGTTTTGGCCTTATTTCTCAAGGAATTGATTGTCAAACCTTTTCAATATATTTCCTACAAAATCCTACTAACAAATGCCTCTAAATTCAGTGATTTCAGCTAATTTGCATGTGTAACCGTAATTTCACAAGTACTTTAATTACTCTATGATTATGTAATCTATGGTTAGTTTAGTTTATTGTTAATGTAAATCCAATTTCTACATATAAAAATTATATTTAGCTAGTTATCACTTACACAATTTTCGTGGAATTTTAGTATTTAATCTGACATGAGGAATCCATATGACGTGTTTCGAATAATTACGAAGAATAAAAAGATCAAGTATAGGAAAACTTATTATTAATTATGAGTTAAGACAAAGTCACGTTTATGTTGTCAATAGATAATCTCCAACTCCATATTAAGTGGAAATTTTGAATTTAATAGTTTGAAGATGCTGCTGAGCTTTAAATTTTTATTTATCTTTTCGTTCGCTGCACTCCATGATAATAAGTCAATGCAAGTTGCCTGCTTTCCAAATATATATTAAATACAATCGTTATAAGTGACAAGAAGCTTCCTAAAAGCCTCTTTTTCTGTAGCTGACTGAAACACAATCTGATTCAACGTAACCAGAGTCGGCTCTATATTTACGTCGTCCTTCCCATTCATAAAATCACACGCGGTTTTGTGTTGAAAGCGTTGTTCGTGTAATTGTTCGCTTGGAAAATATAACTTCCTCAGTTTTCAGTGGCAATCAAAGCGAGTGGGATGCGGTGTAAGTGTGGCTTCTGGTGGTTTTGGCTGTATTTTTCGGTTCTAACATGTTTGGTACTTGGCTTTCTAGTATGGATTTTCATAAGCGTGGCGTATCCAGACAATAAGCCCAAATTGTACGCAGAGGTGGCCGCTGTTAATAAATTCAACGTCACAAGCACCAATCTGGACAGCTCCATACAACTACAGATCACTATCCGAAATTCAAATAAAAAGAGGCATCACCTACACCGGCCTCCAAATCTCTGCTTATTACAAAAGAGGAGGAGAGATAATTGCGTGGAGTGAAACGGTACCCAAGCTCTACCAGCGGCACAAAAATACCACCATATTACGTCCCCTCTTGAAATCTGATTCGCTCAATATCTCGGAGGCTGCATTGAAGAATCTGGGTGAAGACATAGGAAAGGGAGGGGCAGAGGTGGAAGTGAGATTGAAATCGAGGGTTCGGTTCAAAAGCATGGTATCGGTACCATACAGCGACAAAATGGATGTGATGTGCCCAATTTCGCATTCGCTGTTAAATCAAACTACCAACACGTTCAGTGACAGTCGTGTAAAATGCGAAGTGGCACTTAAGAATGCCGACAAAGCGGCGCAATATGCTGGTTAATAATTCCACATACTCACGCGAAGCTGTGATTTTATAGAGCTTCACCATAATGAAATAAAACACGCAATGGTTTTTGTTATCATGTACATTTTGATTCTAAGTTTAATAAGGATTACACCTAAGTTTCAACAAGAGATTGGAAGACATAAATCTATATCGATTTTTTTAATTGAAAAGTATAAACAAACAATGTATAATGCTAATCATACAAAAATATGGGTGCAAAAGGTCACAACTCAAAATGTCATAAGTTTCGGTACATCGAGTCAAAGAGGTCTCGAGAGAGCCTGTATCACCACAAATATGTAGCATTAAAACCACAAAGTGTGAATAGCAAAAAAAAAAAAAGAACATAGAAATCAAGCGGCACCAAACATGGCGACAGTGGCGGAGGTGGAGGCAAACTATAAGGCTTGTCGCCCCAAACCGGAGGTAGAAGGGTGAGACTCGTTAGAGATAGGCTACCGTAAATCCCAACCGGAATCCTTTTTCTATCTCGGCATCGGGAGCATCAACAATCCATGTAGGAGAAATGGTCGATCCAACAAAGGGAATTTCCTTGTGACACATTGAGCCAACTTTTTCACCTTGAATTTGAATCTGAAGCATCTCTGATGCAAAATCACAAAGACTTCGAATGGCCTCAGTCCGAGTGGGGCATCCAATGTGATTGCATAACATGGGACCATCTCTCAAGCCGTGGACTTGCGAACTTGAGATGGCCCTTCGGAGAAAGTTGACTTCTTGCTCCTAAACTACCTGCCACAAGCTATTCTAATGCAGGGAAACTGTCTAATCCTAATCTAACCTTACAAGGGAGTAGGGAGAGAAAGTGCATGGAAACAAAGCCTACACTAAAATGAAGATACACTATAGAAGGAGGTTGCTGATCACAATCTCAGCTTTCTGAAATGGAAAGAGGTGAGCATAGGAGAGGGTGGAAAAGATGCACCAAAGACCGTAGATGAAATTCACACGAAGCACCACTTCAACCCATTAAACATAACTACCAAAACCTGCAATAGACATTAGAGATATGCACAAAGTATACCTACGTGAACGATGACAAAAAGCGAGAGATAGAAAAATAACGAAGGATGGACAAAATGCATCACAAAACATATTTTATTGCTCCATGAGTTCACACAATACATCATCAGTGGGAAAGAGGCAAGAAAATGCCATTACAGAGCCAAGAGAGGAGGCTTAGACTCCACATTATACCCTAAGGAAGAAAGAGAGAAGGGGGTAGGAGAGAAAAGATGACCAACCTTTAGAAATATGCCCCTCCTTTACAATATATAGAAGAATGAGAGAAGAAGAGAGGGAAGAATTTGAACCCTACTCCAACCACCCCTGGAAGAGCATTGAATCCACCTACTCAATGATGGGATTTACTGCAAGACCCATGCCCCCATGTGTTGTTCCTTCATTGGCAAGAAAGGAAGCCCTTAATCCATTATGGGGGCAGGTGGGAGACTTGACCTTCGAAAATGGTAGACCAAATCATTAATGGTGGCAGGTGAGTAGCAGGCACCAAGAGCTCTCCAAAACATCCTCTCCCACTCGATTCTGAGCTTTTAATCGAAAGATATGGCCGCCTGAAGGTGCTTCGGGCTTGGAGTTTATTCTCATAGATCCATGTGGTGGCCCTACGCATCTTAAGGTTTCCACCCCTTCGTTTCACTTTTGTAGTTGTCCTAAACTGACACATGGCGGATTTCGTGGGCTTGCTTGTTTCCTTTGTGTTCTTGAGTCCCTCCGTTGGTAGAGACGTTTTCTTGACTCGAGACACGTGGAGAGCTAGCCCATGTTTGGGGACCGCTTTTGGATTTGCCTCTTGAAAGAGTGCCGAAGAGACACGTGGCTCCTTCCACTACCTCGCCTTATGCTTAGCTAATTTGGGTCTCAAACGAATACTTCCTGCCTCGTGCCTTTGGATGAGTAAGGGGGGCCCATTATGCCCCAAAACCCTATACGGGTGGGACCCTTGTAGCCAACTCCCAAAATTGTTAAAATGTGACACGTGGCATCATCTATGGGCCACTCCTCCATTTCCTTGTGTTTGGCTTAGTCCCTTTTGTTTGGAGGGCCATATGTATGACCCTGGACACGTGGAGGCTCAGCACACATTTGGGACCTGCCTCCAGATTTTGCCTTTGAAGTTGCACCAAGATGACATGTGGAGGCCTCCATAGGCTTTTGGACTTTTCAATGGTCGCTCGCCCCTTTTTGACTCGCCACGTTGCAAGCCTATGCTTATTTTAGAACACACTCTTGATTCTTCCTTTGAATTTGCATAGAGATGACGCATGGAGGCTTCCTTTGGCCGCCCCCAAGCTTGGAATTTTCAACAACCGGTGTCCCCTTTTTAAACCTGGGACACATGGAGGGATGGCACTAGTTTAGGGTCTCTTTGGTCTATGCCTTTGAAGTTGCGCCGATGAGGCACGTGGCACCTTCCACGGATCTGTTCTACCTTCCTCATGTTCTGCCCAAGTCCTTTCTATTTGATGAAGGCTTTATGTCTGAATTGGGACACGTGTAAGCTTCCTACTCATTTGGAGACCCTCTTTGGACCTCGACATTCGTGAGGTGCGTTGATTAGACATGTGGAGGCTTCCGTTGGCTCTTCCATACTTATTCAATTCAATTATCGGCTCTGTCTTCTTTTCGGACACTGGGACACATGGAAAGCCTACACTCATTTGGGGACTATCCTTGGGTCTCACTTTTGAAGCTGCACCGAGGTGACACATGGCACCCTCTGCGGTCTGTGACTTTTCAATGGCCGATGAGACCCCCTTTTAGACCATGACTATGTGGTTTGATGGCACTTGTTGGGACAACCTTTCAGGTTTAAACTTTGAAGATGCACCGATTAGACATGTGGAGGCCTTCACTAACCCTATCAGACTTAGCTAACTCGAGCTTGCTCCTCTTTCTCTTTTTTTTTGGCTTGGTCCCTTTTGCTTGTTTAGGAGAGACTACGTTGGGTCCTGGACACGTGCAAGCTTTGCGCTTGTTTGGGGTCTCTGTTTTATTGTGCCTTTTTGAATTGTGTTGAGTACACGTGGTGCCTCCCATGAGTCTATTTGTTCAGCCACAAATCAACTCGTATGTGAAGTCCAAAACTTTGAGCTTCTTCTTTGATTTTTTCTTATTGAGCCTTTAGAATATTTTAACTTCATTGGCCTCCTTCGCCATCCCCGCCTACTACCCGATTGTTGGATTTGAAATGTGGGCTCGCATGACTGAGACGACCCTTCGATTATCTCCCGTATAGGGTCATGTTTGACCAATTTTACTTGACGGGGGGTAAAAGTTGGATAACAATTTGGCGACTCATGGGGAAATCTGCCTGCTAGATGAAGTGATCAGTGACCTTGAAGTATCCATTGGGCATGGAGTCATGAATGATAGCCTGGTACTGATCTTGTCCCTAAAACTGTGAGCCCAACCGCCATACTTGTGAACTTGAACCTGCCCCACTGTTCGCACTCTCAATTTTCATAAGAAAATCTTGAAGATGAGGTTTATGAGAGTAGAAAATTGCATTATCCTGGGGCTTTCATCTACTCTAGAAATGAACTGTGGGCACACTGAACTACATAATGATACAACCTTGGAGCAACAAAACACCACAACACCGCTATGTACAAAATTGAAAATCATACACACCCCAAGTGGGATATGTAGAGTGTGTGAAAGAACTTATTTTGCTGAAAGCAAACCTACCTACTCTACGCTAACCAGAAGCAAAGGGGAATCAAACAAATCTTGCAACTGGCAGGGAGAAGTAGCTCCCCTTCCTCACAAATTGTGACCATGTAGTTGATTTGGCACTGAACATGGTCAGAAATGAGAGTAAAAAACCACCTTGCAGATGGTGTTTCGCCCTCCTCAAAGTATCAAAAAACAGAATGTACACCTCCTGGAGTTGTTCTACGCTTGGATCTGGGAGGTGCTATTGCTGACCTTTGGTGCTTTGTAGCTCAACCTCATGCTCTAAAATGAGCATGACTGATTGGAAACTCTTCGGTGGCAGGTTCTTGTGGTTGAAGGATGAATGATGGGGTAGTGAAATTTGTAATTTCTATGGGCCCCTCCTCATCAAAACATTCCTCCAAGTTTGATAGGAAATAAAACTCTTTAATGTTCTACCGCAAGTGTGGATTGCATGAGGGGATTGAAGTCATTGATGCACGACTTCATAAATGAATGGGTTGATATGGATGGGAAGAAGGTCGTAACTCGGGAATGGGTTGATGACCGGATGGAGTCGCGGATGTGCTTGAAAGTCCCTCCAAAGGCTATAATCTTCACCAAGAGCACATCGAACCTGATGAAGTGAATTGGTATGATGCTTAAGACCTATCCCATTGGGCATGCCAAAACTGTTGATGCAAAATCACAACACCCCCCGAATGGCCTCATATCTGAGTGGGGCATCTGGTGTGCTTGCACAACATGGGACCATCTCTCAAGTTGTGGGACTTGTGAACTTGACATGGCCCTCTGTAGAAAGCTAACTTCTTGCTCCTAAACTACCTACCACAAGCTATTCTAATGCAGGAAAACTATCTAATCCTAATCTAACCTTACAAGGGAGCAGGGAGAGAAAGTGCATAAAAAAAAATCCAACACTAAAATGGTGATACACCGTGAGAAGGAGGTTATCGGTCACAATCTCAGGTGCCTGAAATGGAGAGAGGTGAGCAAAGGAGAGGGTGGACAAGATACAACACAGACCAAAGATAAAATCCACATGGAACACCACTTTAACCCATTAAACACAAATCCCAAAACTTGCAATAGACATAAGATATATGCACAATATACCCTACAACGATGAAAGGTAAGAAGAGATAGTAAAATAAGGAAGGATGGAAAAAATACATCACAAAATAGATTTAATTGCTCCATGAGGTCACACAAGACATGATCGGTGGGAAAGAGGCAATAAATTTCCATTATAGAGCCAAGAGAGGAGGCTTACACTTCAAATTCTACCCTAAGGAAGAAAGAGAGAGGGGGTAGGAGAGAAAAGATGACCAACCTTTATAAATATACCCCTCCTTTACAATATATAGAAGAAAGAGAGAAGGAGAGAGGGAAGAATTTGAACCCTGCTCCAACCACCCCTAGAAGAGCATTGAATCCACCTACTCAATGATGGGATTTAGACCCATGGCCCCATGTGATGTTCCTTTCTCGGGCAAGAAAGGAAGCCTATAATCCATTATGGGGTAAGGTCGGTAGACTTGACATCCTTGAAAATGGTGGACCAAATCATTAATGGTGATAGGTGAGTAGTTGGCGCCAAGAGCTCTCCAAAACATCATTTCCTACGCGATTTCGAGCTTCCAATCGAAAGATATGGCCACCTGAAGGTGCTTTTGGATTGGAGTCTATTCACATAGATCCATGTGGTGGCCCCATGTGTCTTAAGGTTTCAGCCCCTTCCTTTCACTCTTGTAGTTATACCAAACTAACACGTGGCAAATTTCATGGGCTTGCTTGTTTCCTTTGTGTTCTTCATGAGTCCCTCCCATTGGTGGAGACGTTCTGCCTAACCCAATACACGTGGAGAGTTGGTGCATGTTTTGGGACCAATTTTTGATTCACTTGTTGAAAGAGTGCCAAAGAGACACATGGCTCCTTCCACTGCATCACCTTATGCTTAGCAGATTTAGGTCTCAAACGAATACTTTGCCCGCCTCGTGCCATTGTATGAGTAAGGGGGCCCATTATGCAACAAAATCTATATGGGTGGGACCCTTGAAGCCACTCCCGAAATTATGATGATGGGACACATGGCAGCATCTCATGGGCCGCTATTCCATTTTCTCATGTTTTTCTTAGTCGCTTTTGTTTAGTGGGGCCATATGTATGATCCTTAACGGTGGAGGCTCAACGCACATTTGGGACCTACCTCTAGATTTTTCCTTTGAAGTTACACCGAGATGACACGTGGAGGCCTCTGCGCAGCTTTTATACTTTTCAACTACCGGCTCTACCCCCTTTTGTCTCTTCCCATGTGGCAAGCTTGCGCTTATTTGGGAACCTGCTCTTGATTCTTCCTTTGAATTTGCCCCGAGTTGACGCATGGAGGATTCCTTCGGCCTATCCCAAGCTTGGAATTTTTAATGACCATTGTTCCCTTTATCGAACCCAAGATACATGTGGAGGGTGACACTTGTTCGGGTCTCTCTTTAGGCTACATGTTTAAATTTCTGCGATGAGGCACATGACATCTTCCATAGATCTTTTCTACGTTCATTGTGTTCTTCTAAAGTCCTTTTTGTTTGATGAAGGCTTTATTTTCGACCCGGACATGTGGAAGATTCCCACTCATTTGGAGACCCTGTTTGGACCTCGACATGTAAAGGTGCGCCGATTAGACATGTGGAGGCTTTTGTTGGCTCTTACATACTTAGCCGATTCAATGGCTGGCTCTATCTTCTTTTTGGACCTAGGACACGTGGAAAGTCTACACTCATTTAGGACTCGTGTCCCGGGTATCGCACGAAGCTACGCCGAGGTGATACGTGGCACCCTCCGTGGGTCTGTGACTTTACAATGGCCGATGAGAGCCCCTTTTATACCCCGATTACGTAACATGATGGCGCTTATTGAGTCTCGCCTTTCGGGCTTGACCTTTGAAGATGTGCTTGATTGGATGCGTGGAGGCCTCCACTGACCCTGTTCTACTTATCCGATTTAGGCTTTCTCCTCTTTCTCCTTTTTTGGTTGGGTCCCTTCTGCTTGTTTAGGAGCAACTATGTTGGGTCCTACACACTTGAAATTTCCGCGCTTGTTTGGGGTCTCCGTTTTGCTGTGCCTTTTATAATTGCGTTGAGTTGACACGTGGTGCCTCCCATGAGTCTATTTGTTTGGCCACAAATCAACTCATATGTGAAGTCCAAAAACTTTGATATTCTTCTCTGATTTTCTCCTATTGAGCCTCTGGACTCTTTTAACGTCATTGGCCTCCTTCACGACCTCGTCTGCTACTGCTTTGTTGGATTTGAAATGTGCACTCCCATGACCGAGATGACCCTTCTATTATCTCCTATGCAGGGTTTTGTTTGAGCAATTTTTCTTGGGGGTAAGACTGGGATAACAACATCTCTAAAAGAAAGAAATAAGAGACAACTTATTAGTAACAAAGAATTCATAATCCAGATGATCATTTTTCAAAATAACATTGTTTCTATCTTTCCATAAGTGGAACAAAATTTCAGTTCCAAAAATGTGCCAAATTTTATTGTAAATTTCATGTAACATGTCCAAATCCCCCAAGAGAACCACTTTCTAGGAGAAGAAATATGGAGCAAAGAGTTGAGAAAGGGTGTGAATCTATCTCCAGCACTGTCTAAGTTCAGGGGTAAAATCAAAAAATGTGTTTGATAGACTTCGATTAGTTACAACACAAGAAAACATGGTTAATCCCAAATTTAATGAGATGGGAACCAAGGAGGAGACCTTGGTGAAGAAGGAACGAAAGGAAATGAGGGTTATTTTGTTCAACGATGACCGACCAAACCCTCTAGAATCATCAAGACCACATCGAGGTTGAGGAGGAAAGAGACCAATGCCTATTGAGTGTGTCACTATCAATTGAACGAGGTGCCAAAAGAGAATAACCAAGGGAGGGTTTATATCTATGAAAGGGGGTAGCATAGGGTGAATTCCATTCTTGCTACCAAGGAACTCCAGAGGTAAGCCCTATCTTGTGTAAATAATCTTCAGGAATACATGTAATTAATTGTTGGATAGGAGTAACATCTATAGGAAGAATGTGGAATTTTAAAGCTAAAGTCTCCCAAGAAAGCCAAGAATGAGAGTACTTGCTAAAAAGTTCCCAACATACTTTCTTTTTCACTTTCAAAAATGAAGGGCTTTAGCTAAAAGGGTCACCGCCGGTGAAGAATCATGGAAAGAAAAGACAGAGGACCACCGGAGAGAGGACTAATTTAGGGAAATGCCATATCTAAAACCATAGCCAACCCGAGCAGGTGTGGTTTTATATATTTTAATGCCTACTAAATACTTTGACAAATAACAATTTCCTTAATCTTGATCAAGAAAGACAAAGAAGAAGGGATTGAAAGTTAAAACACTTCCAAGCCTCGTCTGTCAGAGAGGAACATCCTGAAAAATACCATGTCGAAGAAGAAATTTTTAAGCTTCATTCCATTCTAGACTAGGTAACATCCATTTAGCACAAAGATCTCACCCCTGGTGTTTAACATCAATTAAGCCCAAACCACCAACTTCTTTAGGCATGTACAAAATATCGTAGGCAATCATATGGAAACCCATGTGCCCTTCGTATTTTCCCTAAGTAAATCACAAAGAAGCTTCTCAAGTTTGGCATAAGAATCATTAGATGGCGCCCAATGTTAAGAGTAGTACACATGTGTGGCGGCCAAAACCTTGCAGAAAATCTAAAATTTCCCTACAAGATAAAGAGGTTTTTTGATCCAATAAGAGATCTTTCATTTAACCCACTAGACCACATAATACCATGGATGAACCAAAGTAGCTTGAAAATGAATGGGATCTTAAGAAATTTAAACTTTACCCCAGGCTGAATCAAGTTCCATTGCATACTAGTCAAACATATGGGAATGTGAGTTTGAGAAGGCTAGTAGCAGTTAGATTTCTCCTATTTAATAATAGAGCCCGAAGCTAGAAAAAAAGTGTCTAGACAATCTAAAGCATGATGAAAAATTTCTCCTCCTCTAGAAGTGTGAGAATAAATTCATTGGTGAAATGACCATTAATAAGTTGCTCGATAGTAGAATGCAAACAAATTACTTTCACAAGTCCTTGAGAAATAGTGTTGGCAAGAAGATAGCTAAATCCTTCAGCAACCAACACATAAAGGGAAGGGGTTGGGGAGAAATATTTCCTAATTCATATAAACAAGCTAAACCTGGTAGACTGGGTGTCATTGATTGTAATATAGGGTCCATCACTTTTAAAGAGCATTTTCACAATATCAACAAACCGAGAACGAAACCCTAGAGCTTGGAGCATAGATAAGATAAAAGATCATTGAATGCTAGCATAGGCTTAAGAAAAAACAATCTTGATAAATAGATCTAGTTGATAGGATAGATGAGCCCATTCCATACCTTCCCATACATCTATAATGTTATCAAGAATATACTTATTCTTAATAAATCCAGTTTACTTGTTTCGTATAATTAAAGACAAGATTAGAGATTGTATTAGCCAAAGCTTTAGAAATAATATTGTATGATATGTTAAGCAAAGTAATGGGGTGCCAATTAGAAATTTTTTTGATGGTCACCTAATTTGGGAATAAATTTGATATTTCCTTGATTGATTAGGTCAACCAGAGAATCATATTCCAAATCTTCCAAGTAGACATTATGGAGATAAGAGGCAACACTGTCCTAGAGAGTTTGATAAAAAAGCAGTGGGACACCGTCAACTCTGGAGAATTCTCTCGAATCCATTTTAAAGGTAGCCTCTTTAAGATTAGAAAGAGATAAAGGCCTGTCACAAGCCACCCGTTGGGTTTGAGAAACTTTAGAAGACACCAATAAAAGACATTTTAAAAGTGTTTCTTCCCGAGCTCGCGTGATGAAATGAGCGGGAAAAACCTCATGATAATGATGTAAAAATCTTGGAAGATATCGGTAGAAGCGGTAAGAAGGAATTGCAATATGAAATTACCTTAATCCTTTTACTAGACTTCAAACCCAACATGGAAAAAAAAAAGCTCACCCCCCAATTCTAAGCTAGTGTAGGAAAGCTCACAGCTGAGCTCCCCACGCTCGATAGGCTTCATGAACTTTAATAGTATGCCTCTAAAATGCCACCTAGGTTTTTAAAGTACAATTAAAAGTTGAGGTATTAAGATCTTGTGAGATTCCGAAGAACTCACGATATGAGGCTTCATGTGTATGTTGTCCAAAAATGGAAACCTGCTTCCCATAAATGTGGAGGAAAGTGGTGGTCTGTTTAATGGAATAATTCAACTAAGTGATCCAACTAGACCCATCGGTGGTCGATCCACCGATTCCATACCCATTGTATGTGTGACACAAGTCGAAAAATCTTAAAATGAGCGGTATTAAGGTAGAATTGAGAATTAACATAGTGTTTTTTTGTAGGAATAGTCCAAGAATTGTCGAAGAATATGGGGGAATGGAAAAAAAATAAAAAAATTGTCAATGACACCCATAGGATGACCTAAAATAGGGGAAAGGAAAAAAGATTGAATGGTCATGAGGTACTGTCCCAAACGCTCAACAACATGATATTGAACCTCACTAAACTTAGACCAAGTAAACCAAACAAAAGGATATTTTTGAAGAAAGGGAAGATTGGGGTCAAATAGTCCAAGATTATTCTTGAAATAAAACCAACCTTCCCGCTCACCCGCACACCAACACATTATAAGACACCCTTTTTATCTTTAGAGATTCAACCATGTTAAAGTCAACATAAAAATCTAGAGGGCTTTCGGTAATGATTCGGTGAGTTATCACCAAAAAAAAATTTACCCACTCGCATCGTTCGAAGTATAGATGCTAGATAACCCAAAAATACGCCCATAAAAATCAAAAAGCAACCACACCACACAATGTGTAGGGTTGGAGCCCTAAGAAATCACATGCCGAGAAATTTTAGGGGAAATTAACTTCATGAATCCACGACTTCCATGATCTTTATTAGAGGTATGAAAAATGGCATCAGTCGATATAGTACAAGCTGCAAAGTGTAACAAAAAGATAGATAGCTTGTGTTAATATAAACACAAAATTTTCATGTGATGAATATGAAGATAACTATCCCGATCAAATATCACCGAGGTAGTTCAAGAAGCCCATGTATATTCCAAGAGTACAAAATAATTAAGAAGGGTTTAAGTACATGTTCCCTTCATCATCCATATCAAAAAGGGTAGAAAACAGTCACGAGAAGAATAAACTCGGTAAGAACTAGGGCTAGATCTCCTAAATTCCAAGGGCGATGTTTATCTTGCACATACTCACCATCCTCTGAGGAAGAAGGGCTACAAGAGTGGGATAACCTAGTATTGCTCGAGTGAGATGAATCATCCACAAACGGGGACTTCGGTAGACCCAATTGATTCATGACTAAAAATCGAGGAATAACGACAACGAAAATAGCCGAGGCGGCTAGAGTTGTTTGAGATGAAAAAGGAGTGGGTTTAGTAGGATCATCTTGTTTGAAAAAGCCATAGAGGATGACATGCCATTGTTAGTGATAGGAGAGTAAGAAGAAGATGAAGTTTTTGAAGGTGAAGAACCCTTTTTGTTGGTGACGGTGGTCCATCCATCGGAAGCGACAGTGTTTTAGGTTTTGGTTGAGGTTTATTAGTGAGAACTAGATGAGAGTCACCATAAGAGGACACTCATGAATCATGTGTTCAAAAAAATTACAACGAAACACGTATTTGGTAAGTTAATGTAAAGAACCCTCTAAGAAAAATGGGTGTCCCAAATCTTAATATAAATCTATATTTTGGATTATAAAGAATGTTTTATTTTTGTTTTCTTTTTTAGTTTTTTAATTTTTTCTTTTAAATTGATCTTTTATGATATAATATTATTTAAAAATGAAACACATTATGAAATCTCCTTTGAAAGTCATGACTCAATAAAATAATCCTCAAAGAGTCTAGGAACAAAATTCCCAAGCTAGGATGAGTCTAGGTAAAATGATCAATTACATCCAAAAAGAAAGAAAATAAAAAAAATGAACCTAAAACTATACAAACACATTTATTTTGAAAATATTTCTTTATGACCAGACATTATATATAGTAAAAAAATTAGAAGTAAATTAAAATTAATTTTTATATTAAGAAAAATAAATCGGGGCTATTAAATTTGTTTTCATATAAGCTCTCTAAGTTTTAAAAATATTATAATTAAGCATGGCAAATGTTTCAATTTCATCATTAATTTATAATTTCAAATGTTTTTAAAATTTGATAAACATGGATAGATATTTTGAGTATATTTATTTGGGAAATGTTAATATATATATTATTTTTAGGTGTTAATTTGCTTGTAAAATTGTAAAACAACTAATATTGTGTGTAAATTAGTGAAACATGTAGATCAAAAATTGTGAATGCTTCGGTGTAAATTGTAGAATTATAAATTGAATAGGGGTTGAACCATATAAATATTGTATGGCCAAAATTTTTATTAGAATGTCTTGAATCTGATTTTTATTGTCTTGGACCCTTTGATACTCGAGTCGAAACATCCTTTGTACTTTTCTTATGAATTAATGACCTTTTCTATGTGTCAATCATGCTAAAGCACAACTCTAGGATGACCTTTAATCACCTTCAAGAAATTAGAATTCATAGAGTCATGTAAAAATCTTCACAAATAAATGGAAGAACAAAATGTTACATTTTTATATGGTGAGGTAAGACTACCGTTTGTGATCACACTCCTAAAGGACGAAGGAATCCAAGTGTTGTATTGCATGGCCTCATTGTGGGATAATGTCTAATATCAAACACCTAGGTTCTTGTAATGCCCACAATTTTTCCACATAAATCCATGAGAAACCCGATAGAAAATAAGGAGAATAATGGAATATTTTTTTTGAAAGGTAACAAGGCATTTGCTAGGACTTTAATTAAATCCCGATTATAGAAATTTTTAAAAATTACATTGTAGTAAGAAATAAAATAACAACTAATATTTTTGTCTCGATTTTCTAAGTGATATTACGATTTAATTCTTTCTCTTATTTAGCCTCCAATATTTTATTTAAATAATGCTCATTAACTTTTCATTACTTGGCCCCATTAATCCCCTTTAAAATTATTTAATTAAGCAACACTAAACATCCCATAGTTTTAAGTCATGCACAATAATATTTAGATTATCACTCAAAAGACAAGGGGTGCACAACTTGGGCTAACCCCTTAGGCCCCATTTAACATTACACACACCTCCTTTTATTTATTTCATTCCCACTTAAATACCCCATCACTTAAGTGATGTAGGGTTCATCCTACACCATTAGATCAAAACTATCTAAGCCCTTAGATCTAGGTTATCTAAAATAACCCTAGAAATCCTTATGAGATCATATATATTCATTTCTCAAATGTATTCTCTCATTTTAATTGTTTTACTTGCAGGTTGAGGAAGAAAGTAAGAAGAAGATGAAGCCATGGAATAATGCCCAAGATCAAGAATGGATACACACAAGATAAGGATTTGTGTGTATCCCTCTCCTAGGGTTTTATGGAAAACTATTTATCCTTGATTTTTTTCATTTCTTATTTTTGTTTTCTACTATATTTGGGTTGTGGGTGTTTACCCATTTATTCTCAAGTTATAACAAAAATCTGATTTGCAAGTGGACTATATACTCTTTATATATATCATTTAAGTGTGTCAATACATACATACATACATACACACACACACACACACACATATATATATATATATATATATATATATATAAGAGAGAGAAAAATTATTCCTTGGACAATTTCAAATAAAAAATTACTTTAAATTTATTTATAGAACAATGTAAGTGTATAGTTAGTTGTGTTTTTAATTCCTCTACTTAGGCAAATTTCTATTGCAAATAAATAGGGGCTCGATTGTAGGATTGATTCTATTGTCTCTTTACTCAATCACTTGGATACAAGAAAGTAAAACATGAACTTATAAGCCTTTTAATTCCTTTTCCCATTTAACAAAATTGCCAATAATGCAAGAGGATCAAATTCACTTTCCACCCAATAACATTATATTTTTAAAATAGATTTGCAATACCTCCTAAGTAAAATTTTAAGTAATGCAAGTCCCAATAACTCATTTACAAGATCTAACCATTAACATACAAGATTACACCCAATGTTCCATTAGTAACATTTATACATTGTAAAATCATAGTAGCACAAGTTGCAACTCCACATGTCTTTCTCCAACAAGAGAACTTCATCCATTGAGCTTCACCATCTCATCGAAATCAAGCACACAACAAAATGGGGGAGTAGGCAACACTCTCCACCCAACCAAATATCCAATGAGGGAGATAAGCCTTCTTCCTCATTAGCCCGTGAGCCCCAACAAAGAAGCAATGAGGGGTATAAAAACAACCATTGGAAACTCAAATTTAGCTTCCACATACACATTCAATCACCATAACACATTACAAAAATTTACAACAAAACCAATGCATATCAAAACAAAAAGGCTTCATACTAAATCCAAGGAGGAGAAAGGAACATGGGGTTTCTTCTTATGCCTCCCAAGGGCTTGGGTTTCCACCTATGAGCCTCAAAAAGTTCATCACAATACACACAACACTCTTATGCCTCCCTCTAAGAAGATATGCCACTTGTATGCCTCCTGCAATAAATCAACCCACTCTCATGCCTCCATCACTCTTATGCCTCCCTCAAGAAAATAACAAGATAAATACAAATCATATGTATCAACAAGGTGGACATCGCAGCCTAAGTACCTCCTAAAATATCCAATAATATTTCTCTTATGTCTCCCACATGTTTTAGCCCCATTTCCATTTCTCCCACAACTTAAGGATCAAATCTATTTCCCACAATCATAAGCAATATAACAACCATCATCCACACATATGAGTACAACAAAATAACAAGGTAAAAGCAAGGGTAAATATCTACCTTACAAATTAAGAGGATCAAACAAAAAAATTTCAAGCCTTCCCTAAATCCCAAGAAAATGCCATGCATTCCAAGCTAAAATCACCATTCTCATGAAATATCTCTAAAATTCCAAGCATCCACCCTCGAAAATGAACAAGTAACCCCCAAATCCTCACACAAAATGAAATAAATAGAAAAGAGGGAGAGAGGGGTGATGTGGCTCCATGTAGGATGCCACATCATCTCTCCTCCAACCCACATCACCAAGGTCAAACCCAAACCCCAAAGCATAATAAATTGGTGGTTGGGGAAATGACCACCCTCTTACACACTCAACCCAACCCACACCCCTCAAGGAAAAAATTAAATACCCATGTAAGAAAAGTGCAATTAATTTCTCTTTTCCTTCATTAAAACACAAAATAGGACCTAAAATAAGTCCCTCACATCATAGGCCTAGTGGGTGGGTCACTTTAAGAGGTGTGGGACAAGCTTAACTTGTCCCACAAGTCACCAAAATGGCCTAGAAGGTCAAAATCCGAATTTCACTTGGGGGATTGAGTACACACTACTCCAAAACAAATTAAATTCATTCTCATCCAACACACATTAAGGCTACCAACTCACATTTATTTCCCTCCTTTTGTCACATCCTAATTAACACTAGTTAAACAATTTAATTAACTTAAGAGGGGTGCTAAAAATAATAATAAAGTGACTCCACATACTAATAAAAATACAAATACTCACAAATAAAAATAAAATCAACAAGAAAAAATTAAGAAACCTACCCAAGGTCACATTTGAGGTCAACTCCCCCAATGGGGACATCCAAACAATCAACAATAACACACAACATACGAATACATGAGTTGTCATGGTAACTTGTTTACAATACCCTACATTCCTTCATTTTTGGTCTCCTATCATCTGTAGTTTGATGTGATAAAATTTCCTACAAAATTAAACAATACCTTTTTGGCTTCTTGGCCATATTAATGACGTCGAAATCATAAAACACATGCATGTATAATAATCAATTTAGATCATCGATATCATAATTAAACCAGTGTTAGAATCATGTAATTCACCAATTGTTCAATTTTCTAACATTTTGATTCTACCAATCCAACAATTTGTACTAAGATCACAACATCAACAATCATCCAGAAATATCCACAATTCACATCCAATATGTCAATACAATAGTAACAATTAGAACATCGAATACTGATATATGAATCAAGCATATAAAATTTATTGCAATAATCACATCATGTCACAAGTCTAACACATATGTACTTTGGGAGCTTTGTACGACTAAACTTCTAGTTTACTCTACTCGACTCCCGAACACAACAACTAGCACTAAACCATAAGAGTTACACTACACAATTTAGCATTCCACAAAAGGAGTCTCAATTGGGTCATCACATCACACGAATAAAAATAAAGAGCTAAGGCTCATCAAACAACATATTTTCAAGGAGACCAAGTTCTTGATACACCGTAAGTGTTGAGGTGTGGAGCTCAATTACTTCATTTTAGCATGCAATGGAATCTTGTTCGAAAATACAAGAACTGCATCGCTAAGGGGGAATCGAC
This sequence comes from Taxus wallichiana var. yunnanensis, assembly GCA_018340775.1. Taxonomy (NCBI): domain Eukaryota; kingdom Viridiplantae; phylum Streptophyta; class Pinopsida; order Cupressales; family Taxaceae; genus Taxus; species Taxus wallichiana. Next base: position 870,315,903 of record CM031237.1, on the reverse strand, counting down.
ATTGGTCACCTAGGACCAACATTGGTCAGGCAAGGGAGGAACCGACAACTATTGTGTATAATTGGCATCGCTTACTTGTGTGAGGATGTTTTAATTAACTCTCGGGAATTAGATCTATTTTTAGCAATAAAGTATTTCTATTGATTGTAATTGCATGACTAAGTGCCCTAAGTCTAAAAACAACTATATAAGCATAAAATAGAGGGTTTATAAGTAAGAAAAAGATGATTAACAAGAATTAGAAAGAACTTGCAAATTATAAATGACAGGAGAATTGTTGGTGATGAACCAAAACCTTGATAGAAATAAAGTAGTGTACATTTGAGAGGCGTGGAATATTTTAAATCTTCATTGTATATCTTGTCAAAGCTTTGGATAATATATTTTCTTGTTTTTGGTGGACGTAGCCCATACTTGGGTGAACCACGTTAAAGATGGCGTTGATTTATGTCTCTTGTTTTGTATATTTCTTCCGTATAATATCCTCTTTTATTTGCATGTATACTTAGATCTTATATATTATCTGTACAACTAGTGTGCTAACCCCCAACAAATGGTATCAAAGATTTTTTAAGATTTTTGTGTTTTGATAGATTTACTCATAGAGGTTTTCTGATTGAGTGGGAGCTACAACAATTACGAAGAAAATAAATACAAGGTACAAAAATTTGACGATGAAATTATCAATTATGGAATATGCAGATTTAGGATTATCTATATCAAAGAGATTTGTATTTACCATTGGATGGGAATTCTAGACCTACGAAGATGACCAATGAAAAATGGAAGATTCTTGATATAAAGGCTTTAGAGATCTATAAGATTGAGCCCACAAGCAGCATCTGTGGCTTCCAATATTACGTAAATGACTTCTATGGTAGAGTTAATAAAATATCTTACTAATTTATATGAAAAAAGGTGCTTCAAATTAACTTTATTTAATGAAGAAACTATTTAGTTCTAAGATACATGAAGGTGGATCTGCGTCTAGTCATTTGAATGATTTCCGATCTATTGTAAATAAGTTAAAATCGGTACTGCTATACCATTTGAAGATGAAGTAAAAGCACTTTTAATCTTATGTTCTTTTCCTAATAGTTGGTGTTAGTATCCAAATTGATGCTCCTTGCAAGATGAGAAGCATCAAAGATTTAACAAGAAGCCTAGAGACGGATATATCATCATGTATGTCGCTTTTTAGCTAAGGAGGAGATTTAACTACCTCTTTATCACTCAAATTTTGTAACCTTTGTTAGTGAAGGAGAATTAAGATATCCTTCTTTGGACAAATTTGAAAGGAAACCTTGAGAAAATATGATCAATGCACCACAATTTGAATCTCACGAGTTGTCACTTCTAAAGAATGGTGATATTTTTAAAAAGGGTCAAGGTTACTAAATACATTATGGAATCTTGATTACTTTTGTATATTTTGGTAGTAGAATTTATTCATTTGTGGACATACAAGGAAAATAGGGTAGTTCAAATAGAATTCATTATTTTGAATAATTTTTGGTGGGAGATTAAGCGGATAATATTTATCAACAAATGCCAATAAAGTGATTTTAAATTGTTATCTCATTATAGGATGAAGGATCTTCTCATAATGAAATTGCAAATGCCACTAAACTATCACAAGGATGAGATCCCGTGTGATTCAAAGGATTTAAACACAAGATTGCAATAGGAACAAGAAAAACTATTTACGACATTCTCGAAATAATGCGGACATAAATTTGCCCAATATTAACACAAATTAATTCAAAATTGATTAGATTCATTAGTAGGGAAGGTTTCTTGAACAAAATCAGAGCTTGTCAATGGTTATTCACTTGCAGCCAACTTGACATGATCAAATATTAAACATAAGAGATTAAGATGTCTCTCAAATTGTCTCACGGAAGATGGACTTTCTAAAAAAATCGTAAAAATTCAACCCCGACCTTTTACATGACTAAAGTGTGATTTTTATAACACTCAATTTACATCCAAGATTTCCCCCCAAGAAAAGAATATTCAAGGAACCTTTGTTTGTTACATTTTTTTCATGATTTCCAGAAAATGACGTTTAACAAACTTAAGACAAAAATTTACCAATTGTTAAAAAAGGTGAATCCTTACAAATATTTCCATCATTTTTTTAACCTGGGCACCCAGATCATCTCCTTTGAAACACATTTTTCATCCTTTGCATCTACAACCTCCATCATTTAATCCTTTCCTCATTATTTCCTCTGCGCAACTCTGCTCTACATCTAGCTTCTCTTCTAATTCACATTTTTGCAAGTGCTCGAGAAATTCCAACTTCAAATTATAAACCGTTACATTCCTTGGACTCAAAAATTAAGCTCTAAATCCATTCAATTGAAAGTTGTAGAAAAAAATGATAAGGAATTTCATCAAAAATGATGAAAAACAATGTGTATTCGCATCTCTAGGAGTTTTAGAGAAAAATGGCAGCAAAATCAGATTTATTGCATAACAATCATTGATTCTACTCTTTCTCAACTTTATATTAGAGCCATCCATGTGTTTCCTTGGCGTAACTACAAAGGTGAAGTATAGAGGGAAGTTTCCAAACAAGCACAGTGCCTTCCACTTTCCCCAGGGCCCAAAAAGATTGTCTTTTGGCCTTTGAAAAGTCTCAGTATAAAAGGAGCTAGCAGAAACCTCCAAGTGTCTCACTTGCACACTTTTGATATGGTTCCCAAAGTTGGAGACCCTAAATAAGCATAGGCTCACAATGTGTCTTAGCCGAGAAAAGATTTTGAAATAATTTAGGGACTATGATAAGACGAAATGATGAAAAATCTGAAATATCAAAGTAAATTATAATATTAACATGAAATTGTTACAATCTCACCCATGAGGTACTTCAAGTGTTATTGACTTCACTTTCCTTCCACCAATACTATGGAAGAAACTTTACAATTACACCTCTTAATGGCTTCTTCAACACACCTTTAAACTGATGGCTTCCTTTACACACTTCATACAATATTTCTCACTACTTCCTTCTATGCTAAATGAGGGGGGTGGCCTCTTTATTTATAGAACTTCCAGGCTTATCCATCTTATCTCTAAGATAGGATAAGAAATCCACTCTGACAAATCATATTCCATACCTTAACTCTTATATGTACATGTAAGCTTATCTCTTAAGATAAGATAAACCTTATCATTTCACATGGGTTCCACATTTTTAGACTTTTTACAAATAAAATACACAAAATATTTATGACCTCACTCCTTGTCCTTATTACCAATATAATATTTCTAATTCCTAATCATGTAGACCCTACTTCTCTACTTATCCCAACTTTGACATTTTAACATTACCGGACCACTTACGACAAATATTTACTTTTTACAACATTCCTATTGTACTTTTACTGTTACCGTACTCTACATTATTGGCGGCACTGTACTGATGGCGCCGTTATCTTCTATAAGACACTACTACTAATTACACTTAACAATATCCTATTCCTAATACATACATTAATGAAATAGAAATTACGGAGGAAAATTTTAGTGTCGACATCTTCCCCCTTCCTAGCTTCTACTCCATCCTCGGAGTAGACTATTCTGGTGCTTGGAAAATATTCAACTTGTCGTGGTTGACCCATTTCGTAATGGGAGTGCCATCCAATTCCTCCAAGTGCATTACCATTTTCATGCACAGCTACTATTTTGTAGGGCCCCATCCATTTTGGAAGAAATTTTCTCTGTCTTCTTTTTTTGTATCTGGAATCATATACTAGAACCAAGTCATTCACATGAAATGGAGACCAATGGATCTTTTGATCAAAGTATTCCTTCTACTTCATTTTCTTCTTATGGCTTGTATCATTTGCTATTTCCCTCATTTCCTCTAGCAAATGAAGATGTACCAACCTTTCTTTTACTGAATCACTTTCATCCATCCTTTCATTTTTCATAACTCTCACAGTGGGAATATCAAACTCAATAGGAAGAACTGGATCAATGCCATAAGGCCAACTGAAATGGGGAGTATCCTATTGCTGACTTTGATGTTGCCCTATATGCCCACAATGCTACATGAATCCTTTTATCCCACTTATGTACCTGTAATGTTGCATCTTTTGCTAGAATTTGACACAACACAAAATTTGTTCGTTCCACCTATCCATTTGTGCTTGGCTTGTATGTTGTTGCCTTCCTATGCTTAATAGAAAATTTATTGACTAGGGCTTCTACTACCTCATTAATGAAGTGGCTTCCTTGATCTGTTACAATTTCTAATGGACAACCAAATCTGGTGACAATGCGTTCATATATGAACCTTGCCACCTCATCCATGGAAGCTATTTTCAATGGCCTAGCTTCAACCCACTTGGTTAAATAATCTGTGGCAACTACAATATACTTATTTTGGCATGAGGTAGTTGGAAGTGGACCTACAATGTCTATTCCCCACTTTTCAAAGGGACCAAGTGGAAGAATAGGACATAATGGAGCTGATGAAGTCTTACGGTTACCATGTGTTTGAAAAATATCACATGTCTTACAATAATTATAACAATATTTAAAAAGAGTGGGCTAGTGATAACCTGCATCCAAGATCCTTCTTGTTGTAAGTTGTCCAGAGAAGTGCCCTCCACATGTACCATTGTGGAATTATTCTAGCAGTTCCTTCCCTTGATCACGTCCAACTGCCCTCTTGTATTGTCCATCAGGTCCTATTCGAAATAATACTCCATGCAGAATAGAATATGGATGACTGGCTTGAGTAATCTTTCTCTTAGTCTTTGCATTGGCACCATCAAGAAACTTGAATTCATTCAGATAATTCCAAATATCTATGTATTCACTAGGGATTGTGTCAAGGGATAACAAGGCTGCATCGGGAAATCATCATCATCACAAGATGATCCTAAACCATCATAGGCTCAAGAGAGTGCATCTGCATTGACATGCTTCTTTCCTGGCCTATCTATAATATCAAATTCAAATTCTTGTAGCAAAATTATCCATCTTGCTATCCTCCCTGATGGGTTAGGCTTATTGACAATATATTTTAGAGCCTCATGATCTCAAGTACTAACTATAAATTTCTGCCCTAGCAAGTAATTTCTAAACTTCTTTACAAAAAAATGATAGCTAGAGCCTCTTTTTCAGTTATAGTATAATTTACCTCAGCACTGCTCATTTGTCTGCTCCCAAAGTAAATTGGATGTTCATTCCCATTTTCATCCTTTTGGCTCAAAGTACTTCCTAGTGCTGCATCTGAGGCATCAGTGTACACAATGAATGGCTTGCTCCAATCTGGATTCTTTAAAACAAGTGAAGACACCAGGGCTTCCTTCAGTTGTCCAAAAGCTTCATGTGCCTTATTTCCTGGTTCATAAGTAACATCCTTCTTCAAGAACTGGGTTAGTGGCTATGCAATCTTTGAGAAATTCTTGATGAACCTTCTATAGTAACCCACATGGCCTAAAAATGATCTCAACTTACTTCTATTCATAGGAAATGGTAAATCTTTGATTTTGAAACTTTATCGGATCGATTACTAATACCATCTCTCTGATACAACATGCCCTAACAAAACACCTTTAGAACATCCAAAGACACACTTTGTAGGGTTTAGTGAGGCTTGTGCTTCATCTAACCTTTGAAATGTTGTCTCCATCTCGTGCGGTGGTCCAACTTGCTCCCATAGATGCAAAAATCATCCAAAAATACTCGATAAAGATTCCAATGTAGGGTTCAAACACCTATTCATCAAACGGAATGTTGCTTTGGAGCATTACACAACCCAAAAGGCATAACTCTATAAGCAAACATTCCCAAGGAGTGGTGAACGTGGTCTTCACTGATCTTTCTCTACTATACGGACTTGGTTGTATCCACTATATCCATCAAAGAAACTATGACACTCGGCCACTACTTCGTCCAAGATCGATATGAGAATGGAAGAGGGTAATGATCCTTCTTTGTTGTCTTATTGAGCTTCACCTTAATCAACACAAATGCGTAGCTTCCCATTATTTTTTATTGAGATCACAATGGGAGAAACCCATTCTCAATTCTCCATAGCAAATATGAATCCCGCATCAAGCAACTTATTTATTTCTTCTTTTACGAGTCTTGGAAAAATTAAGATTCATTCTATATGGCATTTTCTTTATAGGCCTAGCACCATCTAGTTCTACCCAACTTACTTGATGGAGTTCCTTGTAATCAAAAGTGAATATGTGTATGTACCTTCGAAAGAGCTGGAGGTAGGATTCCTTCTCACTCTCCATCACAAAGATCACCAATCTTTATTTGTTGAAGATGATCATCAACTTATTCTTCGAGATAATTTTATGGGGTCATGAGTCGGTGTACTGGAAGGTTATCCATGATTGAAACATCAACCTCACTTTATTCATCTTCAGTATCCACGTCACGGTACTAGAGTAATCGAGGGATGTCCAATCATTAGTTTCATCACTTGAATCCACAGTTTCGCCTTATGATGTTGAGGGATCACGTTTATCTTCACCCTCTCTACTACATCCAAGTGTCATGAAGCCTTCATTCCAATAGTTTCTTGCATGAACTCTCCTTAGCCATGGTCTTCCCAAAGAACATTGGGTACGCAACAGTACCATTTTTCATCACTTGAAAGTCTACCACACATACAACACCCATAACAGAGATATTGCCACATTTGAAACTACACCTTCTCGGTTTAGTTTTTCCTTATTTAATGACCTTAACATAAGTGTTGAAGGAAATCAATTTTAAACCCAACATATTCATTACAGACTTCGGTCATTACATTAATCGCAGCACCTCCATCAACTAAGACATCATGAATTGAAATACCATTACATAATACCTCACTTGTGGAGCATAGGGATCTCGCCTCTGCCTCCAAAACAGGGGACCTCAACGTCCTTCCTTCGTCAAACATTAAGTCCACTTCGCAGCTCCCGCCTCTTCTCGAAGACATAGCCAAGAGTTGACCATATGTAATATTTGCAGCCTTTTGGACAGATCTTCCAAGATGGAGTATGGTCCTTGCCCCTGTGAAATCGAGAAAATCCTGCACATGCAACTTTCTTCTCCTATGTTTCTTACTAGTTTCTCCTTTCATCTTCTTAGGATCATTTCCATCTTGATTATCTTTTCTTTCTTTCTTTTTGTTACAAACACATCTACTTCATTATTTCTGCTCTTATCTACTACATCAAAAGAATTCACAGTGCTTTTCCTTTATCATTATCTCCTTTACCGGATGTAGAAGCTCTATCTAGACAATTATACTTATAATGACCCTTTTATAACAACCATAACATACAACTTCGAAATATTTCTTTTTGGACCTCTATCTCCTCCCCGAGAACTAAATTCTTTTCCTTAAAGAAGATTAATAGTTAAGCGACCCATCTTTTTGAGTACATCTTCATACTCAAGATGTACTAGGAGAAAGATTTGTGCTCACCGAGAGTGGTTGTGGATTCTGGAGCAAAGGTGCTGGTGTAGGCTCTACTTTAGCAACAATTTCTTTGGGCTCCTCTTCCATGCTTTCTTCTTGCCTTCTTGCAATCTCCTTTGCTTGTTCAATGGTAGCTGGGCGGTCATACTTCACTTGTTGTCTGATCTCTGGCTTCATCCCAAGAATGAAGTGCTTACATAGGAGATTATCCATGCCATTCATCAACCCATCCGCTAATCCTTCCTTCCGGATCGGGCGTCGAGCTTCCTCCTTAGCTCTAGGACACGAGCATGATAATCCCTTATCTTCTCCTTCTCTCCTTGGGTTAGCTTTGTGATATCGATCATGAGATTTACATATCTCTGTTGTTCACCAAATTCTTCAAGAAAACTTTCAGTTAATAAATCCCATGAGTTTTTCACATTATCACCTAGTGTTTCAAACCACCTAAGGGTGGAACCATCCAAAAAGGTAGAAAAAAATTCAGTCCATTTTTCCCTTCTTATAAGGCCATTACCAATACAAGATCGTTTAAACTCTTGAATGAAAGAGGAAGCATCTTCATTAGATTGGGCTGAAAAAATAGGAATCTTCCCCATTTTCAAAAGTAACCACAATGAAATACCAACCCACAAGTACAATCAACAAGACTTATGTGCACAAATAATTGAAATCACTATAATAGAAAATAGAAATGACCACGGTAAACTATGGTAAAACTTGATTTACTATGGTAAAAATTGACTTTACTGTGGTAAACACTATTCACAGTAAAAAGTGAAGTTACTGCGGTAAATACTATTCAAGGTAAAAAGTGACTTTACTGTGGTAAATACTATTCACAGCAAAAATGACTTTACCATGGTAACTACTATTCACGACAAAAAGGACTTTACCATGGTAACTACTATGCACAAGATAAAAACAAGGTTACCCTCCAATTGATTTTTGACTAAGTGGGAATATCTCTCCGTAAAATCACCAACGAGGAATGGTCTCGTGAACGGAACCAAAATGTCATCACCAATCGCACTATGATAATTTTTCACCGGGAACTCCTTATGCTATGATTATTTACTAATGCACACCTTTAGTTTGGTGGATTTAATCTGAAACAAAGCAACAAACGTAACACAATAATACCATCGACTATGATTAGACGGAATGATGAAAAATCTGAAATATCAAAGTAAATTATAATATTAACATGAAATTGTTACAATCTCACCCATGAGGTACTTCAAGTGTTATTGACTTCACTTTCCTTCCACCAATACTATGGAAGAAACTTTACAATTACACCTCTTAATGGTTTCTTCAACACACCTTTAAACTGATGGCTTCCTTTACACACTTCATACAATATTTCTCACTACTTCCTTCTATGCTAAATGAGGGGGGTGGCCTCTTTATTTATAGAACTTCTAGGCTTATCCATCTTATCTCTAAGATAGGATAAGAAATCCATTCTAACAAATCATATTCCATACCTTAACTCTTATCTCATACATGTAAGCTTATCTCTTAAGATAAGATAAAGCTTATCATTTCACATGGGTTCCACATTTTTAGAATTTTTACAAATAAAATACACAAAATATTTATGACCTCACTCCTTGTTCTTATTACCAATATAATATTTCTAATTCCTAATCATGTAGACCCTACTTCTCTACTTATCCCAACTTTGACATTTTAACATTACCGGACCACTTACGACAAATATTTACTTTTTACAACATTCCTATTGTACTTTTCTTATTCCGTACTCTACATTATTGGAAGGACCGTACTGATGGCGTCGTTCTCTTCTATCAGACACTACTACTAATTACACTTAACAACATCCTATTCTAATACATACATTAATGAAATAGAAATTACAGAGGAAAATTTTAGTGTCGGCAGGTCCGAGAAAGTTTCCTTGGCCATTGAAAATTCTAAGTATGGGAAGACCCAGTCGAAACCTCCACATGTCCTCCTGGCACTTCTTCAAAAGTAAAGTACAGGGGAAACTCCCAAACTAGCGTGGGCCTTCCACATGTCCTAGGCCTTAGAAATTTTCTTGAAAATTTGAAGTATATAGAGGAGCCAGAGGAAGCCTCCATGTGTCTCTTTGGTGCACTTTTGATATGGTGCCCAAAACCTGAGACTCTAAACAAGTGCGGGCTTACCACATGTCTCCTTAGTGCAACTGCTAAGGTAGGATTGAGAGGTAGATCCTCAAATGAGCATCCACCTTCCACATGTCCATGGTCTCGATAAAGCTACACTGCCCACATGAAATTTTTTTCTAAGTCTAGTAGGGCCAGCGAAACGTCCATGTGTCTCCTTGGTGTAACTACAAAGGTAAAACCAAGAGGCAAATTTTTATATGAGTGCAGGCCCTCCACATGGACAATACTTGAGTTGAAGCGGGCCTTAGAGTTTCAATATGTCTCACCGAGCTACACATCCAATAAAAAAGGACCACGTTTCCATAGATGTTGGGACAAAAATTGATAGGGAAAACAAAACATGATTGTGGAAAAATGGAAGGAAGGGAAAAAACATGAATTTACACCCAAATTACAAATTATTTCTCATGGACAGAGGAATGGAAAACAATATCTAGACTTAATGTGATCCTCGACCAAAGGAAAGGACTGATCATGGCAACCAAATGAAGAAAAGAGTTGTCACACATCCATTCAGGGAAATAGAAAATACGATAGAGCCCATGCAGATTGAAGAATTTTTAGAGAAAATGGGGTGAGATCAAATTGAGCACCAACATTGGCTCTGAACAATAGAGTAGAACATGTGTAAACAATCCATTGGGCAACGGAGTCAAGAACAAGTTTATAGAGTAGAAAGACAATAACCAACTCCCCTAAGACAAACTGAGAAACCAACAAAAACTAGTCACCAAGGACCATGATGAACCAAAACAAAAAAAAATGAAACCAGAAGAATATTCATTATACAATGGTGAGCACCCTGATTCAAAGAAAAGAATCAAGGAAAAATTTCAAGTGCCTTTCATTCTAGATATGACCATGCTAAGTAGTTCTGATATGTCTTCGATAGTTGGTCATATGATTGTTTCTCTTTTCCATCCAAGTTGCTATATGACCACATTTTTTCAGATTATCCTTTGTGCCTATGTCAAGTTTTTCAACATGTCTCGAGGCTGCATAAAACATCAAAGTCTCAAGAAAATCAACCTGCTCATGATACCTACATTGATCAATTTTTATCTTCCTTGAAAACAACATAGCTCACAGAGTTATCAATATCAATATCTATATGTAATACTTCATAAGAAGCATTGTTGGGGTCCTCAATAAGATATAACATTTTCTTTTCACTAGGTAACTTCACAAGGATTCCCTCAATTGGTATGGTGGCATAAGACATGTCTATTTGTGCACTTCCAACCACACTAGTAACCCATTTTCTTGATAACAACATTCCCCATTTGGCGGGGTAATTAACAATAACAACATCTAGCTTTAAGTTCTTGCCTGGTAGACTGCAAGGTGCATTACTAAACCCTTGACACATCCCACCACTGGTACCTCTCTGGAATCCATGGAAGTGCACTTCTCATAAGCTATTGTTACTTTGAAATCCAACTCATTCATGACCTCAAGAGGCTTAACATTGCATGAGGCTCCGAGAATCAAACATACGGTTGTGTAACAACTTATCCTTAATAATCAAAGTAGTGAAAAATGGATTCACCTTCAGCTGAGACTCAACCAAGGACGTTCTCAAATATACTTCAGGTGGCTCACCTAGTTCTTCCAAAGATTTAGGGTTTTCCAACTTTGTAATGGAAGGAGGAACCTCTACATTGTTTACATTTTTACCTTGGGTGACCATTTCTTCTTTAAATCCTAAATATTTGAATGCTCTATTTCTATGCTTAGGGATTCTAAGCAATTCAACAATAGGAGAAGAAATATTGATCGACTCAATATTTGGGATATGTCACAAGGAACATATTTGGGTAATGTAGTGTTAGGAGGAAGGTTTACAAATTCATCTAATGGCACAGGATTTTTCATAGTCTGAGCATGGGGAGGAACACAAGTTTTATTTGGGGTGACAAAGCCTTTTCCAGATGCATATTTATTAGGGGCTTCTTTAGGGATATTGGTAAGCACTGGAATTTTTGGTTTGGCCTGAGGCCCTGCCCCTTTGACAACTTTTCTCCTGGTATTATACTATTTTTCATGGCCAACTACTGCATTCATTAACAACTATCTATCCTCTTCTGAAGGAATTCCTCCATCATACTTTTTAATCATTAATGCCCTTAAGTACTCAAAATCATTGTTAGGAAACTCAAAATCTTGTACCATATTAATTTCAGAAGTATGAGTGGGAGGAAGAGGTAATACCTTGTGAATGCAATCCCATAATTTTTCAATAGTTCTGGCACTCATCAACTTAGTTGAGGTGTCTCCTTTCTGTGAACTTGTAAAGCAATCTATCGTGCATGGTTCATCATCTGTCTCATCATCATCAGCTTCTTCCTCAACTCCCTTTTCAACATTACATGGAGCATGTGGCAAGAAACAACTATCACACCACTCAATTTCATGAACTTCATCAACAACAAAAACTCTGATAGCTAAAGGATCAGACACCAATTTGTTTTCCCTGGGTTGGGGCTATCTATTTCCTGATCCCACGAGTCCTTTGCCTATGTCATAAGATCTCTGATCACCCCTATGATGATTTGAAAATATTTCTTGACGTTGTGCTTTATATTGACCTTGGGAACTTTGTCCAATCCCCTCTCTCTACTCTGGCTAGTTTATATGATATTTTCTTAACAACTCTAGCCAAATTTTTTACAACGTCCTCTAGATCCATAGTTTTACCTAACTAAGGCTTCTCTGCGAATTGATCGACTTGATGCCTTATCTCTCGGGAGGTTGACTAAGCGCCTTGATGTTATTTTCAATCAGAAAGCCATGGTGAAGGCCTGCCTCAATGTTGATGGGTTCTTATCCCTCAAATAATAGGTAGCCTTCTTATAAAAAACATCGTAGTATTTTATTAAACAAGAAACATCACTTGACCTCGGGATTATAGGTAGCCTATTCGGTGTCTTGTTGAAATGAGTATTGAAGTCATGAATAGACTCATTAGGATTATTATTAATATTTTCAAATTCTAATAAAAGAAACCTACGGTCTGTTTTATCTCCATACTATAATCTAAAAGCATTCTTCATTTCTTTCCATGAATTAATGGAGTTTTCTAGCAAAGATTTATACCAGTCTCGTGCATCCTCCTCTAGAGTATGAATAAAAAAATTTATGTACACATCCTCAAATTTGATCTCAAATTCTTCCATCATATTGACAATAATATTTAAGTGTTGATCACCGAATAGCATAATTTCCTTCAAATTTAGGCGGTCTATTTCTAACATCTTTGGGCACAACATTTGGATATCCAATCATACCTCCTCACGAATTCTATAGGACCAAAAGTGTTCACAAAAATGGAGGTCTGGGGTAAGGCCTAGGCCATATTTTTTCGGGAGGTGATCTTACAAGAGAAACAAAATGATGAGGAGTGAGGGGTTTGTGGGGAACAGAAATAAATTCTCAAAATGAATGTTGTCTACAAACTTTGTTTCTTGGAAGATCATATCACTTTGGAGAACACACAGACGAATAAGACACAAATTTTTCAAATAAAAATAAGGCCCCTCTCCGGATGGAGAATTCAAATCTACAAAAAGACTAGCTGATTCAGAAGAACTTGTGGAAGTATGGAAATCTTTAATGACATGTTGATCGGTTTCCAAAATTGATAACTCTTTTCTTGATTTCGATCTCCAATAACTTTTGATTCTTCTTCCTTCAAATTTTTTTCCCCAATATGGAAACAACCTTCTAGTAGGTTATGTCATGAAGAAAGATCTTATTCCTTCAATATTTGAAAATATTAGTGATAAATTTCAATTGACATAGGTTAAGACATTGGCATTTATCAAAAGTTAATTCAACACAGAGTCACCACTAAGGATTTTAACCTTAGTTGTGCAAATGCACTAAAATTGATCGCCAAATGTCTATCAATAATAAAATCATGCAAATCTTCACAGATCAAACCTTCCTTTACCCATATTTAACATTGATGATGTAAACTTAGTGCAAAAACCAACAGAAACTAGAAATATTGCACACAAAACTTGTAACTTGCACAAATCTTACAGATCTCAACAAAGGATGACATTTAAACAATGTATTTGCACTTAGATCATGTAAGAAACATTACCAGGGTTGGTATGTGTACACCTTTGTTCAAATAGTCCCTAGAATTGGCACCAAAAGTGTTGGTATCCAAATTGATTCTCCCTTGCAAGATGAGAAACATCAAATATTTAACAAGAAGCCTAGAGACAAATAAATCATCATGTATGTCGTTTTGTAGCTGGGAGGTGATTCAACCGGATCTTTTTCACTCAAATGTTAGAAAAAGATAGATATCACCATTAAAAGGATTTGAGCTATCCTCACTATTTTAGGTCGTGCCTTTCAAGCGGGGTGAGAGGACCCGTTTTGTAACCTCTATTGGTGAAGGAGAATGAATATATCCTTCTTTCAACAAATTTGAAAGGAAACCTTGAGAAAATATGATCAATGCACCACAATTTAACTCTCACAAGTTGTCACTTATAAATAATGGTGATATTTTCTAAACAGATTTAAGGCTACTAAAGACATTATGGAATCTTGATTGGTTCTGCATATTTTGGTAGTAGAATTTATTCATTTGTGGAAATGCGGGTAAAACAAGGGTAGTTCGGGTAGGATTCATATATTTTTGAATAATTTTTGGTGGGAGATTAAGCAAGATAAACTTGATTTTCCAGATATTTGAGAACCTTCACAACATTTTGAAAATTAAATGACACAATGCTTCATAAATTAAATCTCTTCTTGCTTTGCTTCAACATGTCACTACATACAGATAGGGTGTGAGTATTAAAACTCCTTTTCATATTTTTATTTTCACAAGCCGCATATCGGAGAGGCTCACCTAAACATGAAAAATGATGCTCTTCTTGTGGGTATAATGTTATTGTGGTTACAGTTTCAATCTGTTCTCTAGAAAGGGCTGCATTGAAAAACCCATTTAGGGAGGACGATTCTCCATTGTTTCCCTTCCTATGCAAAACAAACTCCAATCTTGACCTGAGTTGAGACAACACATCCCTGAAACCATTCTTGGAAGATGTCAGACACAAGCCGGTATCTTAAATGTTGGATGACAAATCCCCAACAACAATAGGAAAATCTGAAACCTCTTCCTATGTGTTGAATCCTATGTGTTGAAAATTGAAATTAACAAGCGTCTATGCTTCATTTGCATTTGTGATAGAAAGGTGTCCCATACAAATGGCATGCATGAGATTTCTCCTTAGAATATCTACTATCACAGCCATGTGCTTTGTATCGATTGGAGACCAATCTTTGGCTGCAATTTGAGAAATGACGAGTTTCGATTATCATAGGTATAATCTATTTTATTAACTATTCGTGCTAGTTCACTTAAGGTCTGCTGATAGTATTTGGATCTGTTGTAAGGAGCCATAGTTGTGATCTCCGCCCCCATACATTTTTACAATGAAATTTTCTTTGGATTTACTGCATATTTAATAAATTTTCTCATCAAATTCTTGTATGTGGTCCTCTACGTCAGATGCATCCTCATCCTTGATGCCAATGTAGAAGAGTTTGAAAAACTTTTTTTCATGCTCCACTAAATTGATCCCACTCTGAAAGCGGCTGAAAGAAGATTTTGTATCCTTATCTAAGTGAAAATCCTGTTGCCTCAAGAAAAATTAATAATTTTCAAATATGGATTTACCACCCATTCTCAACAAGGCCTTAAATCTAAATCTAGATCTAAATCAAATGAGAGTATGATGTTCAGACTACCTTCCTTTTTGTTAAATATTGTGAGATTGCTGACAGCAGCGTTGAGAACAGAGAGAAGCATATCCTCTTGCTCACTTCGCTCAAAACTGCCCAGTCTCTTGAAGTCTAAGAGAACAGACAGACACCTACCATCACCCTCACCATGTTCTTCCCTTGCTGTAATGGTCATCCAAACACCATCAGTGCACCTGCTGCCTACAACATCAAGGAAATACCCTGATAGATGGTTCAACAAATAAGATTTACCACTACATTGTTTTCCCATGGAGGATATAACCTTAATTTTCCCCTTCCAACTGTTAAGAACAACATCATATAACCCAAAGTGTATTAGATTTGCAAGAGACATGATGTCCCCATAGCTAACATTAGGGGGGATTTGAAGCCCATCCCTCAATGCAACCATTCCATTCTTCTCTGCACAAGATATTTTAATTGTTCAATGAGCCTACATATCAACGCCTTCACTTTGAGCCTCCATAGTCTTTCTTAGTTCCTATAATATGAAATGAATATTGGGGATCAATTGTGATCTCTAACAGCAACTAATTGCAATTTTTGAAAAGAAGAGGACTTAATTGTTGTCACAATGGCGTGGTTCTGTGAAAATGTCAGCAAATTCATTCTTCGTATGTTGTTACCTCTTGCAAATTTTCTACTCTAAAAGATTGTGGTGTTGAATTTCAGTAGGCGATGGCCTCCACTCTTGTGGTAGATCTGATATCTAGGATCTTATATGCAGAAATTGCATGTCTGGTTTTATTAGCTGATAGCATCTGATTGAATATTAAAAGAGGTAGAAGTTTTCAATTAAAATAAAGAGCAAGGTTCTCACTTGACCTCCAATGATGGTCACCCTCTTTCAAAATTTTAGAAATAGTGTTTTACAGATGTCTTTTTTGAATGGAAAGGATCCATAAGGGCTTGGAAATATCATTATTTAAAGTAAAGTTTTATAATTTGTCTAGAGGTTAAACAAATAAAGAATTCTTATGTCTACATTAGAATTACTAACCATCACATGACTCTTTTCAGATATATGATCTACGACATCTCCTACTAAAAAGGAAATTTATAGATTCATTAGGATACTTGGCCTGTAATGAAGTCATTAAGAATAATTTTTGGTCCTTGAACCAAAGCCTCTGCAATAGTTATGGTCCCTACTTGCAAGCGCATTCCAGCCATCTATAGGATTACAAACAAGCACAAATAGGAATAGTATAACAAGAGTCATTTTAATAGTGACTCCAAATTCGCTGCGTACTCCAAAGTCTGTTATTAATAGGTCTCCTAATGAGCTCCCCTGGGTATCAAATTTTTTAACCTTCCATCTTGTTTTTCTGCCCATATGAAGATCAAAATACAACTTCATCTCTGTCTATTCATGGATTTGTTAAATGATCATTAATCTTCATTAACTTGGGTTGCGCTGCAAAGCGACAATAATGCACTGCAGCTCTGTGATGTTTTAGTATTTAGAAGTCTCGTGTATTATTGTGACGATTCAGAATGGCAATTACATTTCAAAAACATGTAACGGAAAACAATGTTTATATTTCAACAATACTTGTACCACACTAGGGTTTTGAGTATGTTATCCACTTTTATAGGAAGACATGCACGTAGTTGTAAGGGACTTCGGGGACTACTAGGTTAATTACATTTGGGAAGTAATTTGCTTCACTTTTAGACACTCAGTGTTGTAAGGGACTTGGGGACTACTAGGTTAATTAGCTCCTCCTTTCAACCTATTCCAGCTACAATTACTCACACAAATGGTGATAGATTAGAGAAATTGCGCCCCTCGCCGCGAGCAACTACTGAGGCATATCCATCCTCTTTTTCTCACATTAGATAATGTGGGTCTATTGTTCTTTGGAGTAGAGGATTATCTAGCCTCTTTGTCCACATTTTTAGTAGTACAGACAGACACACATTACCAACTTCCTTACTAGTTATGCAGGATCATCAACCATGGATGTTAGGGGAATTTTCAGGATACATTCTTGCACATTCCCAAGATTGCCCAACTAAGCCAACTTAGTCAAGGACATTCATATAGACATATCTAGCAATGGCTAATTCGTGGTAGTTGACGAGGATGTTGGTCCTTTTTTTTTGAACTTTGGAATCCTCAATCAAATCAATGCAATGAAGCATGTCACAACTATAATTTTTGAAGTATGGATGCATGACAGATGATTATAATATACTGATTTGTCTTATTTATGTGTATACATTGCATTATTTCCACACTCGTAATTGTTTTAAGTTTTATAAATGAATATCATGACATTTGGCATTGAGCGATTGGTATGTTTTGTAGTTATTTAGCTTATTGTTTTCTCTATACAAACCGTATGGTTAATTTTATTTATTTGGCTACTTTTTTTGAATATTTCTAATATAATATATATGTTTTATATAACTCTTATCTTTATTTTATATCAGAATACGATATTCTCTTTTATATTAAACAATATGATTTTTGTAGGGGAAAGAAAACCGTCTTCCAAGAAGATTACAAGCATATTTGTTGCAAGAATTCCACCCTATGAACTAGTCGTCGCTTTTGTTCCTTAACTATGAACTAGTTTTCTCAAATTATTTTGTGGTGTTGCAACATTTATGAATTCACTTGCTTCCTATAATTATCTCAAAAATGTGCTTTATTTAAAATTGTATAATGTCCCTGTAGGTATTTTGAAGAATATGGAAAGATTGAAGATTTATAACTACCAAAGGTGAAATACCCATATCTTATGGCGATGACAACTCCCTCTAAGGACCTTAAGGACACCTTAATGATGTAAGAAATGCTTTATTTATGTGTGGAATTTTTGAACTATGTTTGGCTTTGGAATAGTATGCTTGATTATTATTCTTGTTGTATTTCAGATTCACAATGCTATAGGAAACCTTGTGACTGAGGGGTTTGTTGTAGTCCATGGAGACAATGTCAAGAGAATTTGAGAGGCTCTAAAGGATGCATGGCCCTTCATCATGGGTATGTTGTGGTATTCTTTCAATGTGCTTATTAAGATGGCTATTACTATTTTTAGGAACCTAGCAGTGCAGTCATACCTATTATAGTTGAATAGAGTGTTCATTTTGCATTGAAAGAAATGTAATTAAGAAATAGAAATGTAATTGAATAGAGTGTTCATTTTGCATTGAATAGAGTATTCATCCGTAATAATTAATCATGGAGAGTTTATTGAATTATTATTAACTTTACTGTGTTAAATTTTGTGCAAAGCTCCTCCAAATTCTTCATCTGGTATCATAGTAGGTCATATTTTTGCTAGATAGAAGTTTGAAATTATTGTGGAGGGGAAGTGATTCATTTATTACTCCTGTACATGCAAGTCATTTGGTTTTACCACAGCCGAGCCATACCAGGAAGACGTCTTGCCTCACATCTATATCCATTTGAACGCAGCTCTATCCACGACAGAACTGTGTCGGTCTAGTAGACAATAGTTTTAAAGCTTGGAATTTGAAGATCATAATCCTCCACATCGACAGTTTTGGCATCCATATCTGCCATTGACATGTATGTCATTTCCTTGTATGTTCATATTTGTATTGTTCTTGCTGTGATGATATAGTTTTTGCATTGATCTGTGGTATACAGTCATTGTGTGGAGCTCTTACCACTATGATTTGATAGGCAAGAATTCATTGTTGATTACTTTGATGGGCGATAGATTTGCGCTATACCTATATTGTTGATGCAGATGTCACTTGACTATAATTATATGCATACATCTGTGTATCTGCATAGTCTAACCTCAACATCCAGCAATCAAATCCCTTCACTATCGTACAAGCTCATTGGCTCCTCTTCACTTGCATGCAGTTTTTACTTGCTATCTATTGCCATGCAAACACGTGCATGCATGTGCCATCTGCTGTTGTGAAGTGGTTTTCTTTTAAGTGGGTTTGCAACGTGTATTTTGAAAGATCTCTTCTATGTGGATTTCAATACACGCGTAGATCTGGTACAACATAAATTGAGCCCCTCTTTTGTTAATACTAGTATCAAAAAAGATTCAACGCTTCATTCTACTGTGCACACCTTCCAATATCTACCATCTGAAACCACTCTTCTCAGTTTCAACAAAGTACATGGTATTGGTGTGTTATTATTTCTTTTCTAAACTTGCAGTAATAATTGTAATTGTAATTGGAAAATTACCATGTCTTACGTCTCTCGCATTAATATTTTTCTTCTTCCTCCCACATTTGTAATTGTTATATGCTCTAATAGATATGTTGCATTCTCGGTAAGGAATATTTTTCTTTGGCTACTATAAATTCTGTGATTGTAGATGTTCTTTGTTATGAATTATATGTTAATTGGTTTTTTCTATGTGCAGGGAGATATCTAATCATCTAGAAGCATATGTTAGAATATTGTCTCTTTTTTCAGCATCTCAAATATTAATAGCTCTCTATCCATCATTTATAGCAAAATCTTTAAGTGGCGGTGATGCTAGATTGCTAAAGGGTTGGAATGGATTCACACTTGGGCTCTTCGTGTTGCATAAGTTGATTCTGACTTTGAGTGTTATGTGGTATGTACCATATATTAAGTTTAGTGGAATTATTGATTAGTCTCTACTGTAAGTTACATCTTACAGTTCATGACCATCCATATCTATTTCAGTATTTATTTGATAAACAAACAGAAATTGAATGTGTTAATAACTATTGAAAATTTTAGATATACAAACTTTTTTGAGGCATATAACATTTAACATTTAGGATTTATTATCTTAATAGGCCACCTTGGAGAATTGAACCGATTGAGAAAAATACCAATTAATTATGTACTCCATATGTACTATTTTAGACCTTTTGGGGTGATGACAAAAAAACATCTGCAGAATAGTGAACAATATGCAAAACCATTTTTAATGTCATCCATATTCGTCTTACAACAACATGTTCAAACAAGTCTGCATAGTCTGCACTACTGCAACAGTTGAACAAGAGTTTCCTTAAGGACATGTTAATAATGTATGTTATGGAATTGGCTTAAAGTAAATGTCAGTCTTGAAGTAGCAGAGTCAATCTGAATTATCTATGGTGGTAACTAGCTTCTCTCAATATTTCTCTCCTTACAATTTGAATGATTTTTTATTCTTATCATCACTGCCATCTTCTTTTGGGTCAACGATGGAGGAGGAAACTTGAATATTGCTGAAATTTTAAGGTCATTGTAAAGAGTGGATAAATTTTCTATGTTCATGTAGGATAACATGTTCTTACTCATGCTAGTGCATAATCACTTTAATATGTGCCAGTCAACTTCTTGTTTGACTAGAATAAATACACCATTACTTGTTTTGCATATTGCAGGTTTAGTAAATGCTGGAAATTATATTGAGTT
Organism: Taxus wallichiana var. yunnanensis; assembly: GCA_018340775.1. NCBI lineage: Eukaryota > Viridiplantae > Streptophyta > Pinopsida > Cupressales > Taxaceae > Taxus > Taxus wallichiana. The sequence continues at coordinate 870,295,100 of CM031237.1, read as the reverse complement.
AGTAGCACATCTTAATGTTGATGGATTTCTAGTCGAAGGGGCTTCTCTGAAGGTTGGCTACAAACTGTTTTACCCTCTTTATACCTTTTCGCTGAAGTTTTTCAAGCTCTCTAGATTGTTTACTTCAATACAAACTTTTCTCATCCTGGCCTACAAAAGCTCATGGTCAAGTTATGCTTGGAGGTGACTATACTCTTTGTTATGTGAGCTTGTATCATCAAAATAACTTCAAGTATAAGAGCAATGTTATTATGTATTGTATTTTCAAGTTACCCGTCACATTATGCAAAGGCTCAGCATAGGCATGCCTTGTTATTAAAGATGGCCTTTTTTATGAAAGGTTGATGGTTTCTTGTTATATGTTTAATTCAACCTCAGTATTTTAATGAGATGTTTGTCTGTTATAAATTTTCAAGTGACAGTTGATAAACGCAACAAGTCATTATAATCTTTGTTTTCATGTAGACTAAAGATGAGTTTCTTGGTGTTATTGATAGTAGAGAATTGTATCAAAGTTGAGACAATCAAAGTGAAGAACATGAAATGACAACTACCGACAGAGAGACACTGACTCAAAATTAAAGTTAAGAAAAAAAACCTCAAAGTAGCACCAGGAAACAGACATATCACTTGAAGTTGGGGGTGGAGAGGTGTTCATATTGTGTGCAAAGGGTTAATGGAATTTAGACACCCTTTTGTATTTTATCATTATATTTAAAGGGTTAACAATATTTAGACACCCTTTTGTATTTTATCTTATTTGATATTAATAAAGTGTTTGTTGACCCACTTGTTAGGCACAAGATTCAAATCAAATTGTTTTTAATTTATAATATTCCTTACCAGTCTACTTTGACATCATAAACGATATGTAGCCGTCGATTGCACTATATGATATTTGGTTATTATTTATTCTTGAAATTCATATTTTTCATTCTTTACATTCATATCATCTCTAGAGAGACAATAAAAATTGAAATTAGTATTTTGTATTGTCTCTCACGACACAATAATGATATTGTCTCTAGAGAGACAAAAACTATATTGTCTCTCAAGAGACAATATGTATCAACCTATGTTGTCTCTGGGGAGACAATAATTAGAGACAATATTAGAGACACCTACTTTGAGACAATAATAGAGACAATATATAACTTTTTTATTGTCTCTATTTGAGACAACTTGGTCAAGTATTGTCTCTATTATTGTCTCAAAACACCACCCCTTGTAGTAGTGTAAAGACAATTAAAACCTTCTTGCTTCTATATATTTTGAAAGTATAATTTGTTCATTTTGGATACACAGCACAAACAGGGGTACCTCTTGTAGGATTCATGGTTATTTTAAATTTTTAGGTGGGGGATTAAGCAAGATGAACTTGATTTCACCAGATCTTTGAGAACCTTTATAATAATTGGAAAAATGAACAATAGAAAGCTTCAGAATAGCCAAAATATTCCATCAACCAGAAGGTGTACATATATGGAGCCCCAAATCTACACGGTTTCACACAATCTTCAAGAATTCAACACGAAGCTTCAAGCTAAAGACTCAATTAAATATTAACAAACCCTTGTTCCTCATGCCTAAGATACACTCAAAGGTTTACAAACAATCTTTATTAACAAAATAATAGTAAAGTGATTTTAAATTGTTTATTTCATTACAAGATAAAGGCTCTTCTCATAATGAAATTGCAAATGCCACTATACTATCATAGCGGTGAGATCTTGTGTGATTCAGAGGTAATTTAACATAAGATTGCAACAAGAACATAAAAACCATTTGAAAACATTCTGAAATAAAATAAAACACAATTTTTCCCAAGATCAACTTCAGTTAATTTGAGATCTATTAGATTTATCGATAGGGAAAATTTCTTGAACGATCTGAAAGCTTTTCAATGGATGTACACTTACAACCATATTAACGTGATCAAATCTAAAACACAAGAGATTAATAAGTTCCTTAGATGGTCTCTCATAAATATGGGATTTCTCAAATTTTCTCATAAGAATTAAACCCCCTACCATTTGTAAGAGTATCCTCATTGCATTTATACATTTCACTAGCTCACTCATTCAAAATTTTACCCCCAAAAAGAAGAATATTCGAGCAATCCTTTACTTGTTACCAATTTGTCTCAGAAAGTGATGTTTAACAAATTTACCCCAAGCTTCCAGTGGAAAAATCATGAATCCGAACACGTTTCTCAAAACCTTAACCATGACCGGGATGTCATGCCTTAACTTTGTGATCCTAATAATTCCTATTTTTTCATGTGAGAAATCCCCTTTTTAATCATTTTTAGGTGGATCTGTATAGCTATTTATGACAAGTAATCCTTTTCACCCCGAGAATACACCTTTAGAAATGAGTTCCTTCACATGGTATCATGCATTCGTGCATTGTGAGTTCGAGTTGGCCAAGTGCAAAGAGGAGTCAGCAGAGGCCTCCATAAGTTTCCTTGGGGCAACTGCAAAGGTGAATTTAAGGGGCGACACCTTAAACGAGAGTAGGCTCTCCACGTGCCTTAGGTCCAATAAAATTACCATGGCCTTTGAAAAAGTCTCAATACAAAGAGGAGCTAGTGGAAGCCTCCACATGTCTCTTCAACGCTCATTTGATATGGTGCTATCCACATTAAAATTATCCTCCGTAATTTCTATTTTATTATGTATGTATTAGGAATATGATGTTGTTAAGTATAATTAGTAGTGGCATCGATGAAGATAGATAATAAACCGTCGATCTGGTGCCGCCAATAAAGTAGAGTATGGTAATAGTCAAAGTACAATAGGAATATTGTGGTAAAAAGTCGTAAGTGGTCCGGTAATGTTAAAATGTCAAAGTTGGGGTAAGTAGAGAAGTAGGGTCTACATGATTAGGAATTAGAAATATTATATTTGTAATAAGGACAAGGAGTGATGTCATAAATATTTTTGTATTTTATTTGTAGAAAATTCTAAAAAGTGCAACCCATGTGAGATGATAAGGTTTATCTTATCTTAGAAGATAAGCCTACATGTAAAGGTAAGAGTTTAGGCATGGAATATGATTGACTGGAAGATATTTCCTAGCCTATCTTAGAGATAGGGTGGAAAATCCTGAATTCCTATAAATAAAGAGGCCACCCCCTCATTTAGCATAGAGGGAAGTAGTGAGAAATATTGTATGAGTAAGTGTGTAAAGGAAGCCATCATTTAGAATGTGTGTTAAAGAATCCATTGTGAAGTTTCTCCCAAAGTTATTGTTGGAATCAAGTGGATTTGGTAACACTTGGAGTAATTCATGGGTGAGATTGTAATAATTCCATGTTAATAATATATTTTACAGTTGTATTTCAGATTTGTCATCATTCTTTTTTTGTCATAGTCTGTGGTATTCTTGTGTTATGTTTGTTGTTGTGTTTCCAGATTACTACCACCAAACCAAAAGTTGTGCATTACTAAAATAATCATAGCACAAGGAGTTCCCAGTGAAATATTATCAGAGTGCGGATTTGTGTTCACATTTTGGTTCCATTCTTTGGGACCATTCCTCGTTGGTGGATTTTCTGGAGAGATATTCCCACTTAGTCATAAATCAATAGGAGGGTAACCTTGTTTTTATTGTGCCTAGTAGTTACCATGGTAAAGTCACTTTTTACCATGCATAGTATTTACCATAGTAACTTTAATTTTTACCGTGAATAGTATTTACCACAGTAACTTCATTTTTACCATGAATAGTGTTTACCCCAGTAACTTCATTTTTACCGTAAATAGTGTTTACCACAATAAAGTCAATTTTTACCGTAGTAAATGTCAAGATTACCGTGGTCATTCTTATTTTACTGTAGAAAGGTGTAAAGTCACTTTCTATTGTAGTGAGTCCAATTATTTGTGCACATAAGTCTTACTGATTGTACTTGTGAGTTGGTATTTCACTGTTGTTACATTTAAAAATGGGGAAGATTCCTATTTTTCAGCCCAATCTAATGAAGATGCTTCCTCTTTCATTCAAGAGTTTAAATGATCTTATATTTGTAATGGCCTCATAAGAAGGGAACAATGGACTGAATTTTTCCTACCTTTTTGTATGGTTCAGCCCTTAGGTGGTTTGAAACACTAGGTGATAATATGAAAAACTCATGGGATTTATTAACTAAAAGTTTTCTTGAAGAATTTGGTGAACAACAAAAATATGTAGATCTCATGATCGATATCACAAAGCTATCCCAAGGATAGAAGGAAAAGATAAGGTATTATCATGCTCGTGTTCTAGAGCTAAGGAGGAAGCTCGATGCCCAGATTCGGAAGGAAGGATTAGCGGATGGGTTAATGAATGGCGTGGATAATCTCCTATGTAAGCACTTCATTCTTGGGATGAAGCTAGAGATTAGACAATGAGTAAAGTATGACCGCCTAGCTACCATTGAACAAGCAAAGGAGATTACAAGAAGGTAAGAAGAAAGCATGGAAGAGGAGCCCAAATAAATTGTTGCTAAGGTAGAGCCTACACCAACACCTTTGGTCCAGAATCCACAACCACTCTCGGTGAGCAAAAATCTTTTCCCTAGTACATCTACTGAGTATGAAGATCTTCTCAAGAAGATGGGTCAGTTAACTATTAATCTTCTTCAAGGAAAGGAATTTAGTTCTTAGGGAGGAGATAGAGGTCCAAAAAGAAATATAACTGAAGTTGTATGTTATGGTTGTCATAAAAAGGGTCATTATAAGTATAATTGTCTAGATAGAGCTTCTACATCTGGTACAAGAGATAATGATAAAGGAAAAACACCTGTGAATTCTTTTGATGTAGTAGATAGGAGCATAAATAATGAAGCAAATGTGTTTGTAACAAAAAGAAAGAAAGAAAAAGATAACCAAGATGGAAATGATCCTAAGAAGATGAAAGGAGAACTAGTAAGAAACATAGGAGAAGAAATTTGGGTGTGTAGAATTTTCTAATTTCACGGGGACAAGGACCATACTCCATCTTAGAACATGTCCAAAAGGCCTAAAAATATTAAATCTTATCAACTTTTGGCCGTCTTACGAGAAGAGGTGGGATCTGCGATGTGGACTCAATGTTGGACGAAGTAAGGAGGTTGAGGTACCTGTTTTGGAGGTAGAGGTGGATCCCTATGCTCCACAAGCTAAGGTATTATGTAATAGTATTTCAATTCATGATATCTTAGTTGATGGAGGTACTGCATTAATGTAATGACCGAGTCTCAGTAATGCATATGTTAGGTTTAAAAATTGATCGCCCTCAACACTTATGTTAAGGTCATTAAATAAGGGAAAAACTAAACTAGAAGGTGTTGTTTCAAATGTAGCAATATCTGTTATGGGTGTTGTATGTGTGGTAGACTTTCAGGTGATGAAAAATGGTACTGTTGCATACCTAATGTTGTTGGGAAGCCCATGGCTAAAGAGAGTTCATGCAAGAAACTACTGGAATGAAGGATTCATGAAACTTGGACGTGGTAGAGAGAGGGTTAAGATAAACGTGATCCCTCGACATCATAAGGCAGAACCTATGGATTCAAGTGATGAAACTAATGATTGGACATCCTATGATTACTCTAGTACCAGTGAAGTGGACATAGAAGATGAAGAAAGTGAGGTTGATGTTTCGGTCATGGATATCCTTCTAGTCACACCGACTCATGAACCCATAAAATTATCTAAAGAAGAAATTGATGATCATCTCCAACAAATAAAGATTGGTGATGCTTGTGATGGAGAGTGAGAAGGAATCCTACCTCCATCTCTTTTGAAGGTACATACACCTATTCACTTTTGATTACAAGGAAATCCGTCAAGTAAGTTGGGTAGAACATTATATTGAGTTGGTAGATGGTGCTAAGCCCATAAAGCAAATGCCATATAGAATGAATCCTAATTTTTCTAAGACTGTAAAAGAAGAAATAGATAAGTTGCTTGATGCAGGATTCATATTTGTTGTGGAGAATTTAGAACGGGTTTCCCCATTGTGATCTCAATAAAAAGAATGGGAAGCTAAAAATTTGTGTTGATTATAGGAAGCTCAATAAGGTAACAAAGAAGGATCATTACCCTCTTCCATTCTCGATTAGATCTTGGATGAAGTAGCTGCCCAGAGTACTATAGTTTTGCTTTGATGGATATAGCGATACAACCAAGTTCATATAGTAGAGAAATATCAGGTGAAGACCACGTTCACCACTCTTTGGGGAATGTTTGCTTATATAGTTATGCCTTTTGGGTTGTGTAATGCTCGCAACATTCGAACATTTGATGAATACGGTGTTTGAACCCTATATTGGGAACTTCATCGAGTATTTCTCGGATGATTTTTGCATCTATGGGAGAAAGATGGAGCACTGCACCGATAAAGATAGCATTTCACAGGTTAGATGAAGCACAAGCCTCACTAAACCCTACAAAGTGTGTCTTTGGATGTTCTAAAGGTGTTTTGTTAGGGCATGTTGTATCTAGAGATGGTATTGGTATTGATCCTAATAAAGTTTCAAAAATTAAAGAGTTACCATTTCCTATGAATAGAAGTAATTTGAGATCATTTTTAGGCCATGTGAGTTACTATAGAAGGTTCACTAATAATTTCTCAAAGATCAGCCACTAACCCAGTTCTTGAAGAAGGATGTTACTTATGAACCAAGAAAATAAGGCACATGAAGCTTTTGAACAACTAAAGGAAGCTTTGGTGTCTTCACCTATTTTAAAGAATCCAGATTGGAGCAAGCCATTCATTGTGTATACTGATGCCTCAGATGTAGCACTAGGAAGTACTCTAAGCCAAAAGGATGAAAATGGGAATGATCATCCAATTTACTTTGGGAGCAGAAAAATGAGCAGTGCTGAGGTAAATTATACTGTAACTGAAAAAGAGGCTCTAGCTATCATTTTTGCTTTGTAAAGAAGTTTAGAAATTACTTGCTAGGGTAGAAATTTATAGTTTTAACAGATCATCAGGCTCTAAAATATATTGTAAATAAGACTAACCCATTAGAGAGGATAGCAAGATGGATAATTTTGCTACAAGAATTTGAATTTGATATTATAGATAGGCCAGGAAAGAAGCATGTCAATGTAGATGCACTCTCTCGAGCCTATGATGGTTTAGGTTCATCTTGTGATGATGATGATTTCCCAGATGTAGCATTGTTATCCCTTGAAACAATCCCTAGTTAATACATAGATATTTGAAATTATCTGAATGAATTCAAGTTTCCTGATGGTGTCAATGCAAAGACTAAGAGGAAGATTACTCAAGCCATTCGTCCATATTCTATTCTACATGGAGTATTATTTCAAATAGGACCTAATGGACAGTACAAGAGAGCAGTTGGACGTGATCAAGGGAAGGAGTTGATAGAATAATTCCACAATGGTACATGTGGAGGACACTTCTCTGACAACTTATAGCAAGAAGGATCTTGGATGCAAGTTATCACTGGCCCACTCTTTTTAGAGATTGTTATAATTATTGTAAGACATGTGATATTTGTCAAACACATGGTAACCATAAGACTTCATCAACTCCATTATGCCCTATTCTTCCACTTGGTTTCTTTGAAAAGTGGGGAATAGACATTGTAGGTCCACTTCCAACTACCCCATGCCAAAATAAGTATATTGTAGTTGCCACAGATTATTTAACCAAGTGGGTTGAAGCTAGGCCATTGAAAACAACTTCCATGGATGAAGTGGAAAGGTTCATATATGAACGCATTGTCACTAGATTTGGTTGCCCATTAGAAATTGTAATAGATCAAGGAAGCCACTTCATTAATGAGGTGGTAGAAGCCCTAGTCAACAAGTTTTCTATTAAGCACAAGAAGGCAACAACATACAAGCCAAACACAAATGGATAGGTGGAACGAACAAATTTTGTGTTGTGTCAAATTATAGCAAAAGATATAGCCTTACAGTGTACATAACTGGGATAAATGGATTCATGCAGCATTGTGGGCATATAGGGCAACATAAAAGTCAGCAACAAGATACTCCCCATTTTAGTTGGCTTATGGTATTGATCCAGTTCTTCCTATTGAGTTTGATATTCCCACTGTGAGAGTTATGAAAAAGGAAAGGATGGATGAAAGTGATTCAGTAAAAGAAAGGTTGGTGCATCTTCATTTGCTAGAGGAAATGAGGGAAATAAGCGAAGGTAGAGAAAATGATTCCCAAATGGATGGGGCCCTACAAAATAGCAAGTTGTGCATGAAAATGGTACATATCGACTTGAGGAATTGGATGGCACTCCCATTACGAAATGGGTCAACCACAATAAGCTAAATATTTTTCAAGAACTGAATAGTCTACTCAGAGGATGGAGTAGAAGCTACGAAGGGGGAAAATGTCAACATTAAATTTTTCTCCGTAATTTCTATTTTATTATGTATGTATTAGGAATAGGATGTTGTTAAGTATGATTAGTAGTGACGTCGATGAAGATAACGATGTTGTCATTATGGTGCTACCAATAAACTAGAGTACAAAGAATCAAAGTATAATAGGAATGTTGTGGTAAAAAGTCGTAAGTGGTCCGGTAAATGTTAAAATGTCAAAGTTGGGGTAAGTAGAGAAGTAGGGTCTACATGATTAGGAATTATAATTATTATAATTATAATAAGGACAATGAGTGATGTCATAAATATTTTGTGTATTTTATTTGTAGAAAAGTATAAAAGGGTGGAACCCATGTGAGATGATAAGGTTTATCTTATCTTAGAAGATAAGCCTATATGTAAAGGAAAGAGTTTAGGCATGGAATATTATTGACGGAAGATATTTCCTATCCTATCTTAGAGATAGGGTGGATAAGCCTGAATTCCTATAAATAAAGAGGCCACCCCCTTCATTTAACATAGAGGGAAGTAGTGAGAAATATTGTATGAGTGTGTAAAGGAAGCCATCATTTACAAGGTGTGTTAAAGAATCCATTGTGAAGTTTCCTCCGTAATTTATATTTTATTATGTATGTATTAGGAATAGGATGTTGTTAAGTATGATTAGTAGTGACGTCTGATAGAAGATAACGATGTTGTCATTATGGTGCTACCAATAAACTAGAGTACGGTAACAGTCAAAGTATAATAGGAATGTTGTGGTAAAAAGTCGTAAGTGGTCCGGTAATGTTAAAATGTCAAAGTTGGGGTGAGTAGAGAAGTAGGGTCTACATGATTAGGAATTAGAAATATTATAATTGTAATAAGAACAATGAGTGATGTCATAAATATTTTTGTATTTTATTTGTAGAAAAGTATAAAAGGGTGGAACCCATGTGAGATGATAAGGTTTATCTTATCTTAGAAGATAAGCCTACATGTAAAGGAAAGAGTTTAGGCATGGAATATTATTGGCCGAAGATATTTCCTATCCTATCTTAGAGATAGGGTGGATAAGCCTGAATTCCTCTAAATAAAGAGGCCACCCCCTCATTTAGCATAGAGGGAAGTAGTGAGAAATATTATATAAGTAAGTGTGTAAAGGAAGCCATCATTTAGAAGGTGTGTTAAAGAATCCATTGTGAAATTTCTCCCATAGTTATTGTTGGAATTAAGTGGAGTTGGTAACACTTAGAGTAATTCATGGGTGAGATTGTAATAATTCCATGTTAATAATATATTTTACAGTTGTATTTCAGATTTGTCATGATTCTTTTTTTTGTCATAGTCTGTGGTATTCTTTTGTTATGTTTGTTGTTGTATTTCCAGATTACTACCACCAAACAAAAAGTGGGCATTACTAAAATAGTCATAGCACGAGGATTTCTCGGTGAAATATTATCGATTTGCCCGATTCATGTTCACAAGTGCCCAAAAGTAAAGACCCCAAACAAGCGTGGTCTCACCACTTGTCTCATCCTGGTAAAGTGGTTGAAAGAGTTTAAGGGCTAGTGGAAGGTGCCATGTTCCTAGGGTCCGAGAAAGTTCCCTCGGCCGTTGAATGTCTAAGTATGGGAAGATCCAAGTGGAAAATTCCACGGGTCCCTTCTGCGCTTCTTCAAAAGTAAAGTACAAGGGAAGGTCCCCAAATAGTCGTAGGCCCTCCACGTGTCCCAGGCCTTAGAAAGTTGCTTGAGAAGTCTAAGTATAGAGAGGAGCCAGTGGAAGCCTCCATGTGTCTCCTTGGTGCAATTGCTAAGGTAGGACCTAGAGGCAGATCCTAAAATAAGCACATGTCCTCCATGTGGACAAGCTTTGAGTATAAGTGGGCTCGAGAGTTTCATAATTCCCTGAAGACCCACCTCTTTTCTTCTAAATTTTGATGTGAGCCCCAGTGGAGTTGCGAATTATTTCATAACTTTTCTCCCTAGTACAAAAAAGGAAAAAAACTACAAAATGCTCCGCGACCTACCTCCCCACTTGTAACTTGAAAAACTACCACGTGTCCTTCTTCGGGGTCAAAGTAAGAATTTTTCCCTACTGCTTCATATTTGCTGAATAGCGAATCAGAGACTATCGGGTTGTGGGGCCAATTTGGTATTTTTACAAATGTGACTAAGTAACAAATTTCACCAAAAAACCCCACCAAGCCAAATCCAATCAGAAAGGACCATGTTTCCACGAATGTTGGGACAAAAATTGACAGGAAAACATGACTGTGGAAAAATAGAAGGAAGGGGAAACCCTGAATTCATGCCCAAATTACAAATTCTTTCTCATGGACAGAGAAATGGAAAACAATATTTGAACTTAATGTGATCCTCGACCAAAGGAAAGGACTAACAACGACATCCTGGAAAAGGAAAATATTTTCACACATCTATTTAGGGAGACAAAAAAACTTCAAACCATGTGGAATGAGACATTTTTGAATGAATAGGGTGAGATTAAATTAAGAACCAACATCGACTCGACTCAGGGATGGGAAATCCTTGCGAGTGCCACAAGAACAATAGACCATGTGTGAAAAATAAATTGGGAAACAAAATCAAGAAAAATCTTGCATAGTAGAATAAATAAATCCCCCAAGATGAACTGAGAAACCAACAAAAACTGCTTACCAAGGACCATGAAAAACTTAAACTGAAAAACACAAAAGATAGAGAGAAAATAAAATATGCGGTATCTACAATGATGCATGCCCATATTCTGAGAAAACAATCAAGGAAAATTTTTGAGTGCCTTCAATTCTGGATATCACCATGCTAAGCAGTTGTGATACATCTTTAACAACTGGTCATATGATTGTTTCTCTTTTCCATCCAAGTTGCTATCTGACCACATTTTTTTAGGCTTATCCTTTGTGCCTAGGTCAAGTTTTTCAACATCTCTCAAGGCTACATAAAACATAAAAGTCCCAAGAAAATCAACCTGCTCAGGATATCTACATTGATCAATTTCATATTCCTTGAAAACAACATAGCTCACAGAGTTATCAACATCAATTTCTATGTGCAATACTTCATAAGAAGCATTGTTGGGGTCCTCAATGAGATATAACATTTCTTCTCACCATATAAATTCACAAGGCTGCCCTTAATTGGTATGGTTACATAAGACATGTCCATTTGCACACTTCCACCCACACTAGCTGCCCACTTTCTAGATAATAACATCCCCATTTAGCAGGACAATCCACAATGACCACATTCAAGGTTAAGTACTTGCCTGGATACGCTGCCAATTGCACTACTAAGCCTTGACACATCCAACTACTAGAACCTATCTTGAATCCATGGCAATAAATTTCCCATAAGTTGTTGTTACTTTGATATTTAATTCATTCATGACCTCAAGAGGCATTACATTACATGAGGCTCCTAAATCAAACATGCAGTTATGTAACAACCTATCTTTAATAATCAGAGTAGTGAAAAATGGATCCACATTCAATTGAGACTCAACCAAAGAAATTCCCAAATAAACCTCAGGTGGTTCACCCAATTCCTCCAATGCTTGTGGTTTTTCTAATTCTAATGGCAAGAGGAACCTCTACATTATTTACATTTTTACCTTGGGTGACATTTTCTTCCTTAAGCCCCAAATACTCAAACGCCTTCTTCTTATGCTCACGGATTCTAAGAAACTAAACAATAGGAACAATAATCTTGATCTGACTCAAGATTTGGGCTATGTCATAAGGAACATATTTGGGTAAGGAAGTATTAGGAGGAAGGTTTACAAATTCATCTGATGGCACGAGATTTTTCACAATCTGAGCATGGGGAGGAACACAAGTTTTATTTGGGGTGAAAAATCCTTTTCCAGATGCATATTTTTATGGGTTTCCTTAGGGATACTGGTAAGCACTGGAATTTTTGGTTTGGCCTGAGGCCCTGCCCCTTTGATAACTTTTCTTCTTGTATTATATTATTTTTCATGGGAAACTACTGCATTCATTAACAATTTCCTGTCATCTTCTAAAGGAATTTCTCCATCATACTTTTTAATCATTAATGCCCTTAAGTACTCAAAATCATTATTAGGAAACTCAAAATAGTGTACCATATTAATTTCAAAATCATTAATAGGAGGAAGAGGAAATACTTAGTGGATGCAATCCCGAGCATGTTTCAACAGCTTCTCGCACTTATCACCTTAGTTGAGGTCACTCCCCGCCGTGAACTTGTAGAGCACTCCATCACACATACATCATCATCCTGTCTCAACATCATCAGCTTCCTCAACTTCTTTGTCTTCATTGCATGGGGAATGGGGAAAAAAACATCTATCACACCACTTCATATTATAAACCTCTTCCACAAGAGCTCTCCGGAAGCTAAAGGATCAAGAACCAATCTATTTTCCCGTGGTTAAGGATATCTATTTCCTAATCTTGTGGGCCCTTTAGACCTATCATCTGATCTATGATCACCTCTGGGATGATTTTCAAATCTTTCTTGACCTTGTGGTTTGTTCTAACCTTGGGAACCTTGTCCAATACCATTCTATAGTCCTGGCTAGTTTATAGGATGTTTTTGCAACGTCTTCAAGATCCGAGAGACTTAGTTGATTGAGGCATCTCTGAATTAAATAGCTTGATACCTTCCCTCTTAGGAGGCTTACCAGCTACTTTGATATTTTTTTCAATCTGCAAATCCATGGTGAAGGCCTTCCTTAATGTTCCTGGGTTCTTATCCCTTAAATAATAGGCAACATTTTTGTCAAAAGCATCAAAATATTTTATCAAACAAGAAACATCACTTGGCCTCAGGATTACAGGTAGCCTATTCAGGGTCTTATTTAACCGAGTATTGAAGTCATGGACAAATTCATTAGGATTCTTCTTAATATTTTCAAATTCTGACAAAAGAAACCTAGGATGTCTTATCCCCATATTGTAATCTAAAATCATTTTTCATTTATGTCCATGAGTCTATTGAGTTGTCTGGTAAATATTTATACCAGTCACGTGCATCCTCCTCAAGAGTATGAATAAACAATTTTATATACACATCCTCAAATTCAATCTCAAATTCTTCCATCATATTGACAAAAAGTTTTAAATGTTGATCGTCAAGTGATAACATTATTCCCTTGAAATTTAGGCAGTCTATTTCTAACATCTTGTGGCACTACATTTGGATATCCAGCCATACCTCTAAAATCTATAGGTCCAAAAGTGTTGACAAAAATGGAGGTCTAGGTGGAGGTTGGGCCATATTTCCTTGAGGGGGTGATCTTACAGAGAAACAAAATGATGAGGGACAAGGGGTCTTTGGAACACAGGAGTATAATTTTCAAAATGAATGTCCTCTAAAGACTCTGTTTCATGGAAAACCCTATCAACTTTGGAAAATACAGGGATAGATTGAGAAGCACACTTATCAGACACAAATGAAGGACCCTCTCCAGTTGGAGAATTCAGATCTATATGAAAATTACCTAATTCAGAATCACTTGAAGAAGAATGGTAATCCTCAACCGCAGGTTGATCACTTTCCATAATGGATAACTCTTTTCTTGATTCCTGATCTCCAACTATTTTCTAGACTCTTTTTCCTTCTGAATTTTTCTTTCCTAGTTCTAGAAACAACTTTTTGGTAGGGTCTTTAGTGAAGAAATATCTTCTTCCTTCCAATTTGCAAAGATTAGTGACATATTTCACTTAATACAGGTTAAGGCACTGGTATTTATCAAAATTTAAAACAACACGGAGTCACCACTAAGGATTTTCACCTTAGTTATGCAAATGCACTATAAATGACTTGTCAAATATCTATCAACACTTAATTCCTACAAAGCTTAGTAGATCTGACCTTCCTTTACCAGTATTTATCACGGATGATATAAATTTAGTGCAATAACCACTAGAAAACGTAAATATTACACACGTAACTTGAATCGACACAAATATTATAGATCTCAACAAAGGATGGCGTTTAAACAACATATTTACATTTAGATCATGTAAGAAATATTACCAGGGCCAAATATAAGAATGCCTTTGAAGATCCCTAAAACGGCACCAAAATGGTGTTGTTTCCGCACAAATAGGTCCCAGTGAATACTTCTCGGAAATGGCACCAAAATGGTGTTGGTATCCAAATTGATTCTCCCTTGGAAGCCGAGCAACATCACAGATTTAACAAGATACTTAGAGATAGATGAATCATAATTTGTTTTGTATCTAGCGAAGGGATTTAGCTGGCTCTTTGTCACTCGGGCGTTGGAGAAATGGATATCACTATATAAAAGGATTTGATCAATCCTCACTACTTTAGGTCGTGCCTTTCGACCGCAGTGAGAGGACCCGCTTTGTAACCTCCATTGGAAAAGGACATGCAGAGATCCTTCTTTGCACAATTGTCAGGGGAACCTTGAGAAAATATGATCAATACACCACAATTTAACTCTCACGAGTTGTCACTTCTAAAGAATGGAGATATTTTCTAAGCAAGGTTCAAGTTACTAAAGACACTTAAAACCTACTTGCTTCTATATATTTTGGTAGTAGAATTTGTTCATTTATGGATACAAAACACAAACAGGGGTACTTCAGGTAGGATTCATGGTTATTTGAAATTTTTGGTGGGGGATTAAGCAAGATGAAGTTGATTTCACCATATCTTTGAGAACCTTTACAAAAATTGGAAAACTTAACAACAGAAAGCTTCAGAATAGCCACAATATTAATTCAACTAGAAGGTGTGCATCAATGGAGCCCCAGATCTACACAGCTTTCACACAATCTTCAATAATTGAACACAAATACTCGAGTTAAAGACTCAATTAAATATTAACAACCCCTGGTTCCTCACTCCTAAGATACACTGAAAGGCTTAAAGACAATCTTTATCAAAAAAATGACAATAAAGTGATTTTAAATTGTTTATTTCATTATAGGATGAAGGCTCTTCTCATAATGAAATTGCAAATGCCACTATACTATCACATAAATGAGATCCTTTGTAATTTGGAGGGATTTTAACATAAGATTACAACAAGAACATCAAAACCATTTGAAAATCTTCTCAAATAAAAGGGCAGACACAATTTTTCCCAAGATCAAAATAGATTGATTCGAGATCTATCATATTTATCAATAGGGGAAATTTTCTTAAACAGATTTCAAAGATTTTGAATGGATGTACACTTGCAACCATCTTGAAACGATCAAATATAAAACAAAAGAGATTAACATGTTTCTCAAATGATCTCTCAGGAAGATGGGCTTTCTCAAATTTTCTTGTAAGAATTAAACCCCCACCATTTGCAAGTGTATAATCATTGCATTTATACATTTCACTTGCTCACTCATCCCAAATTTTCCCCAAAAAATAAGAATATGCGAGGAATCTTTTACTTATTACCAATTTTTCTCGAGAAAGTGATGTTTAACAAATTTAAACTCGAAGTCGCCAAGTGGACGAATCATGAACTAATCATGTTTCTCTAACACTCGACCAAGATTGGGATGTCATGCCATAAATTTTTGACAGTCTTTCTAATAATTATTATTCTGTAATGCCGTAAATCCCCTTTTTAATCATTTTCAGTGTGCTCTGATAGCTAGATCCGACAAGCAATCCTTTTCACCCTCGAAAATACACCTTGAGAAATGAGTTCCCTTGCATGGATGCCTACATTCGTGCACCGCGTTTCCGAGTTGGACAAGTGAAAAGAGGAGTTAACAAGCACCTCTATGTCTTTTCTTGGTGCAACTACAAAGGTGAAGTTTAGGGCGGACATCAAATGAGCGCAGGAGCTTTCCACGTGCCCCTGGGCCCAAGAAAATTACCTTGGCCTTTGAAAAATTCTTAGTACAAAGAGGAGCTAGTAGAAGCCTCCATGTGTCTCTTTAGCGCTTGTTTGATATGGTGCCCAAAAGCGGAGACCCCAAACAAGTGTGGGCTCACCATGTGTCTCACCCTAAAAATTTGTTGAAATATTTTAAGGACCAATGGAAGGTGCCATATGCCTAGGGTCCGAGAAAGTTTCCTCGGCCATTGAAAAGTCTAAGTATGGGAAGATCCAGAGAAAATTCCACATGTCCCTTTAGCACTTCTTCAAAAGTAAAGTACGGGGTAGGTCCCCAAATAAACGTGGGCCCTCCATGTGTTCCACACCTTAGAAAGTTGTTTGACAAGTCTAAGTATAGAGTGGAGCTAGTGGAAGCCTCCATGTGTCTCCTTGGTGCAACTGCTAAGTTAGAACCCATACGTAGATCCTCAAATGAGTGTCAACCCTCCACGTGGACAAGATTTAAGTTGAAGCGGTCCTGAGAGTTTCAAAATGCCTCAGAGACCCATCTCTCCTCTTCTAACTTTTGATGTGGGCCCCAGCGGAGTTGCAGATTATTTCATAACTTTTCTCCCTCGTATAAAAAAGGAAAAAAATTACAAAATGCTCCGGCGACCCACCTCCCCACTTGTAACTTGAAAAACTACCATGTGTCCTTCTTCAGGGTCAAAGTAAGACTTTTTCCCTGCCGCTTCATATTTTCTTAATAGCCAATCAAAGACTATTGAGTCCACGGGGTGTAGTGCCCACATTTTACACACACAATTACAACCATAAAATACCAAGATAATTTTTTTTTGACTTACATTGCTCACTACACACAACACAACAAGGGATCCAAGTACCAAAACTTGACTCGCACGACAATCACATAAGTCATTGACTCACATAGACACATGAAAACAACATAGGCATGTCGATGCCACACTTTTCCCAATGAACGAATACTAGCAATGCCCCAACCACAAAAAGAAGACTCAAGGATAGGAAAACCCACAACACATCTTTTCTTTAATTGTATTTTAGTTACGATTAACATTCCAAGAACATTATTTGTCAAGGATAAATTTCTCGTTTGTCCACCTACAGATTCTTAAGTTCATTCTGCAGGTTAAGTTACCGTTCGACCCTTTTAAGCTGACTTCTTATTCTTTAAAAAAGTTTCCATAACTTGCATTCCTATTTGACATAATTCAAAGCATACAAAGTACTTAATTATCTTGATGTTATGTTAAGAATATTCTTCTCAAACATATATTCAATGTCAACCATTTTACTCTTACAACTCAAGTGGATGTTACTTGGTGTCCATATAGTGATATTAGGTTTTAACGGAGTTTTAGATGCGAGATATCTTTTTACCGAAAACATACCTCGATCACGGGTTAGTTCTTTCCCGACCATAGTTATTCTAATTCAATGACTTGGGAAATTCCATTTTGATTTATACATGTATTTTCTTTTCTCGAAGGTTGATCACACCAAGGCAATTCATATTCCTTGAAACAATAAAATATATTTAATTGAGATATAAGGTCTTCCAAAAGTGGCATCATTCGAACCTCAATCTAATTTTTACTCTTATATGCATTATTGTCTACGTCACAATATGGTCTTATTTTTAGCATTGTCTTAAAAAAGAGTTACGAAATGTTTGTCTAACCTCTTGAAGACATATATGATTAGAATACTTGGACACTACACACGAATCCTAGGTTAACATCTAAACCAACCGAGGTTTAGATTGATTCCAAATTCATCTAAGGGTCTACCCCTTAACTATAAATACGGTTTAAGCGAGAGGAAAAATTTAAGTTAAACCACCTTTAGAAAAGGGCCAAGGTGTTATGTTGAGAGGAACCAAGGTAACACATTTGACTAAGCAGAACTAAGGAGTTCATTAACAAGAGTTTAAGAACTAGAACAACTAAGTCACAACCTCCATCTATATCGTCTGGATCCCACAGGGACTTCATTCGACGAAGAAATTCACTTTTAAATCTATCTTTAGAGAACAAGGTAATCCACTAGGATATGAAGGAGGAGTTAGCTCTACTTACTCCAAAAGAAGTTTGATTGTGTCACTCCTAACCACCGGTTTATGATAATGTGACTAACCATACCGACTAAGATGACAAAACCCATTCTTGAGCTCGATTTTCCTAAATTAGGATGTTCCATTGAGTGTAAAGATTAAGTTTTCCTATGTTTTTCAATGTCTTCCATGGTAAAAGTAACACACATGAAGACAAGTTATGGTCCGATATTGAACAAGGGTAGGGTGTTGCGATTTAAGTCTCTTTAATACATTTACTAGTATGAATGCACAAGATGACTCGTTAATCACTTATTGAGCACTAAATATGCACTACAAGATATTACTTCAAATTCATTTACCTTATATAAATATAAAACTTTTTTACTCATGTGTGTACTATTATTCAAAATTGAACTATGATTAAATGCACATTTTTAGATGTCCTTGAAACCAACATCTCATACATAGCAACAATTATCAAATATAACCTTCTCTAACATGAGACAACATTATACATTTATTCATTTAACAATGAATATATAAATTTCAATGATGCTAAATGAACTACACTTCGCCTTTACGTCATCATTCTTTCATCCCGCAAAAACCACGTGAGCAAGATATCAATGATAAATCGTTGGCATGGCATCCACCCTAATCTAACATAATTATCTTTTTCAGTTTCCCAATTTACATATGATAATAATTACAATTTGCAATTGAAATAAAATATTTAGAGACATTGATACATTACATTTCATTTTACTTCATTTTGTAACCTAGGAGAGAGAAAAGAAGGAAGAGAGAGAAAAACAATTTTGTCAAATGTTCTATTTCACATAAAAAGCTATACCATAGAGTTTTAAATAGTTATTTACATGTGTCCTAAGTTTCCATGGTGGTTTGACAACCCGACGAGGGTCCCACAAATTTCTGTTTTACCTTTTCTTACAAGCTACAAAAACATTCAAAATGGGCTCGGAGGCTAAGAGACCGCTTCCCAAAGATATCTTCCAAAGATAACACACACCATGATTAACTTTCTACGTGTCCCCAGATATACTAAGAGTTCATAAAGAATCGACGGAATTAGGAAAAAGCGAACGGTTTGCGTTTGGCGGCTAGTTTTTCTGGGCTACTCTTTTGGTAGTAGTTGATCCATTGCATATGAACAAAACATAGTTCAAGGGCCCAAAAAACCACATCCATAACTGACATTCGATGGATGAGCACGCAACGAGACACTTCCTACAAGTTCCCCTATATAAGGAGAGTTCATCAGAGTCGACGGGACTGAGAACTAGAAAACCATTTTCAAACGGTGACAAGCTTTCTGGAGTGACAAGTCAAAATCAGTCTAGTTTGACCTCATCAAACTGTGACCGGAGGCCTACAAAATGGGTTTGCCAAACTATCCAAACAATTTCTTTTCCCTAAACTCAATATTCCATGCAATTGTCTAGTATAAACAATAGAGGTTTACAAAGATGGGAAATAATTTCTCTATCCAAGTTTCAAATGGCGGTTCAAAACAAAAGCCAACTTTCTAGATTTAACAACTTTCTACTACTATAAAACAATGTAACAGGCTCCTATAAGAGCGTCAAAAAGATCTCATATGTTCATTTGGGGTCAATCCAAAGGTCAAGGTGACTCCACGCATACCAAGGTACACGAATGAAGCTTCACATCTCATTTTTAGAGTTACGAAGGGTACTTAATGAGTCTCCAAAAATGCAAAAATTAACTATTTAAACAGGGAGAAGATCAACTTTATTAATGGGAAGTCAATTTTGTCTTGTTGATAAAACAATGTTGTAGCGATCCAGTTGGGTAGGAAGTTTTCTACATCACCTCAGAATGAGGGTGGAAGTTCATGTTTTAGTGCAAATGGGTTATTTTGACTTCGTGAGTTTCGACATGACATTTCATTGTTTTAGCAATGAGTTGAAATAAACATTTAACAGTATTAAAATCCTAATATTTTAAAATTCTATTAAGTTGCAAAAGAGAACTAAAACACGAGAATTATGAGAGGTAAGGGAAGATGAACCATGCTTGGAAACGATGAGCGAAATGGGTATAAGGGGGCTCCAAGTGGTTTGCACTTGCGATCCGTTGAGACCATTCCATTGAAAAAGGATTTTCGTCAAACAATTCACGAGCATTGGGTTTATATCCACAACTGTATACTTATCTTCCTGTTCACTTACAATTTGAAAACAAAATCCACTTCCCAATATGCTTGTCGGTTGTCTAAAATTGTTCCAAAGCTCCACACCTCAACTTTGGCGGTATCCCCATAACCACAATGTAATGCTTTTGCAAACAACAGTGACCCCAAGGAGTTATCAATGGATCCACTTTGTGTTTACAACAATCATTCCTATCCAAAGCCTACAATTCTCTGAGGAATTTTAACAAACAAATCACAGAAACCCTGCTCGAGGTATGATAACTACTCTAAAGGGCTCCAATTTTAATTAAATAGTATCCATGCCTTAATTTTGCTTCCATATCAGACAAAATTTCTTTTTCTTTTTATCCTCAACACTTTGATGGAGGTCCACCTGTTTCACTTCTCTCTCTCGGGGGTAAAGATAACTAGTTCACGTGCCATGTCTATTCTACCACGTTTTACAGGAAGATTTGATAGGGCACTTACAACTAAAAAAACTGGTAGAATCCTCCTTTTTGTGCAGCTTGGGAGGAGCTAGCAAAGTGACAAAAAAATCAGATTTCCAATATGTTTTGATGGATGTCCATACATTGTCCCAGGGTTCGTATTTTGGCACAGGTCAGGAGTGCACTGGAAAATGAAAACTCATTGGATTGGAGCCTGTTTGTTGCATGAATGAAACAATGTGGTTGTCCCCTAAGGAAACCCCCACATTTTCTGTACACAGCCGCAATCATACTCCTTGCGAAGCTGTCTCGTTCTTTCATTTGGTCAAACATTGAAACAACGCCCCCAAAGCAATCTTGAACGCCCCCAATGGCCGCCTCAAACCTGCACAAAACCTCCCTTTCTAGCTCAAACCTGGAGTGCAACTTTACCCTACCTATTGCCTCCACGGCGGCTACCCTCCTCTCTCAATACTCAGAAAACAAAATTAAGAGAACCCTATTTTTTTGGTCCCCAACTTGCCCTAAATCCGCCCTACATTCACGGGATGCTTTTTTATTTATTTATTTTTTAATTCTTTTATTTTATTTAACATTATTATTATTTTAAATTCATTTAACTCATTTCATTCACTTTGAAAATCTATTTCATTATTAAAATAATTTAATATGTTTTCATTATTATTATTATATTTTATTTTGTTACGATATTGCCATATAACTCATAAAGTAAATCCTTACCAATGATTTGATAGGATTTACGACCAAACCCGTTGATGATCTGGATAGTCAAATCAATACCTAAAACATAGAACAACACCATGTATACTATTTATAGCCCGCCCGTAACTATATCTTGACCAAAACAATAATAGCAAGAATCGACAATTTGAAATAATTATTATTATTATGTAGGTGTTCCCTCTAGTTGGTCACGCCCCAACAACATCAAGTCATCCTTCAAACCACCAATCGAATTCTTGAAAGAGAATTTTTCCGTAACAGGGTAATCGAAAAGGCGAAGCCAACAAGGATCAATAAGAGCACAACAACGTTAACTACATAGCAAAACGGTCTTGAAGAAGAAAAATAAGAACGAGGGATGGGGCATCACACGGGCCAATTTGGTATTTTTACAAATGTGACAGAATTGAAAAATTTCACCAAAATACCCATCGGGTTGCATCAAATCGAAAGGACTATATTACCATGGATGTTGGGACAAAAATTGACAGGGAAAACATGAATGTGGAAAAATAGAAGGAAGGGGAAACCCCAATTCATGCCCAAATTAAAAAGTCTTTCTCATGGATAGAGAAATGGAAAACAATATCTGGACTTAATGTGATCCTTGACCAAAGGAAAGGACCGACAATGACATCCCGACAAAGGAAAATATTTTCACTCATCCATTTAGGGAGACATAAAAACTTCAAACCATGCATTGATATGTTTTTTGAACGAACAGGTGAGATTAAATTTAGCACCAACACATCCAAGGGATGAGATTCATCCCTACAAAAGTAGGTGGGGAGTGGGTGAGCTGTAAATTTGTATTTTAATTTAAATGTTTTAATTCAAAATATATGGGTTGACTTTTTAAAGGGTCACTTTATGGGGTAAGGGAATGTTTATTCTAACCCCATGTAAAATGGGGACCTTGTTAATTGTTTGAACCTTGTGGAATTAAATACCTTGGGTATTTATTTATTTTGGCCCCTTTAACCCCTTAAATTTAAATATGGAATATTTAACTATAGTAGGAATTTAATTGTTTATTAAATTAACACTTAGAGAGAACTTAACCATGCTTGAGCTAATTATACTCATTTGTTTTAATGTGGGTTTAATATTATTATAACGAGAAAATTTTATCTATTAAATATAATTTCCTAGAAATGTTATTGTGACAACCGTTGTTTTTGAAACCTTTTGTGGGCACGCTTTTAAAAAAAAAATCATAATTTTTCTAGTTAACCCTAGGTTGTTCTTGGGTCTCGTGCAAGATTTTTTACCGTGCATTACAATCCAACCAAATATCCAATGAGAGAGAGAAGCCTTATTCCTCATTGGCCCCCAAGCCCCAACAAAGAAGCAATGAGGGTTATTTAGACAACAATGGGAACTCGAAAATGGCTTCCACATACACATTCAATGAAGAAATTCGATGTAATTTAACACAATACCAATTTTACAACAACACCAACAAATATCCAGACACAAAGGATTCATTCTAAAGCCAAGGAGGAGAAAGGAACATGGGGATACTTCTTATGCCTCCCAAGGGCTTGGGTGTTCATATATGAGCCTCCAAAACCTCCATCACAATACACACAACACTCTTATGCCTCCCTTAAGAAATCAACCCACTTTTATGTCTCCCTAAATCTTATGCCTTCCTCAAGAAAATAACAAGATAAACACAAATCATATTTATCAACAAGATGGACATCCTAACCCAACTCCCTCCTAAAATACCCAATAACATTTCTCTTATGCCTCCCACAAGTTTTACCCCCATTTCCATTTCTCCCACAACCTAAGGATAAAATATATTTCCCACAATCATAAGCAATACAACAACCATCATCCACACATATGAGTACAACAAAATAGCAAGGTAAAAACAAGGGTGAAGATCTACCTTACAAAGAAGAGGATCAAACACAAACAAGCTCGAGCCTTTAGAAATCCCCAACAAGCACCATCCATTCCAAGCTCAAATCACCATTCTTAAGCAAGCTTTCCAAAATTTAGAGCATCCACCCCGAAAAAATGAACAAGTAGCCCCCAAATCATCACCCAAAAAAAATAGAAAAAGAGGGAGAGAGGGGGTGATGTGGCTCCATGTAGGATGCCACATCATCTCTCCTCCATCCCACATCACCAAGGTCAAACCCAAACCCCAAAGCATAATAAATTGGTGGTTGGGGAAAAGACCACCATCTTACACACTCAACCTCAACCCACACCCCTAAAGGACACAAATAAATACCCTTGTAAGAAAAGTGCAATTAATTGTTCTTTTCCTCCATTAAAACACAAAATAGGACCTAAAATAAGTCCCTCACATCATATGCCTAGTGGGTGGGCCACTTTAAGAGGTGTAGGACAAGCTTAACTTGTCCCACAAGTCACCAAAATGGCGTAGAAGCTCAAAATTCGAATTTCACTTAAAATATTGAGTACACACTACTCCAAGAAAAATTAAATTCATTCTCATCCAATGCACATTAAGGCTACCAATTCACATTCATTTTCCCCCCTTTTGTCACATCCTAAAAGTAAAATTTAAACAGTTTTAAAGTAATTTAAGAGGGGTGGTAAAAAAATAATTAAAGTGACTCCTCATACTAAATAAATACAATAATTCACAATAAAATAAACTCAACAAGACAATGTCACAAATAACCCAAGGTCACATTTGAGGTCACCCCCTAATGGGGACCTCCAAACAATCAACAATAATTACACAACATATGAATACACGAGTTACCATGGTGACTTATTGCCAATACCCCACATTCCTTTGTTGTTGGTCTCCTATCCACCATAGTTTTTTGTGCTATAATTTCCTGTGAAAACAACAATACCTTTTTGGCCTTGTGGCCACATTAATGACGTCGAAATAATAAAAACACATGCATGTATACCTAATGAATTACATCATCAAATATCATTATTAAACCAGTGTTAAAATCAAGTAATTCACTAATTGTTCAATTTTCTAACATTTCGATTCTACCAATCCATCAATTTGTACTAAGATCACATCATAAACAATCATCCAGAAATATCCGCAAATCACATCCAATATGTCAATATAGTAAGTATGATTAGAACATTGAATACTGATATATGAATCAAGCATATAAAATTCATTGCAATAGTCACATCATGTCGCCAGTTTAACACATCTGCACTATCTCTCAAATAAGTAAAACAAGTGTATCAATGCCCATCTAGCAATGTCTAATATCTAGTACAATATCAAGGTCTAGGGATCCAATACAGAGTGAGCAGAGACATAACAATATAAAAATAAGTAACGATATCACAATCATTCTATAACAAGGAAACCATTCTAGATCATCATCATATCCTTAAATTCCCATCAAGGTCCACAATACAACCATATAGTCAAAATAATAATCAAAACACAATAGATTCATGATGTCCCACACATCTTATTAGCATGCTAACTAGAATAAAGCAACAAGGTTTAATATTAAAAATCAATTCGAAATTGATAACATGGTTCAATCAGTGTTGAAGAGGAGTGGGCATTACTGAATTTCATTTTCTATAAGGTATTTTAATCAATCAATAATAATTTAAAAAAGCAACCACATATATATACCAACAATTCAAGAGAGAAAATATTTACACAAATGTGCGTAGACCCGGAGTCAACAAGACAATTTTAAAATCGAATCGTATCGACAAGTGAGATATGAGGAAGGTAAAGTTACAACATCCTTGATTTCATTAAAGATGTTTTCCTAGATGCCTAAATCAAATTTATTCCATTTGTAGAAAAATCTATATCTGAATGGACCAATAAAAATGCAACAACAAGAAGAGAAAACACCTTTCACCTAATACCCTTTTATATCAATGAGTTTCGAAGAGTTTTACAAATATACTTATTGATTTAATTGTCTTATCTTTCCCTATTTGAGACTAGAATAGAAATTCAAACAATATTCCATTATGTTAAGTATTCGATAAGAATACAACAATCATGTAATCAACAATGAGAAATTCACGATTCACAAATACCCATTCTCCTTTTTAAATTTTTGCTATTATTTCCAATCAATAACTTTAATAAAACCCCAAGAAATCATACCAATTTGTAAATGATTAATGTAAAAATGTATTATTTAACACACACAAAACAATAAGTCGAAAACTTCACTTAATACAGTCCAAGATAAGATTTCCTTCAAATAAGGATGTTTGTAATTCAATACACCTAACCCAAAAGCACATTTATCCAAAGAACAGATTAAAAACTACGTCAATATCACCTTAATTTGAAGAAAAATAGTAAGAGAAGATCGAAAGAATCATGCACGAAAATTGCCCATTTTTTTCCTCCATTATTCCTTTCCATGGATCTAAAAAATAATATTATGCAAAAATAGTGAAGAAACCCTTCCACATGATCTAGACCCAAAACACCCCAAGACAACACACATATATTTTTAATGATTGTAACAATATTTTCATGCAATATACTTACAATATTTTTCCTTCATTCCTCAATAGTAGATAAAAATATCTATTTCAAAAATGCATATGGGGTTTGCATTTCCTAACCTGTTTTGCAAGTTTCCCCAAATCCAAGAAATTTGTGTAAAAATGAATTAACACCCCTTTATTTTCTGCCAAATTTAAATTTTATTTGCCCCTGTCTTCTATGTGCATTTTACTTTATCCTTGCTAGGTTTAATTTTAGATTTATTGAATTATTATTAATTTTTTAAATGTCATCCAAATCCCTTTTGCATGGTGACCAACAATCAAACTAAAAATTATTACCTAATCTTTCATGGTGATCATATGAGCGGTCCAATAAAGTTAACAAACAATCAAATTTCCAAATATTGCATGGTGGTCAATCAATGACAAATGCATTAAACGTGGACAATTTTTATTGATATGGTTGGGGACCATATTAGTTTTATTAAATTTAATAACTATTAAACCTTTATGATGTACATGGTATGGTCTAAGACCATTTTAACTAAAGCATTATACTTACCAACATTATATCATGTTGTATGATTAAACTAAAATGGAATATAATAGCCTAATATAATGCTATGCAAAGTGGCTAAATAAAATAAAGAAAGTGATCCAAGAAATGAAGGAAATAGAAATGTAAAACTTAATGTGCAAGAGAGGGTTAAGAAATCCTTAGGTAATTCGAGGAAGATGGGGGAATATGTCATAGTGTGAACCGGGTAAAAGGTGGAGGAAACAACCACACAAAAGACTTAAAAGCATAGACTTGAGATCCATGACTAAACTAGGGCTCTTGGAGAGCGACATGGAAACTTATGGGTAATCGGTATAAGATCTAGGCACCTTGGTCTACTCAAATAGTCTAAAACCCTCCTTTGAGGTGTCACTAGATGTTTAGCTCTAGTTTCTTCTTGTCACACTTTCTTCATTGTAGTGCATAGTATGTCACCGGAATCAGTGATGAAGAAGAGAGCCGTGTAATACCCCAGGATAAGTATCAAACCCCTAAATAAATATATATGCATATGAAGGGTTTGGGATGTCCTAATGCCACAATGGTGGACTTACTAACTAAGCGTTGCACTACATCTCAGACCCGATGTAGTTCTATGTGTGTTTGTGCACAAATCGCGCCTAGGTTTCTCTTGTGCTAGTTGCACATTCTGAATTAGCAAGCAATAACTAGATCTAGAATGTAATAAATGCGTACATGGAAATAATAGACACCCCTCCTATGAAGTGTGATGCAGATGAACCGACCTTGTGTGCCTTGTGATGGAGCTAGATGGATGCAATTGTAGCTTTAGGTGCCTTTGATTAACACACATAAAGGTTGATTAAATTATTTTAAACGTCCTTATGGAATCATATAAAAATGTGCTTATATTAGAGTATTTCTATTTCCTACCATATATATGGTGCATGTATTAATCCCTTTCAACACTTGAAAACAATAATATTAATAGGTTAATCCAATGACTCATAAGGGTGTACATATTCAAATTAATTATTTTTAGTTTGATGTTCTACTCTTCACGACATGTTTTACATTCCAAAAGATGTAAGAGATATGTAATGGGTTTCAATAGGAGACATTCTCGTATTACGTCATTTAGAACATTTGACATATCATGAGGAATTTTTTTTTATCAAGAATCAACAAATACACAAGAGGCATCGCTACTAGTTTCAAAACAACTTGATTTATTTATTCCTATTCTATGTTTCCTTGATTTTCACAATGAAACATTTTTAACTATGCTTGTATCTATATATTTATACTAGCACATGTGTCTAGACACGAGACCACGAATATTAGTTATAGGATATTAACATCCCTTCACTAGTTATACAATGGGATCTCTCTTTGAGATTAATCTTTCTTTTTCTTCTTCTTAACATCACAATAAAATGCTATTTAAAGAGAGACAAAGGTATTATAAGATAAAATATTTTTGTAATAACATTTATATGTATGTGTGTGCACATGAACAAAAATTGAGGTAGGGAATTATATACCTAATTGTGCTACCTACGAAATTATTTAATTTATTTAACGCTACTCATGAGTTTAATTATGGATCTCATCATCATTTGTTCCATGATGTTTGGTTATTAACATTTTCCCCTTGTGTGTTATATGATTTTCAACCCATTTTATTTAAAGTGGTTCCTTAGAAATCTACCCTGTTCATATTGATTATGTATTAGTCTTCCTCTTATATATTATTTATTTCCATGTATCTATATTTCTCGCTTTGTGTTGATCACTTATAAACCTTCACATTATTCTTATTTCGGTCTCTATAAAATATTACAAATCAAATCAAAACACCCAAAATCCTATAAAAAACTATGTATTTTCTCATTTACAAGCCTTAATGATTTTAGAAAGTAAAAAACAATATTTACATGACACCCTTAGTAAAAACATGAAGATTTGGCTTGTTTTACACCTATGTTTGTAGTCACCTTGTTTTAAGCCCGTTTGACCTAAAACAAGGATTCCTCAAGTCATGAACACTTTTTGCCTAGTTGTCTTTTCCATTATGTGTCATATTTTTACATTTATTGTCTTACTTTTAATTCATCAAGTCTGCAAATAGATGATGTAAGAGAATTAGACTTGCACTTAAGATCATCATTAAATCATAAAAAAGGTAATTACAAAATTGATATTGAAGTTGTAAGCATAAAATATAATCTTAATTATAATACCTATGGAAAGAGTTAAATTCAAACATTTAAAGATTCATTATAACTTTTAATAGTTGTTGCATGCATAAAAAAGATAAGGTTTGACACACTTGCATACACCATATCTACTATTGACTTGAACAAGTATTTAAATTGCAGTTTTTCAAAATCATCAGGGACCTAAACACATAGCAAAGCATAAATACCCATCAAAATTTTATTGAATATTTCTAATACTTCGAGTAGGATTAATGTTTGCAATAAGAACATTATATTCATAGTGATTTGCAAAATAAATAGGGAACCCAACAGATTTTTGCAGATAAGGTCACGAAGGATAAATTTACATCATTGGATGCACTTAGCCATATATTTAAAGCCACTTTTGTAATATTTTTATCCCAATCGGTTCTGGTCAAATCCTTTTGAAAGTGCTTATTTTAATATCCTGGTATTATTTATCTCGAAGTTGACTACCGGACCACGTTGACATGTTACATTTACGTTGAATTTTTTTAATGCAACGTGCTGTGGTTAGTTTCTTGCGTTGTTAATGCGAAACCAGTTTCCACATATAAACAAGTTCAGTGGGATATTTGTATGTTCGTAGCATGTTGACTGCATATGATGCCATTCAAGCAATTAGGATTAGAAACAAGATTAAGTATGTACGAAAACCGATTAAAAATTATGGGGCAAGAAAAGAGAAGTCTTTACACTCACGCTCATGTAGTCCCTAGTTAATCTTCAATTCCATATTAATCCGAAAATTTCAAATTTGCTGTTTGAATTCGATTTAGATGCTGCTGCTGTTGAATTTTGTATTGTTTCTGGTCGGCTGCACTCGATCGTAAGAAGTCAATGCAAGTTACCTAGATACGAGATTTATATTAAATGCAAGAGACAGGAAGCCTCCTTAACGCGTCCTTGAATGCGGCTGTCTGACCAAAAATGAATAAAATTGTGTCTTCGTTTCTGTGAAACACATTCTATATCGGCAGAGACAACAAAATCACACGGCCATTGGCGTTCCATTAAATTGTATTGTAAGCGTTGTTTAAGCATTGATTCATTTTCAGTTCGTTGAGTTGTTCATTAATTGCAAAATATAAGTTGAGCAGTTTTCGGTGGCAGTCAAAGCAAGCGAGATGCGGTGTTCGTTTCAGTGGTTGTTTTGTTTGATTTCTGGGTTTGTGACGTGCTTGATACTTGGCTTTCTAATATGGCTTTTGATAAACGTCGTATATCCAGATAACAGGCCCAATTTCTACGCAGAGGTGGCAACTGTTAATAAATTCAATGTCACAAGCACCAATCTGGACAGCTCCATACAACTACAGATCACTATCCGAAATTCAAATAAAAAGGAGGCATCACCTACGCCGGCCTCCAAATCTCTGCTTATTACAAAACTGGTGGAGAGAGGATTGCGTGGAGTGAAACATTACCCAAGTTCTACCAGCGGCACAAAAACACAACCATGTTACGTCCCCTCTTGAAGTCCGATTCGCTGAATATATCGGCGGCCACTTTGAAGAATGTGGGAGAAGACAAAGTGAAGGGAATGACAGAGATGGAAGTGAGATTGAAATCGAGGATTCGGTTCAAAAGCGTGGCAAGGGCACCTCACAGCGATAAAATGGAAGTGACGTGCCCAATCTCTCTATCGTTTATAAATCAAACTGTCAACACCTTCAATCGTGTAATGTGCGCAGTGGCACTTAAGTATGCCGATCAAGCCGCTACATATGCTGGTTAATAATTCGGCATTCACATGAGAACCTGTGGTTGTGTAAAATAATAAATCTTCTATGGAGATGTCATAGGGATGCACCACAATCAAATAAAACACGCAATGGCAGTGCAGCTGGTTTATGTTATTATGTTCATTTTAATTATCAGTACACAAATAAGTTTCTCCAAGATATAGAAATATCTAAATCTAGTCTTTGGGTCAATCTTTTTGCCTATAACGAATTTCCCAATTTGATTTAAAAACCAATGTGAGTGTACACAACTGATTTTGGTGCAAATAATTTTTTTAATTTTTTTTAATAAGGTGATAGCTGGCTTGTAGTTCCCGTTTGTAATTTTTAGAACCCTACTTTTGACGCTTTGAAATATTAGCAAACTCAAAACACCCAACAATAAAACAATTACGAAACAATTATTCATTTAGCTTTGCATAACTTCAATGTTCTTAACATTGTTTTTCATTATTATGGGCATTTTGCCCTATCTAAATCGTACAAAAATATATTCTTTGGGTGTGTCAATTTGATCTGAGACTTGGGTTGCTTTAGTTTGTATTCCTTTTAATTATCTTTTCTTGCTTATTACATGTCAATACCGTCACAATTTGAATCCACAAAGGTTAAGAATACATGGGTGTATTATAATGTATTTAGAAATACAAAACGATCACAATCACAAGTGAATAATTTGTTCCTTGTTAAAAATCTACTCTCTTTCTATAACATTTCTATGCGAAAATACAAAACGATCACAATCACAAGTGAATAATTTGTTCCTTGTTAAAAATATACTCTCTTTCTATAACATTTCTATGTGAAGGATAATTTAATTGGAAATTGTGGTAATCTCTCCCACCTACCATGATTTATTCATGACAACTTACCAACGACTTAAAATTTCAAATTTGTAAGAGAAGAGATAATTTTCTAATTGATAACGAAAAATCCTATATGAAGGACAATATTTTCTAATTAAACTGCATAACTAGTAACTCTTAGAATCCATTTAATTTATTTAAGTCTATATAAATAAAATGTGATCTTAGTAAAAATTACCAAATTACATCCAAATTTTGACTTGAATTTTGCAAGATATGGTTTTTATGTGTTTATATATCATGTTTTAATCTCCTCTCACCTTTTGATTGATATATAAGAGTGCAAGTTATTTTAGGTGAATTTTTGCATCTTTTTACATTTAAGTACAACAACGAGAACTAGTAGTCTTTCTTTGCTACAAGTCCCTATTTTGACAAGAAATAACTATGAATTCTGATGCATGAAGATGAGAGGAAATTATTTTTCTATCAACACATTTGGTATGTAGTAAATCATTTGTTCAATAAACCTAAAAACTAGGTCGCGATTCAAGCCGTCACACAACTAGAGAAAGATTTACTAAAACCTAACTTGAAAAGTGACTTGAAATATCTTTTTATGATCTAGCAAGCCATGAATGAAGCAAATTTAGTTTGCATTGCAATAGAAACAATGTCAAAATATGCATTAAATACTCTTTAAATTTCTCACCAAGAGTTCATCAAGGTAAACATAGTTAAAACTTATAATACTAAGAAGAATTCATGAAAAACTTGAATATGAGGGACTACCATTCTTAAAAACATAGTATTCTCCAAGTCATGAGTGTTGTAAGCCATATTAGGACTCATGGTGAGACCCTAGCAAATAAAATTTTTGTTGAAAAAGTTCTTAGGAGTCTTCTTAACAAGATTAACACCATAGTTGTGGCTATAGAGGATTAATTTAAAGACCTCACACAATTGTCTATAGAAAAATTAATGGGTTCCCTATTATCCTGTGAGTCTAGATTAAATAGGTCTTGCAATTACTGACTTGAACATGCTTTTAATTATGTAATATCTTTTCTTTAGAGGAAGAGGAAGGTAACATTTTAGAGGTAGAGGGAAAAACCAAAGAGGAGGTCAAAGGAGTAACACTCGACAATGATGGATAAACCAACTAGAATATTGTAATGCCCACTAATTCAGACACACAAGACAACATAGAAAAATACAGGATAATTTTTTTGACTTGTTCAAAGTATAGAATGACATTACAGGTGGTCACAAAGGTTAAAACTAACTCTTCAAACAACTTGACACAACGATGACCAAAAAGGCAACACGGAAACATCCAACACCCATCAAGGACAATTCACTTTTCTCTTTGACAAGGCACCACGAAACAACCCAACCACAATACACAGTCACAAAGAGAGTACACCCCATGGTGTAAAATCCTTTAAGGTTATGTATTTACTAAAAATGTCTTTCAAGACCTAACTTTACGATCTAAAAGATTCATGTTTGATTCGAGAAATTCTTCTTACAAAGGTGAACTTATTTCTTTTATACTATTGACTAATTATCTTGAGAACAAGTTTTCAAAAGAGGTTCATCTAAAGACTAGAAAAACTAGCTAAATTCGTTTGATCAAAAGGGACACCTTCCATCTCTCACAAGATTGTTTATTCATACCCAAGCTACTAGAATCTTGATTCAAACCTCCATTGCACAAGGTGACGAGCGTAAGCTCTAACTGAAGTGGAGTGCCATTAAGGTTCGAACTACAACCTCCTTGTGCAAGGATCAACAATTAACCACACTTAAGAGAAGATTACAATGTACTATGGCAAAGGTTAGAGTGAGAAGGTCAAATTAATTCATCATCATGATCTCTTTAGTTATTAACCGGTCTTTTAATGAGACTTAAGAGTTCAACTGGATTTGGGTAAAAGCTTCATTTAGCATTCTCTTGATTAAATTCGTCGGAGGATACACATGGGGTTCCCAAAATGGAAGCATAAGACTTAATGTGTTCTTATTCAAACTCCCCTACTAACTAAGATCTAACTATATCCCCAAAAGCCAACAATGATCTTACTTTTTAAAAATTACTTAATGTTTCACAACAATGAGGATAAAGTTTAATCTATAGCTTAAGGTTAATGAGGGTAGATTATTTTACACCGTTAGATAACTCCTTTCTTTCCAATTAAAGACTCTTAATTTTATCTACAAAAACACAACTTCATTATTATCTTATTTATTTATTCATCTATGTATTCATTTTATTTTATTTTGATTTACTTTAGAAAAGGATTGCAACCCACTAAAATATACCTAGAATTGCACTAATGCCAAGACCATGGAGGGGTTATTAAACCAGAAATTTTTATGACTCAAAAGAATAAATTACCATTACTCATCGAGAAAACTAAACACGGTTATAAAATTTCTATTCAACATGGCACACAAACCAAAGGTGTCAAAAGATTCAATTGAACTTTGGATGAGAACAAGAAGGTAACAAAATTGGTCAAGCCATGCTACAAAATTTTCATGACTGATATAATATCACAAAATAATACTCATAACAAGGTGATGATTGAATTTTATTTCTCACAATAATAATTACAAGTTTTTTTACGAAAGAATATGACAACCTTATTTCACAAATACTGAAAATCCAAGGTAAGAGACCTTCCAAACACCTTTACAAACACAATACCAATATTTAAAACACATTATACATTCATACATGGAAATTCATAAATCAAACCGATGAAACCTTTACATATCTTTCCTTTATCTACTCATGCATATCCATTTGTACAAGTATTAACTTGAGTCAGTTCGTGAGAACTGAGAATTATAAGGATACACATTGCAAAAGTAAGCTAACATTTTACAATATCATGAAAGGAACACTCTAATTCGAGAATGGATCAAAGCACAAACCACTAATCAAAATCCTTCACACGAGATAAAATATTTACACCAGCCAACAAGGAGGAAGCCAAATATTCCAGTAAGAACAATATCTCAACTAATCAAGGCAAGACCTTATAGGTTAGAAACAAAAGGTCAAGAGTATTGGGATTTCAATCATGTAATCCTATAGATTACATGATTGAAATCTAATACTCAATCCATCCATCTCAAAAATAAAAACTTGAGAAGTCAAAACATACTAGTTACGATCATAGACGTGAAACAATAAAGATTATTCAATCCTTCCAGGAGGGAGGTTTCATAGCAATATGGGTTCGTAACCCTCCTTAAAAAAACCATAGTTTCAGTCTTAAATAAGAAGTTTACCACCCTCTCCTTACAAGATCTCTTAAAATTAATACTTGTTAACATAATCAAAACCACTCTTCAAAAGCATTTAAAAGAGTCACAAAAACCATTAATCTTAACAACAACCCCATCATAATTGACAACTTATCTAAAAATATAAAGGAAAAGTAATCCCCAAATGTCATTAGTAATTTGTAACAATTTTCTCACATATGCCAGTAATGTATTTAAATAAATATTCCATTCGTAACCTCATGATTATCCTCATAATGTATCATCAATTGTCATGAGTTAACAAGATTTCTATTTCAATAATGACTACAAATCATCCCAAACACATTTCAAATTCTAGAACCAACACCGAGGTTTGGTCATAAAATTATGACCATTAATAATACATTCACAACTATTCACAAATTATCAATAACCTCTCAACAAGGAATAGTTCGACCAAGTTAAGATAAGAGTAATCATAACAGGTCCAAGGTTACGAAGGTTCCCTTACAAATACATTAATCAACTCTAACTGCGGAAACCACTCAAAGTAGAGAAAACCCAAGTAACCATCGATCCAGTCATAATTACCAAAAGAAATGACATCACATTCAATATCGAAAACATAGAAAAGTTTTAGAAAGAAAATATTGATTGATTAAAGAGGCCACAATAGATCATATAGGTACGTGATTGAAATCTAATACTTAATCCATCCATCTCAAAAATAAAAAATTGATAGGTCAAAACATACTAGTTAAGATTATACACATGAAAAAATGAAGATTATTCAATCCTTCCAGGAGGGAGGTTTCATAGCAATATGGGTTCGTAACCCTCCTTAAAAAACAAACCATAGTTTCAGTCTTAAACAAGAAGTTTACCACCCTCTCCTTACAGGATATTAAAAGTAATAACTGTTATCATAATTGAAACCAACCTATAAAAGAATCTAAAAGATTCACAAAAAACCATTAATCTTAACAACCCCATCATAATCGACAACTTATCTAAATAATATAAAGGAAAAGTAATCCCCAAATGTCATTAATAATTTTTAACAATTTTCCAACATAGGCCAACAATGTATTTAAATAAATATTCCATTCATAACCTCATGATTATCCTCATAATGTATCATCAATTGTCATGAGTTAACAAGAGTCCTATTTCAATAATGACTACAATCATCCCAAACACATTTCAAATTCTAAAACTAACACCGAGTTTTGGTCATAAACTTATGACCATTAATAATACGTTCACAAACTATTCACAAATTATCAATAACCTCTCAGCAAGGAATAATTCGACCAAGTTAAGATAAGAGTAATTATAACAGGGCTAGGGTTATGAAGCTTCCCTTCCAAAGACATCAATCCACTCTAACCGAGGAGACCACTCAAAGTAGAGAAAACCCAAGTACTGGTCGATCCAGTCATAGTTCCCAAAAGAAATGACATCACATTCAAGATTAGAAACATAGAAAAGTTTCAGAATGAAAATATTAATTGATCAAAGAGGCCACAATAGTCATATAGGTACATGATGTAAATTATAATGTACCTACAGCCGATTCGGTGACTCGAGATATGTAATTACATGAAATGAAATCCTCAAAAGAAATAAGCAAAATGACAGATCTTCCCAAATGATTATGGATTTAGATCGTAGTAACTATCTCCAAGGTAAAGATAAGGGTGCATAAATGTCCCCAAAAATATCATAATAGAGAATTGGGGATGAAAACCAAAACCCATGCCATGAAATAGGAAAATACCTCAAAGGAACACCAACATAATGAGGTACGATTTCAGGGATAAAGTACTTGGGTTCCCAATTCCTATACTCCACGTTTCTACATATAACTAGCAGCCAATATATAGCAAGTCACCACAGAGGTGAAGCTAACAAAGTAATAAATAAAATACCCAGACAAGGTTTTGAAACCTTTGTTTTAATCAATAGAATACACGCCTTCAAAATACCGTGAAAGTAAAAACACAGGCCAGCAAAGCACCAAATTTTTAGGAGTCATTTACAGATGATATAATTACCTCCAAGAAGAATAAAATACAAGATTCCTTGTTGATAAAACCAGATTCACTCAAAATTTTATTGCCACGCATGAAAAGACTAATAGATAACTATTTCGAGAAAACCCAAAGAGCTATAATTACTATTACATTTTTGTCTCCTTACATCCAATATTTACAATAAAATAGAGCAGCTAAGCATTCGTACCATCTAAACGCATTACCATCTCACCCCAGGGAAAGGATGAATGCAATAATGTCAAGCCGTAATTACAACTCCCTATCAAATGAAATGTAATAGAGTAAAAGAAATGGAATCCCCTCTTTTATTTTTATTGCATTTTTTTCTTTTCTTTATGCAAGAAAATTCATCCAAACCAGCGATTAAGAAGAAGATATAGGGGAACAACAAGTACACTAAAGGAAAATATAAACAACCACAAAATTCCATTTCTAGACGCCATTATAGGGAGGAGAACCATTTGTTTCATGAAATTATAAAAGGGTAGAAAAACATTGCAAAGTTTAGACTTAGAATTTCTAATTTAAAAACCTTCAACCAAGAACCACGTCAACACTGGGCTCAAAGAGCAACAACACATGGCAAACTTCTCACCTCAAGTTGTAGGATGTCCATGCTTGCCTTGATCTAAAATCTCATCATGAAACAATACACATGGCCAAAGAACTTAAACTTGGCATTTCTCCCCCAAAACACAGGCCAAGGAGTCAATAAAACCAATAAATGAAAAATAGTCAGCCAACAGGGTGGAGTAATGGGTGGGGGTGCCATTCATTTAATGCATTTAAAGTTTGATAGGTGCTCAACCACCCTCCACTCGCTAAAAGGAATTCAAACAGCTAAATTTAGCACAAAGCCATATTTTAGTAGGAGAAAAAGAATGAAGCTCAGCAAAAATAATTTCATTTGGTGAAAACCACGAATAAGGACAAGTTGCTGCTAAGGAGAATGAGAGGTGGTAGGTAAAGAAAGTTAAAAATTTGACATTAATTAATAGTCCTTTCAAAAAGACTTGGT
Source organism: Taxus wallichiana var. yunnanensis (assembly GCA_018340775.1). Lineage (NCBI taxonomy): Eukaryota > Viridiplantae > Streptophyta > Pinopsida > Cupressales > Taxaceae > Taxus > Taxus wallichiana. The sequence continues at coordinate 870,257,378 of CM031237.1, read as the reverse complement.
GCCACCACCAACCTCCTCCCACTTCCACGCAACCAAAGTGCCAAGCTCCCCTCTTTTTTAAAAAAATTAAAAGAGAGTAATTTTGCTAATTTAGCCAAAATTTAGGTACCTAAGGACAAGTTTCTGCTAAGGAGAATGCGAGGTGGTAGGTAAAGAAAGTTAAAAATTTGACATTAATTAATAGTCCTTTCAAAAAACTTGGTGCCACCACCAACCTCCTCCCACTTCCATGCAACCAAAGTGCCAAGGTGCCCCCTTTTTAAAAAAAAAAAAAAAATTAAAAGAGAGTAATTTTGCTAATTTAGCCAAAATTTAGGTACCTTTAATTAAAAAAAACCAAATACCTATGTACAGGTTTTAAGATTCCATAAGCACCATAAACAAAACGTCCTCCACAACCTAATAATTAGGATACAATAAATCATCAATAAGGTCTTCCTGAGATGAAGCAAAGTACCGTCAAAATTGCAAAAGCATTAGTGATAGAACAAAGTGGTATAATAGAAGGAAAAGAGTCAACTTTACTTCACAACAAGGATCGCAAGCACTAAAGGATAAGAGGTATGCCTTGGATCACTGAAATTGATCCAAGGCATGACCGTCAACACAACAACAACAAGGACTATGGTATGAGTAACGAAGTTAGTTGCTATAGTAACTTTCTCGTAGCGCCAAAGGCCGCACCTACACCAATTACTTGGGTTCACAATGTGAGCTTCAAAACTCAACAACATGGGTACAAAATAACCATTCATCGCTGGCAACGAGGTTCAACAGTAAGGAAAGGATTCAACACCAAAAGGGGCATTACAAATTTCTACACTTCTAGTTATACAGTGTGAGAAAACCCAAAGTTTTAAAAGTAAAGGAAAAATATAATATCAAGTAGAATTATTACGAGAAATTCAAGCACTATGTGAATGAATACAAAATAAACTATTTTATTTAGGTAGGGAGAATCCAATTTTTTCAAGAGGGTATTTTGAGTGTGAAAATCCGGGTCGATATTTATCACATGTCATGTTACACAAGAATGCACCAAAGAAATCCATTTTTGTATACAAGATGGAATCATCACATGTTTGGTAAGATAAAAATTATTTATAATTTGGATGAGATAGTGAAATTAGAGATTAGATTTGGAAAAAGAACTTTTATATATGGGTAGTGGAATGATGAATGTTTTCAATAACATTAGTGAAAAGAATTTTATTATTAATGTTTGCTTTGTTCTATTATAAAGCATAACCTTATGACTATTTAGGATCCCATACATAAATGCTAATTATTTATTGGTAAATAGTTTTTGAAATGGACTATACCCTTGTACAAAAGGTTCGAAGCTAGATTTTACAAATAACCGAGCAAAAAAGAACAACAACAAAAGACAGTTTTCCCAAAGATAAAAGCAACAACAAAACAACATGTCCAAAACAAGCCTAAGGACCTCATAACGCCCACAATTTTGACGTTCTAAAACCGGTCTAGATTAATAATTAAATATCCTTAACCCATTTTTAAGTTCAATATAATTCTTGTTTTCTAGAAAGGTGTCCATTAGTTCTTTTTACTTGGTTAAATAGTTTCCCCTTCTCAATTTAATATGAAAACCCACAATAATTCAACCCTTAACCTTAGTTACCTTAGTTCCCTTAAATTACTAAATTAAATGTTTCTATTGAATCATTTACTAAAAGCATAATTGAAGAGCTGCATAATTAACTTAACATACAAGGGTATTAAGTTGCCCCATTCACCCATTTTCACAAACATTTAAATTATTTAAAAGTCCATAATATTCATTCTTACCTAACAATTGTAGGGTTGATTCTCAACCCTTAGATCAAATCAATTGTGGTCACTAGATCTTAGAGTTCCAAGCTAACCCTAACCATCCTTATGAAATTTTATTAAATCATTTTTCTTTCCCTAGCCTCCTCATTTGGTCTCTTTTCTTTTCTTTAATTTGCAGGTTGGAGAAATGGAAGCCATGGGAGCAAGGAAGGAAGAAGCCATGAAAGGATTCATTAGGATCAAGCTTAGCTTAGTTTAGTTTATGGATTTATCAAAGTAATGTCTTCCATTGTATATTGTAGAGGTTTCCACCCAAAATATGTGTTGTTATTTAGTTATTCCATTTTTAGTTATAATTGGGAAAAACCCTACTTCCATTTAATCTATGAGATTGAATACATTTAAATGCTCATTCAAGGATTTACTTTCTTCAAACAATGATTTTGTTCCCTTATAGTTTGTTGGTATGCTCAGATTTTTATTAAATCAAGTTCAAATATTTCGATCGAGGATTTTAATTTTTCTGCGACAATGATGAAATTGCCGCTCAAAGAAGGCCGGCAATCCTGGGATCGGTGCCCTACCAGGGTGACGATTCACAAACCGTTGCCTTGCCTAGGCGTAAGTTCATAGACCACCGATTTGATCAAGTTGGTGGTTCGAGAGAATGCCTCTCTGCACATCGTGAAAGTCCCGTTCTTCGAAAACAAAATCATCAATTCCATAATTTTTCAAAAAACAAATATTACTAGAGTGATTTGTAGGTTTTCCTTAGCTTAAATTTATATGCCTAAAGGAACTATTGGAAAGGTTAAACCATTTAATCATTCCATGACTTAAATTACTAAATTTAAAGATTTTCTATTTCAATAGTAACAAGAAAATAACTACAAGAATATTTTTCCAACAAAATTGTTTTCAAACTCAAAAGAAGAAATGAAACTTAATCTATTTCTAAGTATCATTGTTTTCCTTTCCACAACAAAAATGTAATTTTTCAACAAAGTAACTCATTATAATTTAATGCATCCTTCCATTTCAACTACAACTATTTACTCAAGGAAAGCACAAGAAACTATTATACATTTAATATTTACTAAGAATACATTCTCAATGATTTACAGGTTCCAAGTTTTCCTTCATTCTTACAAATATGCAATTTCTACAAATAACAATGAACTTTATTTTTCTTTGAGAATATCTCATTTATTTCAATGCAAAGATCTTTATTTTGAATAATACATTACAACTTAATAAACAAAATATACAATACAAATTTTCTTTTAAATGCAAGTCTACTAGTCTTCCACCTTAAGTGGGAATTATAAGAAGGTCTCTACAATGAAGGATTTCTTTTGACTTCAACAAATGCTCCAAGTCCCAAATATTCAACAAGATCTCCACCATTTCTTTACTTCAATCACAACAACAAAAATGGGGGAGAGGCAACACTCTCCACCAACCAATAATCCAATGAGGAGAAGAATCTATCCTCCTCATTGGCCCCTGAGCCCCAACCAAAATGCAATAAGGAATGGATACAACTCATGGAAACTAACACAATGCTTCCACATCACAATAAAATTTTTATAACCATTTAACACACATTCAAAATCACATATAACAATAACAAGAATGAACTATCAAAGTACACAAGGCTTGAAAATGCAAATCCAATAGAGCAAGGATCTATGGGGAGATAACTTATGCCTCCCAATGGGATTAGGTGCCTACCTTAAAACCCTCAAAAATACATCTAAAAACCCCTACAAAAATCTTATGACTCCCTTAAGATCCTCTTATGCCTCCCACATTCTCTTATGCCTCCCTACAATCTCTTATGTCTCCCTCAAAAGAACCAAGTAAGAAATGCAAGCATTTTCTTATCAAAGGTGGGGCACCGAACCTAAATCCCTCCCAAATATGAAATAAAATCTTATACCTCCCTACAATAGAAAATTCCCATAGCCTTCTCCTACACCATACTTAGGCATTCTACCCAAGATCCCAACAAGCACATAAATCATTCACATACATGCAATACACACATATAAAAACAAACAAGTAAAAATAGTGTAGCTCTTACCTTTCCATAGTAAGAAATTGAACAAAGAATAACACTCCAAGCTCCATTAAGCTCAATCCAACTCCAAATATTACCAAGACTTCTACAAGCATTCCAAAACTCTCCAACTTCAAAAATATAAGTCCACAAAGTAAAATGAAATAACCCCCAAACAAACAAATAAACTTGCATATATAGAAAAAGAGAAGAGGAGGATGAGGTAGATCCATGTAGGATGCCACATCACTTATCCTTAACTCTACATCAAAATTCAAACCTCAATCCCAAGGCACAATAAATTGGTGGTTGAGAGAAATGATAGGCCTCGTACATACTCAACACAAACCCACACCCCTAAGTACATAATTTAAAACCCATGTAAGAAAACTACATGTTTATGCGTAATCACAACACCCCTGAATGTCTCCAAATCGATGGGTTGAGATCATCAATGTGATTGCATAACATGGAGCTTCTCCCAAAGTGTGGGAGTTTGCGGTTAGGTAAGCTCTCTGGGATGAAGGTCGGTTCTTATTCCTCTGTTCAAGTGCAAACATACAATTTTCAGAAAGTATACTCTAAAATCTACTCTAATTTGTGAAGGAGACATGGTTTAGAAGATACAAGAAAATAAACCTAACTTGCAGAGGTGATGCACCAAAGGAATGTTGAGCGATCTACTTTGCACATAAACACAAACCATAGAATTACAATACAATCACCATGCACAACTAACCAAAACTGAAATGAGATATCAAGAGGACGCAATGAACACAAGAGAGGATTGAAATCATCCATAGACTTGTCTTATTTCTCCAAAATTGATAGAGTTCATTACAATATCCAAGAGGTAGAGAATTTCATTACAACTTCAATGGGAAGTTTGAAACTCCACAAAATTCACTTCCGAGACAAGGGAATAAGAGAGGGTGCAAAGAAAAATTAATGTCCCTTAGAAAAGTGCCCCTCCTTACAATATATATGAAGAATATGAGAGAGAAAGGAGAGAAGAAATCAAATCTTGCCTCAACCACCCTAAAAGAGAATTGAATTCTCCTGCAACAATGATGGGTTCTAATGCAAAACCCATGCCTCCATGTGTTGTTCCTTATTGGGAAATAAAGGAAGACCATTCTTCATTATGGTGGTAGGTGAAGAGCCCGACATCCTCGAAAATGGAGGACTGTATCTTTTCATTTTTAAGAACCTAGTTTCACTAAGACCTCTCTCTTGTGGACAAATTGGTGGGTTTCAAGCCAACGCTATGGGAATCTAAGTCCCTCTACTTGAATGGTGCAACTTTCATAGGTGCATGCATGAAATATGGGTTTTAATGGTGGCCTTTCGACTAGAGATCCAACAAGGGCACTCCACTGACCCTATGGCAAAGCTAGCAATGTCTCACTAGAGAATAAACTTTGTCTTGGAAAGGGGAAGGGGAGTGGAAATGGAGGTAGGAGAAAACTAATGTTGTGAGTAGAATATCAGATGCCCACACACATTAATTAGAAATTTCATTTACATGCATTTATAGTTAGAAGAAAAAAAAATGTAGGAGAAGCTACAAGACCGAATAAAATTCATTGGTCACAAGGTACCAATCAATCCCTCAATCAAAGAGGTGAAAATTCCTTCTTTTATTATTGAAGCTAAAGTAGAGTTTGTACAGAGCTTTGAGAATAGAGGAAATTCTAAGGAGAAGGGAAAATAGAAGAAGTATGGCATTTTTGTCTTTTTCCAGTACATAGCACTCTGGTCTTTTTGAAATCAATCGCCACCCCCTTGGAATGGCTCTGAGGAGCCATTATATCTCATGCCAAAATGGTTACAACTTTACAAATCATTTACGCCTCTTCAAATTCCTCCATTGCAAAAAAACAAATGCTCATGGGTTAAAAACCAGATCTTGCAACGCGAATGTTACATTTGATTTTCTAGTTTGAATACAGACCATTTGATTTTCTCTTATAACTTTGAAATCGGGTCGTCCATGTGGTAGGAAGAGATTGGAGCGGTACGGGGAAAGCCCTTTGCGTTTTGTGATTTTTTAGAGATTTGGAAATTTGGAACAAATTGGCCCGCACCCCCACTTCACTTTTAACTTAGGCACGTGGCACGTTTTCATTGGAAATGGGGTCGCGGCCCTTTTCTCAACATTTTAACCTTTTTTTGGAAAAAGGCTCAAAAACTCAAATTCCTCTACCGACCCACTGCTCTGATTGAACTCTTGACACGTGGCATCCTCTGATTGGAAATGGGGTCATGGCCCTTTTCTCAACATTTTAACCTTTTTTGGAAAAAGGCTCAAAAAATCAAAGTCCTTCATCGTTCTGCTCCTCTACTTTGACTTTTCAATGGTGTGGCTTGACATTTGACTTTTTCTCTTTATACCTAATCCGAGCTATGGGTCACTTTTTAAATTTTCACCTTTTTTACAAAGAGACTCAAAAACTCAAATTCCTCCACGGGCTTCTTCTCGATTGAGATCTTTTCCTCGATTGGAAATGGAGGTGCATTTTCAAAATTTTAACCTTTTTTGGAAAAAGGCTCAAAAACTCAAAGTTCTCCAGTCGTTCCACTCTCCCACTTTGAATTTTCAACGATGGGCCCGAGACCTTGGTGGAGCTGTGGAGCATTCTAGAAATTTTACTTCACTTTTGGGAATTTGGTTAAATTTCCAAAAGTGCCCCGATGGCCCACTCATTTACTTTGACTTTTCAATGGTGGGCTTCACCTTTGACTTTTTCCTTTATAGCCTAATCGGGGTTGTGGGTCACTTTTTAAATTTTCACCTTTTTTACAAAGAGGCTCAAAAACACAAATTTCTCCATCCACTTCCAATTAGGTATGTCCACATACCCATGGATGATGGGGCCAAAATTTGATAGGGAAGAAAACGTCAGTCATTCCCGACGATGGGGAAAAATACACGAGAGGAAGAGAACTTCACATTTTGAGTCCAATTTTTAAATTTCCTTCAGGAGCCGAGAGGCATGGAGGTAAAAAAATGATTTGATGACCCGGGCCATAAGTGAACAATTTCAATCAAAAAATTGATATTGTAAAGAGGATATTAGGTGCGCGAATAGGAGATGAGAATTTCTCAAAACTGAGCAAAACAAATATTTAAACAACACTAGGGCATGATTTTTTCTATTCTTCAAACTTTTAACTTGGCTTAAATATTTTATGAGGGAAAGAGTTCAAAATTTTGAATTTAACTTGGAAAATGAAAAAGTAGTTTTCGGGAGACAATAGTTGGCTCTAGCTTGGGGACATGGCATGGACTAAGCATGACGAAGACATGGTATGAGGATCCGTAATCTCAATTTTTAAATCGTATAATGTTGACCAGTGCTTTATCCATTGGGCCATGTAGTCATGTACAATTATAGAAAGAAAAATGGAAGAAGGAGGAAACACACAAGCCAAACCACACAAAAAAACCAAACAAAAAAACAACCAAAACCACACAACAAAAAAAGAAAAAAACACACCTACAAAATTACCTATAGTGTACAAAGTGGAAAACCCACTTTCACTTATGATATATTTTCAAGTATTACTTGATTCGAGGCAATTCCAATGGCATTCCATCCAAGTATTAAAGGAGAAAAACATTTCACCATAAGCTCCATGAATTTGGAATGGGCTCAGCCACAATGAATAAAACTTTCCATGGCTCCCCTTTAGTTCTCTTCTCTTGTCCCATAGCAGGACAAAATCTCCAACTTTGAAATTCCTTGCTTTGGTCTTCTTGTCAAAACATTTCTTCACTTTCAACTGATGCTCCTTAATTATATCCACCACTTGGCATCTGCTTTCTTCCAACTTCTCCAGGAAGAGGATCCTCTTGTCAATGGAGTCTTTGTATTGACCATTTTCTATTTCTTGTAGCAACTTGAGAGCTGACATCTCAATTGTGAGGGGAATATCTACCTCAACTCCATACAAAATTTGGAAAGGTGACATACCTATTGCCTTCTTAGGAGTGATCCTATCGGCCCATAATGCATCATATAACTTCTTGTGCCAGTTCCTTTGATTCTCATCTATCAACTTGTGAATAATGGTCACAATGTTCTTGTTGCTTGACTCAGCTTTCCCATTTCCCTATGGGTAGTAGTAAGAAGAGTGAGATAGGGAGATTCCAAAGCCATAAAAAAACTCTCGTGAAGCTCCTTGATCATAGAGAAATAGGTGGCATTGTCTACCTGAAATTTTCTCTCAAGTATTCCAAAATGAACAATGAAATTCTCCTTGATGAAGTTGCTGAGACTATTTCGAAGTTGGCTTGCTTGTTTGGGATGGCTTCCACATTTTATTGAAGTAATCAATTGTAGTGAGTACATAATTAAGCCTAAGCACTAGAATGAGGACTCATAACACCAATAAAATCTACCATTATTGTTGAAATGGTTCTTCAATCACCACAGGTCTGCAGTGGCAACTGCAACTAGTTGTGGCTTTCAAAAAATTGTTGGCATGCTTTGCATTTGGAAACCCAATCTGAGTGTCTGCAAAGATGGAGGGCCAATAATATCTCCCTCGAGGATCTTATGTGTGATGACCATTGTTGAGAAATGTCCACCACAAGCTTTATCATGATATGCTGTTATCACGAATCACACACTTCCTGTGCATATACTTGAACTCACAAAGTGTGATTGGGTAACATTGGTACTATCTCCAAGTTGTGGGACTTGCTACTTGAGATAGACCTCCGAGAGAAAGTGGTTCTTGCTCCTAAACTTTTACCCAATCTACTCTAATGCAGGAGGAGGTAATGCTCCATTTAATCTAAATTTCCAAGGACCTCCAGGGAGAGAGAGAATGAACCATCCATTGGAAATGAAAGCCTACACTAAAGCGGTTTATAAGAAAAGGAGGGTGTGAGAGTAGTCTCCAAATGTGTGAAACCTACAGAATGGCATTTAAGTGCACATCTAGAATTTGGTGATGGCGAGTTCTCCATAATCTAGAAAAATGCATTCACACTGATATTTCCAAGCATACACAATGATAATGGATCCTCAAGAACATTAAAATATTACATCAATATTCTTGTAGAAAGATAAAAAAGGGCAATAAGAATGCAAAAAAACACAGCAGGAAGATACATCCACAAACTTGTATTTTTGATTGCTTCTGGTATGCACAGATTCTATTACAAGATAAGGGCCTGGATCACCATGCAAGGAGTCCACTACAAGGGCCAATGCATGACATGCCTTTACATGCCTTCAGAGGAAAAAAATTTTCCTGTTGCAGATCTTTGCTTATCCAAAACTCTCCTTTTACCATGAGCCCAACACTCCAATTTATAGAAAAATTCAAGGAAAAGAGAAGGGAAAATGGAAATCCCGAACCCATCTTTCATTGATGAAACTATTTCAAGAGGCATTTCCATTGAGTTCCAAATGGTTATCCATTACTTGAGAAAAACATTCTCCCCATTTCTTTTGTCCCATGAATTTGGAAATTTTGGTGCAGACATTGAATCAAACTTTCCATGCCTCTTTGGTTGCACTCCATTCTCTTGTCCCAAATAAAACACCTCTCGAACCCGGTCACCTTTGTCCTCCTTGGCTCAATCAATTCCTGATCAAATCCAGAATTTATTGATTGATGTGCCATCGGGTCGGAACTTGATTCCAACGGTACCAATTTTGTGTGATTTCGTTGAGAAATGCAGTTATGGCTCTTGAGTGCGGGCAGGCAGTCTTTGTATTGAGCATCTTATTTTGGGTCATTGGAGCGGCATTTTTTTCATTTGACAGGAATGAGCAACTCCATACTGACATTTGGAAAGGTGATTTAAATATATCTACCCTCATTAAAATTAGGAGTGATCCTATCAGCCATGTGCTCATTCGGAACTCAATTTTGTGAAAATTGGAGCTCCTTTGATTCTCATCTGGCCGCTTTGAAGTTCCACAATGGTCATGTTGACTTTTTCTTGTCTGTTTGACTTGGCTATCCCCGTTTCCCACAACGTAGTAGTCCCAAAGTGAGATAGAGGAGATTCCAAAGCCATAACAAAACTCTGTGAGCTCCTTGGAAGAGAAATAGGTGACATTTGTCTACAACAATTTTCTTTGGTATTCCAAAACAAACAATGATATTCTCCTTGATGAAGTTGCGGATTGTTTTAGCTAGCTTTGCTTGGTTTGGGATGCGCTTCCACCCATTTAGTGAAGTAATCGCCTTGTAGTGATTACATAAGTATGCCTACACTAGAATGAGGATTCAAGAACCACAATAAAATCTTAGCCCCCATTTTTAAATGATTTTTTGATCACCACATTGTTTTTAGTGAAATGCATTTTCTCAAAGTTGTGGCTTTCAAAATCAAATTGTTGGCATGCTTTGCATTTAGAAACCCAATCTTGAATATGATGGGGACCAATAATATCTCCCTCTCCAGAATCATTAATGTGGGTAACCATTGCTTTATCAAAATTTCCACCACAAGCTTGATCATGATATGCCCTGAGTAACTTTTCTTGTTGCTCCTTATCTACACACCTAGAGGAAACAACCATCTAGGCCTCTCTTGTAAAGTGCATGATTCTAGATCACAAACTTGGCTACCTTTAGCTTGAGTGTCCTTCTTTTTTGTAATCAAGATGAGGAGGGCATTCTCCATAAGTGAGGTAGTAAGCAATGTCAACATACCACTCATCAGTAGTGGTGACAAAGAGCGCCTATGGACTATCTCTCTGAATAGGTTGAGCAAACACCATCTTTTTCTCCTTCTAGCCTTTAGAGCTTCATCTTCAATAATCATCTTGCAAAAACCATTTCCTCTTACCAAATTAGAGGGTCTAATCTCCAAGTCATACTCTTGGGTCTTTGCAATCCAACTTCCTCTCTTAGCCCCAGGATCTTGTTGAGTCAAAATGGACTTGATTGCACTTCCAAGGACCATCACCACTGTATGGGAATTGAGAATGTAGAATTTGAAACTTTTAACAGCTTTGACCACTATGTAGGCATGTTTCTCCAATTGGTTGTACTTTATCTCATGATTTTTCAAAGGACAACTCATGAAAGCAATGGGTGCTTCCAAACCTTCATCATTTTTCTGAACAAGGACAACAGAGAGTGTATGTTTTGATGCATAGCAATACATGATGAACTCCTTGTTGAAATCTGGAGATACAAGAGTTGGAGCTTTGGAAATGGATTTCTTGATCTCCTCAAATGTTTCTTTTCCTTCCTTATTCCACTTGAAACCTGCTTGAGGCTTCATCATGGAAGTTATATGCTTAGTTAGTTTAGAAAACTCAGGCACAAAATGATGAAGGAAGTTTACCTTTCCAAAGAATGAATGAACTCCCTTCTTGTTGGTTGGTAAGGCTAGTGCTTGGATAGCTCTGATCCTCTCAGGATCAATGTGTGCTCCATGTTTGTTCACAATGTGTCCCAGCAACTTACCTTCTATGACTCCAAAAATGCACTTCTTTGGATTTAGAGAAATGCCATGTTTCCTACACCTTGCAAGGACTTGCTCCAAATGACAGATATGATCTCCCCTCCTCTTTGAAAAAACCATGAGGTCATCAAGGTAAATGACAATGCAATGTTTCAAATCTTTGAAGGCCAAGTCCATTGCTCTCTGGAAAGTGGCTCCAACATTGATCAAGCCAAAAGGCATTTTGTTGTAGGAAAAAGTGCCCCAAGGTGTTGTGAAGGTTGTTTTGTTGCAATCCTCTTCTTCCACCTTGATTTGGTTGTACCCTGAGAATCCATCAAGCAAAGAGAGCATTTCAGATCTAGTGACTACTTGCAAAATATGATCCATGATTGGAAGAGGGTAGTTGTCCTTGAGAGATGCCTGATTCAGATTTTGAAGTCTACACAAATCCTTATTTCCCCATTCTTCTTCCTTACTGGCACAATGTTAGCCACCCATGTTGAATGGTGGATGGGGAAGATGATTCTAGCATTGAGCATCTTTGTCACCTCTTCTTTGATAACATCAGCAATCTTTGGATTGTAGGGCCTTTGTTTTTTCCTGAAGGGCTTAGCTCCTTGCTTCAAAGGAATGGAGTGATGCATTTCCTTTGGCTGAAAAGATTTGAGTTCATCATAGGAATAGGCCAGGACATCTGAGTACTTTTTAGCGAGAAAAAAAACTTTCTCTTCTCTTCTGGTGAGCAAGCATTTACCAATGTTAACCATCCTTGGATTCTCTGAAGTGCCAATGTTTTCTTGATCAAAATCAGATGGACACCGAGAAGACTATTTTCTTTCTCTTGGATGAACCTATCATGCTTGTCAAAGAGGTCTTCTAAAGAAACTAGGCCTTTGGGGATTTTGTTTCCTTTCAGTTTGATTACTCCCTCTTCATCAATTCCCTCAATTCCTTCCTTCTCTTCTTTGGGACTGATTCACGGTGTGGGTTTTCACTTCCTTCAAAGAAAATATTATTGAAGTTATCCCTTTGTTCTAAGAAGGCTAGGATCTGATTGTCATCATTGAAGACATGTTAGTGATTTGCATTATCTAGTACATTGGTCTGAACACCATCTCAATGGTCACTTTATCCTTGCCAAAAGAAGGATGAGGTGTCACTAAGGAAGCTGACACTACTAGAGAATCATCCTTTTCATTCTTCTCCCTAGGGATAGCTTCAATGGAGAATGCATCAAAGGATTCAATGCAGTCCCACACTTTGTTTCTATAGTGCCTGAGTCAGGGTTTTTCACCTGATATTGCTTGGCGGACCTGCTTTACCACAACCTCTGCATCACCTTTGCATCTCAACTTCTTGATTCCCATGTCCTCTATTTGTATTCATGCCTAAGAGTAATGCTTCATACTCTATTGTATTATTTGTATTGTCAAATTGCAACTTGTAGGCAAAAGGATATACCTCATTGGAGGGAGAGTATAATACTACACCAGCTCCTGAACCTACTCTGGAATGACTGCCATCAAACTCCATTGTCTAGATTTGGTCTTCTTCTTCCTCCATGAGAAGTGGAAAGTCCTCTTCCTTCTGTGATGTAAGGAGGTAATTTCCAAGCCCACAATCTTGAAAAAGGATATCAGCTCTTGGATCATCATACTTCCTTACTGTGAACTTCATTTTTCTAACTACAAAACTTCTTCATTTCTCCTTTCACTAGGATAGTTGTAGATGACCAATCCATTTTTATTTCTCCACCTAGATCTCTACAAAAACTTCTACTCAACAACATACCAAAAGATGTTGGGATGTCTGCCACCAAAATGGTCAAGAGTATCTTCTTGTCAGGGTAATCAGCTAGTGTAACCTGAGCATCCTTAATCCTTCCTACCAATGGAACTTGTTTGGATTCCATTGAGTAGCATGTGCCATTTACCTGGTCAAAGTGAGGCCAAGAGCATTTGTAACTTTTTTGGCATCACATTATCTGAGGCTCTAGAATCTATAATGCAATTGTTCAATTGAAACCTTTGATGAGAAGTGATAGGTAAAAAGGCTCAACTCTGTTGGTGGTGGAGGCACTGAGGGCTAGCATGTTTTGAGAAGATGGTGTGGATGGTGTGGGAAGTAAGCCTTTAGAATTAGAGATTGGGGATGTAGAGTTACCACCCTAGAAACCTTGATGAATCTGTCAAATTGGGCAGGATGTGTTTGTAGGTATTCAATTTCGAGAGGTTGAACTTTGGTTTTGCTAGCATGCTCTACAAAGTCAAATGAAGTTATGGTAGATGAGGAAGAGGTTCCAACAGTGGATGAGGACTTAAATGGTAGATGTGTCATTACTTTTGGTGTTGGGTTCTCCTTTTCAAATGTAGCAATTGGCTTGGAAGGAGATGGGGTGTAGCCTTTGATTGAAATTTAGATGTTCTTGCAGAACCAACATTTAGAAGAGAATTGCTCTTAATAGCTTTTGAGTTGGGAGAAGAATCAGATAACTTACTTGGCACAACAGTGTGATCCTTGACAACTGGTGAATCTGATTTCTCTCTAGCTGATTCCATGGAAGGTGGTAATGGTGATCCCCTATCTGATGATCTTGTTTAGTGGAGGTTTGAAGAGCTATCTTCTTTGTTCTTCCTACTCTCGATTCTGAATTAATTGAGGCTAGAACAACATTCTTGGAATGTGCATGAGTGAAAACAACACATGAATGAAAAACTTGGAGCTTCTTCATCACCTTCCTCCTCATCATCAACGTATTCAATCAAGCCATTGTGCATGCCAACCTCTTCAATTTCAAGATAGTTTTCATAGTCATCCATGCTTTCTTCTTCAGTTTCCTCAATGTCTGTTCCTTCTTCTAATTCCCTAGTGTCATAGATGGCATTGACTGGTGGTGCTTCAAGAGAAATCCTACGAGGAGGTGGAGAAATTCTTGGTCTATATGGGTGGATTTGGTCTCCTTGGAGCATTCCTCATTGTGATTTGTGATATTGCTTCTTCAAAGCAACTAGGTCATTTGCCATTTTTTGGAACATTGGATCAGTGGTGACTGAATTTGAACTCTGACCTTTTTGCTTCCCATTTGGTCCTTTCACTTTGCCAGAAAGAATTAGATCATCATCAGTCTCAATTGCAAAGTCTTGAACTTCCCTCAATGTTCTTGGTTGGGCTCTTCTGAGGAAGAAACCAACTTTTGATGGCAAAGCATTGATGAAGAACCTTTTTAAGTTGTTTTCGGGGGTACCACATCTTCTGGGATCCTTCTTGTCAACCTATCATACCTTGCTACAAAATCTCTCATTGATTCGGAGGTCTCCTTCTTCATCTGAACCAATTAGACCACCAATCCTAACAATCTTATGTGCTCTTAAACCTATGTTCAAATGCACTTATTACATCTTCCCAGCATGTGACAGATCTTGGGGGCAACATGTATAACCATTCAACAGATTTTCTTGGAATGAATTCACAAAAGAGCCTAACTGAAACATCTTATTTTTCAACTCCCAACACTCCACAAGTTGTGAATGTTGCTACATGTTCTTCAAGAAACTAAGAACCATCCGCTCTGAATTTTGGGAAGTTATAATATTTTAAGTTTTTGAGATGAATCTAAAATCCTAATTTATGAACTTGGCAGGAATTTTACTTGCTATGACATCTTAGAAAACGACACCTTTGTTTCGGGTTTTACAGGGTGTCTGACATCATCTAGCTTCCGCAGAGTATCGGGTCTCTCCAAGCACTCAACATCCTCTCGACTTCCACAGATCTATTGGGTTTTGTAAGTTGTTCAACATCATCTTGGTTCCACTTGTATCGGGTTTTGTGAGGTGTTAAACTTCCCTAAGTTCCGCCTTTAGGTAGGGTTTCACAAATTTTGACACAACCTAATTTCCATTATACATTACGTGTTTTAGGTTTTAGAAAGTGCTTTGCAAGTCCCAAAATTCAATTAGTGTGGTGGGTGCAGTAGGGTTGCTCAACAAGCTTTCAAGCCCAATTGTTCAACCGAGTTCATCTAGATAATATTTCTTCAAAACTTCTCATGTCGAATCCTGGACAATCTAAGGATAAGTCAGACAAGTCAGGAAAGATGAAGTATAAGTACTAGAAGATGGAATCCCCTTCCTACATAGATTGCAATTATGACATCCGAGACACGGAGCTTGGTAATATAGACATGGAAGACTTTTGGAACAGAATCAAGGATTCTTCTCAGAGTCCCTAGATGAAGTCAATAGCCGGCAGTGGCCTCCCTCTTGCAGCAGGATTCCCAATGTCTACTCAATGCCCTGAGTTCATTCTAGCCTACACTTCCAATTATGACTCAGCTTCCCGCTCAGTGAGAAATCAATCAGGAGAAACCATAGTGAAGTTGGACGGAGGTTACTTTGATGACCTCTTAAGATTTCCCAACTTTGCAGAATATGTTGATTTGAACCTTCTATCGGTGAAAAGGCACGGGACAACAATCAAGAAGATTACATTAGTCATGAAAACAAAAAATTCTTAATCAAGGCCAAGCCAACTGTCTCTAGGTTTCCCAAGTTTGTCCCTAGGAGTAATTTCATCCTTGAAATCAGTGACATCATCACCCTGCTAATTCGAGTATTTGGACTCCCCGAGTCCATAGACTTGCAAGGGTGGATGTATCAATTCATGGTCATCATAAAGAATAAAGAACAAGGGATCAATTGGAGCAGTCTTATAAGTGATGAGATAGACTCCCAGATGAAAATATTCTTGACTATTTGCAAGTTCTATATGTTGTCATATGTCACCTATGCAACAGCTAGCATGAGAAATTATCCAGGGTTGGATGCAAAGGGAAATAGGGCAATAGAACATATATATCGGTATTTCCCTTAGGTGACAATGAAGGGGTCCGAGGATCAATTCAGAAGAGTGAATGACACCTTCTTTTATGAAAACATCTACATGTTGAACCCTAATTTAAGGAAGAGAAGAGTCTTTGATGAGGCATGGGCCGAAGTATCGAAATGGGGTTGTATCTTCTTACAATTCAAGAAGTTCACATACCTTCGGGTGGTCATGTACCCAGGTGATCCTTTCTGTTTGCCCAGGTTCCCAGGTGATAAGCTGATCCTGATGGATTTGGTTAGACAATTGTTGGATTTTCACAAATTCCAACAGAGTAAGCATAAGGCCACCATCTCCTTCCCTATTTCCATCGGAAGGTACACGTGCTCAATAGTGGTTAAAGCCAAGAATGTGGTGCATGAGCTGCAGGACAAGTTGAAAAATCACATGAAGCATAGAGATGGGTTTGATTTCTAAGGAGTCCTTAAGTCGTATGGGACCTTATATCTACATGTGCCCAGTGTAGAAGACATTTGGGTTGATCTTTGGGATGAAGTTGCCATCTGAAGAAAGGACAATAAGCAGGTTAACACTTGAAGAGATTTAGATGTTAGATCTATCTAACATCCCAGAAGATACCATGGACAATGAAATTATCCTTGACGGCTCGTATGATGGGTTGAATGAAGACCAATATGTATTTCTAGCCATTGATTGGTCCATTGCTGAGAAATCTTCTATTGCAGGAAGAACTGCTCAAATTCTTGCCCGTACTAAGGCATGGCTCAATTCTTGGGGAATGAGTTATAAAGAAAAGATTTTTTCAAAGCTATCTACTTTGGAGACGGGACCCTCCAAGGGAAAAAAGGAAAAGGATAAGGACCCAATTTAACCATGGATATGCCTCCTCCTTCTGTACCTTCATTCCTTGAGTCCATTTCCACGGACACTACACTCGCAGTGATCACCTACGATGGGAGCAACTTCTTCCAATATTCCTCAATGGTTAAAAGATTAGACCCCAAAGAAGAGGAAGGTGGTAGTTCCCCTACTAGTCTTTGATTTCAGTTCCCTAAAGGTCACTCCTGCTAAGTCTACCAAGAAACCCAAAATAGTTTCAAGGGTTTCAGTGGATGCCTCAAGGCATAAGTTTGCAGAAATTACCACTCCCATGGCTGACAAAACCAAGAATGATATAATGGTCACCGATTATCGATCACAAGGGTTGATCTAGGAAAATTAACAATGGAGGGAGCATAATAGGACGCACAAGATGTCATGAATGTGTTGTGCCAGAAGTTGAAGGAAACAAAGGCAAAAAGAGATGAGCTAAAAGAGAAAGTAGAGAAGCTGACAGAAGTATTACTCAAGCTCTCAAAGCCTCCTAAGTCAACACCATCATCCTCTACTCCTATCAGGTTCAATTTCTCATCGGTACCCATGATTGAGAAGATTAATGAGAAGGGGAGAACGGTCGATGAATGGATCCAGAGGCTACTCCTGCAAGGAAAAGAGGTCATTGATGACACCGTGGAAGTTTACAAATCCTTGGAGGATATAAAGAAGGATGGCGAGAAAATGGATGATGAGTTTTCGGTAGAAGTCGGGAACCTAGAGTTAACTTTTGAAGCTCTCAATATGTTGAAACAGGTTCCGTCCCGCGTCTTGGTCGAAGAAGGAATCATTCCACATGGGGACAAGCATTTTCAACTGACCAAAGCCATTAGATTCAGAATAAATATTCTCAATGAAGCTTGCAACAAATTGAGGGAATCAAGAGATCAATTGGTTGATGGCACAAATGACATAGAAGAAGAGCTAATCAAGATCTGTGCTAAAGTGTTGAATGAAAGCTTGAGTATTCTACCCATTGACGATCTTTACAAGTAGATCCAAGAATCAATTTAGCATGAACCAACTTATGGCTTTAGCTTGGAAATCATTGATAGGTTCATGAAGATTGAACATGCTTTAGAATCACTGAGGAAACTCAACAAGAGATTGAAGAAACTTCTTGGTAACACGAGCGATACTCAAGAAATGTGTGAAGTCCTAAGTGACCATTCCACCATGCTTGATGAAGATGAGATGTAGGGCATAATCTGAAAGTTCCAAGAATTTTGGGATAAGCAGGCTTTCTTGGAGGAAGACAAAGATGATGAAATAAAATAGGCATAATGTTTCATGTCATTTCAATCCTGAAATCGACATGTATTTTTCATTTTTGTTTCATCATGTAGGAAGAAAATTTTGACTTGGTCTCCTGCGTGAGAGTCAAGAAAAATAGGACTCTCATTAATAGACTATTTCTAGGATTTATCCTATTTTCTCTCAACTCTTTTTATTATAAATAAGGGATACTTATGCATTCCAAAGGGTTGATATTTTTGGAATATTGAGAACTATTGTGAAGAAGAAAAACTTTGTGTTTTCTTTTAATCATTTGAGGAATAGAAACCGATGCTATTTTGTAAACTTTGTGTTGTGAGATTCGTCTCTCTTAAGATATTTTTCTTATGTTCGAATCTTAAGCTATTCTTTGTTTAGCACTCTCGATTATTTTAATTGTTTCAAACATTACATTTGTTATCTAAAAATCATATGATTATTTCATGATCTATGTTTTCTCGAAAGAAAATACGTTCCTCTCATTTCCTTTCCATTGTGTTTCTTCCATAATAATAATTTCCTTTCCAATCCATTTCATTTATAAAACTGCAACATCTTCACCTAGTGTGGATATGGATTTCGGGATTCTATCCCAACCCCAATGGTTAGAATAGTGTGAATATTGTATATATTATTTCTGCTATGTTTTAGATTAGTAATAAACAGGCAGCCTCACCTGTCTTTGAGGAGGGATTTAATCCCATGTAATATGGTTGAAACTCATATTTTGGCTTGACAAAATATCCAACCAACAAAGCTCATGAAGTGGTTTTGGAAGAGCCATGGACCGGTGTTTCCTCCCCATGGTACATTAGGCCTACGGGCTTTACGATCCCATTCATGCTCACAATCTTGATCCCCCATTCTATTTCTATTTCTATCTTCCAGGCATTTGCTAAGGCTATGGCTTGCTTTGCTTCTCTTTAAATCTGCCTCAGCTTGAAGTCTCTCGATTTCTTCAAGTTGAGGTCTTATTTCTTCATCGGGTCTTGCTTCTCTTTCTCTAGCTTCTTCTTCGGTCTTCACGTCATTGAAGTCTACAAGGTTCTCGTTTATGTATGAAAATTCACCGTCCACGAGATTGGAAACACTCGATTCCCAACGTGACCGGTTTCTTGAAAAGGAAGCCTGGGATTACTCGAGTAGCTCTTGTCTCATTTGAAGTTCCTCAAAAATGGGATTAGTTTTTCCTCCTTGTCTTTGTTGTTGGGTGAATCTTCTCTGCTAGCTTGAAAATCTATGCTCTTCTTTGTAGTGCTAGGATTTGTCTTTGCCTCTCCATTCAATGCGGCACGTTCTTCTTCAAGGTCAAAAATTCTCGTGGCAATGAAGTAGTGATAGACACTCTGTCTATTATGCCGGATAGCTTCCTCAAATCGAAGAAACATCTTCTTGGATGTGAAAGAGTAAATCAGGTCTCTCAACAAGAGGAATTCCCGAATAGCCATGATTTATATCCATGTAGTTTTTGTAATTATTCAATCTCCGAAACATTTCTTCTAGAATATTTTTTGTATTTTATGACCACCGGTCATATTTAGTTCTAGACGTTGAAAAATCGCCCCACGGTGGGCGCCAAAAAATGTTGGCGAGAAAATTTCTCTTGTTGAAAAATTGGTGGGTTTTAAGCCAGCGCTATGGAATTCTAAGTCCCTCTACTTGAATGGTGCAACTTCTGTAGGTGCATGCATGAAAGATGGGTTTCAATGGTGGCCTTTTGACTAGAGATCCAACAGGGGCACTCCACTGACCCTGTGGCAAAGCTAGCAATGTCTCGCTAGAGAAGAAACTTTTTCTTAGAAAGGGGAAGGGGAGTGGAAATGGAGGTAAGAGAAAACTAATGTTGTGAGTAGAATATTAGATTCCCACACACATTAATTAGAAATTTAATTTACATGCATTTATAATTAGAAGAAAAAAAAATCCGTAGGAGAAGCTACAAGACCGAATGAAATTCATTGGTCACAAGGTACCAATCAATCCCTCAATCAAAGAGGCAAAATTCCTTCTTTTATTATTGAAGCTAAATCAGAATTTGTACAGAGCTTTGAGAACAGAGGAAAATCTAAGGAGAAGGGAAAATAGAAGAAGTATGGCATTTTCTCTCTTTTCCGTGCATGAGCATTGTGATCTTTTTAATATCAATTGCCACCCCACTCGAAAATGGCTCGGAGGAGCCATTATATCTCATACCAAAATGGTTACAACTTTTCAAATCATTTACACCTCTTCAAATTCCTCCATTACGAAAAACAAAATGCTCATAGTGGGTTACTGATCAGATCTTGCAACGTAAACGTTACATTTGATTTTCCAGTATGAATACAGATCGTTTGATTTTCTCTTATAACTTTGAAATTAGGTCGTCCACATGGTAGAAAGAGATTGGAGCGGGTATGGGGAAAGCCCTTTGCGTTTTGTGATTTTTTAGAGATTTGGCAATTTGGAACAAATTGGCTCGCACCCCCACTTCAACTTTTTAACATAAGCATGTGGCACATTTTCATTGGAAATGGGGTCGTGGCCCTTTTCTCAAGATTTTAAACTTTTTTGGAAAAAGGCTCAAAAACTCAAATTCCTCCGCCAACACACTGCTCCGATTGAACTCTTGACACCTGGCATCCTCTAATTGGAAATGTGGGGACATGGCCCTTTTCTCAACATTTTAACCTTTTTTTGAAAGAGGCTCAAAAACTCAAAGTCCTCCACCATTCCACTCTCCCACTTTGAATTTTCAATGGTGGGCTTCACCTTTGACTTTTTCCTTTTATAGCCTGATCGGGGCCGCGGGTCACTTTTTAACTTTTCACCTTTTTTACAAAGACGCTCAAAAACTAAAATTCCTCCACCAACCCACTGCTCTGATTGAGCTCTTGACATGTGGCATCCTTTTATTGGAAATGGGGGCACATCCCTTTTCTCAACATTTTAACCTTTTTTGGAAAAAGGCTCAAAACTCAAAGTTCTCCGTCATTCCGCTCTCCCGCTTTGACTTTTCAACGACGGGCTTGAGACCTTGGTGGAGCCGCGGAGCATTCTATAACTTTTACTTAAATTTTGGGAATTTCATTAAATTTCCAAAAATGCCCCGATGGCCCACTCATCCACTTTGACTTTTCAATGGCAGGCTTCACCTTTGACTTTTTCTGTGGGCTTCAACTTTGACTTTTTCCCTTTATAACTTGATCGGGCTGCGGGTCACTTTTTAACTTTTCACCATTTTTACAAAGAGGCTCAAAAACACAAATTTCTCCACCAACCCGCTTCTAATTTGGTATGTCAACGTACCCGTGGATGATGGGGCCAAAATTTGATGGGGAAGAAAACACACTGTCATTCATGCCTATGGGAAAAATACGCAGAGGAAGAGAACTTCATCATTTTGAGTCCAATTTTTGAATTTCCTTTGGGAGCTAGAGGTATGGAGGAAAAACAATGTTTTGATGACCCGGACCTTAAACAAGCAAACAATTTCGATCAAAAAGGAGATTGTGAAGAGGATATTACGTGCACGAGATCGAGAGATGGAGAATTTCTCAAAAGTAACAAAACAAATATTTAAACAAAGACTAGGGCATAGATTTTGCTATTTCTTCAAACTTTCAACTTGGATTAAATATTTTAGGAGGTCCAGAGCTCGAAATTTCAAACTTAACTTGGAAAACGAAAAGTGGTTTTGGGAGACAACACATCTATAACATGAGAAGTCAACTTCTTTCTTTCCTCAATGTAGAAAAGAACACGTGGATGCAATGGTCAACATCAAGAAGGAAAACATATAGTGGATGCCTCGGGTAACACGAGATGAAGGTTTGAAGCCTATCTTGGTAACAACAAGGGAAGATTCCGTGCACCCAGGGAGATACTAAGACGTAAGAACCTGGTTTTAAGAGAAGAGGTCATTTATGGAAAGTATCCAGAGCCCGCGCATCAGAAGGAGATATATTAGGACACCATGGATTTTATTCAAAGCTTACAAGGGGATATCCAATGCCTAAAAGAGCAATCCGAAAGGAGGAACAAGGAAGGAGAATCAAGCCACAAAAGGATGACCTTGATGAGGTCAAGGAGGTGTGTAAAATGCTAAGGCAGGAGAACACCATTCCTTTGCTAGGATCCTGGTTGAGAGAGAAGGTACCACACTTTGGAGAAGAGCATGAGAGATAGGTCTTGAATGCAAACATTCTCCCCGACAGACTGACCTTGACTATGACAAGGAGATTACATTGAATGTAGTTGTAGATGGATGGCTCCTCAGTAATATACTCATTGACACTGGCATGGAGGTTAATGTTCTGACTTTGGATGCATGGCATCAGATGGGAAGACCTGCATTACAACCATCTTCGAATGTGTTGTATATGAAAAAAAGACTAAGGCAATGCCCATCGGTGTCTTAAAGGATGCAGCTATTACTATTCAGGGAGCCAAGCTTACTAGGGACTTCGAAGTCTTGGCGCTCGCCGAGGTGGATAATTTTCCATCACTACTTGGGCGCCCTTGGTGTTACAAAAATAATTCGGCCCTTCGGTTCAACAAAGGGTACATCAACTTCGAGAATAGAGAGGAATGAGTCATTACACCCCGGTTGATGGGAAGTTGACACCCTATATTGAACAGGTTGGGAGAAGAAGTTTTGGACAAGATTTATGTCCACTCAATTAGAGACCCTGTGATGGTACACCCTACTAACAAAGTTATCCAAGTTTGAAGATGCTTAGTCGAGAAGTGATACCACCAATCAAGGCTTGTGACAATTGGGTGCATGGAACTTATGAATTAGTGGGACGATAGTTGAGAGGGTCGGTGACCAAGATAACAAAGGCGCACACTATTAGGCACCTTGGAGGAAAAGAACAACCCAAGTATTCGGGAGGAGCCTTTCCTGAGATCTTTCTGCAGGAGGTAGAAGCTCAGTAGAAGAATGAGAAGGAGTGGAGGGAGATGTTAAGTTATTTCTTGCTTGGCATTGCATCTCGTTGGTGGGCCACACATCAGGAGAGCCTTTTAGAGTGGCATGAGGTAAGAATTACTCTCTCTCTCTCATATTTTCTAGGAGTAATGTACCCACCATCATCAAGGACTACCATGGGAAGGAGGTTACCTCTTTCCATATCCAGGAATGTAAACGGGTCTAGAGAGAAGGCATAGAAGCTTTACCACCATCCCTCTGGGTGCACAAGTTATATTCTACACTGCAGGGTTGTGCGCACACATGGTACATTCATTTGGAGACACACCGCTAGACAAGGAATTGGTAAGTGCTCACGGCTGAGCCTATTCAAAGCTTTGAGTATCGGAGTACCAAGCCATCGATTGATAAGGTCTTGCAGGGTATCAAGTTCCTTACCATGGGGGATAGTTCGAAATGAAAAATAGGTTGTTGGAATTACTAGGTGAACCAGGACTAGAGGCGCGCTTTGAATAAATTGAGGAAGCAAAAGAGTTACATCTTGAGTGCGCATGTTTGGAAAAAGAGAAGGGAAAGTTAGTATATGTGATTGATGGAGAGGAATCGGAAGGCTTATATCTTAGCCATTCTGTAGGAATGCATGAGGTAGTGGATAATGCGGAGATGCTCGCGCGCATACCTACCATGAGCCTTTAAAGATGAAGAAAGTTAACATCGAGTTCGAGAAGAAGAACCTAAGGAAGATATTATTGGGGATTATTGGACGAGAGAAGGAAGTATCAAAGATCATTGATCAGTTGCATGAATTTGAGGATTTATTCCCGTGTGGGTACCATGAGCTTAAAGTTTTTCACCATTCCTTGGGGAAGATGAAGATAAAAATGAAGGACGATGCGCGCCCGATTAGAAAAAGGCCCTACCAGATGAATCCCAACTTGTGTGTGAAAGTTAAGGAGGATATAGAAAAAATGATAGCTTTTGGGATCATTGAGGCAGTGGAGGAATCATAGTGGATAAGTCCAATGGTAATCAGCATCAAGAAGGATGGGTGGATTAGGATTTGTGTGGACTATATGGAATTGAATGCAGTTTGTGTCATTGATCCATTTCCAACCCCCTTCACTGAAGAAATTTTGGAAGGAGTCGCTGGGCACAAAATCTACTCCTTTACGAATGGATTTTTAGGATACCACCAAGTTCGGATTGCAAAGAAGGACCAAAGAAGACAACTTTCACCACCGAGTGGGGAATTTTTGCATATACGGTCATGCCCTTTGGGTTGAAGAATGCACTGCTTGTCTTTTCACACATAGTGGTACAAGCATTCCAGGACTTCATCTATAAATTTCTTGAGTCTATTTAGATGATTGGACAATATATGGTCTAGTTAAGGACCATTGTGACAACTTGAGATTAATGTTTGAGAGGTTTAGGCAGTTGAGGATATCCCTCAACATTAAGAAATGTGTGTTTGCTACTCCTTTTGGGACTCTATTGGGGCATATCATATGTAAGGAGGATTTGTTTGGTAGATCCCACTAAGTTTGTAGTTATTGTGGGGTTAAGGAAACCTACTAGCCAGAGCGTAGTGCACGGATTCTTTGGGCATACGGGCTAGTACAGGAAATTCATTAAGGGATATGCCAAGATCACCATGCCTTTAGAGGAGTTGCTTAGACACAAAAGTGCTTTCCATTGATGTGAGGCGTAGTAGAGGGCATTTGATACATTAAAAGATAGGCTTATTACCATGCCTATTTTATAATTTCCCTCTTGGGACAAGCCCTTCCATGTCCATGTAGATGCCTCAGGAACTGCCATTGGAGCAGTGCTTACACAACCAGGTGAGGGGATTGTTGATCATCCTCTCTATTTTGCGAGCAGGAAGTTAACACCAGCAAAGCAAAATTATACCACTACGAGCACGAGGAATTTTCAATGATCTATGCGCTCTTCAAGTTTATACTATATCTGCTGGAAACACCCTTTGTATTCTACACCGACCACATGACATTAAAGTATTTAGTAAACAAGCCCATTCTTCAAGGGTGCATATGTCGATGGGTGTTGTTGTTTCAAGAGTTTGAATTCACCATTGTAGTGAAGCCCGGAAAAAGCAACTGTGGGCATGATCATCTGAAGGATTGTTTCTGGAGAGGATGCACAAAGTATCGAGGAAGCAATGTTAGATGCCCAACTATTTAGATTGTGGTGCACGCCCTCGAATTTGGAGGAGATTGCAATATTCTTAATATAAGGTGTGGCACGGATTAAATGAAAGCATTGGAGAAGAAGCGATTAACCATATGTGTCGCGTCCCATGTTGATTAGTGGAGACTTATACAAATTAGGACGTGATGAAGTTTAACGCAGTGTGTGTTAGAGCTTGAGCACACGGCCATCATGGAAGAAGCAAATGGAGGAAGTGTGGGTGGGCATTACATAGTTGATGCCACCGCGTGCAAGATATTAATGGAAGGATTATGGTGGGAATCCTTGTGCACAGGATTATAGAGATTATTGTAAAGCATGTGACCACTTTATCAACACATTGGCAAACTAGGAAGGAGAGATGAAATACCTTTGCGTCCTATCCCTCACGCGGAGCCTTTCGAAAAATGGGAGATAGATTTTGTGGGACCTATTGCACCAACAACGCATAGGACTAGGTCACGTTATGTCATCACTTGCACAGATTATCTCACAAGGTGGGTAGAGGCAGCCCCAACTAAATATTTCATGGCAGCAACAGTGGCAATGTTCTTATGGGAGAACATTATCACGAGGTATGGATGTCCATTGATTTTGACCAGTGATAGGGGTACACATTTTCTAAATGAGAGTGTGAGGATCATGTTATCAAAGTTCACGGTGGCTCATCACAGAACTACGTCCTATCACCCACAAGCAAATGGCACAATGGAAGCATTCAACAAAATACTTGAGTCATACCTTGACCAAAATCATGTGATGTTGGAAGACAAGATTGGGATGACAAAGTATCGGCAGTGTTATGGGCTTACAGAACAATGTATAAAAGACTAAATAAAGCCACACCTTTTCAATTGGTGTTTGGCACGGAAGCCATTTTTCTGGTTGAATTTATGTTACCTTCTCTATGAATAGCGTGCGCAGGAGGATTAGCCGATGAACAAGCGCTGGAAGAAAGAATTGATGAACTAATGAAATTGGATGAGAGACGATCACTTGCATGTTGGAGCTAAACAATGGAAAAGGAAAAGTAATTTTTTTGGCATGAGCACCATATTAGAAACAAGAAGTTTGAGGTTGGGTAGATGGTGTTACTATATGATTCCAAGTTTTTGCTCCATCTTGGGAAGTTGAAATTCCATTGGTTGGGTCCCTGCACATTCTCGTACAAGTCTTTGGATGGGAGTTTCTGGACACTTCAATAGTAGTAGGTTGAAGCCCTACTATAAATAAGTCTTCTTGGTGTTTGTAAATAATGCAGTTTTTCCAGTTAGTTTAGAAGTTTCCTTTATGCATTTCTTGTGTTTCCCTTTCGCATTGTTGTTTTTCCTTGCACCTTGGGTGCCGGTAACCTTATTGCTATTTTTGGAGAATTTGTGAGTGCACAAAGGACCACACATCGTTTAAGTGTGGGGTGGAGAAAAGTGAAGAAGCACATGACTAAAGTACCAAGGAAGTTGTGTTGAAGAGCCTTGTTGTGTAGCCCGGTTGAAAGAGGTAGATGAAAAGAAAAGATAGAATGGTTGGTGCTAGGATAAAGCTACTAGTAGATCCCACGTACAAAGGAAAAGAAAACATAGTTAAAGCAATGTGAGGTAGGTGAAAGAAAGAATTTAGACAAAAGAAGTGCCTTCGGTGCAGGTTAAGCGCGCGTAAGAGTCTCTGTCAGGTTGGTTTGGTTACGTGCCAAAAGTTTAGAGCATTTTTCACGCAGGAAGGGCACATGAGTGAAGGCACTGAAGATGGACTTTGTTTGAAAAATCCGCATTAAATGAACAAAGTATGGGGGTAGATAAAGTAGAATTTAATGATCAAAAAAGGAAAAACTATAAATAAAGGGTTAGGGCACTCTCATTTTTACTTTGCAAAAATGAAGAGTTGGAGATATAAGCAAGTTCTATGAGCTAGGGTTTTCATATTCGATTGAGTGGAAGATCTGTGTGATTAAAATGCAAAGAGCCAATTTGATATTGTGAACCAGAAGGAATTACATGGGCATGGAAGGAATTGAAGACACGTTGTCTTGTGAAGAGTTTATCCAAGTTAGGGTTCGACAAACTAGGGCACGGGTTTAGAAGAGTTATATCGTGGATATGAGATAGAAGGTTGGGAGAAGAAAGACAAAGTAACAAAGAGAGGGTAGGAGTGATAAAAATACCTTGACCATGGCACCCAAGAAAGGAAAGGGCAAAGCTAAGGCTAAACAACCAAAACCTAAAGTAGACATAAATGAAGAATGGTATGCGAGATGCAATACCCAACTCGGGATCTTGATGGGAAAGGAATGGGAATCCCACTTTAGAAGCATACTTGTTAGTGACTATAATCACTACACAAACA
Source organism: Taxus wallichiana var. yunnanensis (assembly GCA_018340775.1). Classification (NCBI taxonomy): domain Eukaryota; kingdom Viridiplantae; phylum Streptophyta; class Pinopsida; order Cupressales; family Taxaceae; genus Taxus; species Taxus wallichiana. Next base: position 870,229,643 of record CM031237.1, on the reverse strand, counting down.
CCATAGAGAAAGAAATTACATTTGAATTTGTATGCCCCACCAATAAGCGAACAACTTAAGGTTTTCCCATATATGATGATGATGTTAAGGTTGAATTGGCAAATGCAGGGCTGTTGCAACTCTATGAGTTGCCTTATTTTGGGAAGCCAGATCGCTTGTACTAGTGGTTGATGTCTCGGGTGCACAAATACTATTTCCACTTTTTGGGCACAAGATACGTGTGACTCCTAGTTGATTTCACAATTTACATGCCTCATATGTGAGGGAGATAGCCTAGAAGATGACCTTGGTGACAAGGAGGCTATTCAAGAGACCATCACTAAGTATGCCTGCAAGAAAGGGTTGTGGTACTATGATATTTCAGACATCAAGGACCCCGTTATGAAGATGGCCGCGCATCGGTGACTAAGTTGAATGGCCAAGAAAGATGGATGTAGGTCAAAAAACCTTGGCTACATGTCTGCAGGAAGATTGTAGAGGGGACTATATAAAACTTATCTGCGTACATTGTAGAGGAGATTGTTAAGTGCGCGAAGGAAGGGGACATGATCCTCTTTGGTAATGTCTTGCTCACCATAGTGTTCACCAAAATTGGAGTGCCAAACGCACCAGACAAGTTTGTGTGGGAGTACCCAACCGAGGACCCTTTGCCCTTGAAGAGGTTTGAGAAGTATGCTTGTGATAAAATGACGGCTCCCCACAAAGCACGACTGGAAAAGTGGTATACGTGCTTGAGGAATGCATTTGGGGTAGAGTGGAGGATCCCTGAACAACTCCTAGCAGCCACTGAGGGAGAAGCTAAGTTCTGGTGTACCAACACTCTTTGCTTGGGCAGATTGTGCAAGCTTCCTTTCACATTCACCGCCCATACTTCCAAGCAGGAGTAAACAAATTTAAAGAATTAAAGAAGCTAAGGCTGAAACTAGGAAGGTTGGACCAGGAACACAAGGAGATGAGGAAGAATCTGAATTATCCCAGTGGTAAGCGTGTGTACATAGAGAAGTACGTGTTGCACGAGATCCAAATGACTAGGCCGATGATGCTTCCCATCGTTGGAGGATCCGCGATGCACGTGTACAAGTGCATAAGGCTGAAGTTTGAAAAGGGTGCATATTTGGAGAGTGAAATCTCCATACCTGAAGACCCCTTGGAGAAGAAGAAGCCAGCGTCTAAGAAGAGAGGCAGAAGAGAGAAAGGAGCACCAAGTGTGCCGAATTCTTAGATGATGAGCATGCCATCTACAAGGGCCAATCCAAGCACCTACATATGGAGAAAGAAGTCTCCAGTGAAGGAGAAGATGCCGAGTAGGGGAGCCTAGGCAACCCACCACCATGGAAGAATCACCAAAGGAAGAAGAGAAGGTTGAATCTCCTAATTAGAAGCCACCTCTCAGGAAGAAGCAAAGGGTGGATGAAGAAGCTGACTCGGAGGCAACCGATAGCTTGGAGAAGTACTTGGGAGAAGGAGAAGATGAGAGTGAAGGAGGTGGCGATGAGGAATAAGAGCCTGTGACGGAAAAAGAGCCACATGTGTTTAGTGTCTACGACTTGGAGGAAGAAAGTAGAGAGGAGAAGCAAGAGTTTGTATTTGTGTGGCACAAGGGTGCACAAGATGAGGAAGGCACCAAAGACACGAAGGAAGATGAGAAGGATGCCAAGGAGCACGGAGCCATAAGCTTTACAAAAGAGCAGATTACTGAGGTAGCGAGTGAGAAGTGGAAAATTTGCTCGATGCGCTTATAGACCAAGAGTTAGAGTGCAGCGTGGACATAGTGCTTAAGGAAGGGAAGGAGGAGAGCATTGAAAAGGAACATGACATCCTAGGAGGCCCCGCTCTGATAGTTAACTTCCCCAAAGGTGCGTGCTCGGGTAGAAGAACTCGGATAAACAACGAGACAAGTAATGGGATATGTGGATGACATAAAGAAGGTGTTACACACATGGTTCCAAAGCACTGTACCCACGAAAAGGCTCCTAGTCATGGGGTCTTTTGAAAAGGATGACGCGTACCCCAGGACCAAGAATATGCTCTCTTAGGTGTTCGAGTCACACATTGACCCGCACAAACTTTGAAGTCTACCAGAAATCACTCATCTCGTTCCTAGAATCTAAGGGAGACAACCCCTTAGTAAATGCTCAGGAGCTTTCAGACGAGAAAGTATGCAATGCTCTGAACAAATTCGTGGTCGAGACCGAGGCTAGGTTGTTCACATGAAATGACATAATTAGAGCATTGGAGGAAAAGTTGGGGAAGAAGGAGGAAGAACTGGTAGAGAAGGCCAAGAGTTTAAAATAGGAGGAATTAATCAACATGTAGTTAAGGTGCGAGTTAAAGGAAGAAAAAGTAAAGGTGCAGGAGGTCTACAAGAAGGTGGAGTCAATCAAGAGCACCATCATATTAAAGCACCCAGACCTAATGCCAATCCCTTAGAGGTACACATCAACTTTGGAATGCTTAGAAGACCTAACGTGCATCCTCACTATGGAGAGGCAACCCTTGGCACTTTGGAATCTGTAGAAGAAGTGGCCGCGCACTTGAAAGAGGAAGATCGGTTGAAGGTGGTAGCACTTGTTGGCGAAGTACAACCAAGTACTCATGGAGATTAAGGTCATTTCCCAGTCTACAGAAGCCACATATGACACATGCGTGGATAGAGATAAGGTGGTGAGCTCCTTGGTCACCACGTTTGAAGTAGAGCTGAAAGAGTTCCAAGAAAATAACAAAGGGAACAAGGTAGAGAGGGACAAGGTTCTGGCCGAGGTAGAGAAGAAATCAGAGGCAATTGAGGCTTTAAGGAGCTCAATTAAGGCCTGCTGTGAAGGAACTATACCCCTAAATTACTAGAAGAATGGATAAACTCACAGACCTAGGTAAGGAAATGGAGCAGATTATGGACACTTTGGGCGCCCAGGGAATTGGCCTAAGCTTTGATGAAGTGAGCACCCTGGTAGGCGACCTATACCATAAAGTGAAGGGCGAGGTTGAATTGTGGAACAAGTTGGAGGCAGATTTGCGAAAGGAATTTCCCGACCTATTGAATCTATGTTCCCCCATTCTTCATTCTTTCCCCTATTATTTCATTCCTTATTCATTTTGTAAAGTATAAGTCTACATCTTGGTTCCATAAAACATTTCACCTTTTGGTCAAGTAAAAGTTTTCGAGGATGGAGAACAGGCATAGTGTGGGGTGATGTTTGGCCCCTGGAATATTGACCAAGTATGAAGGCACTTAGGCACGCGGGATCCCAATTATAGAATGGTGCGCATGGCAAAGGTGCACAAGAGAAAGGCTTAAGGAAGCAAATAGCATGCACGACGTGTAAAAGGAGGTTTGGGACTTAGCCAATTTGAGTGCCCAAGGTAGAACAAATGAAAAGCATGATCGGTTGCACATGGATAAGATGTCAGCCTAGCAACAGGTTGGCCTAGGAAAGAGCATGCCTGGATAGAATCTTCTAGAAGATCATCATGAGATGGAATGGAGAGCTCAGGCCTAAAGGAACATGCTTGCATGGAGGACCACATTCGACACTTGGCAATGGATCTGAGGGCGTGGCAAGGTGAGTTGGCATCCCAAGAAAGTGATAAATACAAGTGTCTACCGCGGAAAAGAGATATATAAACACAAAAGAAGGATATATCATCTGTATATTCATAGGGAATAGTGGGTTAGAGAGTAAGAGAAGCTCTGTAGAATTGCTTTGAGTTGATATTCTGGTTCGAGAAAGGATGTACTAAGCATGGAGTTGTTATTTTTCTTTTCTATTAGCTTAGTTACATACGTCCAGTGGTGCGCATGACTGCAGTCTACTCTCTGTGACACTCTATAATGAACCAATGAATATATTGAGGTTACATGTTATAAATAGATATGAATACCAATGGGTTTAATGTATATTTCGTTCATATGAATTCTCTTTCCTTTCATGCTACGAATGAATGGTTGTACCATTCTTTCATTATAGTATATGTTACGGAATCTATTAAAGCACTCGGTATGAAGTGACCGCAAGGATCGGAGGCCGTTAAGCCCCATGGTTCTTGTATGTCGCAACTTCTTTCCTAAATACTCTTACACTAATCATAGATAATTCTTCCCACTAAACTCACATAAAAGAGAGACTCGGTACCTGCACGTGCCTCGGGTGAGTGTGCGGCTTCTCTTGGGCCGATAAGCCGTTGCGCATGGGGTTCTTCCTTTTGTGATAGGAGTAAAAATGACTACATCTTGGTTCCGTTGCCGGAATAAAAATGACTAAGTCAACTTCTTTCTTTCCTAAATACTTTATTACACTAATCATAGATAATGATTCCCACTAAACTCATATAAAGAGAGACTCGGTACCCTTGCGTGCCAGAGTGAGCATGCAACTTCGCTAGGTGATAGGCTAGTGCGCATGTGGTTCTTCCTTTTGTGATAGGAGTAAAAATTACTACATCTTGGTTCCGTTGCCGGGAGTAAAAATGTCTAAGTCAACTTCTTTCTTTCCTAAATAATCTTACACTAATTATAGATAATGCTTCCCACTAAACTCACATAAAGAGAGACTCGGTACCCGCGTGTTCCTCGGGAGAGAGCTTAGCTTTTCTTTGGGTGATAGGCCGCGTGCATGGGGTTATTCCTTTTGTGACAAGAGTAAAAATGACTACAAGAACCATAGGGCTCGAGAATGGCCTCTAGATCCTTGCGGTCACTTGCAATGAGTGCTTTAACAGATTCCGAACATATACTATAATAAAAGAAAGAAGATACAACCATTCATTCGTAGCATGAAAGGAAATATAATTCATATGAACGAAATATACATTAAACCCATTGGTATTCATATCTATTTATAACAGGTAACCTTAATATATTCATTAGTTCATTACAGAGTGTCACAGAGAGCAGACCATAGTCATGCACACCACTGGACGTATGTAACTAAGCTAACAAAAAAGAAAAATAACAACTCCATGCTTAGTACATCCTTTCCTAAACTAGAATATCCACTCACAACAATTTTGTAGAGCTTCACTTACTCTCTAACCCACTATTCCCTATGTATATCTAGATGATATATCCTTCTTTTGTGTGTATATATCTCTTTTCCTGCGTGAGGCACTTGTATTTATCACTTTCTCAGGCTACCAACTCGCCTTATCTGCGCCCTCAGATCCATCACCAAGTGTCGAATGTGGTCCTCCATGCGAGCATGTTCCTTCAGGCCTGAGCTCTCCATTCCATCTCATGATGATCTTTTAGAAGATTCCATCTCGGGGCATGCTCTTTCCTGGGCCAACTGTTTGGTGACATCTTATCCGCACGTAACCAATCACGCTTTTCATGTGTTACGCCTTGGGCGCTCAAGTTGGATAAGTCCCAAACCTCCTTTCACGCGTCGCGTGTGCTATTTGCTTCCTTAAGCCTTTCTCTTGGGTGATTTTTCCTTACGCGCCATTCTATAACTGGGATCCTGTGCTCCTAAGCTCCTTCATACTTGGTCAATATTCCAGGGGCCCAACATCACCCCACACTACACCTGTTCTCCATCCTCGGAAACATTTTACTTGACCAAGAGAAAAGATATTTTATGGAACCAAGATGTAGACTTATACTTTACAAAATGAATAGGGAATGAAAGAATAGGGGAAAGAATGAAGAATAGTGGGGAACATCAATTCAATAGGTTGGGAAAGTGCTTTCGCAGATCTTCCTCTAGCTTGTTTCACACTTCGACCTCGCCCTTCACTTTCTAGCATAGGTCACCCACTAGGGTGCTCACTTCATCAAAGCTTAGGCCAATTCCCTAGGTGCCCAAAGTGTCCAATCTGCTCCATTTCCTTACCAGTGTCAGTGAGTTTATCCTTTATTTTTGTAATTTGGGGGTATAGTTCCTTCAGCTAGGCCCTAATTGAGCTCCTTAAAGCCTCAATTGCCTCTGATTTCTTCTCTACCTTAGCCAGAACCTTGTCCCTCTCTTCCCTGTTTCCTTTATTCTTTTCTTGGAACTCTTTCAGCTCTGATTCAAGTGTTATTACCAAGGAGCTCACCACCTTATCTCTATCCACACATGTGTCATATCCAGCTTCTGCAGACTGGGCAACGATGTTAATCTCCATGAGTACTTGGCTGTACTTGACAATAAGTGCTACCACCTTCAACTGGTCTTCCTCTTTCAAGCGGGTGGCCACTTATTCTGTAGATTCCAGCACCAAGGGTCACCTCTCCATAGTGAGGACACGCATTAGGTCTTTTAAGCATTCCAAAGTTGATGTGTACCTCTGAGGGATTGGCATTAGGTCTAGGTGCTTTAATATGATGGTGCTCTTGATTGACTCCACCTTCTTATAGACCTCTTGCACCTTTAATTTTTCTTCCTTTAACTCGCGCCTTAATGCGCACTAATTAATTCCTCTTGTTTTAAAGCTGTTGGTCTTCTCCTAGTTCTCCCTCCTTCCCCAACTTCACCTCCAATGCTCTGATTCTATCATTTCATGCAAATAAGCTAGCCTTGGTCTTGACCGTGACTTTGTTCAGAGCATTACATACTTGCTCATCTGAAAGCTCCTGCATTTACTAAGGGGTTGTCTCCCTTAGATTTTGGCAACGAGATGAGTGCTTTCTGGCAGACTTCAAAGTCTAGCTCATCAATGTGTGACTCGAACGCCCAAGAGAGCATCTTCTTGGTCCTAGGGTATGTGCCATCCTTTTCAAACGACCCCATGGCTAGGAGCTTTCCGTGGGTATGGTGCTTTAGAATCATGCGCATAACACCTTCTTCCCACGTCATACACATAGCCCATTACTTGTCTCTGTTACTGTATCCAAAGTTCTTACGCCCTGAGCGCACACCTTTGGGGAAGCTAACTAATAGAGCAGGGGCCTCCTAGGCTGTCCTGTTCCTTTTCAACACTCTCCTCCTTCCCTTCCTTAAGCACTATGTTTGCGTTGCGCTCTAACTCTTGGTCTACAAGGGCTTCGAGCATCTTTTCTACTTCTCACTCTGCTACCTCAGTAATCTACTCTTTTGTAAAGCTTATGGCTCCCTGATCCTTGACATCTTTCTCATCTGCCTTTGTGTCTTCGGTGCCTTCCTCATCTTGTGCGCCCTTACACCGTGCAAATACAAACTCTTTCTTATCCTGTCTTCTCTCTTCCTCTGAGTCATAGGCACTAAACACATGTGGCTCTTTTTCCTTCTCAGGCTCTTCTTTCTCATCACCACCTCCTTTGCTCTTGTCTTCTCCTTCTCCCAAGTACTTCTCCAAGATGTTGGTCACCTCTAAGTTAGCTTCTTCATCCACCCTCTGCTTCTTCCTGAGAGGTGGCTTCTGATCAGGAGATTCGGCCTTCTCTTCTTCCTTTGGTTATTCTTACATAGTGGTGGGTTTATCGGGTGTCTCTACTTCTAGCATCTTCTCCTTCACTAGAGACTTATTTCTCCATATGTAGGTGTTTGGCTTGGCACTTGCAGATGGCATGCTCACCATCCGAGTATTCGACACACTTGGTGCTCCTTCCTCTCCTCTGCCTCTCTTCTCCCAACTTTCGATCTTAAATCCAGGATATAACTCTTCTAAACTCATGCCCTAGTTTGTCAAACCCTAACTTGGATAAACTCTTCACAAGACAGGGTGTTTTCAACTCCTTCAACACCCATGTAATTCCTTCCGGTCCGTAATCTAAAATCGGCTCTTCACATTTTAATCAAACAAATATTCCACTCGATCAAATCTGAAAACCCTAGTTTATAACACTTGCTTATATCTCCAACTCTTCGTTTTCAGTAAAGTAAAAATGAGAGTGCCCCGACCCTTTATTTATAGTTTTTCCTTTTTTATCATTAAATGCTACTTTACCTACCCCGTACTTTGTTCATTTAATGCGGCTTTTTCAAACAAATTCTATCTTCAGCGCCTTCACTCACGTGCCCTTCCAAAGATGAAAACTCTTCCAACCTTTTAGCAAAAACACAACCAACCCGACAAGAGACTCTTACATGCACTTAACTGCGCCAAAGGCACTTATTTTGTCCAGATTCTTGTTTTTCCTTCCTTGTGTTGCTTTAAGCGTGCTTCATTTTCCTTCGTACGTGGGATCTACTAGTAGCTTTATCCTGGCACTAACCATTCTATATTTTCTCTTCATCTTGCCTCTTTGAATTGGGCTACACAACAAGGATCTTCAACACAACTTCCTTGGTACTTTAATCATGCACTTCTTCACTTTTCTCCACTCCATACTTAAACGATGCGCATCCTCTGTGCACTCACAAATTCTTCAAAAACATTAATAATTTAGTGGCACCCAAGGCACAAAGTAAAACAACAATGCGAAAGGGAAACACAAGAAATGCATAAAGGAAACTTCTAAACTAACTGGAAAAACTACCTTATTTACAAACACCAAGAAGACTTATTTATAGTAGGGCTTCATCCTACTACCATTGAAGTGTCCAGGAAACTTCATCCCATCCAAGTGCTTGTAACTAGCACATGCCCAAATCAAGGATGTATGAGATTGTGTAGGGACCTAACCAATGGACTTTCAACTTCCCAGGATGGCACAAAAACTTGGAATCATATAGTAACACCATCTGCCCAACCTCAAACTTCTTGTTTCTAATATGGTGATCATGCCAAGCCTTTTGCTTTTCCTTTTCCATTGTTTGGCTCCAACGGGCAAGTGATCATCTCTCATCTAGTTTCATTAGTTCATCAATTCTTTCTTCCAGCGCTTGTTCATCGCTAATCCTCCTGTGCGCGCTATTCGCAGAGAAGGTAACATAAATTCAACTAGAAAAATGGCTTCCACACCAAACACCAATTGAAAAGGTGTGGCTTTATTTAGTCTTTTATACGTTGTTCTATAAGCCTATAACAACTGCTTTGATACTTTGTCATCCCAATCTTGTCTTCCAACATTCTGATTTTGGTCAAGGTATGACTCAGTATTTTGTTGAATGCTTCCATGGTTCTATTCGCTTGTGGGTGATAGGGCGTAGTCTTGTGATGAGCCACCATGAACTCTGATAACAGGATCCTCATGGTATCATTCAGAAAATGTGTACCCCTATCACTGGTCAAACTCAATGGACATCCGTACCTCGTGATAATTTTCTCCCATAAGAACCTTGCCACTGTTGCTACCGTGTAATCTTTAGTTGGGGCTGCCTCTGCCCACCTTGTTAGATACTCCATGTAAGTGATGACATAACGTGACCCAATCCTACAAGCTGCTAGTGCAATAGGTCCCACAAAATCTATCACCCATTTTTTGAAAGGCTTCGCGCTATGGATAGGATGCAAAGGAATTTCATCTCTCCTTCCTGGTTTGCCAATGTGTTGATAGTGGTCACATGCTTTACAATAATCTCTACAATCCCTATACAAGGTTTCCCACCATAATCCTGCCATTAATATCTTGTGTGTGGTGGCATCACCTGTGTAATGCCCACTCGCACTTCCTTCGTGTGCTTCTTTAATGATGGCCGGGCACTCAAGCTCTAACACACACATGTTAAACTTCATCACATCCTAATTTGTATAAGTCTCCACTAATCAACATATAGGGCACGGCGCGTATGGTCAACTCGCTTCTTCTTTAATGCCTTCATTCCATCGACGCCACACCTTCTTTTATGAATACTGCAATCTCCTCCAAATCTGAGGGCACACACTGTAACCTAAATAGTTGGGCGTCTGACATTGCTTCCTCAATACTTTACACGTCCTCTCCTGAATCAATCCTTGATAGATGATCACGCCTATAGTTACTTATTCCGGGCTTCACTACAATGGTGAATTCAAACTCTTGAAACAACAACACCCATCGACATATGTGCCCTTGAAGAATAGGCATGTTTACTAAATACTTTAACGCCATGTGGTTGGTGTAGAATATAAAGGGTGTTGCCAGCAAATACTGTCTAAACTTGAAGAGCATGTAGATCATTGACAATGTCTCACGCTCGGTAGTGGTATAATTTTGCTCTGCTGGTGTTAACTTCCTGCTCACAAAATAGAGAGGATGATCAACAATCCCCTCACCTGGTTGTGCAAGCACTGCTCTAATGGAGGTTACTAAGGCATCTACATGGACATGGAAGGGCTTGTCCCAAGAGGGAAATCATAAAATAGGTGCGGTAATAAGCCTATCTTTTAATGTACCAAATGCCCTCTGCTGCACCTCACCCTAATGTAATGAACTTTTGTGTCTAAGCAACTCTTATAAAGGCGTAACAATCTTGGCATATCCCTTAATGAATTTCCTGTAATAGCCCGTATGCCCAAGGAATCTACACACTACGCTCTGGCTAGTAGGTTCCCTTAACCCCACAATAACTGCAACCTTAGCGGGATCTACCAGCAAGCCCTCCTTACATATGATATTCCCTAATAGAGTCCCAAAGGGAGTAGCAAACATACATTTCTTAATGTTGAGGGATATCCTCAATTGCCTACACCTTTCAAACATTAATCTCAAGTTGTCACAATGGTCCTTAACTAGACCATATACTGTCCAATAATCAAAACAGACCTGAAGAAATTTATGGATGAAGTCCTAGAATATTTGCACCACTATGCGCAAAAAAATAGTAGGTGCATTCTTCAACCCAAAGGGCATGACCGTATATGCAAAACTTCCCCACTCGGTTGCGAAATTTGTCTTCTTCTGGTCCTCCTTTGTAATCCGGACTTGGTGGTATCCTGAAAATCCATCCGTAAAGGATTATTTTTCACACCCAGTGACTCCTTCCAAAATTTCTTCAGTAAATGGGGTTGGAAATGGATCAATGACACAAACTTCATTCAATTCCCTAAATTCCACACAAATCCTAATCCGCCCATCCTTCTTGATGCTGATTACCATCGGACTTATCCACTCTGATTCCTCCACTGCCTCAATGATCCTAGAAGCTATCATTTTTTCTATCTCCTCCTTAACTTTCACACACAAATTGGGATTCATCCGGTAGGGCCTTTTTCTAACCGAGCGCACACCGTCCTTAAGTTTTATCTTCATATTTCCCATGGAATGGTGAACACCTTTGAGCTCATGGTACCCACACAAGAATAAATCCTCGAATTCGTCAAGCAGATCAATGATGTTTGATACTTCCTTCTCTATCCATAATCCCCAATAATAGTTTCCTTAGGTTCTTCTTCTAAAAATATGTTAACTTTCTTCATCTTTAAAGGCTCATTGAGGCACACATGTGAGCATCTACATTATCCACTACCTCATGCGTTCCTATAGAATGGCTAACATCTAAGCCTTCCGATTCCTCTCCATCAATCACATATACTAAATTTCCCTTCTTTTTTCCAAACACATGCACTCAAGTGTAACTCTTCTACTTCCTCAATTTCTTCAAAGTGCGCCTCCAATCCTGGTTCACCTAGTAATTCCAATGAGTCTATCTTCCATTCCTCGCACTATCCCCCATGGTAAGGCACTTGATACCTCGCAAGGCCTTATCAATTGATGGCTTGGTACTTCGATACTCAAAGTTTTGAATAAGGTCATCCACGAGCTCTTGACAATTCCTTGTCTAGTGGCATGTCTCCAAATGAATGTACCATGCACGCGCAGAACCCTGCAGTGTAGAATACAACTTGTGCACCCAGAGGGATGGTGGTAAAGCTTCTATGCCTTCTCTCTAGACCCGTTTACATTCCTGGATATGGAAAGAGGCGGGCTCCTTCCCATGGTAGTCCTTCATGATGGTGGGTACATTACTCCCAGAAAAAATAAGAGAGAGAGAGAAATTCTTACCTCGTGCCACTCTAAAAGGCTCTCCTGATGTGTGGCCCACCAATGAGCTATTGTGCCAAGTAAGACATAACTTAACATCTCCCTTCGTTCCTTCTCATTCTTCCACTAAGCTTCTACCTCCTGCAGAAAGATCTCAGGGAAGGCTCCTCCTGAAATACTTGGGCAGTTCTTTTCCTCCAAGGTGCCTAACAGTGCGCGCCTTTATTACCTTGGTCACCGACCCTCTCAACTGTCGTCCCATTAATTCGTAAGTTCCATGTTCCCAATTGTCGCAAGCCAGATTGGTGGTATCACTTACTTGGTCGAGCATATTCAAACTAGATAACTCCATTAGTAGGGTGTACCATCTCAGGGTCTCTAATTGAGCACACATAAATCTTGTCCAGAACTTATTCTCCCAATAGTTCAATATAGGGTGTTGACTTCCCATCAATTAGGGGTATAATGATCTGTTCCTCTTTGTTCTCGAAGCTGAAGTACCTTTTGTTGAACCAAAGGTCTGCATTGTTATTGTAACACCAAGGGTGCCCAAGTAGTCTTTGGGAAATTATCCACCTCGGCAAGCACCAAGACCTTGAAGTCCCTAGTAAACTTGGCTCCTGAATAGTAATAATCGCATCCTTTAAGACACCGATGGGCATTGCCTTAGTCTACTTTGCCATATACATCACATTTGAATATGGCTGTAATGCAGAGTCTTCCCATTTGATGCCATGCATCCAAAGTCGAACATTAACCTCCGCACTTGTTAATGAGTATATTGTTGAAGATCCATCCATCTACAAATGCATTCAATGTAATCTCCTTATCATAGTTGAGGTGAGGGGAAGGTTTGCATGTAAGACCTGTCTCTCACGCTCTTCTCCGGAGTGTGGTACCTTCTCTCTATACCGGGATCCTAGCAAAGGAATGATGTTCTCCTACCTTAGCATTTTACACACCTCCTTGACCTCATCCAGGTCATCCTTTTGCGCCTCAATTATTCTTTCATGTTCCTCATTTCTAGATTGCTCTTTTAGGCATTGGAACTCCCCATGTAAGCTTTGAATAAAATCCATGGTGTCCTGATATATCTCCTTCTGATGCACGAGGTCTGGATACTTTCCTTGAATGCCCTCCTCCCTCATAACTAGGGTCTTTTGTCTTGGTACCTCTCTTACGGGCGTGGCTTCTACCCTTGTTATTACCAAGACATGATCCAAACCTTCATCCCGTGTTACTTGAGACATCCACTATATGTCTACCTTCTTGATGCTGACCATCACAACACCCTTGTCCTTCTAGTGCTACTGATTCATATGCTCAAATAATTCCGGGAACTCCACATACTTATGCTTATTTCTGCACCACGAGCACTGCAACAAGTATGGGCACTCACGCTTTTAATGTTCTAGATCCATAGTTGAAACATGTTCCACACATTAACTCACTCCTTCCTCCATGGTTACCACCGACCATGGAATCCTCCTCGAAATCCTCTTCCATGCGTGCCTCAATCATGCACTCCTCGTAATGTGATGATCATCATTTTTAGAACCACCGGCAATGTTGGTTTGGTGCACCCCATGATCAATGGCCTCATGGTTCTAGTCAATGAGCCTACATTATTTAGTATTATGTGTTGTCAAGGTGTAAATCTTGCAATAAAAAGATACATTCTTCCTGATCATGCACTGCAGTAAGGGACATCTACTTACATCATGGTCCCCATGACAGATCTCACAATCTACCATCATAGCATGTACCGTCCTCTGGGGGTAATTATCCTTAATGTGCCCCTCTATCTCATAATCTGTGCACCATAAACCACTGCGAGTCTCATGGACTAAGTTCGCAGATAATTTTTCCAACTGTTTGGCCATAGCAGCAATTTGAGCCTCCAAGAATAGGCTAACACTAGTATCAATACTACCAACAACCTCGGCATGCAAGGTAGCTTCTAATGCTTTGCGCGGATCTATAAAAGTTTTATGAGATAAGGCCCTTCTAAAAGGGGTGATCAATCCTCCAACAAACCATTGTGCATGCTATGAAGGGTGAATATCATATGATAATTTAGACAAGAGAGTTTTAAAATGCACATCATACTCCCGCACACTCTCTGCCATTCCTTTCAAATCTCCTTCAAAGCGCTAATGCTTTTCTGTTTGAACTCAAGAATGTGGAACTCTACCAAGAATGCATTCTTTAAGGCAGTGTAGTCCACCTCTTTGATGAGGGTCATACTTTCTATAGTAGCTATGCGCGTGCCCTTGCAACGTGGTTGTAAATTGACTAGCCTTTCGTTCTGGGGTTGTAATACCCTTCGCATACCATAACAGTTCACACTTCTGAACATGTTCCACAACATCCTCAATGCCCCTGTAATCTGTTAAATCCAGAGACATTTCAAAGAATACTTGAGGTGGTGGTTGGGGTCCTTGTCCTAAACCAGAGCCTTGGTTCCCTCCGATGTTTCCTCCACCACCTGATCCACCAAGTCCACCGGGTCCTGTACCTCTAGAGCCACTAGATCCATCGTAACCACTTTCCAATAGGGCTTCTAGGAGCTATGCCAAGTGCTCCCACGGTCCCACTAAACTGTGCACCGATGGTGCAGTGATAGCGCCCGCTACCAAGTACTTTGTCCCGCGCCACTACCTGATGTGAGACTAAAAGCTTGTACACTTGCCCCTTGTCTAAAAACTCCTCTGAATACTAGAATATGCGCAGCCATAGAAGAAGGAAATGAAAAATTGTATCTCCTAGGTGTGGATCTATCTCTTCCACTAGTTTCAACTGGATCAATACTTCTTCTGGTTCGGAAAACCAAGTGCGTGGCTCGATCCTTTGGATGGGTTCGGATATACAATAATGACTCTCCTTTCTCCATGTAATGACTTCTCGGTTCCATGTCCTCCGCGTGAACCTCAACTCCTTCCCACAACGTCTATATCCATAAATCCATCACACTAATAGCCTTGCATTGTCTAGCAATCTCCCTTTCACGCGCTCCAACTATACTTGAGCCATATTTCTTCCCTCTCATTCTCTTTCGTATCATTTGCCATCTTCCTCCACCCGAGATTCCTTACCCAGCACTTAGAATGGTTTAGATGGCCATTAGGAGCACCTCTAAACTCATGGTAACCATCAATATCTTCATAGCTAGAGGAATAGCACATAGAAACGTTCCTCTAAGTTCTCACAGAAATTCAAACTCAACAACCTCTGCGGGCAAGGTTTTGTAGAAATGGCGTATTCCAAAATGTAGCTAGCTAGTACTCCTCTCCACCAATGATCTACAACATGGGTCCAAGTCAGATCTACATCCTGCAACCTCTGGTAGTCTTCTTTAGTCCATATATGTGATCCATAACGCTAACTTGATCTAGATGCATAAGCTGAAAACCATCCATATAAATCTACTGGGAAGCAGTAGAAAAAAGTCTCATACAAATCATGGTAGAGGTTCTCTTCTACCCATCTATGTGTATTAAACTCATGTTCAATGCTGAATCTCTGAGCAAATTCACCCTCAGTGCTCTTGAACCATGATTCAACATTTTCCAATGTTAATCAATCCGTCATTACTCTTTACACAGATCATGATGCATGTTATATCCCACTGACAACTTTGAAAAGAGGTCCTGGCAATGAAACCAAGATATAGTCATTTTTACTCCTTTTATAAAATGAAGAACCCCATGCGCACCGACCTATCACCCAAAGAAAAGCTGAGTGCTCACCCAAGGCACATGTAGGTACTTGAGTCTCTCTTTTATGTGAGTTTAGTGGGAAGCATTATCTATTATTAGTGTGAGAGTATTTAGGAAAGAAGTTGAGACATACAAGAACCATAGGGCTCGTAAACAGCCTCCGGATCCTTGCGGTCACTTCGGACCAAGTGCTTTAATAGATTCCAAAACATATACTATAATAGAAAGAAAGATACAACCATTTATTCATAGCATGAAAGGAAAGATAATTCATATGAACGAAATATACATTAAACCCATTGGTATTCATATCTATTTATAACAGTAACCTTAATATATTCATTGGCTCATTACAAAGTGTCACGAGAGAAGACCACGATCATGCACACCACTTTGGACGTATGTAACGAAGCTAACGGAAAATAACAACTCCATGCTTAGTACATCCTTTTACGAACCGAGAATATCCACTCGCACAAATTTTGTAGAGCTTCACTTACTCTCTAACCCACTATTCCCTATGTATATCCAGATGATATATCCTTCTTTTGTGTGTATAAATCTCTTTTTCATGACAAGCACTTGTATTTATCACTTTCTGGGTTACCAACTCACCTTATCGTGCCCTCGGATCTGTTGCCAAGTGTCGAAAGTGGTCCTCAATGCAGCATGTTCCTTCAGGCCTGAGATCTCCATTCCATCTCATGATGATCTTCTAGAAGATTCCATCCGGGGCATGCTCTTTCCTAGGCCAACCTGTTGTCAGGCTGGCATCTTATCCATGTGCAACTAATCATTCTTTTCACGTGTTCTACCTTGGGCGCTCAAATTGGCTAAGTCCTGAACCTCCTTTCACACATCGCGCACACTATTTACTTCCTTAAGCCTTTCTCTTACACGCTTTTTCCTTTCGCGCCATTCTAAAACTGAGATCCCACGTGCCTAAGTTCCTTCATAATTGGTCAATATTCCAAGGGCCCAACAATGACATAAGAAATAGTATGTTCCTTATTCATTGTTTTCTATCTTAATAACTATGCAAACACATGTCCTACAAAAACAAAGTTTTCAACTCAAATTTAAATTACATATTAAAATTTCAATGGATATAACTCAATACAAAAATTTTAAATAACCATTTACCTTGTCACACCATTATCAAATATTTGTCAAAGTCCTTTGATGTTACAACTTCATCTACGAAACAAGTCATAATGCCTATGGAGGTTAATATCTAGGTAGAGGAGTTAGAGGCCTACAAATGCATCCATCCACCCATTCTTGTGAATCACACTCAGTAGTGAGAAATTCGATACAAGATGCATAAAAACATTCCAACTTTCTTGTCCATGTGGCCCACGAAGTAATGTCTGAGCTACAAAATGAGTGCATATCACTAGACCCTATGAGTGTCTTACAATCCTCATAGTTAGCAATTTGTTATTCCTCTATCAACCAAAAATATCTACGAACTGTGGAATTTTCTTGAGAATCTTGGGCCATGTTTTTAATACACCATTCCACTATGCTCTTTGCATCTTTCAATTTAGCACCATATTTGTACTTCAACTCTTCTCTTGCATGATCTCTTTTCACACATGCCCTTACACCGTCATGCTCTCCTTTTCCATGTCCACCCTTAGTGAAAATCTAAAAATGTTGCATACCCATATTAATGTGCATCCTGCTCATCCAATAAAAAATTCATGTATTCTTAAACTGATACGTGTAATTATCTCACCATATAAAATGTTGTTTGAAGTGGATGTCCTTATCGACAAGTTTCCATAAAATAGCTAGAAACACCCTTGCACAAATTCGAGAATGAGTATGATCATCAATGATATAAAAGTGGTACTATCTTTAAAAAGTTGATCATTCTCTCAAATATCAAGAGAATGTATAAATGCTATATGAAAAAAATTACAACTTGTACTTGAGTTGTAATATTGCGAATGAACCTCCATTTGTGGTTACAATGTGTAATTCTCTACAAATTGACCACTGAAACAATAGTACCAATAGGAAATGTGTCCTTGCATATCTTGAAATTTTCATCCAACCATCGCGCTCTGTGTGTATTCCTAGCATGCTCATAAACAATCCCGATCCTTCAATTTTCTCATAAATTGAAAAATAGACATATGTTTTGTAACTAGCTCACACCATTTAGAATGCTTTCCATCTTTCAACTAGTATGGTACTGATTTATATTTATCAAATAAAACTAAATTATGTCTTATTACACCTTCAATTTTATCATGGATGCAACTTTCCAATTTAGGTAATCTTCACATGTACCACAACTTCCATATAAACAATCCCGACTACAAAAACATTGTCTAACTTCTCTTTCACAAAATATCATAGTTATGAAATCTCGGAAGATAGTGGTGGAAATTGAACACCACATTCCAATAACATAGTTTTAGAATGAAAATTAGAATGAATACGTAAAAATTTAGCATAATCCATCGCAAATTCAACATGTTGCCTACAACAAGTGGTGCGAGCATGATTGATTTTCACATAGAATGGTTTTAACATTTCGATAAAAAGTTGACTAATTTTAAGTTCTATATGCTTTGGATGTGGTTCGTGATTAGTAGAACCAACTCTCTGTTTACAACATCTCTTGTTTTAGGTGAAACTCTAGTGTTATCATGCCAAAATTGAATAACAACTTCTCTTATAGCATGATATTTATCTTTGTCCTTACATGGTGCTCTAGCAGAAAATGCCCAAAAATCGGTGTTATTGAGTGATTGAAGGATATTACGTCTTTCAATTTCTTTCATTAGAGTTTTTCAATTAACTTTCAACATTCGACTTATTTGCGTAATCAAACATTGTTTTTTCCTTGATTCACTTACAACACTAGTAGCAAGTACATAATGCACATTATTACTATCCCTAGTGTGTCTCTTGACACCAATCATTTGATATACATCATGAAGATTTTCAACAATTGTAGAGGTTTGACCACGTATATTAGATGTTGTCAATCCTAAGGTGTTTAATGTAGGTCTCATTTTAACCAATTTCATCAAACTAACCAACAACTAACATCTTTGGGAATCATTTAAAATTTCAAAATGATTATCTCAATTTGTATTAGCTTTTCTTCGATTGTCTGTTTAGAAAGTTTTTCATACATCGGTTTGAAAAAAATTTCATCAATTTCAATAAAATAATTAGGTTTCTTATGTAAAATCCTAGGAGGTGTTTTTGTCAAATTTATATTGTCTACGAGTTTCAACTCGAATTTCCTTATTCACATTTTCATTGTCTCCTTCAATTTCAACATCAACTACATCACGAGTATTTAATTCTTCTTCAACATTGTGGTAAAAACATCTTCGTCACGAGTAGTTAATTCAATTTCAACATTCACAGTAGAAACATTACTTGGTTCCTCACTTTTCTACATAGTAGGGGTTGAAGACAAACCTCTTCTTGATTCACAAAGATTCTCGCATTCGTTCAAAGATTTTGAAATCTGTTTGCCTCTAATTCATCGGCATTTGTTTACTTAATGACTTCCTTTTTGACTTCGTTTCTTGTCTCCCTAGATGTTTTACTTCTAGTGATAAGAAAAATGTGCAAACAGTAAAAATCAAATGGTAATTTAAACATTGGGACGTGTGCAAATATGATTTAGGAACCTCGAAAGTGCTTTATAAAGCATGATTGCGATTCTTGTTATTAAAACCACGATTGCGGTTCTATATGTATCATCAAATCCGATCGTAAGGCTCAGGAAAAAAAAAATTCCCCAACCAAAGCTATGGGAGGTCATTATGATTTGTAAAAGGTCAAAAAACTTCAAATTTTCTCTTACGTAGACTTGAACCATGTTGAAAAATTGAAACATTTCACAAAAATGGTGCCATCTTGTAGGGGAAATTGTTAGCTTCATAGAAATATTGATTTTATAGTGAATAGATTAAGATAAATATCATTTTATAATTTTTACTAACAATAGGTCTTTAAGACATTTTTTCCGGCGAATGTTCATGTCTACGTTTAAGACTGCAACTTTTGTTTTTCTTATCAAAATGTAATAAGAATTATACCATCCCAAGCATGAAGAAATTCTATACATGTTAAATATATATATATTTGATTTCGATATTTTTTAATATAGTTAAAGTGGGAAAATGGAAAGTGCTCCGTTTTCTAAAAAAATCAGATTACTTTCATGGAAAAAATTATTAAAAAAATTGCTCGAAAAAATACAAAATAAAATCCATCCCAAGATAGACAATGACATCAAAATTTTCACCAAATGAGAAAAAAAATTTGGTCATCCAAATTGCGGGAAAATAGACTACTGATCTTATAGGTTTTTTTAAAAAAAAACCAAGTCATATAATTTTGAGTGTATAATATAGTTAAACTTGTCCATTTTTTAAAAAAATTAGTAGTTTATAAACTAGATTCCAGATGCTACGATTCATATTTATATAAATGTTTCTAATTTTGAGTACGCGTATTGCTAATAATCCCTACAAGTTGAGATTTTGTTGTTGTTTGCAATATAACGTCCACTTATGACCCCTTTTTTGTCCACCAACTTGCTGCAGTTACCCATCTGGGTCCTTCCTCCTCATCATTTTCCATTCCTTCCAAGCCATCGCAAAGCCAAGTTTTATCTTCACAAACGGAGTTTTTTGGGAATTTAGCTTCAATATCACTATCTCTGAATCACTCATGCAAAGGTGCACCTAGGAAGTTACCCACATATCATAGGGAGAAAATGGGGTCAAATGCCACTCCAATCATGTTGAAATTTCTAATTCAAACCATGTCCCACTTGGAAATAATTTTTCAATCCTTTCCTCAGAGGGTGGTGTTCACGATGGTCAAGGGGATCTTGATATGTCTAAATTTTTATGAATTTCATTTCTTAGATTGTTAGGGGTCTCACAGATCCCTCTCCAAAATACTTTTTTCCGTTAGCATGTCATCATTTCAAAGTATCTTGGATATTATTTTATTTACAGAAATTAAAATCTTTGGTTTTGTCTTCAAAATATGCTAACTTGTATTGCTCTGATTTTCACATTTTCATACTCTACATATTGATGGAAAAGGTGGTGCGAGTATTTCCATTGCCCCAAAAAAATCCTTAATCACCTCCTTAGGCCAAGATCCTTCAAATTGGGTCGTGTGGGTGATTATGGTGATTAATGATCTTTATTTTGGTATTCTTAATGTTTATGCTCCTAATGATGGCACATAAAGAATGACGTTATGGAAATGGTTAGGTGATAACTTGCCTCTTTCCTATTGGTTGGTTTGTGGTGAATTTAATATGATTGAACATCTTGATGAAAAGCTCGGTGCCCTCCCTATGCATTTATTTTTCGGTGAGCGTGTGGCTTGGAATTACTTTAAAATTCATTGGGGGCTTTCTGATCCTTTTCTCTAGTGGCGGTAGGTATTTAAGTCTCAAGCTTGGTATACTTGAACCAATCTTCAAGAACGATATGGTCATTTATTCAAAAGGATTGATGATGTACTTCTCTCTCAGTAACATATCTTTGATTTTGACATGCAAGGCATCTCCCGTGTTAAGGTGTGGTTAGATTTAATTTTATGAGATCAAAGTCAAATCTCTTTTAAGATTATCTAGAGTAGAGCCCCTTTCAAAGTCTCACCGAATCAATTATTTCTTAATGTCTCCTTATTGAGTCACTCGGGAGTGGTCCATATTATTCCTAAAATTCAGAACATGGCACCACGTTTTCCTTTTGCTGCTAGCTAGATTGAGTGGTGGGAAGTGGAGATTCAACGCACCACCCGATTCCTCCGCCAATTTGGTAAACAAGTTTATCGAGTTCATAAGCAAGAAGACTCGGATCTGTACAAATAATTTAGGATGGTTTATGCTCTCCTCGAATCCAATCCTTTCGAAACCCCCATCCAGCTACAAAGTTACCGATATTCGGTATAGGCTCAAGCTCATGTAATCTCACTCGACTAGTGGTGCTCAAATTCGGTGGAGGCTGCATTGGATCAAGGTGGGAGAAAAAGCATCTAAGAATTTTTTCAAATCCCTCTATGTCAAGCATTCTTGTGAAAAAATTAAAGCTATTCAAGTTTCTCGTAGTCGACTCATGGATTTTCTCAATATCATGACACTTTTATGTACACTATCAATTAGTTTTCCAAGCACATGAATTCAATGATGAGCTAGCGACCACAATGCAACAATATATTGACGTGGTTCGTATAAAACTCTTTCCCTATGATCGTGCTCAATGTAATGCCCTCTTGTATTAGAGGAGATTTATGTTGCTCTTTTGTGCTTAGCTAATGATAAATATCCTAGGTTGGATGGCTTTCCTTGCGAATTCTACAAATCCACTTGGTCTTTTGTTGGCCCATATTTGCTTTGGGTCTACAATAAAGCTCTCCAATCCAATTCTTTAGGGAGCTTCATCAATAAAGGAAACATCAAGTTCATCCCTAAAGCTGGAAATCCTAAATTGATTACTAGTTGGTGGCCTATCACTCTGTTGAATGTTTCTTACAAAATTCTTGCTAAGGCCCTTGTTATTCGCATTGTCGATTTGTTACCTAAGATTTTTCCACCCAAGAAGATGGGCTTTGTCAAAGGTTGTTATATTTTGGATAATCTTATTGTGGTTTGGGAAGGAATGGAATGGGCTCGAATGTCTCTACAACAACCCATATTTCTTAAAATTGAATTTGAAAATACTTATGATCGTATCAAGTGGTGTTTTATTGGCCATGCTCACAACTTTAGGTTTTGGCAAATTTTTTACCTCGGTTGTTCAAACTCTATTTTCAAATGTGTTTTCTTACCTCATTATCAATGGTCAATATCCCTCTATGATTGGCCTTTTCCCTCTATCGGAATGAGTTCCCTCTCGACCTACTCTTTTTGTTTTATCTGTCATGCTCTTGGATATTTTATCGCTAAGTGAGTGGATTAGGGGCACACTCGGGAATTATTTTTACGATCATTGTACTCGGGTCATTAATGGGAAGTTTGTGGATGACTCTTTTCTCACCCTTGCAAAAAATGAGCATAATTTTGTTGAATGTTTTTAATACCTTTACATATTTTGTCTTACTTCAGATCCAACATTCAAGTGGCTAAAAATTTAGGCTATCGTAAATTTTTTTGGCCTATGCTGAATGGTTAAAATCCTACCTCTGGAAGTGGATTGGCTGTGGAGAACAATTTAAATTTTTGGGCATTCGTTTTTCCTTTGATATTGATTCTGCAACTTTATGGGAATATGTGATTGATAGAGTCGAGCATAAGTTCTCTCGATGGTCTTATAAATATAACTCTTTGCCAATAAATTTCGGGGGGTGTACAAAGATTCTTGATGCCACCCAAGTTTATTACTCTACTTGTTGGTGCCTATCTCGACCTTCATTTTCCAAACATGCCAAAATTCTGAGATTACCTTTGGTGTAAAAGTTCTAGTTCAACTGGCTTTCATCGAGTTACTTTGGAGGTTTTTATACTGCCCCACGATCAACGCGAATTGGTATTATTGATGTTTTCAAGAAAATCATCGCTTTATGTTCTAAATTGGTGGTGCAACGCCTTTTGCGTAATCAAGCCTAGAAGATTACGCTTCACCATCGCATTGCTTTAGGTTCTCCTTATGGAAAAATATGTTAGAATAATATAGTGTTACATACCTTAAATTTCACCAAGGCACCTATTAAGATTGTTGGCACTTTCATCGCCGAGAGAATATGGAAGGCCTTTGAAGCTGTGAAGCCCTTATTGCGATGGATTGGAGATGGATTTCATACTGGGCTCTCTGTCAATTCCCAGAGTATCTGGTGGTCTCCCATTATCATGGAATATAATATCCCACTTGTTAAAAATCTAAGTACCAAATCTCTATTTTTATCTTGAAAATGGATTACACCTTTCAAGAGTTTATTTCCGTAAAGACTGGATTTCCTGTCCCCGAGCTCAAGATACAATTTAATCTTTCCAATTCATACCTTCTGTCTATCCATAGAATTCAAGGGTTGTTTCCAGATTTCATGCTTCATAAATTGGGTCTTAAACCTTCAGATGCTTGATGGCGAGATTGGCGATGGAATCATAGTATTGCTTTCTTTCACTATAATTTCGACATAACTTACTAGTTATTGAGTTTATTTTCACATGTCATTTAAAAATAAATGCTCAATGGGGTCTTCAATCTTCTTCGACTACTTGGCTTCATCAGATTTCCCCAGTGCACCTGGAACCCTATGTTAGAACCTAAATTAAACAATTTTATTTGATGACGTACATATCACGATCTTCATGTTGATGAACGTCTCTATCACATTGGTTTTTCTAATCTTATTTATCCATTTTTCTCTTGGCTAGAGTCTTTTAAATAGTTTTGGTCTTCTCCCATGCTCAAGCCGCTTGGTCTTGGATTCATACGTTCTTTCAACCCTACCACCCCGAGTTCTTTCATTGGTGATGGTTTTGTTTGCAGATTTCAGTTCTTGGCCTTCCTATATTGAGTCTCTGTGGCATTTTATTTAGATAATGCATTCTCACAAATTTGGAAATCTGTACTATTTCTATCTTCTAGAATGATCAATATGTCACTTTATTTTCCACTAATGATAAAGTGGCTATTTTTTCTTTTTGTGCGCATTCGATTGAAGCTAAAGCCAAAAACGTTACTATGGAATTTGCTCACCTACTAGAATTGATCTCACATTTGGGAGTGCTCCTTTCACGAGAAGTTGGGTCCATCATGACCCTTTCTCTGTTACCTTAGCCCTCTTTGCCACACCAGCCATGTCCACAAGAACCACGTCACATAAGCCACTCTAACAACAATCACTCTACCTCTCTCTCGGGGTCACCCTTCACTTCGTCCTCTTGAAGGCCAATTTGGAGTCCTCCTCTGTGGGGGAAGGTCGTGGTTAATTCTCCAGGATGAGCCTCTCTTCCACATGGAGCTCAAGTATTTGTTGGCTATTCGTCCCCGATTGGGGCATAATTTACTGATTCTTGAGTTCTATTTCACCTATCATTTCAAAACTCAACACTCGTTGGGGTCTTCAATTTTCGTGACTACTTGGCTTTGTCGCCTTTCCCAACCCTCTATTTGAACCTAAAGTCAATTGTTTTATTTTGTTCCTTAGTAATCGGGGTCTTCATATTGACAAATGTCTCTGTCATAGAGTCTTTTAAACATTTTTTTCTTGCTCCCATTCTCAAGCCACTTGGTCATGGGTTCATCTGTTGTTTCAACCCTACCACCCTAAATTATCCTATCACATTGGTTTTTCTAATCCTATTTATCCATTTTGCTCTTGGCTAGAGTCTTTTAAATAGTTTTTAGTCTTCTCCCATGCTCAAGCCGCTTGGTCTTGGATTCATACGTTCTTTCAACCCTACCACCCTGAGTTCTTTCATTGGTGATGGCTTTGTTTGGAGATTTCAGTTCTTGGCCTTCCTATATTGACTCTCTGTGGCATTTTATTTAGATAATGCATTCTCTGTCAAATTTGGAAATCTTGTACTATTTCTATCTTCTAGAATGATCAATATGTCACTTTATTTTCCACTAATGATAAAGTGGCTATTTTTTCTTTTGTGCGCATTCAGATTCAAGCTAAAGCCAAAAACGTTACTATGGAATTTGTTCACCTACTAGAATTGATCTCACATTTGGGGAGTGCTCCTTTCACGAGAAGTTGGGTCCATCATGACCCTTTCTCTGCATTACCTTAGCCCTCTTTGCCACACCACCACGTCCCACAAGAACCACGTCACATAAGCCACTCTAACAACAATCACTCTACCTCTCTCTCTCGGGTCACCCTTCGCCTTCGTCCTCTTGAAGGCCAATTTGGAGTCCTCCTCTCGTGGGGGAAGGTCATGGTTAATTCTCCAGGGATGAGCCTCTCTTCCACATGGAGCTCAAGTATTTGTTGGCTATTTGTCCCCCGATTGGGGCATAATTTACCGATTCTTGAGTTCTATTTCACCTATCATTTAAAAACTCAACACTCGTTGGGGTCTTCAATTTTCCGTGACTACTTGGCTTTGTCGGCTTTCCCAACCCTCTGTTTGAACCTAAAGTCAACCTGCTTTTATTTTGTTCCTTAGTAATCGGGGTCTTCATATTGTCAAATGTCTCATCATAGAGTCTTTTAAACATTTTTTTCTTGCTCCCATTCTCAAGCCACTTGGTCATGGGTTCATCTGTTGTTTCAACCCTACCACCCTAAATTATTTCATTGGTGGATGGATTTGTTTGTATATTTCAAGTCTTGTTCTTCCCGATTTCGGTTATCGGTCGTCTATATTGATCGGGATGGCTAGCAGAGTTAATCCTCCTTTGGCGGAGCCATCTAGTGGAGTTTACATCCCTCCTCGTGATGACCCTCTTCCTCCTCCAAGAACGACAGAATGTGCTTAGTGTTCTACATCAACACAAACATGGATGTGATATTGTTGTGCATCAAAAGTCCAAATGCATCACATTTGTTCACATCTCTAACACCCATAAGAACTACCAATCTTTGCTTGAGTTTTGAAAAATGCCTTTGGCATTATAATACTAATTGTAATGGTGAAGTTACAAATTAAGCATGGCCACACCCAAAAACATGTGTTATTATAGAACTTGTTGCATATGAATAAACATGTGGTCTATTCAAATGTAGAATTTATCTATATGAAATGTGAAGCAAAAATAAGGATTTATCATAGAATGATTCTTGAGCAATAAATATATAAAAATGCCACCAACCTAAAAATTGTACCTTTTTAATGGCTTTGTAATTGTTTGGAATGTTTACAATTAGATTAATTTTTGTTTCAATAATCAAACTCTTAAACCAATACAAACAAAAAAACTCACTTTATTACATGTGTTATAATAACACAAGTGCTTTGTTCTATACGCATCGCTGCTCTGTGACGTCGGTCCGTGGAATTGCGGCTTTGAACGCTTCTTACCCCGCGTGGCGGCGCACAAGCTTTCTTCTTATCCACGCGATTACCACACCTCAACTGCTTCGTCATATTTAACTACGCAACGTTACTAGCACTTCCTTTCGAATGCGCGTAGGTGTTTGTTGTACTGCACAGAAACTTCATGACACAATATACACTGCAAACTCCACCGTCATCTCTTCTATATCACGTCTTTAACCCTCGCCATTTCTTCAACTTCATCCATCGCAATCTTATTGCTCATAATTATTTCTCTCACATTTCTAGAAATCCCATTTGGAAGATCAATAAGAGGTCCTACTGTTGGAATTAATGGGCGAAGGTGCTAAATTCAATGGAGCGTATTATTCAGGAGGCGGAGGAGGAGGGGGGCCGATTCCTTCAGCGTCTGCCGCCCACAAACTTCCTTGGCGAAGGCAAAGTATGTGTTGCGGTCCAATCTGCATCTTCAGACTCCTCTTGAAACTCGTCATAACACTCATAGTTGTTGTGGGCATCGCAGCGCTAGTGATCTGGCTGGTTCTGAGACCCAGCATTCCCAAATTCTATGTAGACACTGTGGAAATCAATAACAATATCGCAAACGGTACCAGCGGCAGTATCTTGCTGGGGATGAGCGTTCGGAATGCGAACAAAAAAATAGGCATCTACTACAAAGAAATCTCTGCAACTGCACATTACGGAGGAAGTACCATTGGAGTTACGGCGTTGGAAGATTTTTATCAGGGCCACAAAAACACCACCACTTTGCATCCCGTCTTTAATAATTCGCCTGTTCTTCTCTCGTCTGATTCGGAGGGCGTGGCGGCTATTGAAGTTAAACTCAGGTCACGGATCCGTCTGAAGGTCGGGAAAGTTAAAATAAACCGTTACACACTCAAAGTGAATTGCCGCCTTTCTGTGCCAGTCAATGCGACGAGTGGAGCTGTCTTCACTCGAAAGAAGTGCAAAGTCAAATTGAGGCGTTAGATCCAACTTATTCAGAACATTCATTTGTTTATTCTTTCACATTTTTTGCTATTCTGGATGACAGCGTATTCAGTAATCACCATAAGTATTTGATGGTTCATGGTTTAATGTTAATGTGATGATACAGTTTTGCATCGAGAATCTTCACTTTGTCATAAATTGCTAACGTTGTACTATTTTTTGGCGTATAAACAAGTTCGCAATTTCGTTAGCCCAAAATTTATTAAAATCGTAGAAAATAATTAGTATGAGACTTCGTGTCTCTGTAAATATATATCCGATCCCAATCCCATTTTTGTGAATCTGCCGAATCTCTCCTGTGTGAATGCCGTGCTACAAACGCAAACGGAAAATATTGCACGTATCAAATATTCAATTTCTTTCATGTTTCGTAATTGAACAGTTTTTAAAAGGGATTCCTTCAAATTATACGCACATTAAATCCGAATAAATTAACATATTATTTTGATAGTGCTTCGGAATTCCTACTTTTACTGGAGGCTAATCCCATCTTTGTGAATCTGTCAAATCTCCTCTTTGTGAGCATCTGCCAAATCTCTTTTGTGAATGCCATGAAAAATATTGCACATATCCAAAATTCAATTCCTTTCTTATTTTGCAATTGAATGGTTTTTATAAAAGGATTTCTCCGAAACATACACAAGATAAACCCAGATAAATGAAGACTTTATTTTGACTGTGCCTGGGAACTCCTACTTCTATTGTGAGAATCTGCCGAATATCCTCTTTGTGTGAATCTGTCCAATCTCCTCTTTGTGAATGCCGTGGAAAATATTACACATCAAATATTTAATTCCTCTCATATTTCGGAATTGAACTGTTTTTTAAAAAGGAGTTCTCCAAAACATACGAGTTGAACGGTTCTTTAAAAGGGTTTCTCAAAAGCATACACAAGATAAACCCAGATAAATGAACACTTTATTTTGACTAAGCTTGGGAATTCCTACTTCTATTGGAGGCAATCTTTGTGAATCTGCCAAATCTCCTCTTTGTGAATGTTGCAAAAAATATTGTATGTATCAAATATTCAAATCCTTTCATAATTCGCAATTGAATGGTTTTTTAAAAGGACTTCTCGAAAGCATACGCAAGATAAAATTGTATAAATGAACACTTCATTTTGATTGTGCTTGAGAATTCCTACTTCTATTAATGGAGATTGTGTTTGGGAATTCTGACTTCTATTGGGGGGTTTAAAAGGACTTCTCCAAAGAAAACACAAGATAAAACTGGACAAATGAACACTTTATTTTGATTGTGCTTGAGAATTCCTATTTCTATTGGAGATTGTGCTTGGGAATTCCGACTTCTTTTGGAGGGTTTAAAGGGACTTCTCCAAAGCATACGCACAATAAAACTAGATAAATGAACAATTTATTTTGATTGTGCTTGAGAATTCCTACTTCTATTGGAGATTGTTCTTGGGAATTTTGATTTCCTGTAGAGGGTGGGTGCTTCAATATACTTAACACAAGTCGATTCTCACTCCCGTGGTTGTCACATTAAGATTTGAATCTAAGTCGACAACTTTGAATACTCTTATTACGAGATGAACTACTAACTCACCTAAACCCCCTTCCCCAAGTAAATTTTATTTAGATTCATTCTCAATCAATATTAATAAATCCTAGGACTCTAAATTTCAGTTTTTAAACAACTTAATTACCATATTCAATAGCCATACATTTACCAGTGGGTAGAAGGATTAACTCTACCTACTTAAGGATCAAAATATTAATACCAAATTTTTAATACATTCTGCTTTAATTATTGTGATATACGACATTTTCTGAATTCATATCACCTTTCCTTTACTTCAAACTACTCATGACGTAGCTTTCGCTAAGGGCTTTCAATGTTGCTGACCATGTTCATCTTTTTCGCATTGATTTTTACTCCTTGAGGGAGGGCAACCTCCGCTTCCATGCATGTCGATGAGCATTTATAGTTCTACTTTGTATGAGAGAATGGGAGAGAATAAATGTTGAATAAAGTGTTGTATATGTTATTTAACGAGGGTTTTGTTCAAATTTCCTTAGTATATATGATATTTTTGTTCTTATCAGCGATTTGATCTCTTTTTCTTCCTTGGACTATTTCCTTAGAAAACACACAATCTTAAACCTCGGATGTGATTGGGGTTTTCAATCCTTCCATCACTAGCATAATTATCGCTTTTTCCATAACTTCTCAAAGCATAAACCAAAAAAGAAATGAAAACTTCATCACACGCAGTTCATTCTTGCTCAAAATTTAATATAAATATTTAGAGTTTTAGAGTAGGGTATGCATATCCATGATGGATAGATGGTTTTTGTCAGTTGTTTTTGTTGAAAGTGCGCTAGTAGATAAATATGTAAAATATGAAAACATACTTAAGATACCTGAACTATTTGAAAAAAATTCTCCAATAGATACAGTTTCATATAGTTTGATGATTATTTGATATGCACAAAATGATGGCTTTAACGATGCTTTTCTGATTTTAAAAGAAATTCATCAACCAAATGTCTTATGATAGAATTCCATGGCTGCAAGGTATGTACAAAATGGGTAACTTATTTAAAAGGCTTCAGAAAAATTTAAGGAAATACAATTAGCGAGGTTTAAAACTAGATAAAATACAACTCCTAAAAATTTCATAGGCAAGGCAATACAATTCCAAACAACTTATTTTCATATGTATATTCATGCATTGCATTCCCAATATATTTTTCTCTATTTCAAGGATTTTTGTGTTTTAATTTTAATTTTTATAGTATTTTGTATTTGGGTTTTACT
Source organism: Taxus wallichiana var. yunnanensis (assembly GCA_018340775.1). Taxonomy (NCBI): domain Eukaryota; kingdom Viridiplantae; phylum Streptophyta; class Pinopsida; order Cupressales; family Taxaceae; genus Taxus; species Taxus wallichiana. The sequence continues at coordinate 870,199,435 of CM031237.1, read as the reverse complement.
GGAGGATGAAGAAACATGGGAACTTTTCTACCCTACAAAATCTAGAAAAGATTTGTTACAAAAATCATATCAAACATAAAGAGAAAGAGGTGCTCTAATGGGTGTACGCATACTTCTTCAAATTCATTCTTGGAGACACAGATTATCCATATATATATATATATATATATATATATATATATATATATATATTATATATATATAGTATTCGTGTTTTCTAAATAGTGTATTCCTCTTGTGTTTGTTATGAGGCTTATAAAAATACTAATGTAGATAGGTTTTGCAAGGCCTAAGCGGGAAGGAATTGGTGTTTAAATTATGGGGTATGTTCATACTAAATTTGAATTTCAACATGGATTGAAAATTTTCAAGCATCAACATGAAATAGAGTCTAGATATTTTTATTGTTTGAATATATTTGTTGGTTGAATTTCAAGTTTCATATATTTGGGAGAATTTGGTATGTGAAAAACATCATTTCTAGTGAACCTAGGAAGAAAAATAGTGATTTGTAAAATATATACCATGATACTAATCTCACAAGTTTTGGTCAAGGGTGGATGATAAGGTGTTTGCTGCATTTTTGTTTTAGGAGAAGAGGTGTGACGAAACTACAACAATGGCTGAAAGTAATGAAATGTGATGATTATAGGAAATACAAAAATTGATGTTTTTGAATTTCTTATTTGATATTTTGGATAGATATTTGGGTGTAAATATTATCATCTCTATATGTATCAAAGTGTTTGGCCTCGATTTGGCAACTTTGAATTTTTAAGAATATAGGATATTTCACTTTTATACGAAATGTTCATGTCGATATTTTATTTTTATGCATATGTGATAAGTATGAGTCTTACTTAAAGTCCTCATTTATGCTAAGTTACATTGTATGCGAGAGATTGTGACAACTCGCTTATGATAATAATTTAAGCACGATAACAAGGAATTTTGTATTCAAGTGAATATGGATATGAAAGAGAATCGATTACTGAGGATTTTATACTTTCACAACTTAATAAATTATTTATGTATATTTTGGATCACTTTTTATTATTTATAAAATTTAATTACATGTCATTGCAAACAGAACTTTATAGACATGCATTTGAAATATGTAAGTATACAAAAGCACCTAAGTTGTTCAAATTATTAAACTAGAATTGATCAAGGGTTTGATTCCTAATTCCATCATCTTAATAACTAACGTTGAAATTAATGGTGTATATACAATATGTATGGTGTATTCTCGATGGCATGAACACTTCTTTATAACCCACATGATGACTCAAATCCATAAAATAACATTCTACCTCTCTTCATTTGGGGTTACTCTCTTCTACTTAATCAAATAATTCCCCATAAGAAAGATAAAATGAAAAATATAAAAATTAAAATTAAAATAAAAAAAGATTTAAATAATAGTGAAGAAAAATAATTAAAATAAGTAAGCACTACCTTTAATGTAAATGCTCTACATTATGGTACACTACAAAATTAGAGACACTAGGAAAGAACCAAGTATTAAGTGCTTTGATTTTTTTAACTAATTAATGTTCTAATTCGGAGCTTCTTAGTGAACAATCTTCCCTTATTTTACCGTCATCATAATCATTACACCTTCATTTTTGGTGCAAGTACTAGTTTTAAGATACATTTTCTATTACAAATTATAAACAATGTGAAAACAAATATGTGTATAAACCCCATATAGAATTTGCAAGTGTGTAATTATTAGTTATTTGGAGGAGATTTTAAAAGCATACTATACATTAATTTTTTATTTTAAAATTATCGTGTATTGCCTTTAACTTTATATTACTTAAACTATATTTTGACAAAGTTTTTTTTTTTGAGTTTTTTTTTTTTTCTTGGAAGGGTTTTCCAAAAAAATACAACACATTAACTTTTAAATTTCTAATTCTAATGTATTGTTTTGAATTGTTTATTATTTTATATTTATTTTTCACAAGTTTTTATTAGTTTTTAAAGTTTATTTAAATATTCAATATCAAATATGTTTTAGATTGAATAGTCTTGTGCACATTAAAAACAATATAAATTAGGAAGAAGAAAATATAATTTTCATATGTTTACATAGCTCGAGTTTACAAAATTGATTAATTATTTTCCAATATCTTCCTTTTGGTGGATGATTAGATTGTTTGCATAGCTATTTTTATGTTTAATTTTTTTACTTTAGAACATATCAATATATTAATTACAAATCAATATAATTTTGTTATAATATAAAGGTGGCTTGATAGAATTCATATTTAAATATATCCGTGTTAGAAAAAATACACAACTCAACAAAAAATCAAAATGTAACAATTGATAGTTATGAGACTAAGTCTACAAAATGCATATAGAAATAAGGGAATCAACTATAAGAAATACTAATACTAGGAGGGAGATGGAGGTTCATCTTAGGGATAGATGACAAAAGAGCCCCCAAGTAGGCTCCTCTCGCTAAAGGATCCGAGGTAGCACACCCATCCAAACTTTGAAAAATTTCCTCCTTAGCTAAAGGCATCATGATCCTCGGTCTAGTGGTGGAGAATAAAAAACAATAATTTAATCTTACACCAAAGAGGGTCAATATGAAGGACCAATAATAGACATCCCTTGAGGTGGTGGTAGGATTTAGTGTCCCTGCTAAGGAGGTGGGTTAGCAAAGTGTCAACAAATAGGGGAGGAAAACTCGTTTCACAATTCACATATGTGTTAACAAGTGGAAAGTCATGAAGGGACCCGATATAGTTGATATAGAAAAACAAAAATCATATGCTTTGGTGTAAATCCTAAAACTTTAGATCTACTTTCTTGACTTGTTCTTGAATATGTAAATAGAGAAAAAATTGACAATGATTTCCTCATTTACAGAAAACTACTCAAACAAAATCATAACAAAAATGGTATCCTTTATGTTTTTTCTACAATTGAAATAGAATTATAGCTCTAAAAAGTGTGAAATGAAAACTATATATGTTGGCTAGTGGGATTATTATCCAAAAAAGGTCATTTTCCACCTGAAAAGGTTAGGATGGAAATTATTTAAGGAGGACTAAACATAATTCCAAGTGCATCTAACATGAGGGAAATTATAAAAATGATATTTAAGACTCATTAATCTAGCACAAGCAATATATTTGGGACTAGAAATACTAATTTACTTAAGTCTTTTGGCTAGATAGAGACCTTGATAAATAAAGCACTATAGAAAATACATAATTTAATTCTCAATTATAGAATTCCAAAATCAATTGAGTGTGAGAGAAAAAATAGTCTATAAAAAGGAAAACTCTAACAAGAATTCTATTTATAGAGAGCATGGGAGAAAGATCTCATGATAAGGTAAATTAAACTAGTAGAATATACTTTTAAAGCAATGTCAACATTCCATATCTAGTATCCCCACAACATTTTATTGATTTAACAAATATTGAATTTGTAAAAACCCCTAGATATTTTAGAGTCATATATGAAAAATAAAATGCTAAAGTATAGATCTCGACACAAGCAATAAGCTAATGCAAATTAAAACCCTAAGTGCAGTAGAAGTAATAGAAGGCATATTTGATTTCACAATAAATCCCAAAGTGTGTTGTCTTGAAAACTTGGTAAACCTTCGAGGAGAATAGTGTCTTAACCACACCCAAAAACATCATTTGTAGCTTCGAATAAGCCCGGACTAGGGCACCTAGACCTTAGGAAGATCTTATGCAAGATGCAATGGCGCTTAGTAATGCAAATAGGTGTTGGTGACCTCTTTTGGGAAATCATGACTGCGAAAATGGTCAAAAACTAATTCTTCTTTTGTCACAAGATAGTCACTAACCTTCATTATTGGTCTCATGTATGTCATGGATGATGGCGAGTTTTCATGTAACCTATAAAAAATGATATCCTACTAAAGCGCAAAACACATCAAATCCTAAAAAGAAAGACGCAATCATATGTGTGGTTTGGATTGACCTTGTGCAATCACATCTGAAAAAGTGATCTAGCAAATGTTAAAATATCTTCATACTAGAAGGAATATTTAAAATGATAAGTTTAAACTTTGAATTGAGCTTAGGCCATGAAATCCAATCCCTAAATAAAACAAGGTCCTAGATAATAGTTGTTCCTTCTAATACAACTAAATGATTTGATGCTAGGTGTTTTTGTGAAAGCTATGTGTTCTTCATCATTACAAATGACCACTAGATGTTATGACTATTGTAAGAGGGTCATATTTTTAAACCATCACCAAACCATTTCAAATAAGGATTATTGACCTTATACAGTTGCCATATATTTCAAAAAAAGACTTCAATTTCAACTAGCACATAAGTGATAACTAAAGTACATGGGCTATTAATTTACAAGAAATTTTCTATAAGGTAATTTAGCGAGAAATGCAATAAATCTTAAAAGAGTTCTTGAAGCCTCAATATGTTCGATTCCTTTAAATCTCATTTGGCACATAAGTCAATGTTATGTTTGTGAATATCAATTATTCCCATGTCAACCCATATTTATTTTTATGATTCCAATGGTATCGTGGTTTCAGGCATCCATAATCTCACCAAGGGATTTTATCTCTTTTCATTTCACGAGCCTTCTCAAGTCCAATTCCTCCTTCTTAAGGTTTCCTATTGGTATTTAGGTAAAACAATTTTGGTGATCTCCCATTGAACTCCCAACTTTATCACCTCCAACCAAGTTTCTTGAAAAATATCAATTTAGATTGAACTTCCAAAACTCCTCGTTCATATGTCATATTTCCTTCCATAGATATTTAAACCCATTGGCAGGGTGATATGTCATGATCAGGATCATTTTTATGCCTGACCTAATAAATAGGTTTGTGTCAAATTTGACCTTGCAAAAGATCTGTAGGACCACCTAGATATTCAAGTAGGGTCCTTGCATATCTCTCAGAAGGTGGTTTATTTTAACCTCCCCAACACTTGTTTTCATTGTCAAGACCCGAACCATTGTATTTGGGACTGTCCTAGCTCATTCTAAGTCAAAAGGGGATCCTTCGACTGATGGTTTGACTACAGTCAGGAATAATAAGGCTTCAGGTACAAAATCCACTTCCAAGGCGACATATTTTCCTTCTCCTTCCCCTCTGTCAAATGATAATTTGGGTCTAGTTCCGTCCTCCGCATCATTTTCCATTCCTTCCAAGCCCCTACAAAGCCAAGTTTTGTCTTTGCAAATAGATTTTTGGGAATTTAGCTTCAACATCTCTATCTTTGAATCACTCATGCAGTCCACCCGAGACCATAGATTACAGGGAGAAAATGGGGTCAAATTTTTCTCCAATCATGTTGATATTTTTAATTCAAACCAAATCCCACTTACTAATAATTTTTCAATCCTTGGCTCGGAGGGTGGTGTTCCCGATGGTCAAGGGGATGTTGACATGTCTCAATTTTCATGAATTTCATTTATTGGATTGTTAGGGGTCTCACGATCTCTCTCAAAAACAATTTTATCCATTATCATGTCAACATTTTAATAGCTTGGATATTATTTGTTTATAGGAAATTAAAATATTTGGTTTTGTCTTCATAATACGCTAACTTTTATTACTCATAATTTTTCGCATTTTCATAGTTTACATACTAATGGAAAAGGTGGTGAAATATTTCCATTGCCTTGATGTTTTTGGCCTTAACCATCTCCTCGGGCCACAATCCTTAAAATCAAGTCGTGTGGGTGATTATGAGGATTAATGATCTATATTGTGGTATTCTTAATGTTTATGCTCCTAATGATGGCATAAAAGAACAAAGTTATGGAAATTTTTAGGTAATAAATTTCCTCTTTCCTATTGGTTGGTTTCTGGTGAATTTGATATGATTAAACATCTTGATGACAAGCTCCCCATCCTCCCTATGCATTGGTTTTTCGGCGAGTGTGTGGTTTGGAATTACTTTAAAATTCATTGTGGGCTTTCCAATCCTTTTTCCACGATGATAGTAGGAATTTAGGTCTCAATCTTGGTATACTTAGACCATCTTTGAGAAGGATGTGATCAATTATTCAAAAGGATTGATCATGTACTTCTCTCTCAGTGCATATATTTGATTTTTACATGCAAGGCCTCTCCCCGTCAAGGTGTCATCAAATGTGCTTTTATCAAATCGATGTCTAATCTCTTCTAATATTATCTAGAGTAGGTCCCCTTTCAAAGTCTCACCGAATTAATTATTTCTTAATGTATCCTTGTTGAGTCACTCGGGAGTGGTCCATATTATTCCTAAAATTTGGAACATGGTGCCACGTTTTCCTTTTTCTACTAGCTAGATTGAGTGGTAGGAAGTGGAGATTTAGTAGACCACCCATTCCTCCGCCAATTTAGTAAACAAGTTTCTCGGGTGCATAAGCAAGAGGACTCAACTCTGTACAAATAATTCATGGTGGTTTATGTTCTCCTTGAATCCAATCCTTTTAAAAACCCCTTCACTACAAGTTAATGATATTCATTGTAGGCTCAAGCTCATGGAATCTCATTCGGCCCATGGTGCTCAAATTAGGTGGAGGCTGCATTAGGTCAAGGTGGGAGTCAAATCTTCTAATATTTTTTTCAAATCCATCTATGCCAAAAATTATCGTGAACAGATTAAATATATTCTATTTTCTCGAAGTCGGCTCACAAATTTTCTCAAGATCACTAACAATTTTTTGAACACTATTAGTTAGTATTCCAAGTGCAGGAATTAATTGATGAGCCAATGGCCCTTAATGCAACAATATATTGAGGTGGTTCTATATGATACAAAAGTGACATGCGAGCATGAGAATCTACAAGTAGCTATTCTTCATACCCGACCTCCCGAGGTCATGCAAATGCAGACAATGGGTGGAAATGGAATATATGTGGATATAGACAAACTAGTTGGGCAATCTTATATCCTCAACACTCAATAATGGGATTTGCAAGTCCAAGGAAAGAAAGCTCTCCTAACCTAAATTGGTGTAATGGATCGTTCTCAGATATAAAAGCTACTAGGAGGCTCCAATCGATGTCAAGCTCTCTTTGAGATCCTATCTATTAGCTATTGGATATGTGGAAAAAAACTTGTAGGTGCTTCGTGTATATTTCCTAGACAAGGTCATGGAAAATGGTAATGAGAGTGGGTTTGTAGAAATTATGGGTGGTTTTTGGTCTAGCCTAGAAAATGTTGGATTGATTGGCTTCTATATTTAATATGAAAAATTGTGTTATGATATCTGGCGGGAGTGGTGAGGATCTAAATACCAACGTACGTAAACTGGTGTCAATACTTAACTAACTAGTAGGCCCATTGGGTTGTGGGACCTGGGGATCACAACCATGAGTTTGTGGTTGTTGTGGACCTATTATGGTCATGTGAAGAATCAATCTCTTTGTCCGACTGTGATGGTCATAACCATATTCAACTTCTATAGTTAGTATCAGGAGTTGTGTGATCTTCTCATAATACCTTACGGGTGTTTTGGCAACTTGTATACGCAACCCTGTGTTTATGTCGATGAGAAGGTCTCTGCATCTGGCTATGGAACTAATGGATCATAACCAAATATTTTTTCTCTTACGGGTTCTTGTATGGTCATTCGGATATCCTATCAGGGCAATCTATAGTTGGGTTGACTTGACCAAAATGTGTATGTTATATTGTCTTCAATATTCAATTATCTCAATTGTTCACTAATTTCTTGTTGGTTTGTTGTCGTTTGAAAAACCTGAATCCTAATCCCTTGATCTATATCTATTAATATTGTGAAGATATTTGGCTATGGTACTACTAGTTCGAATACGTAATCCATGGGCTCTCTATGTCCCATAATTGTCATGCAAGAGATAATCAAATTTTAACTGAAACAAGTAAAATAACTATGAAAGATATATCTACACTATACTTATATTTATCTTATTTTTGTATTTTTAATGATGCGTATTAGAATGAAATTAAAAGAGAAGCTATTATAATATGTTAAGATAATGGACAGTTAATATAATAACAAAATTAAAAAAGCAAGTTAGCTTTGGTATAGCTATTTTCTCCGCACTTGTGAATTTATCCTAAATATTTAAATAACTAACTAGTTTAATTGAAAGACTTCCAATCTTACCTCAAAAGTGAGGAATGAATCATAGTTTCTTAGAAACTATCATTCCCCATAGCTTCCTTGACAATATTGAAAGTGAGCTTTAACTAAAATAAAATGATTTGCTACTCTATTTGATATATTGTAACTACAACTTTGATAGCTCAAACCTGGAGTTTACAAAACAATGGTAAATCTAGTTGTGTCATGACTTGTCCCCTCAGTGTGATCTCCTCATTCCTTCGTGTTCTCATGAATCCAGAAAAGTATGAATGTGATAGTCTCATGAAGAAGATACCCAATAATGGAAGCTTTGGATATAAACCGAATACAATGCAAGTAAGAGAGGGATAGTGCAAGTGAACAAAGCTTGACTATGCAATTCCTAGCATGATTTATTGCGGGGATACAACGCAAATATACCGAAAATAATGGGATTTATTTCTTGTGACAAAACAAAACTGCAACTCTAAGATTATCAAATGGATTCTAATATAGAACTAGAACTACCTTATGCTAAGCTGACTGTGTGGATAGCAATGGAGTAAAGTGAAAGCAAGAAGATCAAATGATCTCTAAAATAGAAAGGAGAGGCTGAGAATTCATGTAAAATCTAAATCTATTGAAACTTATGGAAGAACTTCAAAACACTCGAATAATCAAACATGGAAGGAGAGGGGCCATTTTCTTGAGAACAAGTTGGGTATTTATAGCATTTGGATTTACCAGAGGGTAAGTTTGAATTGATCTCTTCTAATATAAACAAAGGAAATCACTATTTACTAGGTGGCCAAAACATAAATGCAAGCTTTAGTGGTTGAGAAATGCGGGTGAAAATTAAATTTTTATGTTTGATGAAATCATTGGAACGTTCTGGAAAACACACACAGACCACCACCCTATCCTAGGTGGCGGTCATGGGACCTACTTCCCGGGCAGGTGTGGGACCACCGCTCAAATATGGTGGTGGTTTTGTAACTTAAAGACAAAAATGCAAGGAAAAGGGGGCAGAGATTAGAACAAAACATGTGGAAAATAGGTAAAGAATTTGGGATGAAAATGTATACTTGATGAGCTTTTCTAGATTTTGAACACCTTGCGAAGAGATCTGAATCATCATTGGGGTCTCTGTAATCTCTTTCTAGAAGTATAGTACACATTTTCGATTACGTACGGTACATTTTCCTTATGTATGTCGATGTAATGCCCTTTCTAAGGAGATTTATATTGCTCTTATGTGCTTAGGCTGATGATAAATATCCTAGGTTGGATGGATTTCCTTGTGAATTCTATAAATCCCCTTGGTATTTTGTTGGCCCAGACATGGTTCGGGTATACAATAAAGCTCTCCAATAAAATTCTTTAGGGTGATTCATCAATCAAGGTAACATCAAGTACATCCCTAAAGCTAGAAATCCCAAATTGTTAACTCATTGGTGGCCTATCACTCTATTGAATGTTTCTTACAAATTTCTTGCTAAGGCCCTTGATATTTTCATTTCCAATATGTTACCCAAGATTTTATAGACCCAAGAAAACAAAAAATTTCAAATGTTGTTATATTTTGGATAATCGATTATTGTCTGAAGGAATGGAATGGGATTGAATGTCTCTATAATAACTCATATTTCTTAAAATTAATTTTGACAATCCTTATGATCGTATGTAGATGAATTTTATTTTGGCCATGCTCACAGCTTAAGGTTTTGGGAAATTATTTACCTTGATTTTCAACACTTTGTTTTCAAATGTGTTTTCTTACCTCATTATCAATGGTCAATAGTCCTCTATGATTTTCCTTTTCCCCTCTATCAAGTATGGGTTCCCTCTCATGCCTTCTATTTTTGTTTTATCCTTCAATGTTCTTGGATATCTTATTGGTAAGTGAGTTGATCAAGTGCGCATTTGGGGAATTTTTTTTCCAGATCATTGTACTCAGGTCATTAATGGGAACTTTGTAGATGACTCTTTTCTCACCCTTGCAAAAAAGTATTGAATTTCTTGAATACCAAAATTTGCATAGGGAAACGTATGTGAGCTTGCCATCAAACATGACTTAGGAAATATGAATTGGCCAGAGTGATTAGAGAATGTTGCATAGTATGATTCATGCCAACATTTTAACGAGATCAATAGGGATCCAAGCAAAGAAAAGGTCATGATATTCAGATGAAAATAGTGATCTCGTAAGGGTCATGTCAACTCAAACAAGACTCAAATACAAAAAGTGATAAAAATTGTGAATAGTTGAGAAGCTTCACTGGGTAGAAGAATGTTGAACGTAGTAAGCGGGGCCATTCGGAGGAAAACCGAGTTTGAGAAAAGTCTTTGAACTTTGAGAGTTGGTGTCTTCGGAGATGCAAGAGGTTTTTTGCACAACTGGAGAGCTAAATCCTGAAGCCTGATATTCCAAAATTTTAGAGTTTCAGGCCTTCAAGAATTGGGAATAAACCTGCCTCATGAGAATGAATAGTTCAAGTAAATCTGAAGTGTAGGTAGCCGAAGTTCCGAATAGTGCAAGTTAATAATTGTTTCAAAATAAATGAAAATTTTATGGAAGACCAAGATTATTATTACAATCATGGGTCTTATTTAGTCTCTTAAATGGACCCATGCCTTCATAATTTAATACAAAAGTTTTAAAATCGATTTAGTTAATTAATACATACAAATTATAAAAGAGTTTGATTAATTATCACCTTAACAAAATATAATGTACAACCATAAACTTAAGTCACTTTCTAATTAAATGGGAGCCCTTAGATTCAAATCAATCTCTACCATAGGATAAGAAAACACCCTAAAATCAAATTATGGAGATAAAATTCAAAACCTAATATCTATTATTTCTTTTTCTCTTTCATTCGGGAGCCCTAGTTTTTGGTTTTTGTTTTGTATGTACGAGGAGGAGCTCATGAGGATCTCAAAAATGGAGGAAAATGGTGGAAGCAATCTGTTAAATTTTCTCAAGCTATTTGATACCCAAGTAAGGTCTGATTTGGGTATATTTCTCTTTGTTGGAGAAGATATTCATTATTGTTTATTTGTCTACAATGATCCTTGGACGGATCTATAGGCTTGTTTGATATATAATGTTTTTTTATAGTTTAAGTGCTCAAATTTTGAGTTGTAGACACAAAATCATGCTTTTGTGTACATTTATAGGTCCTAAAAGAATACTTGCATTCATATGATTCCTAAGTGAGAAAACTAGTAATTGACAACTATCTTTGGCATCTTTACTTTGTTTCTAGTCTTCTTTCTAGTTGTACACACCCTATAGCCAACTCAGGTATTTCACTTACTTATATTTTATGAATCTAGACACCATCATGCATATAGGACATCAATGCTTAGGCGCCCTTTTCCTTCTAGGTGCCCCTGGCCCTTTCTATCTTACTAACTTTTTTTTTATATTTTATCATTTGGACATCTTATTTTCTTATGGGTCTTCCTTCCATTTGTCAATTGCAAAATTCAATCTAGGGAATCATATAAATACAAATCTATGTTACCAAAATAAAGGACCAAAGCTCTAAGCATCTATTATCATCACCTAAGGTTGCATCCAAAGGAATCTAAGGCATCAAAGGCATCAAAGGCATCCATCTAACACTCATACAAGGGAAAAGGGACTGCATTTTCTACATACACTTCATAGGAAGGGGAAGTTCATTTTTCCATCCATACATCTATTTACATTGGTACATCTAGCTATTTCTCATTATCACGTGTATTTACATAAGAGATTTCTAGGGAATGATTTTATCACACACGAACAAGAACTACATGGAGTATGAGATGGAGTGTAGTGCTCGGTTATAGGTTCACTCATTTGCGTGACCACCGAAATAGTTTATGAGAATCATATCGAAAACTATTGTGCATCACGATGAAGTTGCACTCTAAAGGAAATGTAATCGCTCTAGCGTAATCACAAGGAGAAATCGATCAATCAATGGAAGAACTTGCATAATAGAACAAAGCTTGCACATATAGAGAAAGATAGCGGAGTGTCTTGGCATACTCATAAATGTCAAATGAATGGATACATATAGGGTGTTGAGTAACCCTAGTGCATGACACACAAGAAAACCCTAAACCTAACCCTAAACCTAACCCATGTGAGATGACCCTCCATATGTGAGTGGAGGACACATAGGATCCCACACACCAACACCCCCTTTATCAAACCTGGGGTAGCGGATATGATGAGTAAGAAGAACAAGAAGAAACTCCTAAATAACTAAGAAAGATGTGTCAATGAGGGCTCAACAACTAAACACCTGATAAGGTGCCCATGTAAAAACAACATCTTCCTAGAAGAAGAAGAAGAAGAGAAGGACTATATCACCCAAACAAGATGAGTAGCTGCATAAGACCTCACCCCAAGAAGAGACCAAAAGTGAAGAAACTTCACCTCAGTGAAGGGCTTGGTGAATATATCTACAATCTGATCAAATGTCTGAATGTATTGAATGTCGATGATACCATCATGAATAAGCTCTCGTATGAAGTGCATATGGATCTCAATGTGCTTTGTTCATTGATGTTGAACTAGATTTCTACAAATTGAGATAGTGCTCATGTTATCATAATAGATAATGGTAGGCCACCAAAGTGGATGCCAAACTCTGTCAGAATACCCTGTAGCCAAACAACCTCTGTGGCAGCATTAACTACTCCTCTGTATTCTACCTTTGTAGAAGATATCACAATTGCATTCTACTTCTTTCTAGACCAACTAATAGGACCCGAACCAAGAGAGAAATTGTAGCCAGAGGTAGATTTTTGATGATCTAAGTCACTGGCCCAATTAGAATCTGTGAACCTAATCAAGTCAATATCCACCCCTCCATAATAGTGAATGCCATCAGTATAGGTGCCATGAACATAATGAAGGATCCACTTAGTTTCTTTCCAATGCAGCTCATGTGGCTCCTACATGAATCTGGACATGATCCCAACAACATAAGATAAATCCAGGTCAAGTGTGAGTCAATTAAATCAAGCTCCCCACCAACTATCGATAAAGGGTACCATCAACCAAGGGAGTAGAGAAATCAGAAACCAACTTAACCTGGAAAGAAAAGGAGTAGGAGAAGACTTGCAATCGGACATCTAAAAATAAGCAAGCAAGTCAAGAGCATACTTAGGCTATGAAATCAAAATTCCTAAGATAGATTGTGAAATATGGATCCCAAGAAACTAATGATCAAATCTAATTAAGTCATGGAAAACCTGTTGGCCAAGGAAATATTCACATAATCAATGATAGAGGAAGAGTTGCATGTGATCAAAAGTCATCAACATAGAGAACAAGAATGAGTATGGAGTCATCTTGCCATAGAATATAAACATTTAGATCAGAATGACACCTAGTAAACCCTGATGTAAGTAAAAAGGAGTCCATCTTGGCATACCAAGCCCGAGGGGATTGTTTAAGGCCATAAAGAAACTTCTTTAACTTACAAACAAGGGAGGGATCATGGATATAACTCAAAGTTTTTTCCATGTAGATCTCTTCCTCTAGGTCACCACGAAGGAAGGCACTCTTAATGTCCATTTGATGGACTTTCCATCTATTTGCTGCGACAATGAAAAGGGTTAGTCAAATAGAATTCATATTCACAACCGGAGCAAAGGTTTCATTATAATGAACCCAAGCTATCTAGGAGAAACCCTTAGCTACTAATCGAGCTTTAAACTTTTCGACGTCTCCATCCACTCCATACTTTGTTGAACACCCACTTACACTGAACGATTTTTCTTCCTTTCGGAAGAGGGGTGAGATCCCAAGTATCATTCTTCATGAGAGAGGAATACTCCTCATCCATGGCAGAATCCCACTCAGGAATACCAGAAGCCTCCCGAAAATACTATGGATCAGAAGTAGAGGTGAAGAAAGAGTGGGGTCCAAAAAAATTTGAGCGAGTACGTCTCATATCTGAAGTATCTCCAACTAAATCTCCAGCACTTTGTAAAGTTTTCCTAGCCCAAAGAGGACTAGGAGGATTAGGCTCTAAGTCGGAAGATTCATCACTTGAGTGAGAAGGGACATAGTCCTCATCATCACTACTATCAGAATTGGAAGACTCAAAGGTCTGATGGTTGGGAGGATTAGGAAGAGGAGCATGCTCAACAACATCATCATCTAATGAGTCAAAATCTGAATCAGCAAGCTGAAGAACCTCAATAGGTAGAGAAGTAGAATTTAAAGAAGACTCATCAAACTTAACACTTCTCTCAATATAAATCTCATGAGAAGTAGGATTCAACAATTTATATCCCTTCACACCATCAGGATACCCTACAAATACACAAGGCTTTGATTTTGGTTCCAATGCCTTGCATTTCTTCTTAGGAATCTAAACCATAGCCTTGGATCCGAAGACTCGAAAGTGCTCAATATCAGTCTTGTGTCCAAACCAGGATTTAAAGGGTGTCATCCCTCTTACTTCCTTGTGTGGAACATGGTTCTGAATGTAATTAGCACAATTCACTACTTCATCCCAATATTATAGAGGAAGAGACTTTGAGTGAATCATACAAGTGGCCATCTCCTTAAGAGTATGGTTCTCTCTTTCTACTAATCCATTATGTGAAGGGCTATAAACAATTGTATGTTGTAAGGAGATCCCTTTAGAAGTACAAAAATCCATGAACCTATTGTTTACATATTCACCTCCATTATCGGTTTGAAGAACCTTAATAGACCATTCCACCTATTTCTCAGCAAGAGCCTTAAAGTCCTAAAAATGTTCAAAGACTTCAGACTTAAGCTTAAGAAAATATACCCAAGTATATCGCAAATAGTCATCAATGAAGGTGAGCACATAAAGAGCTCTAGTAAAAGAAGGAGACGGAAATGGACTAGAAATATCATTGTGAACAAGATCAAAAGGATGAGTAGCTCTCCAGATTTTCCTTTGTCAAATTTCTTTTCAAGATGCTTTCCAAGGGTACAACCCTCACAAATACCCTTAGAAAACTTGATGCGGGGTAACCCATTGACCATTTCATTTTAGCTCAATTGTTCAAAGTATCAATAATTTAGATGTTTGAAATGCTTATGCCATAGCTTATTAACCTCATTTGTATGAGTGAGCAAGGAAGTGGGTGTAGAATCAGAAGTAAAGTGGTAAAAGGTATACAACCATGAACAGTGATTCACCTTTCCCTCAGCCACTGTAGTGTCATCATTAAGCTCACGAATAATCACCGAGTTAGGACCAAATTCCACTTGCATTCCTTCACCAAGGTGAGTAATTTAGTAAACCAATAGGAGATTGGTAGAGATCAAGAACACTCAACACTTGGTTGAATGTTCCCCATCCATCTCTACCGATCCACTACCGAAACCAAAATGGTCGTGTCATTACCCATCATGATTTGGGACATACCACAAGGCTCGATGTTGGAGAACTCAACATGTGAAGAAGCCATGTGGTGCAAGGCACCAAATCTATAATCCACATTGATGAAGGAGCAACTTTGGCTACAAGGGCCTTTCCTTTCTTCTTATCAAATTTAGAACCTTTTGCAGTAGAAGACTTGGCCTTCAAAGCATTTTGTTTGATAGACTTAGGAACACCTATTTGATTTTTCTCAAGTAAATGAGTAAGGTGATCAATTTGTTTTCTCATACACATATGCTCTTTATGACCAGGCTTCTTACAATAGGAACACAAATACTTGTCTTTCTGTGCTCTAGGCTCAGAAGTGGACAAGTTTGTGTTAAATTTAGTTTTGGTCTTGGTTTCCTTCTTAGGTTGGTCCTTTCTTTCTTTCTTCTTTTCTTACTAGTAATCGCTACAAGGGCATGTGACTTGGACTTGAGAGACCCCATTTGAATGAGTTTTTCCTATTCTCGAATGAGTTGGGATGAAAAACATTCAAAGGAGGCATATTCTAATCCTTGCCCAAGGTAGCTTTTGTAGCTTAAATAGTTGACACAAAGATAGAATATTCAGGACCTAACTTAGAGAGAATCGATAAGATCAGTTGAGAATCTTTCTTCTCTACTTGACATTCCTTTAACAACAATCTAGTGTGGACAAACTTAGAGAATAATGCTTATAGGTTTTTAAAATCACTAGGATTTAACCCTAGTAGTTTTTTTTCCAACTCATGTGCTCTCATGTCATCTTGTTGTCCAAACATTCCATCTAACATTTTCCATGCAAAATTATGTGTTTCAGATAACTCAATGTGGAAGATAAAATCAAGAGAAACAGACACGTAAAGAATACCTAAAGCTTCATCACTACGGTTTAACCACTTAGATTTTCTAGGGTCATGATCTTGATTCAATCTCGGTCCCATGGTGATGTGCAATAACCCTTTACCCCTTACTTTCATAATTATTTTTTATCTCCATTCGAAGAAGTTGAATGGCATAAGCAAAGGAATTGAAAGTGCATCCATAGTGAAGAGAGAGAAAGAATACAGAAAAGAAACACAAGAATCACAACCACCTAGGACAATATAATAACCCCTACTTTTAGCACTTTATAGTTTAGTGCGTTGAATACAATCGGGTCCGAGCGTGTATCTTGAAACAATTGGTAACTCACCTTGCAATCAACATAATAATGCACAAGAGAGGAGACCACAATTGTGTTTCATGGAGCACAACAAAGTGACACCGTATACAAGCACAACTTGTAAAAAAAAAAGGAAGGAGGTGAAATCAAATCCTAGTTATGAGAAAAAAGCATCTCACGTCGCAATGGATACCCCCTTTCTGCAAATCATGTGGCGGATGTACTCACTAGTCGCAAGTAATAATAAGGGTAAATATAAGTTTTAAACGAAATCAAGATGAGTCTTGATGATCTTGAGCACCAAAAGGCACGTGGAAGATAAATAGGTGCTCAAAGTGTCATTGCACACTTGAGCGCACAATTAGTAAAAAAATCGACAATAACGCCTAAAAATTATCGCTTTGAAACTCCTAATTTATCTAATTTTAAAGCTATGGGAATTTTTTAAAAATGATAATTAACGTTAATTTAAAGGACAATTTAAATTATTACTAATCGTAAATGAGATTCGTAATTAATTAGAATAGATTTAATATAATTAAATCTAATTAATTATGAAAAACTAATTAAGATCTATTAAAAATATTAAATC
Organism: Taxus wallichiana var. yunnanensis; assembly: GCA_018340775.1. Taxonomy (NCBI): domain Eukaryota; kingdom Viridiplantae; phylum Streptophyta; class Pinopsida; order Cupressales; family Taxaceae; genus Taxus; species Taxus wallichiana. The sequence goes on along the minus strand of CM031237.1, from coordinate 870,182,206 downwards.
CTAATTAAAAATCAAATACTTTTCCTTTTAAAATAAATTCCCACCTTATAAAAAAAACCTCAAATTTGAAATTTTAGAAACTTACGTTATATAAAAAAACACCAAAATAAAATTTAAAAAACTTACCAAATATATCTTACCAAAAAAGGCACTTAGCTTGGTGGAAACGGTTCGGGTGGATCCGAGTTGGGTGGAAAAAGGCCGGAAATCCATTTGGAGGCCGAGCTTTGTGGAGACCATTGGAGGATCCCAAGTTGGGTGGATCCCGAGTTGGTAGAAATATAAGATCACGGCCGAGCTTTGCGGTTTTAGCCATTGGAGAGTGGGTCGAGGTGTAGATGGGCTCTGGCTCGAGGCACGTGTGGAGCAGGCACATGGGAAATGCAGGTGGGTGGGGTTAAAGCCCAAGGTGGGAGCGAGAACCAAGGATAGAGCAAGGTTTGCCCTAGCTAAAACATGAAACCACAAGGAGCTCGGGATGCGGGTGCAGGAGTCAAGCACGAGTTTCTCGAGAAGGTCACGACCCAAAACAAAATGTGACTCATGGCTCACATGGTTGTGGGACGAGTGAGGTAGGTGAAGAAAAGGGAAAGCTAGGGCGAGGGGAGGAGGACCAAAGGCGGGTCGAGAGGAACATGAGATCGGGAAATAACACAAGCGGGTCGAACACGAGCTAACTCATGAAGTCAACGAACTCGAGACACAAAACAATGCACTTTCACACCACAAAAATTGAGAGAATGGCTCGGTTTAGAGTCGAACAAAGTTGTATGGAGCTCGCAGAGGTAGAACCAACTTAGCCGGTAGGACAAGGAACTTGGTAGGAAAGGAAAACAACTTGGTAGGTGAGCTCGGTTTGAAGAGGAGATGGCTTGGTGGAGAGAGCTCGGGGGCTAAGGATAAAAACCAAAACTTCAAACTAAATTTTTGACTTGAATCCCTATAATAAACCACAATGAAACAAAGAAAAGACCCAAAAAAATAGAGATCTAAAAACAATTCCGAGTTAATATTTTTTTTAAAAACCAGAAAATAGCCTCTTATTTTAAGCGATCTACTAGATTTAGATACGATTACCATAAATGTAGCTATAAAACCCTGGAATGCAAGGAGATCTGCACATGCATGAAGATCACATCAAAACTGAAACAAATTTCCAAGAATAGCTTGTTAAAAATGTTAACAAGATTCCAAAATCTAATGATAAAAGAAACTTGCACGAGGAGTAAAAAATAACGAAACCATGAGTAATCACAACTCAGATGACGAATGCACATTTACCCGATCTCATCTATGATACCATTAATATTTTTTTGATAATTATATTGAAAATCGCCATGATGAATTTACACTCTAAACTAAATGTAATAGCTCCAACATAATCGAAGGAGGAATCGATCAATCAATGGAAGAACTTGTATAACGATTGCACATATAGAGAAAGACAACGAGTGTCTTGGCATACTCATAAATGTTAAATGAAGGGATACATATAGGGTTCTTAGTAACCCTAGTGCATGACACACAAGCAAACCCTAAACCTAACCCTAAACCTAACCCATGTGAGATGATCCTCCATATGTGAGTGGAGGACACAAGGATCCCACACACCAACAACCATTGAGGTCGATCTTCCATATTGCATATTTTCTTTTTGGTATTTGATTTAGTTTGATATTTTTTCATGTCATCATATCTCTTTGTAGGTTACTGATAAAATTATGCAATCACGGTGCAACATACAAAGCGACCAAAAGTGACTATCAATGATAATTTTACGACACCGAAAAAATGAGGTTCTAAGCTCTTACGCAAACATAGGTACTCATAAGTATAATTTATTTTTCATAGTTCTGATGGTATTCCCTTCATATTCATCAATTTTCTAGTCCATATCAGTTCCATGGATAGCGTAAATTTAGCTAAGTCATTACTTCCCTCTCTTGCACTTAGGGTTTTATCTTTAGCCAACTTATTTCTTGTGTTGAATATGTACCTTAACATTTTTATCATATGTGACTCTAAAAGTATGGTTTTACAAAATTCTATTTTTGTTAAATTGTTTAGTGAACCCATCACTCGAATTCCACCTTCTTTCTAGGGTTTTCTTCTTATGCACGTTACCCGTAGCGGTTTTTTTGGGTCTTTTGAGAAAAATGATCTCCCTCCATATTATCGTAGGGTTTCTAAATCAATGGATGAATATAATAACCCCTTTACCAACTCTCAAAATTTTCCTCTTGAAAACATCGATAGTTAGCAATCCTATAAAGATGACACCAATGTTGATCAAGAACAACTAGAAAAGCTTACTAATTTTTGTCAATATTTGCATGATAATCCTACGCATCTTCTACATATTTACCATGGTTTGATAGTTATTAAAAACTCTCAAGATGTTGCTTTTGTACCCCTTGTAGGTTCTTTCTCGGTTGTCATGGCCTCCACTAAACCCCTTCATATTCATACTTCCATTCCCACTACTACCTCTCTGATCATTCAACCTAGTGATTCTATAACACAACTCGGCTCTTCTTCAAACACTCCTAACTTCAATTCGTTATATCAGAATCTGAAAACTCAAAATTTTCAACTTCAAATAGTTACTTCTCGTGCACCTTCATATCTTGATTTTACCTTACTTCTTCACTACTAATCTAGGTAGCGAGTTGCACATTCCCTCCTCCTATATGTACATACCTCTTATTGAGATAATTAAGGTAATGTAATGCAATGAGTAAATGGATTATGATGGATTTCCATATATGATATTTTAACTCTTTTTTTGCAAATCCTTTTGTAAGGTTATTTTGGAAAATTCCTTTCATCTTGTCAAATGTGGTGTGTTATGATCATCTGAGATCTTCACGACTTGGAACAATATTCTTATCGTTTCTTTCATAGTATAGGAGGAGGGAAGTAAAAATACTACCTAGATAAATGGTGAAGAACTCCCACTAATTGATATTGGTAATTAAGTTAACTTCATAAAACTATCAAGCTAACTCCACACAACTGGTAATCTAACTCAACATAACTAGTAAGCTAACTCCACACAACTAGTACACTTAAGCAAGTTAAGCCAACAAGTGTAGGTCTAATATAAGTGAAAGAATTATCCTAATAAACAAATAAAAGGATAAATAATAACCTACACTAATAGGTGGGACATCCGTCACACCCCCGCCTCCCCACAATATATATTTTTATAAAAACAAAAATATCTCCAATATTTTCTATCTTCAACACAGTTTCAAAGGAATACCTTGATATCTCCTATTGATATAAACATGTGTGTGTGTATGTTATACATGCCTATATATTTTTAAATGGGTAGTGATCAATTACTATAGATAATTTTCTTGATATTTAAGTTATATTCACATCAGTTTTCTTTTCTTTTTATGATATGAGGAATAGCAAAGATTTCAATTTTCTAACTCATAATACAAAAGAAGAGGGTAAATTAATGTAATAATAATGTGTGTATATAAACACATGTATATATCATTATATACATATATATATGCATTTACAAGAGGGAACGAAAAATAAATTATGTGTTCTAAACACACCATTTAAGATATTTAACTCAATTTATAAATGAGTAAACTTAAACAAACTTTTTCCACTAAGTGGAAACTATAGAATGCTACATATTTTACAAATAGTACATCATATTTTTCCATTCAAACACAAAAATATGTAATCTTATATTACCAATGTTTTATTTCTCAAATTGATCAATTCCAAAAACATATAATATGGAGCTTTATAACAAACAATTCAGCTAATTCATGATTCCATGAAGGGAGAGATAAAATACAGAAATTTCAGATTTCACAAGGGAGAAAAAGAGGGATAAATTGCTATACAAATTTTCCATATCTTTACCAATTTTCTTCACTCAATAAGTTGATATCTTTAAGTTTCAGAAAATACTTTAAGAGGGTAAAACAAATATTTTATACATAATCAAGTAATCCTTGAAACAACGTGAAAGTTCCCAATTTTTAGTAAAAACTAGCTAAATTTTTAACTTGTAACACACCTCCAGCAAATAGCTCCATTCTAGCTCCAAAAAGTAAGAGAATAAACTTCAAAAATCCATAAGAGTGAGCCTAGTTAATCACCCAAACATTTGGCATAATTACATGTCATCAAGGGATCTAAGGAAACATGCTAGCCTCCCCCAAATCCCAAGGGAAAATTACAACATAATTCCAACCAACACTAGGAGAAGAGACAATTTAAACACATTCATACTTGGTTTCAAAAAAAAAATGTAAAAAATTTAAATAAGGAAAAAACATCCAAGAAGCACCATGTTTCATACAAGGGAAGAGTGGATTAAAATTATCATTTTTAATTAGCCAAATAACTCCATTTAAATCAATAATTTTTAGCCTTATCTCTCCATAAAAAATAGCACCCCTTATCACTCCAAATTAATCCCCTTGTCTCTTCATATCTTTCCCCCATTAAGGATTTTCAAACTTCAATTCTCCTTCTTTGAGGGTAGGGATTGATTTCCAAACCAAATGGAAACCAGGTCCCAACCTACAAGCCAAATGTAGGTGGGTTAACCCAATGTAGGTGGGTTAACCAAATAAAATTACTTTCAAGCTTGTCAAATAAGCATATAAATTAAACAAGGAGGAATTCCTCCCTCTTCTAATCAAGATCCTAAATCCACACCCCTCAAGGGTGGATGGAGTAAAAAAAGTAACTTAAAACATTCAAAATTATTCTATTTTGTAATCAAATTCACATACACAATTTCAACACATAACCAAAGAGAAAATCAAAGTGTGCAAGATCCTACCTTGCAAATTCAAGCACCCAATCCAATTCAATTGCTCATCAAGGCTCCAAATTCTTTCCAAGCTTTCCCAAATACAATTCTCTCCCAAAATTTCCAAGCAAAATGAACCCCTAACCATGGACATGAGGGATTATGAAGATAAGGAAGCCACCTAAACAAACCAATGGGAGGGTGACAAGTGTCACCTCCACCAAAACTTCATCTAATTACCACACTCTAAAATTGAATCCAAAATATAATAAAGGAAAAAAATTGACTTCAAACATTCATCACGATTTTCAAATACCCAAAACATTCCCAAGGATAAAATTTCATTTATTTGAAGTGTACAGAAGAGGAAATATGAACCAATGGGATTCATTTTCCCACCCACTAGGGATAGTGATTAGGGCCTCTTTTCAACGAAAATGAGGTGATTTGCTTTCCATTTACCCTTCCTTATTGGCACATTTTTCCCAAATCCGAGTTTGGGAAAATGTGGCATTTATGAGGGACAATTAGGCTCACATAATTCATAATTAGGTTTCCTAATCCCTCCTAAACCCATGCACAACATCCCAAGCCACAAGAGATTCCAAAATCCACAAAATGGTAGCATGAAACACTAGATAACATTAAACCAAAGAGGGAGTTAATTTCAAACCATATAACTATACAAGATGATAATATATCCCCAAGATAAGAAATAGACCAAAAGTCACATATCTAAGAAAATCCAACATATGACAAGGTAAAAACATGATGAATAATATTTCATACTCAGGAGAGGAGAGAGGTTTGGCCCTTCAGGCCTTTTATGTTAGTTGGAATATGTTCCCTAAAACCCATGTTCTCTCATGACCAAATACATGTCACCTCTAGACTCAAGGAAAAATTATATCCTTCCAACAAAAAGATCGAAATACGATAATATCCAAAATGCATCATAATAAATCATCCATACATAATCATGCTAGCTAAGTATTATATCATGAAAACGAATCATCAACACAGTAAGAAGGTTTACAACCATGCATCATTATGAATCCAATATCAATACAAGATCATGCTTAGATCAAAACATGATAACATCTCGTATAAATAATTGATCAATGAAACATGGTAACATGTTCCTTATTGACAACTTATAAACCAAAATCTATCATCTTGGTGCTAGTGAATAATCATATCATGAAACAATGTCACATCAAAACAACATAACATAGCAATAATATCCATGTCAATATAGATAATCCAAAAATGATGAATCGATATAGCTCAAAATGAGAATACGTAATAGGTGGGCACTATAGAACTATTGGTTAATTCTTTACTCTTTATATTCTTTGATCACACAAGAATTTCAAAGGAGATACGCACAATAATTTTGGGAAAATAATAAACATTGTGTGCCATAATTTAGGTGGAATGCACAAAAAATTTGTAAAAACCATAAGTGTATAGGATATAAAGCATGAATTATATTTATTTGTTATCTTGGTGGAAATACAATATAAAACAAAGCAAAAATGTTGCATAAACAATAAATTTGACATGCCAAGAATAGAAATATATATAAGTGATGGCCATATTTTAAATATATAAGTTATATGAGATAGTTATTTAAACTATTTACAATTATTTTACTACTAAAATCATGAAAAATGTTTAAACGGTTATCAAATTTAACCCCTTCGTACCACCATTCGTTAATTTTTCTTTCATTTCTTATGGCTTCGACTAATATTTTAGAGCTATATTCACCTAATTTTGTCGTAAACATCATTTAAACCTCATATAGTCTTCATGGTTTATTATTTCCTAAAGGCTAGGTATCTAATATAGTCTCATTTCATTTTCAAAATATTTAATCGGGGTATGGAGGGATTCATGAGAAGTTTGGGTCATGTGAAGATTGTGACTAAATTGAGATCTTTAGACCCTTTTGCATTTAGTGTTGATCAATCTATTATGGACATTTAGAAATCAGTTTGGAGGTTATCAAAAGCCATGGGAAACTTGTTCACATGTTGTCCTATTATTTTAAAATGAATCCTCACCTTCACTTGAATACTCATGGCCAACATTGATGATGTAAATTTGGTGCAAAATAATGCACACCAACACTTTCCTCAACCATGGGAAAATATTTGGTTGAACAAATATGTTTTTGCAAGATAAATCCAAGGAAACATAAACACAAACAATTGATCCAATCATGGGAAACCTTTTTAATGAATATTCAGTTGAAAAAATATATTTTCTTATTGATTTCATTTATCAAAATCTAAATATAATGAATTAGGTAAGGTTGCATCTAATTAGTTAAAATAAATTCCATCAATAATTTTTTTTCTATAACCAATTAATGATAAATGTTGTGTTTAACATTACAGTGCCTTATGGGAGGATACGAGAGTTAACGTTAGAGGAGAAATAAATCTTTAATATATTATGTGAGCATTTGGGGAAAAATAACTATTATACTTTCATGCCACAATGATAATATTCAAATGGGATCTATCTAGGTATGTTATAAAAGACCACTCTTATTTCCCCTAGGTTCCTTATGCTAACATAACTAAGATGAATTCCAAAAAAATCAATATTGTTGGTATATATCCCCCTCGTGGGAATAGATCGATCCTCGAGATAGAAAATATCGGGGTATGATCCAAACCTACAAACTTGAAAATATTGTAATAATGAGAAAATTAAATGTAATTAAACCCCTAGAAGAAATGAAAGGGGTTGTGATTTTTAATAAGAGGACTATTAATAAATGCATCAAATTTGAATTTTATACTTAGATGATGAATATATGTTATGAACAAGGTCTCTATACTTGGAATAATATAAGGAAATAAACAAAATACATTCCATTAAAATTAAATATTATATTTTGTATCTCTTAATTGGATCACCAACGATAAAAAAATTCTCTAAGGGGCAAGTGATAAAACTCTTAGTCTTAGTAGAATAGAGTGAATCAAATAATAAAATGTTTCGTCGATTGAATGCCACTATGCTTTTGTCATTCCAAAATCAAAAAATCTGAAAACATTATATCAATATAGGCCAATTGGTCTCTATAATATGGTTTATAATATTCTTTCTAGGCTCCTTTCTTCAAGGATTAAACATCTACTCTCTATAATCATAACAAACAACTAATCTATTTTTGTCCCAAGGAAGAAAATTATGGATAATATTCTTACAACCCTAGGAATCATTCAATATTTAAAATTCCAACACAAACTATATGTTATCATAAAAATTGTAATATATTTAAGATTTAAAATTCCAATATATATTCTAGATTACCCTTTGAGACACAAGAATGAAATCAATGTAGTATCTACAAAACTTTAGGGTTGAAATATTGTGGCTCTTTTTGTCCATTTTTCTTAGCATTCCCTAAAATTTTGAATGAAAGACAAAAACTACCTTATGAAAATAAAATATGATATTTTCATTATGGTCTTTTTCAATCTCATAAGAACAAAAACATTTGGTGCACTTTTTTTAAGGTATTCAATAATTTTTTCTTTCAAGTGATCGCAGTTTTTTATCGTTTTGAAGTTTTCATCTATACATGGCTAAGCTAGTTTATATTATTTTTTCATGAGATCGCGGTATAGGATAAAATTCATTAGGGAATTTAGATTTCAAATAACATGTGTGCTTCTTTTAAATTTTTGGACACCTATACTTTTTTCAAATCAATATTATTACTAACATTGCACTAACTATTCTACTCACTGCAAATTGATGACACTTCCTCAATTAGGATCCTTTTCATTCAATTCCACTTAAATGACCATTATACATTTATTAATCCTATTTTCTTTCAATTAACTAATATATCTTCTCATTGGATAACTCAGGCTTCCAACACTCCCAAAATCTATCAAAACCCCCTCCAGATGCTCCCAGAAAGCTTCCTAAGCCTACTTGGGACCCCTAATTAATCCTACAAGATTAATTAACCTCTAAACCTAGTAAAATATTTCTTTGACTTGCTAAAATTTATTTTTGGACTTACCTTTTGTCCCACATGCATCCAAAAGATCCCTTTCTCAAAATCAGAAAAATATAAATAGACCTCTAACCCCCTAACTTTTCGAAGAACACTTTCCTCCTTCTAGCATAAACTATAGGAAAATAGGATTTGATTATTTCTTCCATTGCATATTCAAACTCAAGCTTGGGTAAATGACTAGAACCATATGGTCTTGTAGCCATTAATGGTGACCTATCACTCTCAAACCCTTGAGCATCAAATAATCAAATTTGATTGGTAGGATCTTCATAGGTTCATGTTTTGTAGCATCGAAAGAGTAGAGAGTAGTATATACATGTTTAGTTTGATGTTTTGTCAAAGTTATAATGCATACATAGGATTATCTCTTGTTTATCTCTTATCTTGATGGTTCATAGTTGAGTTAGTAAAGGTTTGAGGTTTCTTTAGTGTTCTAGCCTCATTTCTATAGCTTTTCTAATTTACTCATGTTCACATATGGCACGCCCAAAGTGGGACCACTTACTCCATAGTCTAAAGAAGTTGTTTTTCAAGATTTTGCTTCAAGTTCTAACCATTTTTCATGCATTTTTAAGGTTAAGTATTGTATTTTCAAGATTTTGATAATATTAAAAGTAGTAAACCTTCCTTTTGCATGCATTTTTATTGGGTTTATGTTAGAAGTTGAATTAAAAGACAAGAATCTAACGTGTTTACAATTTTAGATTTCTTTTTCTCATCATTTTTGTGGGTTTTATGGCCCATGTGTAGGTGTTTTGGAGAGGCATGCACATGTTAAAAATCACGTGCACTTGTTGCATAGCACGCACATATGTTCTTAGGGACATGCACACGTTTCCCTCTCCATGTACCTTTTATCTTGTATTTTTGACCTCTGTCAAGAATTTAAACCAGAGACATGCATATGTCATGAACAATGTACACATGCTTACATACACATGCATATGTCTCTCAAGATGTGTAGGTGTTTATTAAATTTATTTGTTAGTTAGATTTTTACCTTACACATGCATATGTTTATAATCATGAGCAAATGCTTAAATGAATGCACAAGTGTCATTCTACATGCATAGGTGTAATTGCTCCTTTTATTTTTCATAGAGTTGCATGCTTGTCATTTTAGGCGAGAACCCATTGCTAGGAGCACGCACATGTCATAAAGCACATGCAGGTGTTGTTGTTTAAAATCAAACTTTGTTCTAACACTGGGAGGGGTTGATTATTTGAAGTTTCTAACATTTTGTAGGTTTTTGTTGATACTAATAAGTGTTTTTGTAGGTTACTTTGATAATATTGTAGTTTTTTGTTAACTTTACTTAGTTGAGTCATTGAATGTCACAACAAATTTTTAAGGTTTTAAATGTGTATGCTCTTCCCTCACACCTTTTAGGTGATCTTGGGGATAAAAAACATTTCAAGTACCTTCTTTATGCTTTCACAAACACTCAACTAAGTTTTCTAAGGGAAATAACTTCAAATTTGGTTAAAAGAACTTAATTTTCACAATTTGATTGAGTGTTTTCCATTTTTGTTAGTGTGTATTTTATTTCCTTTCCTTGCATTTTAGGATGATGGAAATCAAAAACAACAGTATATCTCCTTTATATGATGTTTTGTTCACTTGGAAAATTACTAATATTTTTTGAAGGACCAAATCACATGTCAAATAATCAGTATAAATGAAGGCTAACTCATTTCTTGTAGGTTTCCAAATGGTGTGCGACATAAACCACATTCAACTTAAAAGATAAAAATTCACACCATATTCAACACACATAATTTACAGGTTCGAATAATGGTACACCCTGTCCACTTTAAACTAGGACATAACACTCTTTGAATAATCCTTAAGCTACAACAAAGGGGTTTGTCCTAGGAACCCCAAAGTATTCCATGTAAGAGGGAACCTTGTGGAAAAAATGGGAAGTGCTCTACTTACCCACTTGAGTAGATTTCATTTTGTGAGTTTAGCACCAAAACATTCTCCATTGCGATCCCAATGAAAGATACACGTGAACACACTCATTGCTCATCATATTTGAAGGGGGTAAAGTAAAGCTGAGATACTCCAAGATTAGTTAGTGTAACTTTCTTGGTAAATCGAGCTCATAGAGGGTGTTTGTGGTACCTAGTTGAGAGAACCATCTAGGAAAACCATATTTTCTTAGAGTCCACTTTTTCATATCAAGCCATCGTGTTTTATAGAGATCTCATGAAGTTTCAAATTTCTTTGATTGAAAACCTTGTTATTCAAACAAGGAGAGATTCCACTTAAATCGAAACTCGAGTGTTATTCATCACAAAGCCTACAACATGTTACTTTGTCTTAGTTCTTCACTTACCTTAAGGTAAGGAGAAACTCTGTCAAAGTTACGCTTAGTTTGTTTCATCATCACTTGGTCTACACCTTTGTTATCTTGTTGCCCATTTGGGAAAAAAGAGACAAAAACAACACACATGGATACCGCTATTTAAAATCATGTCCACCACTTTTGTAGTTTGCTTACATGACTAGGTTGTACTTTGTTGGAATGCAAGTGTTGAAAGTGTGAATGGTACGTCATCATGTCCTAATAGCCCCTATGTCTCAAAATAATTGTTATCCAAAATTCACCCCCCAGGGTAAATTTTGATAACATGCATTAAATTCTCAAGTCCCAGGCAATTATATTGATTCAGGGCAAAAGTCATGTTTCTAGGGTCCCCTCAGATTTTTTCTAACTCCCCTGTCCAAGTAGAAGAGAGAAAGTTATTTAAAGGTAAAAATTTATTGAAAAAGCTCGAGCAAGAAAAAATCATTAAAAATGGCTAAGTCCTAGTCCTCGCAATAGTCGGGACATGAGGGACATCTGGCGAAACCGACCGAAGGTCGCTGCGGTCTGCGCAGCATTTGGGACAAGTGGGACGTCGGGACGCGTGGGACGCGGAAATCCGAACTGGCCGAAAAGTGGAAAAAATTGACTAATATGTTGAAATAGCGATGCAGGACATTCTGGCGGTTAGTACGCGAGGAGCGAGTCACCTGAAAAGACTTAAGGTAGCCGAACAGTTGGGCCAAAGGTACGTGAAGTAATCATAAACCGACCAAGATCGGCCGAAATGATAACTTTTGTACACAGACGGTTGGGACAAAAGTACGCGAACAGGCGCATTGGAAGAATTTGTCCCAGCGATAGCAGGGACAAGCGGGACAAGAGTACATGGCGGACGCGAACCGACTGGTTCAGCCGAAGAGGACTTTCATACTGGGACATCTGGGCCAAAGGGATGCGTGGGACGTGGAAAGCCGAAGCGGCCGACAGCAAGGAAGAAAAGTCAACGTTTGGTCCGGAAACTTCAAACGGCCATAACTTTTGACTCCGAGCTCCGATTTTCATAAAATTGGACTTTCTGGAACGAGCACGACATCCTCTACGCCACAAAAACTGGATTTCTTATTTTTGATGAGGGTAGATATATTTAAATAAGAGAAATATATTCGGCTCCAGTCAGTTAATGCTCATTCCCGTCAAATGACAGAAAACCCCTGCTAGACCCAAAATAGCTGCCCGCACTCAGAAGGCCATAACTTTTGCATTTCTCAACGAAATCACACAAAATTGGTACCATTGGAATCATGGCTCCAAGCTTGATGCACGAAATTAAGAAATTCTAGATTTGATGAGAAATTGATTGAGATTTTTAAGAAAACGTGGCCGGGTTCATAACAGTGTTTTATTTGGTAGTTGAGAGTGCAATTAAGAGGCATGGTCATCATTCTTTCTCTGCTGCAGCACATGGGACAATATGGGGAGCCTTTTACAAGTAATTTACAATCATTTCACTCCATTTAATACCTCTTACAGGTGGTTGAAGGACAGATTTCGGGATTTCCATTTTCCCTTCTCTTTTCCTTCTCATTTTTCTATAAATTGGAGTGTTGGGCTCATTGTAAAAGAGAGAGTTTTGGGTAGAAAAGCCCTGCCAAAAATTGCTTTGTGAAGCCGGTGTGTTTACAGCCCTTGTAGTGGACTCTTGCATGGTGATCCAGGCCCTTATCTTGTAATTGGTCTAATCATGCATATCATGAAGCAATAAAATACCAGTTTGTGGATGTATCTTCCCCTGCTGTGTTTTCTTGCATTCTTCTTGCCCCTTTAATCTTTCTACAAGAATATTGTGTCTATTATTATGTTCTTGCAAGGATCCATTATCATTGTGTATGCTTGGAATATTGTTGTGAATGCATTTTGCTAGATTATGGAGAACTGTCATCACCTCTTCTAGTGTGTACTTTGCTTCTGTATTTCACACATTTGGAGACTACTCTCACACCCTCCTTTTCTGGTGTATCACCGCTTTAGTGTAGGCTTTCATTTTGTGCATTCTCTCTCCCTGGTCCCTTGGAAATTTAGATTAGAACAGGTAGCTTATCCTGCGTTAGAGTAGATTGTGGCGGGTAGTTTAGGAGTAAGAACCGAGCTTTCTCTGGAGGTCTATCTCAAGTAGCCCCACAACTTGGAGATAGTACCCATGTTATCCAATCACACCGTGAGTTCAAGGATATGCACTTGTATAAACACGGGGTGCTTTGTGATTCGGTGATAACAATAATATTGAGACACATTATCAACATAGTTAGGCTTGATTCACCTCTTTTATCTCCCTTAGATGTGTTACTTTGTCTCTATTGCATCGACATTATGATACTTACTTCTCATGCCTTTTGAACGTAATCTAAGTATCCATATTGTGGCATTACGCTTCCTATATCTTAGCAAATCCTTAGTATACTTACACTTAGTTTTATCTCAAACATTACCTAAAATATTGAAGAGTGGTGGTTACGTTGTTTGTGCATCATATCCATATTATTTCAATGTTAAAACCTTTCTTTCTCTTGAAACTTGGTTAATGTACCTTAGTAGTATTGTTGTGTTTCTTACATACATAATTTATACCTTTTAGGACTTAGGTCTTGCTTGTTTCTAAACTTGTCGTAGTATCCTTTGATTGGGAGTCACATCTACCCCTTGTTAATACTTACGCCATGTTCATCTTGAACTTGACATAAGTATTGACATCGAGTTGATCATTTATACATCAAACTATTGTTGAGAAACATAAGGTGTAAATTATTAGTTGATTGACTAGTTTACTCATAGACTTACATGATTTTTCCTTGTGTGATAACAGTTGCATAGACTTATATCTAGGACAAATCATTAGATTATTTGATTCTTTAAATTGTTATTCGTTAAAACATTGATTGGTGAAACATTTAAACTTTAGGCATCTTATATCGGGTTGCACCTAGGTTTTTTACACCTTGATTACACTTAGACAAAACCTAGTTTATAATATATTAGTGATGCCACCTATCACAAAAATGGCATCTAAGAGATTTGAACGTGAATTAGAGTTAAATCCTTTTGGAACGAACTATCCCTTTAGTGGTCACAACTTGGGTCCCCTCTTTTTGGAGGTTAAAGACATAAAAGTATTAATTGACCATAGTGGGGATGATACTTGATTCATCTAAAGAGAAACAAACCCTTGATCTCTCTTGTTTCGATGAGATCCTATACTTATAATAGAGATCAAGTACTCACACGAGTCCTAGAACTAGGAGCCAAATTACCAAAGAAAGTGAAGTGGCTATCAAAACCATTAACCTAGAAGTGGAAGAGCCACAATGACCTCCCATTATTGACATGGATAATCCTTTTGACAAAGGATATGCTTCCACTTTTGGTGCTCATAATAAAAAAATTTGAGTGTGAAGTGCCAAATAATGGATGGTTCTTGAAGACCATACCTTTAAATCCTCAAGAAAATTTAGGATCGAATGGGAACACAAGGAGTTACCTCCTTCTCAATATGACGAAGAAGATAATTCTCAAATCAAAGAAGAGTTTATACAAAGACATCTACTAAAGCTTAGTCAAAAGTTATAGAACTTAGGTTACTCGAGAAAGAATACATGTAAGGAAAAAATTAAATCTAAATCTGGTTAATTTCACACCGAACCTTATGATGACAAAACGTTAAAGGTTAATCAAATTTAGGAAAATCAAAGTTAGCAAATTGATATCCCTTCCAAAATAAAATATTAATACACAAGAGTTGCAATCCATGAATAACATGCTCACAACCCTCTAAGAGAGTAATGTAGGTCATAGTAAAAATTACCAATATGAAGAACTATGTCCTTATCCCTTCGATAGAGACATGTTACGAGTGTCATTCCCTAAAAACTTTGATTTTCCTAAATTTGAAAAATATAAAGGTAAAGGTGATCCTCGTGATCATATTAAATACTTCTACATGGCTTTCCAGGAAGTAGCTTTTAGTGACAACTATCTCATACATTTGTTCCCTCGTAGCTTAGGAGGACAAGCGCTAGAATGGTTCCTCCACATACCTAAGGGAACGATCGTAACATGGCCCATGCTAGCTGAGAAGTTTGTGTGTAATTTCTATTTTAACATGGAGAGTGACATTACCATGGTAGATCTTTACAATGCAAAATAAAAACCAAATGAGACCTTTGTTGGTTTCTTACAACAACGGTGAGGGTTAGGAAGTCATTTCCCTTGTCTCAATTTGGAAAATAAAATTGTCTGTATCTTTTTCCAAACTTGAATCAATACATAGCCTTTCATCTATAAATGCACTGAGTCACTAACTTCAAAGAAGTTATTGAGAAGATTAGCCAAATTGAGAAGGATATCATAGAAAGGGAATGATCAAGCCCTTTTGAAAAGATAAACATGAGTCAAAATCTACAGAAAAACCCAATTTATTCAATAAGAACAAGAATGTCATCGAGATGACATCAAAAACTTCAAAAGAGTCTAAGGTGTACAAAATAGTCCACTCTTGAAGATTACACAAGGATCTTACCCAAAATTAACCCCAAAATGAATGTTTACACCTTTAACGGAATCATTATCTGTCATCCTTAAATAGTTAGATGTTGTAAACATGGTGCAGATATCCAACCGCAATAGTACCTTATCTAGATGATGCACCTAAACCAATATGGTTCAAATAACATGAATACTATGAATTTCACCATGTCAAAGGACACAAGACTAACATATGTATGAAGTTTTGGTATTTTATTCAAGACCTTATTGAAGAAGGAAAGATCAAGGTGGATTCTCTTGAATTGGGACAAGTTCCCAACGAAAAATATGGGAATATTCAAACACCCTTTTCCCAAACAAGATAAATAAATCAAGAAGCCAAATCTAGGTTAGTCCTCTAATGACTATAGAAATGCTAACTATGTGTATCCATCAAATGATAATCCCTTTGATTCCCTCATAGGTTGTATTCGTTCATCTAGTGAACAAGTAAACACTATTAGGATCTTAGGTAACAATTGTGTTGTGGGCACATGACATGCTCACTTAGTGATCCCAGAACCTCCTCACCCTATCCCTCAAGAAGGTCAGTATGACTTATTAGAACAATTGGAGAAAACCATGGCTAAGATCTCAATCTTAGACCTTCTCAAAATCTCAAATTCTCATAAAAACATACTATATAAAATGCTTCAGGATTAGGAGTATCCACAGATGTAGATCCTACACACCTCTAAGAGATGGTTGCAAATATTAATCCCAATGACTATATCTCCTTCGATCAAATGAAATTCCACGTAACAATCTTGAACAAAACTTACCTTTATACATATAGGTCTTCATTACTCATCGTAAGATAAAGAGAGTGCTTGTGGATGGTGGATCCGGTATGAATATTTATACATTAAAGCTTGTCAAGTAGTTAGGCCATACAAAAGGAATCTTGATGCTAAGATGATTACAATCACACTTATGATCATGAAGAGTGTGAATCAAAAGTACCATAGTGATCCCAATGGAAGTGGGGCCAACATATCATGATACAAAGTTCCATGTCCTTGACTTGGACCTTTCGTATAAAATGCCCCTAGGTCACCCATGGATTCATGTCATGCAGGATATTCCATCGACCTTCCATTAGTGTATAAAGCTATTTCATTGAGGATAGAAGATCACCATCCCAGGTGATCCAGAATCATTTACACATTGTAGAGAACTTCATTATTTCTCTTGTGCGACATATGAATGTCTTTTTGCTGATATTTTTATCCCATTACAAATTGAGGCTATGAAGGATCGTATAGATCTAGATACATTGACTTCTTGTAATCATAATTTTCCCTCGTTAGTCAATCCCTTTACCTCATGGGAAGCAACATTTGGAAAATATGGCCCAAATGATGAATTCAATCTTCAACATGCTCTTTTGATATCTAATCTTTCAGTGTCACCTAAGACACATGGCAGACCATACTTCCAGTTCAAAATCACTCGAGCTAGTTGCCCTAAACCCTTTGAGAGGTTTGTTCCTAGTGGTCTCTTATCAGATGAAAAGATGTTAGATACACCTACCAAATGGATACGTAAATCAATTATATCTTCATGTCACCAGGCTCTACAATATATTAAGGGTCCCCGAATGATGCACGCCATGGGTTATAAGGGATTCGGATGTGGCACAAATGCATAAGGAAGATTAGATCCCAATCCTATTCCCTTTTATAAGTAAACAAAACATGACCTTGATATCAAACCTCATGATGCTCCACCCTCGGAGATATATGTTACCTCTTCTAAATGTGAGGATATCTTGTCTCATTAGGATAGTGAAAAAAATTCCCAATGTAGCCTATATGAGGACCTTTCCTCTACCAATTTGTTTCTAGATTCAACTATCTTCACCCTTTCTAGAATCCAATTCCCAAGCCAATTTCCAAGTCACCCTTATATATCCTAACCTCATTGATTGGGATCAACACTTCATGTTTCATTCTATTTCTTTGAAAATGATGAGGCCATTACAAAGTTCATGGGACTTAGGGATACCATTCCAAATAGTAAGCATAAGAAGGGTTTCTACATTAAATTGGATGCATGCACATAATTTGGGGAAGAAGTAGAATTGTGTGGTCACTTAAACAAAAAAATAGTAAGTAAGGGAAAAAGTACTATAAAAATCCTTGTGTCAAGAATAAGCATAAATCCCATAGTGAAAACCTCTTTGAGGCACTTGTGGACAAACAAACAGAGAAATAAAAGGAAAATATAGTTATCAATGTGAAGATAAAACTCTTTTTAGCCACCTATATAAGTGGATCTTACTCTCCCCCCTGATCCTACATGGATGGAGGATGCATCAAATATTTTATTTGAAGAGACAATAAATGTCAACATCGGAAGGAGAGGATTCTAGAATGATAAAATCACTTCACTCTCAAGCACAAGAACAAAATACCTTCATAAAACTATTACGACAGTTTGCTGACATATTTGCATGGTCCTACACAAATGTTCTTGGTTTGGACCCAACGTTGGTCATGCCCAACATTTTTGTACACCCAGATGTCAAAACTATCAAGTAGAAACTAAGGAAGATCCACCCTAAATTTGTACTTACTTTTCAAAGAAGAGATGAATAAACTATTAGTGGAAGGTTTTGTCAAACCCATTGACTATTTAGACTAGATATATAACATAGTTCCAGTCCAAAAGAAGCCAATCGGTATCAGAATATGTGTAAAATTAAGAGACATCAACTAAGGATGTCCCAAAAAATACTTCCCCTTACCTAACATTGACATGATTGTCGATTTAACTACTGGATATGAGATGTTGTCCTTAATGGATGGCTTTTTAGGTTATAACCAGATCAAGATCGCAGAGGAAGACCAACATAAGACTGCTTTCATCACCCCTTAGGGGACATTTTTCTATCAGGTAATGCCTTTCGGACTCAAGAATGTCGGGGCTACATATCAATGAGAAATGACCATCATCTTCCATGACATTATGAGTGACATCATGGAGGATTACGTGGATGATATCATAAAAAGTCTAAGACCAGAGTAGAGTACCTAGAAGTGTTGTGGTGTATCTTTCAATTCCTCCAAGATTACAAGGTTCACTTGAATCCCAAAAAGGACATCTATGGCATACAATCAAGAAAGTTATTCTGTTTCATTGTCTCACAAAGGGGGATAAAGGTATATCCTACCAAGGTTGTAGCTATTACAAATATGCCTCTACCAAAGAATCTTAAACAACTATTTAGTCTACAAGGAAATATTTGGGAAATATTCTGATTCATATCATAGCTTGTGGATAAGTTCCATCCTTTTACACATCTGTTGAATAAATATGTCACCTTTAACTGGGACCCAACTGTTAAAAGTCCTTTCAATTACTTAAAAATATTTGACATGTCCACCTATTCTAATCCCGCCTACCCCAAATGAACCCCTACCATTGTATATATTTCAGCCACCCAATTTGCTATTGGTGCATTGCTTTCCCAATATGATCTTAACTAAAAATAAAGGGTGTTTATTACCTCATCCACACCTTGATTTCCTATGAGTTGAACTATCTGCAGATTGAAAAATCCTGCCTAGCTATGGTCTTTACATTTTAGAAAATTTTCCACTATCTCCTTAATAATAAAACCAAGTTGATATCCAAAGTTGACCCTCTCAAATACCTCCTATCTAAACCTACCCTTATAGGATGGATGGCTAATTGGATCATCCTCCTCAGTGAGTTTGACATTGAGTTTGTTAACCAGAAATCCCTAAAAGGATAGGTACTTGCAAATCATTTGGCTGAAGCTCCCCTACCAGGAATGGAACCATTGTGTTTGGATATGTCAAATGTATCTATGATGTACATTGAGGAATCCATCATGTGGCAAGTCCACTTTGATGGGTCATTCACCTTTCATGGTTTAGGAGCAAGAGTGGTACTTATCACTCCCACTAGAGAAGTCATTCCATAGGCATTTCATTTGGGATTCCCTTGTATGAATAATATTGTAGAATATGAGGTGCTCATCACTAGCTTGAAATTAGCTATCACATGGAACATCAGAAAGCTACGAGTCATTGGTGACTCCCAATTGATCATTAAGCAAGTTAATGATGAATACAAAGTTAAAGATGAGAAGCTTGTTCCATACAAGAAATTGGTTGAAACTCTGAAGGAGTACTTTGTACAGATTATCTTTGAATAAAGGCCAAGATCACATAATCGATCAACGAGATGCCATGGCTACAATTAGGTCTTTACTACACATTCCACCTTAGGAAAACAAGATGCCTTTCTTTGTTGAACACTTGTGAGTTCCTGCATATGACATGCCAAAATCTTGTCTAGCATGTGAAGTTGTTGGTCCTCTATTTATTTGGTACGATCCCATTTTTAACTACTTACAAGATGGAAATTTTCCCCGAATATCTCCCATACTAAGAAAAGAGCCCTTATCCATCGTATAGCTTGTTATACCCTCCTAGGAGGCACCCATTATCACCGTGGCTTAAACAAAATCTTCTACATTCTCTTGATGCGCGAGTCAATCCAATCAATCAAAGAACCCTTGTGCATGGAGGCAAGTTCCATCCACACATTTGGAATGGTCCTTGCTAAGAAACTAATAAGAGTAGCTTATTATTGACATACCATAGAAGTAGATTATTTCAACATTGTCAAGAAATGTGAAATTTTCAAAAGTATGGAAACTTGATACATGCACCAACACATTATTTGCAGACCATCACAATACCTTAGCCTTTTTCAAAATGGGGACTTGATCTCATAGGGAAGCTCACTCCAACTTCCTCAGATGGCCACACTCATATTATCACCGCACCGTACTTAACCAAATGGGTAACCTTTAACTCTTACTTATTAGTGCACATATCTCCAAGTTCATAATGAACCATCTCATTTATCATTACGGCATCCCTCCACCATTATAGCAGAAAATAGTAAATCCTTTGAGAAAAAAATGGTCATTTAGCGTTATGCCAATGCTTCCACATCCAACTCAAGTGGTCAACTCCCTATTACCCTTAAGGTAATGGAAAATTTGAAGCCACCAATAAAACCCTTATTCATATCATGGAGAAGATGGTTAGCAAAACTAGTTGTAATTGGCACCTACAGATCCATCCCACCCTCTAGGCCTATCGAACCTCCATCTACACCCCTACTAGTGCTACTCCTTATTCATTAGTATGTTTCACTAAGGACATTATACCATTATAAATTGATCTTACCTCCCTGATAATATCTCTCTGAGACTATTTAGACAAAGATGAAGACTACAGGGTAGCTCGGCTAGCAAAGTTAGAGCTATTAGATGAGAAGCGTTTGAAAGAACTAAATCATTTGAAGGTTTATTAGAACCAGTGTCATGAGGATACAAAAAATGGATCATACCTCATCAATTTGAGGTAGGATATCTCATTTTAAAAGAAAACCAATTTAACATAGTCAAAGACTGAGAAAAGAAAGGAAAGTTTGAGCCCAATTGGTTAGGACCATATGTTGTGGTTGTTAAGTATAGTTCAGGGCATATAAACTGGCTCACTCTAATGTTGAGGAATGAATGAAATGTGTATCAAGTGGTTTTATGCTTGAGCATGAGATTCCTCAAAAAAAAAAGAAAAAACAAGTAAAAAAATTTCAAAAACAAAATCAAGAAAGTAGTAAAAATAAAATAGGTCATCCAAGTGTGAAAACCACGCAATTGTGGCACATTGGGCAAGTCCTAGGATAAAAATTGACTTCTGGAACCTTAGGAGGATTTTTTGTTCAAATGAAACTCTCATATATGGATAGGTAATTATTGCTTCTATATAGGGCTATTTTTCCTAGAGTCTTGGGATCCTCTTGAACCTATCTTTCAGGACCTTGATAAGGTTGATCTATTCTAGTATCTATGTGAAGGAATCACCTTTGTATATTCCCATCTAACGTTGAGAAAACATTCACTTTCACCATCTTGCACAATACCACATGGAATTTTTCCCTTGTACATTCCCTCTATCACTGTGGGCATCCACACTTCTTTGTTTACGATATGTAGCTTTGGAAAACCTTTGCGAAAACACAAAAAAACATTCAAAATGTTATAAAAACCCTAAAACATTTGAAAAAACCCCTTTTAGGGACAAAACTACAAAAATAATGTGAACAATAGCCTTGAAAATTATCTTTGAGATAACACCAAAAATAGTAGAAAATGATTCAAAATTGTCCCACAAAAATAAAGTAGTGGTTTGTTTACTTTTAGTTGTTAGTTTGTAGAGTTTTAATTGCATTATCTTTCCATGTTGTGTGCTTTAAATTAGATTCATTTGCTTAGTTTAAAGTGTTACTTTAATCTATTGTACATAGGCATTGAGTTCATTTTATCTTGCATACTTGTATGTAGTTGTGTTGTGTTAATTAGATTTGATTAAGTTGTATTTGTTGTTTGTGTTTGTGCACGGTTTGTTGACATAATATCATCTATCATCTATCATCATCACATATATACATCATGTATCAATAAAATATAAGTTACATCATCATGAACATGAAAATAAAAATGTATGTTAAGCTAACATCATATAATATTGCCAAGAGGGGTAAGAGGGACCGCCTATCCCCACTCAAACATAGACCATAATAAAAACGTGGACAATCATGAGTCTCATATGCAAAAAACATGTGATATCATCTACTATTATCTCATACAAAAACATGTGATAAGTAGAACATGAAATATCTCATCGAAAGTTCCATAATGTGATATCATCTATATGTTATCTCATAAATCAAAAACATGTGATATAATCATAAACACATCATGAATAGTTATATAATCATCATTTGGATAATCATATATATGTCAAAATATCAATGTCCATATACAATGTGTTTCTAAAGTATATAATCATTTGGATACATATTATTCCATCATGGGATGCAGTTAAAAATGTGCCTTTATATCAAGGCATACATCAAAAAAATACATATACATTTTTAGATATATCATACACACATAGTCATGTGTGACTCAACCCCTCATGTGGAATGCCTGGTCTCTCGAGATGGTGGAGAGACCATCACTTTTGGACCCTTCAAGCCCTGAATAATACCTTATCTTCTTCTCTCGGTGGCTACTCAATTGATCTAGCCGATGTCGATGGTCTATGTGATCTCGTAGACATCGACTTTTGACTGATACTAGGTGTTCTTTGGCCCTCTAGAATATCCTCATAATATAATTATCTATAGTAATAGGCCATTCCATTAGATGTTTCAAAGTACATATTCAAAGGTGGTGTCACTGTGACTCCATCGGTATGCCTTAATGAGGCCACCTCTACAGAAAGTCGGGTAATCTCTACCGTCCCATTGTCCACTTGACCGTAAGATGATCTCACTCCATTGTAACTGTTGTAATCGGGATGGCAAGTGGTATTTCTCACCCTATATTTTTTCTCTATAATCCACTACCTAGTTCCTCTCAAGGAAAATCATGTCTCTCTCTACGGCTACCTATAGCTGGAGAGATATGACCTGTTGTAGTAGTTTCTACAATGTAGCTAGATCACCGCACAATGTGGAATCTGCTCCCATCCCCCACCTCTAGGACTCTATGGTGGATTCTCCCATACATCTCCTCCACCTCCTCCTGGGATGTGTGGTGGACTAACAATGTGAACCTACTATGGAGGCTACTTTACATGGGCCTATGGAAGTACTGCAAAAGGAACTTCTCACCCCACCCGCATACCCATCTGAGCCATCAAAATATGAACATGTGCATGTGGTTGTGTTGGAATCTATCTAGGTACTCTTTTGTCTTCCTGTGGCCCCTGTCCTATCTCTAATCTAGTCCCTATCCACCCCCATCATATCCATCCTCTCCATTGTCATCATCACTCTCATCCTCACTTTGACTATCCTATTGGGCCCCCCATTGTCCTCTCCATCTACGAGAAGGCTGCTCGATGGTAGCCGCACTCCAACATCCCATGCGGATTTGGAATAGTGATCCATCTAGATAGAACTTTAACATACCATGCGGCATGGGCCGTTATAACACTTAGTTCTCGATCTCATTGAAGAGGATCCCATACTAGTGAAACCATCTTATCAAAGTTATCCCTATCCCTTTGAGTCCTTATCAAAGGGCCAATATCAAAATTCTCCTTAGCTCATCGCCCGTACCACATCTTTGGCCCGGGCACATCTTGTACTACCCCAAACTACCATTGTACTCTATCAATCCTATAATACTCCCTGATATATCCACGGATGCCAATCATAAAATGCTCAACCATACAAAGATTGAGCTCAATTGCATCCTCTAGCCACTTATAATGTCTATATGGCCTCCAAATAACCATACTCAGTTGAATATCATCCAAAGCATGGTGATAAAATATGTATCCCCCATGTTTCCACATACATCATCTCCCACAAGAGCATAACCAAACACTAAAGACTTATCTATGGCCCGAGCTCGTAATACTCTTGTAGGGAAACCAATAGCTATATGGTCTTAGGCCCATATCTATAGAAGTGTCATTAGGCCTACCATCTTGTGATGGTAGTAGGTAATCAAATGAATATCACAGTATAGGTGTGCAAGTATGCATTAACCCAACAATAGTGCTCTCCTCTGAGTAGACCTTGGATCACGGTAATCAAACCTATAGAGAATGTTGTGCTTGTCTTTCAGTAAGTAGGATGTCACTAACAAAATTCATGAGCTGAACCAGCATGCGATCTAACCTCGAATTGGAAATACACTGATGCATATGTATTGTCATACCTTGTCAAGGTATCTATCTCATCTACACCAAAGAGATGAATCAGGTTATCGGTAAGTTATGTAACGTCCGGTCTCATACTCAATCAAGTTCCCCATGATCGGGACTCATAATATCCTCTAAAATCCTCCAACGTAATAATCATCTCACCGAAAGGAAGCTTGAAGCAATAATCTCACTGTGTCACCACTCAGCTAAAGCTATAATAAGGTTGTGATCTACAGTGATGTGTGGCATCTGCACCACATAGGTGAGAAATGTCACGTATAAATTAATGTCCAAATACTTCCTCTTGCATCATGAGATGGTAGCATTGAGTTTGGCCAATCGTCCATGTTGCTTCCACACCTACAACATGGGTAGTTACCTCTAAAAAATTGAATAAAACACTTATTAGATTTTATTTCTATCTCACATCGACTAAACACTTATCCTATTCATTACTATGTTCTTCTAAGACATTTTCCTAAGCTATTCTACATTCCTCCAAAACACTTCCCATTTTTCTTCTAAAGTATTCAAAAACATGTTCTTGACGCATGCGCACCCCAGTGGCATATGCACGTATAAAAATGCATGTGCCCACTTTTTGATTCCTACACTCACATCTTGGTATGTGCGTGTATAATCATTTCTTCCCCTCTTTTATAATGCATGGACATTCCTTTTTGCACGTGTGCACATGCACACTTACCTTAGCCTCCTCGGACACTTGTGCACCCCTTTTAATGCATGCACATATGCACATATGCATTTTTGACACATGGGAATACGTGCACCTATTCCCTAATGCATGCGCGCACTCGATGGCATATGCGCACCCAGAATGCATGCGCATGTGTTATCGCCCCCTCTTAATGCTAATAAATGTAATTAAATGCTCAAATTTAAAAATATGGATAGGGTACTCACATAAGGTCCATCGGTCGGCATCCATACCTACTCTCGAATGGTGTCTACTCACCTCGTATGCCTTTGAACTCATGCCATCTCACCTTAGGGTCAAATAAAAAGTGAATAGTAAATCAGCAAAGGGTCACTATCAAATGAATTACTCATGATGATTTTACCCCCCGGAGGGGTATATGGTCATTTTGACCCGCCACGATGCATTCTTTCCCACCGTGATGGCCAAAATTTGTAATTTGACCACCATGATCACTCTGGCTTCTTCTATTACCCTTTGTGATAATTATTTTTATTAAATAATTATTTTTGACACGTTTTCTTCTATTGGGGCATTGTTTTCCTACATGATGCCTATTTCTTCTCCCCGGGGAATTCCTTGTGCTTTTAGGAAATCTTCCAATCCATTAATTCTTATGACCGATCAAAAAAATAAAATTTCAAAAATCATAATTTTTCAAAAAATCTAAAGATTACAAAAATTATAATTTTCCAAAAATTATAATTATGACAAAATTATCAAAAATTCAAAAAACCGTAAAACTTCAAAAATTCACAAAATTGGTAAAAATATCATACGTGGCTGAAATTTGTGTCACACACATGGTATTAATCTCATATCCTCCCGATGTTTTCATATGTTTTAGAAGAAAACAACTCGTAAATCATCTGGATCTACAACCATTTACAAATCTAGACTACTTAATTCGTTTGCCTTGCTGGGGGCACAACAAGTTGCCTAGCATTGTGTCGAGTGCACAATGCTTTCTCATTAGACCATGTGTCCTTCATCAATTCCCCTCACATGTATCCTTTCTTGGGGCACCACTTTTAACCCTTTTCATTTATCATGAACATTTGGGAATTGAAGCTTGATAACAAAACATTTGTGTAACTATCTTAAATGTTGTTGGTTTGAGTATGTGTGTTTGTACTTGTTTCCCTATTAGATCAGCTTGTTTACTTCTCGTATTGCATTGCATTTTTATGTTGCATGGATTTGGATTTTAGCAATGGATAATTATTTGTATTCTGTCTTTCAATGTCATTTTACACTTTTATCGTATCCTTATATTTTTAATAAGGACTGATGACGAAGACTCTTAGCAATGCCATGAAATAAATATTGTTTTACGTGGTACTGGATCGTTGATATCTCAATATCCCTTCCTCATTAATTTTCTTCTATATTCCCTTTCTTCATTCTTCCCTATTATACTATTTCACTTGGGGCATCATGTCCCTCCTCATTCTTCTATTTTTCCTTCTTCTTTTTTATTGTCAATTGACCTCTTCCATCACCCCATCAACACTCAAGGAGGCATTCTTCACTCTACTATTTGTTTTTCCATCCTTCAAAAATTTAGTTGTTTGTGCTTTTCTACTTTCTTTGAAGTGGCGTAGCTTATGCTACCCCAAAGAGGGGAAAATGTAGACACATATAGTTTGGTCAAAGAAATATTATTACTAACATTGTACTATCTATTCTACTCACTACAAATTGACAACACTTCATCTATTAGGCTCTTTTTCCTTCAATTCATCTTAAATGACCATTATATGTTGATTAATCCTATTTTCTTGAAATTAACTAATATATCTTTTTATTGGCTAACTCCCGCTTCCAACGCTCCCAAAATCTATCAAAACCCCCTTCAGATGCTCCCAGTAAGCTTCCTAAGCCTACTTGGGACCCTAATTAATCCCACAAGATTAATTAGCCTCTAAACCTAGTCAAATCTTACTTTGACTTGCTAAAAGTGCTTTTAGGACTTACATTTTTCCCACATGCATAAAAACATCCCTTTCTTGAAATTATAAAACTATGAATAGACCTCTACCCCCTCACTTTTCTAAGAACAATTTCCTCCTTTTAGCATAGACTATAGGCAAATAGGATTTGATTATCTTCCATTACATATTCAAACTCAATCTTGGGTAAATGATGGGAACCATATGGTCTTGTAGCCATTAATGATGAGCCTTCACTCTCAAACCCTTGAGCATAAAATAATCAAATTTGATTTCTAGGATCTTCATAGGTTCATGTTTTGTAGCATTCAAAGAGTAGTATATACATATTTAGTTTGATGTTTTGTCAAAGTTATAATGAATGCATAGGATTAGATCTTCTTTATCTCTTATCTTGATGGTTCATAGTTGAGTTAGTAAATCTTTGAGGTTTCTTTATTGTTCTAGCCTCATTTCTATAGCTTTTCTAATTTACTCATGTTCACAAAATTATCCAAGATTTTTACATATGAGGGAAATTTTTCAATGCCATGTGATGATATTTTGGATTGTTTACAATTTTTCAAGCATGTCAGCTCATATACCATCAATGTGATTCCACATTTTTTCATACAAGTATTTCAAATCACTACCAATTACAATATATAAAAATATATTCTCTCATTTATAGTTGATTTTTTTTTATACCTTGCTCCAAATGTTCCATTAGGGCACAAGATGGGAGGATACCAAAAATGGTTATGAAGTTTAGCTTTAAACCTTCCAATGTCATTGGCCTAAATGCCTTCAAGGCCTTTTCAAAAAACTAATTTTTTGTATATCCTACAATCATAGCATTCCATGAGATGACATATGGTGTGAGGTACTTATTTCAATATCCTTAAAGCCTAACCAAGAACACCATTTTCTGCATAACGTACAATCAATGCATTCGATGAGATCACGTTTCTTTGATGTATTTTGTCAAGTATCCCATGTGTATTGAGTATGCTTTCATGTATTATAAAATATGGTTCTCATTTATTTAATTTTCATATTTTATTTTATTTAGTTCTTCTTTTGAAGATAATTTTGAACTCTTGAATTATAATCAAATATTTTCCTCTTCAATTTTATTGGTCATTCCTTGCCTCTAGTGAACACCCTTGACACTTCATATGCCATCCATGTCTTATCTCATTATCAATATCACATATTTATGTATAGGTCAATTGAAAGAGGTGCTATTATACACAATCCCATTTTAGACTCTTCTACATATCAATACAAAGAAAAACACTAAATTCTACTTCAATCGCTCAAAGTTTTGTCCTTTTGAGAGACCTTTCCATGATTTTCATTTTGTATTTGAATAGATAAAGGATCAAATGATTTTCAAATAGCACAAAATCTGCACAAAAATTTTTCAATAGGCCTACAAGGCACAATAAATAATCAATAAAACATATTTGAAACCTCTATCATATAGACAAAAGGTAATGAAGATAATATAAACCATGAAAAGTAATGTAGTTATTAGAGGCCAACCAATGAAATCATGCACATTTATATCCTTATTTGAATAGGAAACATCATGATATGATGTGTTGGTATCCAAATTGATTCTCCCTTACAAGCTGAGCAACATCAAATATTTAACAAGAAGCCTAGAGACAGATAAATCATCATGTATGTCATTTTGTACATAAGGAGGTGATTCAACTAGCTCTTTTTCACTCAGATGTTGGAGAAATGGATAGAAACATTAAAAGGATTTGATCTTTCCTCACTACTTTAGGTTGTGCCTTTCAACAAGGGTGAGAGGATCCATTTTGTAACCTCTGTTGGTGAAGGAGAATGAAGATATCCTTCTTTGCACAAATTTGAAAGGAAACCTTGAGAAAATATGATCAATGCACCAAAATTTAACTCTCATGAGTTGTCCCTTCTAAAGAATGGTGATATTTTCTAAACATGGTTAAGGTTACTAAAGACATTATGGAATCTTGATTGCTTCTGCATATTTTAGCAATGGAATTTATACATTTTTGGATATACGAGGGAAATATGAGGTAGTTTAGGTATGATTCATTATTTTTGAATAAATTTTGGTGGGAGATTAAGGAGGATAAACTTGATTTTCCAGATCTTTGAGAACCTTCACAACATTTGGGAAACTAAATAATAGGAATGCTTGAGAGAATAGCTAAAATATTCCTTCAACCAAAAGGTGTGCATTAATGGAGGCCCAGATTTTCACGGTTTCACACAATATCCAGGTAATTTAACATGAAGACTCAAGCTAAAGACTCAATTAAACATTAAAGACCCCTGGTTCCTCACGCCTAAGATACACTCAAAGGCTTAAAGACAATCTTTATCAACAAAATGAAAGTAAAGTGATTTTATTTTTTTATCTCATTACAAGATGAAGGCTCTTCTCATAATGAAATTACAAATTCCACTAAACTATCATAGGGATAAGATCCTGTGTGATTCAGAGGGATTTTAACACAAGATTGCAATAGGAACAAGAAAAACTACTTGCAGACATTATGAAATAAAGTAGACACAAATTTTCCCAAGATTAAGACAGATTAATTCAAAGTTGATTAGATTCATCAGCAAGGAAAGTTTCTTTGAACAGTCTCAGAGCTAGTCAATGGTTGTACACTTGTAACCAACTTGACATGATCAAATCTAAAACTAAAGAGATTAACAAGTTTCTCAGATGGTCTCTCAGGAAGATGGGCTTTCTCAAATTTTCTCATAAGAATTCAACCCCCACCATTTACATGACTAAAGCATGCTTTTTATAACACTCTTTTACATTAAATATTTCCCCCTAAGAAAATAATATTCGAGGAACCTTTTTTTGTTACATATTCGGTCACGATCTTCAAAAATTACGTTTAATAGATATGTAGAAAAAAGTTGCCAATTGTTCAAAAAGGTGAATCATTATAAATATTTCCATCATTTTTTTAACTAGGGCTCCTAGTCATCTCCTCTGGCAACATGTTTTTCATCCTTTGCACCTGAAACCTCCATCATTTCATCCTTTTCCCATTCTTTCCTCTATAACTTTGCTCTACATCTAGCTTCTCTGGTAATTCACATTTTTGCAAGTGCCCGAGCAATTCCAACTTCAAAATATCAAACTATATATTCCTTGGACTCATAAATTAATCTCTAAATCCATTCAATTACACTTTTCAGACAAAATCGATAAGCAATTTCATCAAAAAATTATGAAAAACAATGTGTATTCACATCTCTAGGAGTCTTGGAGAAAAAATAGTGGCAAAATCAGATGCAATGGACAACAACCATTGATTCTTCCCTTTATCAACTTTAGATTAGAGCCGTCCACATGTTTCCTTAGCGCAACTGCAAAGGTGAAGTACAGAGGCAAGTTTCCAAACAAGCACGGGCCTTCCATGTGCCTTGGGCCCAAGAAAATTGCCTTTTGGCCTTTGAAAAGTCTTAGTATAAAAGGAGCTAGTGAAAGCCTCCACATGTCTCAATGGCACACTTTTGATATGGTTCCCAAAATCGAAGACCTTAAACAAGTGTGGGATCACCATGTGTCTCAGCCCGACATAGTTGTTGAAAGAATTTTAAGGACCAGCAAAGGTGCCACATGCCTAGGATGCAAGAAAGTTTCCTCGGCCGTTGAAAAGTCCAAGCAATGGTAGAGTGAGCAGAAAATTCCACGTGTCTCACTAGCATACTTTTGATATGGTTCCCAAAGGTGGAGACCCAAAACAAGCACGGGCTCACCACGTGTCTCAATCCAGAAGATTTGTTTAAAATGTTTAAGGACCAGCATATAAGGCACCACATGCCTAGGGTTTGAGAAAGTTTCATCGGCCATTAAAAATTCTAAGTATGGGAAGACCCAGCGGAAAACTCCACTTGTCCTCCTGTCACTTCTTCAAAAGTAAAGTACAGGGGTAGGTCCCAAACAGGTGCGGGCCCTCGACATGTCCCAAGCCTTGGAAAGTTTCTTGAAAATTTTAAGTATAGAGAGGAGCCAACGGAAGCCTCCACATATCTCCCTGGCATAACTACTAAGTTAAGACTCAAAGGTGGATCTCAGTAAATGAGTGTCGGCCCTCCACGTGTCTATCGTCTAACAAAGTTGCACCACTCGCATAAAAAAAAGTGTCTAAGTCTTGGAAGGGCCAGTGAAACCTCCATTGGAAAAGACTTGAGTTGAAGCGGGCCTTAGAGATTCAAAATTCCCTACCAAGCCGCATCCAATCAAAAAGAACCACGTTTCCATAGATGTTGGGAAAAAAATTGACAGGGAAAACAAAACATGACTCTAGAAAAATAGAAGGAAGGGGAAAACCTGAATTTACGCCCAAGTTACAAATTCTTTCACATAGACAAAGGAACGAAAAACAAAGTTTGGACTTAAAATGATCCTCGACTAAAGGAAAGGACTGATCATGGAAACCAAATGAAGGAAAAATCTTTCATGCATCAATATGGGGAGATAGAGTATACGATAGACCCCACAGATTGCATAATTTCAAGGACAAACAAGGTAAGATTAAATTGAACACCAACATCGGCTCTGACTCGGGGATGGGAACTCCCAATGAGTGCCACAAGAATGAATAGCAGACAAGTGCCAAAAAAAATCCATTGGGAAATGGAGTCAAAGAACAAGCCTGCAGAGAAGAACAACAATAACCAAATCCCCAAGAAGAACGAGAAACCAACAAAAACGGTCACCAAGGACTAGGACGAACCAAAATAGAAAAACATGAAAGCAAAATGAAACCGAGACTACTATACTGTATAATAATGAGCACTAATTTAGAGAAAATAATCAAGGAAAATTTTCAAGTGCCTTCCATTATATATGACCATGTTAAGCAGTTATGATATGTCTTTAACAACTAGTCATATGGTTGTTTTTATTTTCCATCCAAGTTTCTATTTGACCATATTTTTTCAGGCTTATCCTTTGTGCCTCGTGTCGGGTTTTTCAACATCTCTCAAGGATGCATCAAACATCAAAATATTAGGAAAATCAACCTTCTCATGATACCTGTATTGATCAATTTCATACTCATTGAAAACAAAATAGCTCATAGAGTTATCAATATCAATATCTGCATGCAATACTTCATAAGAAGCATTGTCAGGGTCGTCAATGAGATATAACATTTTCTTTTCACCAGGTAACTTCACAAGGCTTCCCTCAATTGGTATTGTGGCATAAGACATGTCCATTTGCACACTTCCACCCACACTAGTAGCCCATTTTCTTGAGAACAACATTCCCTTTGGTAGGGCAATCAAAATTAACAACATCTAGCTTTAAGTTCTTACCTGGGTAGGCTAAAAGTTACACTATCAGACCCTTGACACATCCAACCACTAGCACCTCTCTGGAATCCATGGCAATGCACTTCCCATAAGTTTTTTTACTTTGAGATCCAACTCATTCATGACATCAAGAGGCATAACATTGCATGATGCTCCAAAATCAAACATACAGTTGTGTAACAGCTTATCCTTAATAATCAGAGTAGTGAAAAGGGGATCCACCTTCAGCTGAGACTCAACCAAGGATGTTCCCAAATATACATCAGGTGGCTCACCTAGTTCTTCCAATACTTGGGGTTTTTCCAACTTTGCAATGGTAGGAGGAGTCTCAATATTGTTTACATTCCTACCTTGGGTAATATTTTCTTCTTTCAATCCCAAATACTCAAAGGCCCTTTTCTTGTGCTTAGGAATCCTAAGCAGCTCAACAATTGAAATAGAAATCTTGATTTGACTCAAGACATGGGAAATTTTGTAAGGAACGTATTTGGGCAAGGCAACATTTGGAGGAAGACTAAAAACTCATCGATGGCACACGATTTCTCACAGTCTGAGCATGGGGAGTAACACAAGTTTTATTTGGGGTGAAAAAGCCTTTGTGAGATGCATCTTTATTAGGGGTTTCCTTAGGGATACTTGTAAGCACTAGAAATTTTTGTTTGGCCTGATGCCCTGCCCCTTTGACAAATTTTCTCCTGGTATTATACTCTTTTTCATGGCCAACCACAACATTCATTAACAACTTCCTATCCTCCTCTGAAGGAATTCCACCATCATACTTTTTAATCATTAATACCCTTAAGTACTCAAAATCATTATTAGGCAACTCAAAAGCTTGTACCATATCAGTCTCAAAAGCATTAATGGGAGGAAGAGGGAATACCTGGTGAATTCAATCCTAGAATTTTTCAACAAATTTGGAACTCATCAACTCAGTTGAGGTTTCTCCCTGCTGTGAAATTGTAGAGCAATCCATCATGCATGCATCATCATCTATCTCATCATCATCAGTTTCTTCCTTAACTCCCTTTTCAACATCACATGGAGCATGTGGCAAGAAACAACTATCACACCACTCAATTTCATGAGATTCATCAACAACAACAACTCTGGCAACTAAAGGATCATGCACCATTTTGTTTTCCCTGGGTTGGGGCTATCTATTTACTGATCTCAAAGTCTTCCATCATATTGACAAAAAGCTTTAAGTGTTGATCACAAGTAATAGCATTATTTCCTTGAAATTTAGGTAGTCTATTTCTAACATCTTTGGGCACAGCATTTGGATATCCATTCATACCTCTAAAATCTATAGGACTAAAAGTGTTCACAAAAATGAAGGTCTAGGTGGGGGTTGGGCCATATTGTTTTAGGGAGGTGATCTTACAAGAGAAATAGAATGATGAGGAGTGAGGGGTATGTGGGGCACAAGAATGTAATTCTCAGAATGAATGTTCTCTAAAAACTCTTGTTTCTTGGAAGATCCTATCAGCTTTGGAGAACACAAGGACAAAATGAGACACAAATTTTTCAAATACAAAAGAAAGACCCTCTCTAGTTGGAGAATTCAGATTTACAAAAATACTACCTGATTTAGAAGCACTTGAGGAAGTATGGCAATCTTCAATGACAAGTTGATCAGTTTCCATAATTGATAACTCTTTTCTTGATTTCTGATCTCCAACAACTTTCTAGATTCTTCTTCCTTCATAATTTGTCTTTCCCAACTCTGGAAACAACCTTCTAGCAGGGTCTTCAATGAAGAGATATCTTCTTCCTTCCAGCTTTGTAGAGATTAGTGATAAATTTCAATTGACAGAGGTTAAGACACTGGCATTTATCAAAAGTTAATTCAACATGGAGTTGCCACTAAGTATTTTCACCTTAGTTATCCAAATGCACTAAAATTGGTATGTTAAATGTTTTTCAACACTAATTCATGCAAATCTTCACAGATCTAACCTTCCTTTACCCATATTTAACATTGATGATGTAAACTTAGTGCAAAAATCAACAGAAACTAGAAATATTGCACGCAGGACTTTTAACTTGCACAAATCTTATAGATCTCAACAAAGGATGACGTTTACACAACATATTTACACTTAGATCATGTAAGAAACATTACCAGGGATGAATATAAGAAGATGAATATAAGAATTCCTTTGAAGGTCCCCGTAATGGCGCCAAAAGTGTTGGTGTTACACAAATAAGTCACAAAGCTCAAATAGTCCCCGGTAAAAATCAAATCCCGACAACAACACCAAAATGGTGTTGTTGATGCACAAATAATTCCTAGAGCTCAAATAGTCCCCAAAATGAAAATTAGATCCTTAGAAATGGCACCAAAATGGTGTTGTTGCTGCACAAATAGGTCCAGAGCTCAAATAATCCCTGCAAGCAACAACACCAAAAGTGTTGGTATCAAAATTGATTCTCCCTTACAAGTTGAACAACATCAAAGATTTAACAAGAAGCCTAGAAAAGATTAATTATCATGTATGTCATTTTGTAGCTGGGGAGGAAATTCACTAGCTCTTTGTCACTCATATGTTGGAGAAATGGATAGCACCATTAAAAGGATTTGATCTGTCCTCACCGCTTTAGGCCATGCCTTTCAATCAGGGTGAGAGGACTTGTTTATTAACCTCTGTTGGTGAAGGAGAATTAATATATCCTTCTTTATACAAATTTGAAAGGAAACCTTGAGAAAATATGATCAATGCACCACAATTTAACTCTCACGAGTTCTCACTTCTAAAGAATGGAGATATTTTCTAAACAGGGTTAAGGTTATTAAAGACATTATGGAATCCTCGATTGCTTATCGCATATTTTGGCGAGAATTTATTCATTTGTGGACATACAACCCAAACAAGGGTAGTTCGGGTAGGATTCATATTTTTTGAATAAATTTTGGTGGGAGATTGAGGATAAACTTGATTTTTCGGATCTTTGAGAACCTTCACAACATTTGGAAAACTAAATGAAAAAATGCTTCATAATATCTAAAATATTCCTTCAACCAAAGGAGTGCATCAATGGAGGCCCATATTTACACGGTTTCACACAATCTCAAGAATTTAACATGAAGGATTGAGATACAGACTCAATTAAACATTAAAGACCCCTGGTTCCTCATGCCTAAGATACACTCAAAGGCTTACAAACAATATTTATCAACAAAATGATAGTAAAGTGATTTTAAATTGTTTATCTCATTACAGGATGAAGGCTCTTCTCGTAATGAAATTGAAAATGCTACTAAACTATCACAGGGATGAGATCCTGTGTGATTTGGAGGGATTTTAACACAAGATTGCAATAAGAATAAGAAAAAATACTTGCAGACATTCTGAAATAAAGCAGAGACAAATTTTCCCAAGATTAACACGGATTAATTCAAAGTTGATTAGATTCATTAGCATGGGAAATTTTCTTTAAATAGTATCTTAGAGCTAGTC
Organism: Taxus wallichiana var. yunnanensis; assembly: GCA_018340775.1. Classification (NCBI taxonomy): domain Eukaryota; kingdom Viridiplantae; phylum Streptophyta; class Pinopsida; order Cupressales; family Taxaceae; genus Taxus; species Taxus wallichiana. The sequence goes on along the minus strand of CM031237.1, from coordinate 870,146,240 downwards.
AATGGTTGTACACTTACAACCAACTTGACATGATAAAATCTAAAACATAAGAGATTAACAGGTTTCTTAGATGGTCTCTCAGGAAGATGGAATTTCTCAAATTTTCTCATAAGAATTCAACCCCACCATTCGCATGACTAAATCATGATTTTTATAACACTTATTTACATAAAATATTTCCCCAAAGAAAATAATATTCGAGGAACCTTGGTTTGTTACATATTCGGTCATGATTTTAAGAAAATTACATTTAACAAGTTTGCAACAAAAATTGCCAATTGTTCAAAAAGGTGAATCATTGCAAAGATTTCCATTATTGTTTTAACCGGTGCTCCCATTCATTTCCTCTGGCAACACGTTTTTCATCCTTTGCGCTTGCAACCTCCATCATTTCATTCTTTTCCCATTATTTCCTCTATAACTTTGCTCTGCATCCAACTTCTCTAGTAATTCACATTTTTGTAAGTTCCCAAGCAATTCCAACTTCAAAATATCAACCTTTACATTCCTTGGACTCACAAATTAAGCTCTAAATCCATTTAATTGTACTTTGCAGACAAAAACGACAAGGAATTTCATCAAAAATGATGAAAAACAATGTGTATTCACATCTCCAGGAGTCTTGGAGAAAAAATGGTAGAAAAATCAGATGCAATGCACAACAACCGTTGATTCTTCCCTTTCTCAACATTAGATTAGAGTCTTCCACGTGTTTCCTTGGAAAAATTACAAAGGTGAAGTACAGAAGAAAGTTTCCAAACAAGCATGGTCCTTCCATGTTCCTGGGCCCAAGAAAATTGCCTTTTGGCCTTTGAAAAGTCTTAGTATAAAAGGAGCTAATGGAATCCTCCACGTGTCTCATTGGCGCACTTTTGATATGGTGCCCAAAAGTGGAGACCCTAAACAAGCACGGGCTCACCACATGTCTCACTGAAAAGTTGTTAAAAGAATTTAGGGACCAGCAAAGGTGCCACATTCCTAGGGTTTGAGAAAGTTTCCCCATTTGAAAATTCCAAGCAAGGGAAGAGTGAGCATAAAATTGCATGTGTCTCACTAGCGCACTTTTTATATGGTTCCCAAAAGTAGAGACCCTAAACAAGCGCGGGCTTACCATGTGTCTCAGTCCAATAGAGTTGTTGAAAACATTTAAGGACCAGTGGAAGGCACCACATGCCTAGGGTCTAAGAAAGTTTCATTGCTGTTGAAAATTCTAAGTATGGGAAGAACCATCAGAAACCTCAATGTGTCCTACTAGCACTTCTTCAAAAGTAAATTACAGGGGTAGGTCCCAAACAAGTGCGGGCCCTCCACATGTCCCAAACCTTGGAAAGTTACTTGAAAATTTTAAGTATAGAGAGGAGCCAACGAAATCCTCCACGTGTCTCCCTAGCGCAACTGCTAAGGTAGGACTTAGAGGTGGATCCTCAAATGAGCATCAACCCTCCACATGTCCATGGTCTGACAAAGATGCACAGCCACATGAAAAAATGTCTAAGTCTCAGGCGGGGCTAGCGACATCCTCCACGTGGACAAGACTTGAGTTAAAGCGGGCCTTAGAGTTTCAAAATGCCCCGCCGAGCCACATCCAATCAGAAAGGACCACGTTTCCACAGATGTTGGGACAAAATTGATAGGGAAAACAAAACATGACTGTGGAAAAACAGAAGGAAGGGGAAACACATGAATTTACGCCCAAGTTAAAAATTCTTTCACATGAATAGAGGAACAGAAAAAAAATGGACTTAAAGTGATCCTCGACCAAAGGAAAGGAATTATCATGGCAACCAAATGAAGGATAGATCTTTAATGCATCAATACGGGGAGATAGAGAATACGACAGAGCCCGAAGATTGAATAATTTCAAGGACAGATGGGGCGAGATCAAATTGAGCACCAACATGATGTATCAATATAATGTCTAATAGTTACGACCTTCAAAACACACATACTAGCATTAAAATACCAAAACATGAAACATGATAGATACATACTACAAAAGTAGAAATATCACAATTTATGTTCCATCATTTCAAAAAAATAAAATGGTCATGTAGATATTATTGATAATATTTTGTAAATCAATCTACAAACATAGGATGACACTATAACAAAGTGTGCCATGTCAAACATATAGTGATAAATAAGGGTGAATTATTTTGATGTGGAAGGAGTACAAATTGGATCCAAATAATATCTAAACGAAAATAGTGATCATCCAATTGTGCCTAGAATAACTAGTAATTAAACTAGTATGCATGTAAGTGAGATTGATGACAAACTATGCATTGAATTTTTTTAATCAAATGATTAAGCTTGTTGGTCTTCCTTTTTGAATACATACAATAAAATATAATAACACAATGCAAATAGTACTTCTACTGAAAAAATTCACCCCATTATTGCTTCATAACAATCAAACAATAAACAAATATAATATAGCCATTACAACAAGACTTGTCCCAAATTGTATGACAAGTAAAAGAATAATTATAGTAAATATAACTCCTAAAAGAAATAAATTAAACTAAATATGACTAAAAATAAACTCAAGATTACAAGTATCATCCACTAATAATATATGGCCAACATACAAGAAGCCAATATCGTTTAAGTCACACATACACACATATCATGCATCCTAGTCAACCTAGGTTACCCAACCTCCCATAATAATGTAAATTTATCAAGATAAGACTAAATATATTCATTTAAACATATAAATAGTTCCCCGCCTCTTGGGGATGAATAAATAATGATTTTAACTCATTTAGTGTACATCTAAGGAATTGTACTTTAAACTTCTAACTTCTAGTCTAAAAATAAAATTTTACACTTAACCAAAAAACTCCTAAATTTAAAAAACACAAAGAAAATATTCTAATCAATAACTAATCGGTTTCCATATTGGCACTATACATAACATTCCCCTTTGATGCAAAGATTAGAAATGCCTATCATCTCCTCAATTCTCCCATGAACTTGTTGAAATAAAAACTTTGGTGCAAATATTAGTAAGATGATCTTCACTTATCATGTACTCAATAAAAAATTTATTATAATTTACCATGTCTCTAATAAAATGATGTTTGAATTCTATATATTTGGTTCTAGCATAGAAAATTGAATTCTTGAGAAATTGTTTTACCTCAATGTTATCACAAAATATGTGTAGGGTCATGTTGAGCCTCTCTAAAATAAACTAAAATTATTCTCAACCACAAACATTTTGTGAAATAATATACAAGAGCTACATATTCATCTTTAGTAGAGGATAAATAAATTGTAACTTACTTTTTTATTGACCAAGAAACCAACCCACTCTCAATGTGAAGCAATAACTAGAAGTAGACTTCTTATCATCAAGAGAGCCTCCCCAATATGAATATATGTGTATAATTAGACATAATGAAATTTAGGGTATTAAAATTATACCATGATTATAAATACCTTTTATATATATAAAAACTATTTTCACTAAGTTTGCAAATGCTTTAGTTATGGATTGTCTATAAATCTATAAACTAGTGAAACCCTATAACTAATATCAAGTCTTAGCACAACGTCATACATCAAACCTCCCACAATTATTATATAATTATTTTCATAAAGTAAATTACTTCCATCCTCCCTCATAATATTTTCTCCACTTGTAATTGGAGTGTTTACGGGTTTACAATATTGAAAATTGTACTTTTGTAATTGTCCCGAACATACTTAGCTCAAAAAATGAATAATTCATTTTTATTTTGATGGAATACCATTCTAGGAAATCACTTCTTAATACCAATATCATTCATTTAATATTATCATTCCATAGCTTTCTTTAATATTTGCAATAGTAAATATCAAGTCATCTACATAGACAAGTATTAACTCTTTTGAACCCAATACTTGTATGTAAAGAGTTTGTTCATTTTGACTTCTTAAAAAGCCTTGATAAAATGACTAGATATCAATTCTTGAGTACCAATACCTTGTATATTTCTTCAGCCCATAAATATCCTTCTTTAACTTATATAACAATAATTATTTACCCTTTACCTCAAAACCTTATGGTTGCCCCTCATATATTTCTTCTTCAATCACTCTAGTTAGGAATGCATTGTTTACATCCATTTGATGGATTTTCCATCCTTCATGGGAAACCCAAAAAAAAAAATTAGTATTTTATTATCTCAAATATCCATATGTGTAGAAATTTCCTCATTTTCTACCCCATATATTTGAGCAAATCCTTTTGTCACTAGTCTAGTTTTTAGCTTGTCAATTGTACCATCATTTTTCACTTTGGTCTTGTATACCCACATTGTTATAATAACATATTATAAAATTTAGGATGAATAATATTCTATGTATAATTCCTATTAATCCAATCCATCTCAATTTTCATAGCACTAACCCATTCTTTCATTAGACTAGCTTTTGCATAACTTATAAATTCACTAGCCATATTTGACAAGGTAAACATCATATTTTCATCATAAGAAGCATAAAATAAATTACCTTCATGATATTATAGATTTGTAAACATCCTCTCATAATTCTTATCCAACATTTTATTTTATGGACATGGATTGAAAAAATTTTGTGTTTATTGGGTATTGATGTAAATGGATGACTAGCCTCTTGGGAAGAGCTAGTATTGTTTCTTATTGAACTAGAAACATGTGTAAGACTTTATAAGCCCTCAAAATATTCTTAAAGAGGCTACCACCTTAACTCATGCCTGTTTTAGAAATATTATCATGATCAACATAAATTTCATTTTTAAAAAATTGCAATCCTTATAAACAATTGTGATTTTACTAACAGGATTATAAAACTTGTACACCTTAATTTCATCACTATATCCTTTGAAGATGTGTGACACACTATTATGATATAATTTATTTTAAAATAATTAGGAAAATTAATAAAATTTAAACAATTAAATACCTTTAGATGATCTACATCTAGTTTTCTACATGTAGTCACTAAATCATGCACTTACTATGTACATCTAGCCTCTAAATACTTCATTTATATGCATGATCCCTAAGCAAGAGAACTAGTCATTATCAACCCTTTCAATTTGCTTTGACATTTCTTTAATATTTTTCATCCTTATTTTTTTATTATTTTTAACCCTTAACTTGCGCTTTACACATACTAGTCAACATCTTTCTTAGCTTTGATTTCATTGTTTACCTTTTTGAGTACCTTGTTCATGGCCAGCCATTAGGGAAAAGAGTGCATGGACACTATTGTCCCCTATGTGTGATTTTTTCTTCTTTATCTCTTTGTTTGATTTTTTGGATGTTACTTAATTCTTATCTTTGTTTATCACTTTTAGTCATCTTTTCACTTGTTAACAATGGAACTTAAGCAAAGGAATCATATATATACATGTCTTATTTAACCTCATTAAGGGGGAAATAATTCTAGAGGAAGATAATATTAGAAGGAGTTAGTATTTTCTATCTACTACACTAAGGAATAAATTTTGGGACTACATAGGAGGGTTTATTCTGAATTCCATAACACACATTTTCATTGGGACAAAGTAGTTATAGCCCATTATTCTTTATGTGACTGAAACTAGGGAATCCTATCTCAATGGATACTATTTAAATCACACACACACACACACACACACACACACACACACACACACACACACACACACACACACACACACACACACACTATAACTACATGGAGTTTGAAATATATTGCAACACTCGGTGACAATCACATTGGGGTGACCATCGAGGTCATTCTGACTCAATCATATGCATATTTTTATTCATCTAATGTGCACTTGAGTATTGTGTTGGTAGTTATGGTTTCTTTTACATGTATAGGTGTGATAGAATAGAGGTGGAGCGAACCTAACATGACCTACAGTGAATAAGAAACAACAAGAAGTGAAAAAGAAAGAACATGATCGCGAAGATATTCCACAAAAGAAAACACCCAAAAAGACACTAGCGCTTAGGTGTCTCTGTTCCATTCCAAACAATTTTTTCCTATCGCTTCTAGGTCACAGTTTCAGACCCATAGCTTATAAAATCAAAGATTATTTGTTCCATATCATTCACCATCCCAAAATCAGTCAAACCTATAGTTACAAGCTAATTCATTATTTAAACCCTATCAATTACTCTTGTTTGTATTTTATTTTCTTGATCTTTCTTATTTACTATTTTATCTATTTGATCAGTGGTTTCCTTACAATAGATTTAATTTAATTAAATCACTACCAAACCATGCTTCATAAGGTGTCTTATCTATGAATTCCATTGAAATATGCCTATTAATGACATAGAGTACTATATTTATTACTTCTTCCTAAAAATCATTTATGTTTACTATATTTCAAAAAGAGTACTTGTTGATTCCATGAAGGGTCTATTATTTGTTTATGCTTGTAGACACCTATAGTTTGCTCAATACACTATTATTTCTAAAGGTACACTAACGCTTCTTCCTTTTGCAAATTTATGGCACACCGCTAGTTAGGCCTATCTAAATCCCTTCTTACAACACCCTTTTGGTCATTTTCCCTCTTATAAACCATTTAAATAGGCAGTTATAGCCTCGTTCTAACTACATTAGCTTCTTATTCTCTTCTAGCTTGCCTCTATTAGCTCCCCGGAAGATCAATCCACTTTGTTGGATTGATTAAGCCTTTTAGAACCCTTCCAGAACCCTAATTACTCTCTAAGAGAGATTAATTAGTCTAACCTAGGTTAATTACCCTCTAAACATAGTCAAATCACACTTTGACTTGCTAAAGTGCTTTTTGGACTTTAGCCTTTGTCCCACATGCACCCAAATCTCCCTTTTCTTCCAAACCAAAAACTATAAATAGGGCTATACCCCCTCCCTCATTTCCTAAGAATCCTCTCTTCTTCCTAGCACAAGTTATAACAATTTGATTAGGCTTTAGTTTGTATTTCATCTTCTTTCATTTGAGCTAAAAGCATTTAATCTTGTATTTCATAGCATTAACATAGAGTAAAAGGGAAGATCCATTGGCCTTAAAGCCATTAATGGGGAGATCTCTTTCTCTTAACACATAAACGAAATGCTTAGATCCTCTTAGGTTCATTATTTCAAGCTTTCAAAGAATAGAGATTAACTTCTTTTGCTTAGTTTGCATTTTTATTTCAAATTAATGTATGCAAAGAAGGAAACCTTGTTCATTTCTTATAACATGGTCCATTAATCAGATTGTTAAAATCCTTTAGGGTTTCTTTAGATATTCTTACCCCAAATCTATGGCTTTTACAACTTTTCATTGAACACATTTGGTACGCCCGATGAGACACTTAGGTCCACCCTCCATAAATAGAGGTCTTTTAGGTTTTTCAAAGTTCATTTTCAAGTTTTTTGCTTAAATCACTTGTTATTTCCTCATTTTTATTTCTAACCCTAGGTAAATGACCATCATTTATATGCATTTTGTGGGTTTGATATAGAAATAGGATACTTTGACTAACAACTAACCTGTTTGCTCTTGAAAATTTGAAAATCCATGTTTTTAACAGGTTTTTCACAGGGTACGCGTAGGTGTCCGAAAAGGGGCGCGTACACGTTGAAACCCCAGCATACCCATCATATCAAGCACATACCTATATGAAGGTCCCCATCATTTGCAAACTAAAATGCTACATAGACGCACACGCATACCCGTCATCTAGAGCACGTATACGTCTCTCGGGCGCCGCAGCATAAATTCCCGACTAAGTAAAAAATCAATAATAACCCATACATAGACGCGTACGCATCTTCGTAATATGGGGTGTGTGTACGTCTCTCTAGATGTGCAGGTGTAAAATATCTGAATGTATAGAAATTTTTATAGTTTTCTATTTAGGCTTAGGTGCGTACATGTCGTAACCTGAGCATCCACGTTAATATAGGCATCGTCTCGTCATATTATAGTGTTATGTTTTACTTCTTTGAGTTTTATTAATTTGTTGATTACAGGTGTATACCTATCGGGTGGGGTGCATATCCTTTGGTTGGGAGCACTTTGGTGTCGGTATGGTTGTGCGGTGTCTGTGTTAACAAATTAAAAATTTTACATTCCGCAAAAAAATTCTAATCCATCACTGCAGGTTTTTAAGACTAAATAATTGAAAATAGGGTTCCTTCTTGAAACATTTCATTTTGCATAGATTAAAGTGTTCTTTGTTTTTGACTTAGAAATGGTTTTTTTAGAAGTGTGTATGCTCTCTCCTCGCGTCTTCCAAGATGATCTTGGAGATCAAAAACACCAATACAAAATGCATATAAATTGTTTAAAAAACACTTGTTTTATAAAGGTTGGAGTAAAACTTTCATGTGATTTCAGTGGAATTTTTCACGTTGTGTATGCTCTTCTTTCATGCCTTTTGGTGATCTTAGGAATCAAAATCAAAGTGAAAAACTCTCTTTCTTAAAAACATCAACCTACAGATTGAAAAATTACTAAAACTTGTTGTCTATAGGACCTAACGATTGTCAAAGGAAGGAGGAGCTAAGACAAAACACAAAACCTTCTAATACACGTGTTCTTACAAGTTGCCAAATGGTGTGCTACTTAAAACCACATTAAGCTAAGAAAGATAAAAAACACACCATATTCAAAACATTGTATTACAGGTTTTGGAAAAGGGTATGTCCCTATCTACTCAACTGGAACATAACCCCTTTGGCATAATGCCTTAAGCTACAACAATGGGGGTGGTACTAGGAACCCTAAAGTAGTCCACCACTATGTAACCTCGTGGATGAAACAAGAAGTGCTCCACTTACCCACTTGACTAGTACACCTTGTGAGTTAGAGTTACAAGTTGTCTTGTATCATGACCTTAGTAGAAGTACACAATGGATGCATTCATTTCCCACTGTACTTGAAAGGGGATAAAGCTGAGATACTCCCAAACTAGTCATTGCAACTTTTTGGGTAAATCGTGCCTCGCTCTTAGACAATATTGTAACACCTAGTTGAGAGAACTTGTTAGGAAAGCCATTTTGTCAAGGAGCCCACCTTCTAGCATGAAACCCAACCAACCTAACAAGAGACTCTTGCATGTACTTAACGTGCGCCAAAGGCACTTCTTCTATCCAGATTCTTGCTTTTTCCTACCTCATGTTGCTTTAACTGTGCTTCCTTTTCCTTTATATGTGGGATCTACCAGTAGCTTTATCCTAGCACCAACCATTCTATCTTTTCTCTTCATCTACCTCTTTCAACCGGGCTACACAACAAGGCTCTTCAGCATAACTTCCTTGGTACTTTAATCATGCACTTCTTCAATTTTCTCCACTCCATACTTAAATGATGTGTGGTCCTCTGCGCACTCACAAATTCTCCAAAAACAACAATAAAGTTACCGGCACCCAAGGCAAAAATCAAAACAACAATGTGAAAGGGAAACATAAGAAATGCATAAAGGAAACTTCTAAACTAACTGGAAAAACTACCTTATTTACAAACACCAAGAAGACTTATTTATAGTAGGGCTTCATCCTACTTCCATTGAAGTGTCCAGAAACTTTGTCCCATCCAGCGCTTGTAACTGGCACATGCCCAAATCAAGGATGTATGAGATTGTGTAGGGACCCAACCAATGGACTTTCAACTTCCCAGGATGGCACAAAAACTTGGAATCATATAGTAAAACCATCTGCCCAACCTCAAACTTCTTGTTTCTAATATGGTGATCATGCCAAGCCTTTTGCTTTTCCTTTTCCATTGTTTGGCTCCAATGGGCAAGTGATCGTCTCTCATCCAATTTCATTAGTTCATCAATTCTTTCTTCCAGTGCTTGTTCATCAACTAATCCTCTTGTGTGCATTATTCGCAGAGAAGGTAACATAAATTAAACCGGTAAAACGGCTTCCACACTAAACACCAATTGAAAAGGTGTGGCTTTATTTAGTCTTTTATACGTTGTTCTATAAGCCCATAACACTTTGCGATAATTTGTCATCCCAATATTGTCTTCCAACATCAAAGATTTTGGTCAAGGTATGACTCAGTATTTTGTTGAATGCTTCCGTGGTTCTATTCACTTGTGGGTGATAGGGTGTAGTCTTGTGATGAGACACCATGAACTTTGATAACAGGATCCTCATGGTATCATTCAAAAAATGTATACCCCTATCACTGGTCAAACTCAATGGACATCCATACCTCATGATAATGTTCTCCCATAAGAACCTTGCCATTATTGCTGCCATGCAATCTTTAGTTGGGGCTGCCTCTTCCCACCTTGTGAGATAATCCATGTAAGTGATGACATAACGTGACCCAATCCTACATGCTACTAGTGCAATAGGTCCAACAAATATATCACCCATTTTTCGAAAGGCTCCGCACTAGGGATAGGATGTAAAGGCATTTCATCTCTCCTTCCTAGTTTGCCAATGCGTTGATAGTGGTCACATGCTTTATAATAATCTCTACAATCCCTATATAAGGTTTCCCACCATAATCCTGCCATTAATATCTTGTGCGTGGTGGCATCACCTGGATAATGCCCACTCGCACTTCCTCCATGTGCTTCTTTCATGATGGTCGCACTCATGCTATAGGTGCTTCATCACATCCCAATTTGTATAACACACACAACATGTAGGGTAAAACTTCATCTCTCAATGCCTTCATTCCATCTCGACGCCACACCTTCTTTTATGAATACTGCAATCTCCTCCAAATCTGAGGGCACACACTATAACCTAAATAGTTGGGCATCTAGCATTGCTTCCTCAATACTTTACACATCCTCTCTTGAATCAATCCTTGATAGATGATCATGCCCATAGTTTCTTATTTCAGGCTTCACTACAATGGTGAATTCAAACTCTTGAAACAACAACACCCATCGACATATGTGCCCTTGAAGAATAGGTGTGTTTAATAAATACTTTAATGCCATGTGGTTGGTGTAGAATACAAAGGGTGTTTCTAGCAGATATTGTCTAAACTTGAAGAGCGTGTAGATCATTGACAATGCCTCACACTCAGTAGTGGTATAATTCTACTCTGCTGGTGTTAACTTCCTACTCACAAAATAGAGAGGATGATCAACAATCCCCTCACCTGATTGTGTAAGCACTGCTCCAATGGTGGTTCCTGAGGCATCTACATGGACATGGAAGGGCTTGTCCCAAGAGGGAAATCATAAAATAGGTGCGGTAATAAGCCTATCTTTTAATGTACCAAACCCTCTCTACTGCGCCTCACCCCAATGGAAGGCACTTTTGTGTCTAAGTAGCTCCTCTAAAGGTGTAACGATCTTGGCATATCCCTTAATGAATTTCCTATAATAGCCTCGTATGCCCAAGGAATCTACACACTGTGCTCTGGCTAGTAGGTTCCCTTAACCCCACAATAACTGCAACCTTAGTGGGATCTACCAGCAAGCCCTCCTTACATATGATATGCCCCAATAGAGTCCCAAAGGGAGTAGCAAACACACATTTCTTAATGTTGAGGGATATCCTCAACTACCTACACCTTTCAAACATTAATCTCAAGTTGTCACAATGGTCCTTAACTAGACCATATACTGTCCAATCATCCAAATAGACCTGAAGAAATTTATGGATGAAGTCCTAGAATGCTTGCACCACTATGTGAAAAAATAGTAGGCGCATTCTTCAACCCAAAGGGCATGACCGTATATGTAAAACTTCCCCACTTGGTTGCGAAAGTTGTCTTCTTCTGGTCCTCCTTTGTAATCCAGACTTGGTGGTATCCTAAAAATCCATCCGTAAAGGATTATATTTCACGCCCAGTGACTCCTTCCAAAATTTCTTTAGTAAAGGAGGTTGGAAATGGATCGATGACATAAACTACATTCAATTCCCTAAATTCCACACAAATCCTAATCCGCCCATCCTTCTTGATGTTGATTACCATCAAACTTATCCACTCTGATTCCTCCACTACCTCAATGATCCTAGAAGCTATCATTTTTCTATCTCCTCCTTAACTTTCACGCACAAATTGGGATTCATCCGGTAGGGCCTTTTTCTAACCGGGCGTGCACCGTCCTTCAATTTTATCTTCATCTCCCCCAAGGAATGGTGAACACCTTTGAGCTCATGGTACCCGCATAGGAATAAATCCTCAAATTCATGCAAATGTATCAATGATCTTTGATACTTCCTTCTCTATCTAGTAATCCCCAATAATAGCTTCCTTAGGTTCTTCTTCTAAACCGATGTTAACTTTCTTCATCTTTAAAGGCTCATGGTAGGCACGCACGTGAGCATCTACATTATCCACTACCTCGTGCATTCCTATAGAATGGCTAACATCTAAGCTTTCTGATTCCTCTCCATCAATCACATATACTAACTTTCCCTTCTTTTTTCCAAACACACGCACTCAAGCTGTAACTCTTCTACTTCCTCAATTTCTTCAAAGTGCACTCTAATCCTAGTTCACCTAGTAATTCCAATAGCCTATCTTCCATTCTAGCACTATCCCCCATGGTAAGGTGCTTGATACCTTGCAAGGCCTTATCAATCGATGGCTTGGTACTTTGATACTCAAAGTTTTAAATAAGGTCAACCACGAGCTCTTGCAATTCCTTGTCTGGCGGCGTGTCTCCAAATGAATGTACCATGACGCGCACAACCCTACGGAGTGTAGAATACAACTTGTGCACCCAGAGGGATGGTGGTAAAGCTTCTATGCCTTCTCTCTAGACCCATTTACATTCTTGGATATGGAAAGAGGCGGGCTCCTTCCCATGGTAGTCCTTGATGATGGTGGGTACAATACTCCTAGAAAATTAGACAGAGAGAGAGAGCAATTCTTACCTCATGCCACTCTAAAAGGGTCTCCTGATGTGTGGCCCACCAACGAGCTGTTGTGCCAAACAAGACATAACTTAACATCTCCCTTCATTCCTTCTCATTCTTCCACCGAGCTTCTACCTCCTATAGAAAGATCTTAGGAAAGGCTCCTCCCAAATACATGTGATGTTCTTTTCCTCCAAGGTGCCTAATAGTGCGCACCTTTGTTATCTTGGTCACCGACCCTCTCAACTGTCGTCCCACTAATTTGTAAGTTCCATGTGCCTAATTGTCACAAGCCAGATTGGTGGTATCACTTACTGATTGAGCATATTCAAACTAGATAACTCCATTAGTAGGGTGTACCATCTCAGGGTCTCTAATTAGCACACATAAATTTTGTCCAGAACTTCTTCTCCCAACAGTTCAATATAGGGTGTCGACTTCCCATCAATCAGGGGTATAATGACCCATTCCTCTTTGTTCTTAAAGCTGATGTACCCTTTGTTGAACCAAAGGTCCGCATTATTCTTGTAACACTAAGGGCACCCAAGTAGTAGTCTTTGGGAAATTATCCACCTTGGCGAACACTAAGACCTCAAAGTCCCCAGTAAACTTGGCTCCCTGAATAGTAATAGCTACATCCTTTAAGACACCGATGGGCATTGCCTTAGTCTTCTTTGCCATATACATAACATTTGAATATGGTTGTAATGCAGGTCTTCCCATTTCATGCCGGATGCATCTAAAGTCATAACATTAACCTCCGCGCCAGTGTCAATGAGTATATTGTTGAAGAGCCATCCATCTACAACTGCATTCAATGTAATCTCCTTATCATAGTTGAGGCTATGAGAGGGAAGGTTCGCATGTAAGACCTATCTCTTGCACTCTTCTATGGCGCGTGGTACCTTCTCTCTCTACCAGGATCCTAGCAAAGGAATGATGTTCTCCTGCCTTAGCATTTTACACACCTCCTTGACCTCATCCAGGTCATCCTTTTTCCTCGATTCTTCTTTCATGTTCCTCCTTTCTAGATTGCTCTTTTAGGCATTGGAACTCCCCATGTAAGCTTTGAATAACATCCATGGTGTCTTGATATATCTCCTTCTGATGCGTGGGGTCTGGATACTTTCCATGAATGACCTCCTCCCTCATAACCAGGGTCTTCTGTCTTGGTACCTCTCTTGCGCGTGGCTTCTGCCCTTGTTATTACCAAGACAAGATCCAAACCTTCATCCCATGTTACCCGAGGCATCCACTATATGTCTACCTTCTTGATGTTGACCATCGCAATGCCCTTATCCTTCCGGTGCTACTGATTCATATGCTCAAATAATTCCAAGCACTCCACATACTTATGCTTATTTCCACACCACGAGCACTACAACAAGTATGAGCACTCACACTTTTAATATTTTGTAGATCCGTAGTTAAAACATGTTCCACACGGAACTCACTCCTTCCTCCGTGGTTACCCCAACCATGGAATCCTCCTTGAAATCCTCTTCCACGCGTGCCTCAATTTGTGCACTCCTCATAACGGCGATCATCATTTTTAGAACCACTGGCAATGTTGTTTGGCACACCCCATGATCAATGGCCTCATGGTTCTGGTCAATGAGCCTACATTCTTTAGTATCATGTGTTGTCAAGGTGTAAATCTTGCAATAACAAGATACATTCTTTCTGATCACGCGCTGCAGCAAGGGACATCTACTTGCATCATGGTCCCCATGACAGATCTCATAATATACCATCAAAGTGCATACCGTCCTCTCGGGGAAAATTATCCTTAATGTTCCCCTCTATCTCACAATCTATGCACCATAAACCACTGCGAGTCTCATGAACTGAATTCGCAGATAATTTTTCCAACTGTTTGGCCATAGCTGTAATCTGAGCCTCCAAGAACACACTAACAAAAGTATTAATACTACCAACAGCCTCGACACGCAAGGTAGCTTCTAATGCTTCACGTGGATCTATAAAAGTTTTATGAGATAAGGCCCTTCTAAAAGGTGTGATCAATCCTCCAATAAACCATTGTGCATGCTATGAAGGGTGAATATCATATGACAATTTAGACAAGAGAGTTTTAAAATGCACATCATACTCCCGCACACTCTCTTGCCATTCCTTGTTGAATCTCCTTCAAAGCGCTAATGCTTTTCTGTTCGAACTTAGAATGTGGAACTCTACCAAGAATGCATTCTTTAAGGTAGTATAGTCCACCGCCGTTTGATGAGGGTCATACTTTCTATGCCAGCTATGCGCGTGCCCTTGCAACGTGGTTGCAAATTGACTACTCTTTCATTCTGGGGTTGTGATACCCTTTTTTGCGCATATAATAGTTCACACTTCTAAACATGTTCCACAAAGATCATCCTCAATACCCCTGTAATCTATTAAATGTAGAGACATTTCAAATAATACTTGAGGTGGTGGTTGGGGTCCTTGTCCTGAACCAGAGCCTTGGTTCCCTCTCGGTGTTTCCTCCACCGATTGATCTACTAAGTCCACCGGGTCCTATACCTCTAGAGCCACTAGATCCATCAGAACCACTGGGTCCAATAGGGCTTGTAGGAGCTATGCCAAGTGCTCCCACGGTCCCACTAAACTATGCACCAATGGTCTGTGATAGCACCCCACTACCACTACTTTGTCCCGTGCCACTGCCTGATGTGAGACTGAAAGCTTGTACACTTGCCCTTGTCTAAAAACTCATGCGGAATAGTGCAGCCATAGAAGAAGGAAATGAAAAATTGTATCTCCTAGGCATAGATCTATCTCTTCCACTAGTTTCAACTAGATTAATACTTCTTCCTGGTTCAGGAAAACCAAGTGCCAGGGCTCGGTCACTGGATGGGTTCAGATATGCTACAATGACTCTCCTTTCTCCATGCAATGAGCTCTTACTAGAAGAAGAAGGGGTATCCCTTACGTGTTTTCCAAGATGGGGTAGCATAGACTGCTCAGGTTCCATGTCCTCCGTGTGAACCTCAACTCCTTCCAGCAACGTCTGTATCCATAAATCCATCACACTAGCAGCCTTGCATTATCTAGTAATCTCCCTTTCACGTGCTTCACTATACTTGAGCCATCTTTCTTCCCTCTCCTTCTCTGTCGTATCATTTTCCATCTTCCTCCACCTAAGCTTCCTTACCCAACACTTAGAATGGTTTAGATGGCCATTAGGAGCACCTCTAAACTCATGGTAACCATCAATATCTTCATAGCTAGAGGAATAACATGTAGAAATGTTCCTCTAGGTTCTCACAGAAATTCAAACTTAGCAACCTCTTGGGCAAGAATACGTAGAAATGGTGTATTCTAGAGTGTAGCTAGCTAGTACTCCTCTCCACCAATGATCTACAACATGGGTCCATGTCAGATCTACATCCTGCAACCTCTGGTAGTCTTCTTCGGTCCATATTTGTGATCCATAATGCCAACTTGATCTAGATGCATAGGCTAAAAGCCATCCATATAACTCTACTGGGAAGCAACAGAAAAAGTCTCATACAGATCATGGTAGAGGTTCTCTTCTACCCATCTACGTGTATTAAACTCAGGTCCAATGTTGAATCTCTAAGAAAATTCATCCTCCGTGCTCTTGAACCACAATTCAACATTTTCCAATGTTAACCGATCCGTCATTACTCTTTACACAGATCATGATGCATGTTATATCCCATTACAACTTCAAAAGAAGTCCGGTAATAAAACCAAGATGTAGTCATTTTTACTACTTGTCATAAAAGGAAGAACCCCATGCACACCGGCCTATCACCCAGGAAGCTGAGTGCTCACCCAAGGCACGCGCAGTCCCAAGTCTCTCTTTTATGTGAGTTTAGTGGGAAGCATTATCTATTATTAGTGTAAGAGTATTTAGGAAAGAAGTTGAGACATATAAGAACCATAGGGCTCAGAACGGCCTCCAGATCCTCGCAGTCACTTCAGACCAAGTGCTTTAACAGATTCCAAAACATATACTATAACAGAAAGAAAGATATAACCATTTATTCATATCATGAAAGGAAAGAGAATTCATATGAACGAAATATACATTAAACCCATTGGTATTCATATCTATTTATAATAGGTAACCTTAATATATTCATTGGTTCATTACAAAGTGTCACAGAGAGTAAACCGCAGCCATGCGAACCACTAGACGTATGTAACTAAGCTAACAGAAAAATAACAACTCCATGCTTAGTACATCCTTTTCTGAACTAGAATATCCACTCGCAGCAATTCTGCAGAGCTTCACTTACTCTCTAACCCACTATTCCCTATGTATATCCAGATGATATATCCTTCTTTTGTGTGTATATATCTCTTTTTCACGTGATAGGCACTTGTATTTATCACTTTCTCGGCTGCCAACTCGCCTTATCGTGCCCTCAGATCTGTCGCCAAGTGTCGAATGTGGTCCTCCATGCGAGCATGTTCCTTCAAGCCTGAGCTCTCCATTCCATCTCATGATGATCTTCTAGAAGATTCCATCTGGGCATGCTCTTTCCTAGGCCAACCTGTTGCCAGGCTGGCATCTTATCCATGTGCAACCGATCATGCTTTTCACATGTTCTACCTTGGGCACTCAAATTGGCTAAGTCCCGAACCTCCTTTTGCACATCATGCACACTATTTACTTCCTTAAGCCTTTCTCTTGCAATTTTTCCACCATTCTAAAATCGAGATCCCGCGTGCCTAAGCGACTTTCATACTTGGTCAATATTCCAAGGGCCCAACAATGACATAAGAAATAGTATGTTCCTTATTCATTGTTTTCTTCTTAATAACTGCAAACACATGTCCTACAAAAAAACAAAGGTTTCAACTCAAATTTAAATTACATATTAAAATTTCAATGGATATAACTCAATACAAAAATTTTAAATAACCATTTACCTTGTCGCACCAACATCAAAATTTTGTCAAAGTCCTTTGATGTTACAACTTCATCTACAGAAACAAGTCATAATGCCTGTGGAGGTTAATATCTAGGAAGAGGATTTAGGGGCCTACAAATCCATCCATCCACCCATTCTTGTGAATCACACTCAGTAGTGAAAATTCGATACAAGATGCATAAAAACATGCCAACTTTCTTGTCCATGTGGCCCACGAAGTAACGTCTGAGCTACAAAATGAGTGCATATCACTAGAACTTGTGATTGTCTTACAATCCTCGTAGTTAGCAATTTTTTGTTCCTCTATCAACCAAAAATATCTACGAACTGTAGAATTTTCTTGAGAAGCTTGGGCCATGTTTTCAATACACCATTCCACTATACTCTTTGCATCTTTCAATTTAGCACCATATTTTTACTTCAACTCTTCTCTTGCACGATCTCTTTTCACACATGTCCTTGCACCATCATGCTCTCCTTTTCCATGTCCACCCTCAGTGAAAATCCAAAATGTTGCACACCCATCTTAATGTGCATCCTTCTCATCCAATAAAAATTCATGTATTCTTAAATTGATACGTGCAATTATCTAACCATATATAATGTTGTTTGAAGCGGATGTCCTTATTAAACAAGTTTCCATAAAATAACTGGAAACACCCTTGCACAAATTTAGTAGAATGAGTATGATCATCAATGATATAAAAGTGGTACTGTCTTAAAAAAATGATCATTCTCTGAACTGTCAGGAGAATGTCTAAATGCTATATGAACAAAAATTGCAACTTGTACTAAGTTGTAATATTGTGAATGAACCTCCATTTGTAGGTCAAATGTGTAATTCTCTACAAATTGACCACTGAAACAATAGTACCAATAGGAAATGTGTCCTTTCATATCTTGAAATTTTCATCCAACCATTGAGCTATGTGTGTATTCCTAGCATACTCATAAACAATTTGATCCTTCAATTTTCTCATAAATTGAAAAATAGGCATATGTTCTATAACTAGCTCACACCATTTAGAATGCTTTCCATCTTTCAACTAGTATGGTACTGATTTATATTTATCAAACCCAACTAAATTATGTCTTATTACAACTTCAATTTTATCATGGATGTAACTTTCCAATTTAGGTAATCCTTCGCATGTACCACAACTTCCATATAAACAATCCTAACTACAAAAACATTGTCCAACTTCTCTTTCACAAAATATCGTAGTTATGAAATCTCTGGAAGATAGTGGTGGAAATTAAACACCATATTCCAATAAAATAGTTTTAGAATGAAAATTAGAATGAATACGTAAAAATTTAGCATAATGCATCGCAAATTCAACATGTTGCCTACAACAAGTGGTGTGAGCATGATTGATTTTCACATAAAATGGTTTCATCATTTCTATAAAAATTTGACTAATTTTAATTTCTATATGCTTTGGATGTGGTTCATGATTAGTAGAACCAACTCTCCATTTTACAACATCTCTTGTTTTAGGTGAAACTCTAGTGTTATCATGCCAAAATTGAATAACAACTTCTCTTATAGCATCATATTTATCTTTGTCCTTACGTGGTGCTCTAGCGAGAAAATGCCCAAAATCGATGTTATTGAGTGATTGAAGGATATTAAATCTTTCAATTTCTTTCATTAAATTTTTTCAATTAACTTTTAACATTCGACTTGTTTGTGTAATCGAACATTGTTTTTCCTTGATTCACTTACAACACTAGTAGCAAGTACACAATGCACATTATTACTATCCCTAGTGCGTCTCTTGACACCAATAGTTTGATATACATCATGAAGGTTTTCAACAATTGTAGAGGTTTGACCACGTATATTAGATGTTGTCAATCCTAAGGTGTTTAATGTAGGTCTCATTTTAATCAATTTCATCAAACTAACCAACAACTGACATCTTTGGGAATCATTTAAAATTTCAAAATGATTATCTCAATTTTTATTGTTTTTTCTTCTAATTTTCTATTTAGAAAGTTTTTCATACATTGGTTTGAAAAAAATTCATCAATTTCAATAAAATAATTAGGTTTCTTATGTAAAATCCTAGGAGGTGTTTTTGTCAATTTTTTCTTATCTACGCTTTCAACTCAATTTCCTTATTCACATTTTCATTGTCTCCTTCAATTTCAACATCAACTACATCACGAGTATTTAATTCTTCTTTAATATTGATGGTAAAAACATCTTCATCACGAGTAGTTAATTCAATTTCAATATTCAAAGTAGAAACATTACTTGGTTCCTCACTTTACTTCAATAGTAGGGGTTGAAGATGAACCTCTTCTTGATTCACAAAGATTCTACATTCATTCAACATTTTGAAATCTGTTTGCCTCTAATTCATCGGCATTTTTTACTTAATGACTTCCTTTTTTGACTTTGTTTCTTGTCTCCCTGGATGTTTTATTTCCAGTGATAAGAAAAATGTGCAAACAGTAAAAATCACATGGTAATTTGAACATTGGGATGTGTGCAAATATGATTTAGAAACCTCGACAGCTTTTTATAAAGCGTGATTGCGATGCTTTTTATTAAAACCATGATTGTGGTTCTATCTGTATCATCAAATCCGATCCTAAGGCTCAGGAATTCCCCAACCAAAGCTATGGGACGTCATTATGATGTGTAAAAGGTCAAAAAAATTCAAATTTTCTTTTCCGTAGACTTGACCCATGTTGAAAAATTGAAACATTTCACAAAAATGGTGCCATCATGTAGGGGAGATTGTTAGCTTCGTAGAAATATTGATTTTAAAGTGAATAGAATAAGATAAATATCATTTTATAATTTTTACTAACAATAGGTCTTTTAGACATTTTTTCCAAATGTGAATGTTCATGTCTACGTTTAAGACTCGTAACTTTTGTTTCACTTATCAAAATGTGATAAGAATTATACCATCCCAAGCATGAAGAAATTCTATACATGTTAAATATATATATATATGTATATATATGTATATATATATATATATATATATGTATATGTATGTATACATATACATATACATATACATATATATATATATATATATATATATATATATATACATACATATACATACATACATATTTATATATATATATATTATATATATATATATGTGTGTATATATATATATATGTGTGTGTATATACATACATACTCCATATACATACATACATACATAATATATATATATACTATATATATATATATATATATATATATAATATATATATATATATATATTTGATTTCGATATTTTTAATATAGTTAAAGTGGGAAAATGGAAAGCGCTCCGTTTTCTAAAAAAATCAAACTACTTTCACGGAAAAAATTATTAAAAAAATTGCTCAAAAAATACAAAAGAAAATTCATCCCAAGATAGACAATGACATCAAAATTTTCACCAAATGAGAAAAAAAAGATTTGGTCATCCAAATTGCAGGCAAATAGACTACAATCTTATAGGTTTTTTCAAAAAAAAAAAACCAAGTCATATAATTTTGAGTGTATAATATAGTTAAACTTTCCGTTTTTTTTTTAAAATTAGTAGTTTATAAACTAGATTTCGGATGCTGATTCATATTTATAAAAATGTTTCTAATTTTGAGTACATGTATTGCTAATAATCCCTGCAAGTTGAGATTTTGTTGTTGTTTGGAATATAATGTCCACTTATGACCCTTTTTTGTCCACCAACTTGCTGCAGCTTACCCATCCGGGTCCTTCCTCCTCATCGCCCATTCCTTCCAAGCCATCGCAAAGCCAAGTTTTATCTTCACAAATGGAGTTTTTGGGAATTTAGCTTCAATATCACTATCTCTAAATTGCTCATGCAGTCCACTCTGGGAAGTTACCCACATATCGTGGTGAGAAAATGGGGTCAAATGCCACTCCAATCATGTTGAAATTTCTAATTCAAACCATGTCCCACTTGGAAATAATTTTTCAATCCTTTCCTCAGAGGGTGGTGTTCACGATGGTCAAGGGGATCTTGATATGTCTAAATTTTTATGAATTTCATTTCTTAGATTGTTAGGGGTCTCACAGATCCCTCTGCAAAATACTTTTTTCCGTTAGCATGTCATCATTTCAGTATCTTGGATATTATTTTATTTACAAGAAATTAAAATCTTTGGTTTTGTCTTCAAAATATGCTAACTTGTATTGCTCCTGATTTTTCATATTTTCATACTCTACATACAAATGGAAAAGGTGGTGCAAGATTTACATTACCCCAAAAAAAAATTCCTTAATCACCTCCTTAGGCCACAATCCTTAAAATTGGATCATGTGGGTGGTTATGGTGATTAATGATATATATTTTGGTATTCTTAATGTTTATGCTCCTAATGATGGCACAAAAATAATGATGTTATGAAAATGGTTAGGTGATAACTTTCCTCTTTCCTATTGGTTGGTTTGTGGTGACTTTGATATGATTAAACATCTTGATGAAAATCTCGGTGCCCTCCCTATGCATTTATTTTTCGGTGAGCGTGTGGCTTGGAATTACTTTAAAATTCATTGGGGGCTTTCTGATCCTTTGCTCTAGCGGCAGTAGGTATTTAAGTCTCAAGCTTGGTATACGTGAACCAATCTTCAAGAATGATATGGTTAGTTATTCAAAAGGATTGATGATGTACTTCTCTCTCAGTAACATATCTTTGATTTTGACATGCAAGGCATCTCCGTGTTAAGGTGTGGTTAGATTTAATTTTATGAGATCAAAGTCAAATCTCTTTTAAGATTATCTAGAGTGGAGCCCCTTTCAAAGTCCCACCAATCAATTTTTCTTAATGTCTCCTTATTGAGTCACTCGGGAGTGGTCCATATTATTCCTAAAATTTAGAACATGGCACCACGTTTTCCTTTTGCTACTAGCTAGCTAGATTGAGTGGTGGGAAGTGGAGATTCAACGCACCACCCGATTCCTCCACCAATTTGGTAAATAATTTCTCGGGTTCATAAGCAAGCAGACTCATATCTCAGCAAATGAATTTAGAATGGTTTATGCTCTCCTCGAATCCAATCCTTTCAAACCTCCATCCATCTACAAAGTTAACGATATTCGGCATAGGCTCAAGCTCATGTAATCTCACTCGACTAGTGGTGCTCAAATTCAGGTGGTGGCTCAAGATCAAGGTGGGAGAAAAAAAATCTAAGAATTTTTTCAAATCCCTCTATGTCAAGAATTCTCTTGAAAAAATTAAAGTTATTCAAGTTTCTCAGAGTCGACTCATGGATTTCCTTAATATCATTGACACTTTTATGTACACTATCAGTTAGTTTTCCAAGCACATGAATTCAATGATGAGCTAAGCGACCATAATGCAACAATATATTGACGTGGTTCATATAAAACTCTCTCCCTATGATCGTGCTCAATGTAATGCCCCTCTTGTATTATAGGAGATTTATGTTGCTCTTTTGTGCTTAGCTAATGATAAATATCCTAGGTTGGATGGTTTTCCTTGTGAACTCTACAAATCCACTTGGTCTTTTGTTGGCCAATTTTCTTTGGGTATACAATAAAACTCTCCAATCAAATTCTTTAGAGTGATTCATTAATCGAGGTAACATCAAGTTCATGCCTAAAGCTAGAAATCCTAAATTGATTAATAATTGGTGGCCTATCACTCATTGAATGTTTCTAAAATTTCTTGTTAAGGCCCTTGATATTCGCATTGTTGATATGTTACCAAAGATTTTTTCAACCCAAGAAAATGGGCTTTGTCAAAGGTTGTTATATTTTGGATAATTTTATTCTTGTCTAGGAAGGAATGGAATGGGATTGAATGTCTCTACAACATCTTGTATTTCTTAAAATTAATTTTGAAAATCCTTATGATCGTATCTAGTGGTGTTTTATTCTAGCCATGCTCACATCTTGAGGTTTTGGCAAATTTTTTACCTCGATTTTCCAAAATCTGTTTTCAAATGTGTTTTCTTACATCATTATCAATGGTCAATATCCCTCTATGATTGTCCTTTTCCCCTCTTCAGAATGAGTTCCCTCTCGGACCTACTCTTTTTGTTTGATCTGTCATGCTCTTGGATATTTTATCGCTAAGTGAGTGGATTAGGGGCACATTCGGGAATTATTTTTACTGAGATCATTGTACTCAGGTCATTAATGGGAAGTTTGTGGATGACTATTTTCTCACCCTTGCAAAAATGAGCATAATTTTGTTGAATGTTTTTAATTCCTTTACATCTTTTGTCTTACTTCAGGATCCAACATTCAAGTGGCTAAAACTTTAGGCTATTAAAAATTTTTTGGCCTATGCTTGAATGGTTAAAATCTTACCTCTGGAAGTGGATTGGCCGTGGAGAACAATTTAAATTTTTGGGCATTCCTTTTTCCTTTGATATTGATTCTGTAACTTTATGGGAATATGTGATTGATAGAGTCGAGCATAAGTTCTCTCGATGGTCTTATAAATATAACTCTTTAGCTAGTAAATTTCAGGCATGTACAAAGATTCTTGATGCCACCCAAGTTTATTACTATACTTTTTGGTGCCTATCTCAACCTTCATTTTCCAAACATGCCAAACTTCTCCGAGATTACCTTTGGTGTAAAAGTTCTAATTCAACCGGATTTCATCGGTTAGTTTGGAGGTTTTTTATCTCCCCATGATCAACATGGAATTGGTATTATTGATGTTTTCAAGAAAATCATCACTTTATGTTCTAAATTAGTGGTGCATTTGCCTTTTCTTTTCAAGCGTAGAAGATTCTGCTTCACCATTGCATTTCTTTAGGTTCTCCTTACGGAAAAATATGTTAGAATAATATCGTGTTACATACCTTAAATTTCACCAAGGCACCTATTAAGATTGTTGGAACTTTTGTCACCGAGAGAATATGGAAGGCCTTTGAAGCCGTGAAGCCCTTATTGTGATGGATTGGAGATGGATTTCATCTTTGGGCTCTCTCACAATTCCCAAAGTATCTCGGTGGTCTCCCATTATCATGGAATATAATATCCCACTTGTTAAAAATCGAGTATCAAAGCTCTATTTTTATCTTGAAAATGGATTACACCATTCAAGAGTTTATTTCCCGTAAAGACTGGATTTCCTGTCCTAAGCTCAAGATACAATTTAATATTTCCAATTTAGACCTTCTGTCTATCCATAGAATTCAAGGGTTGCTTCCAGATTTCATGCTTCATAAGTTGGGTCTTAAACCTTCAGATGCTTTATGGCAGGATTGGTGATGGAATCATAGTATTGCTTTCTTTCACTATAATGTCGACATAACTCACCATTTATTGAGTTTATTTTCACATGTCATTTCAAAACTCAATGCTCAATGGGGTCTTCAATCTTCTCGACTACTTGGCTTCATCAGATTTCCCATGCACTGGAACCCTCTGTTAGAACCTAAATTAAACAATTTTATTTGATGCCTTATGTATCGGGAACTTCATGTTGATGAACGTCTCTATCACATTGGTTTTTATAATCATATATGTCCATTTTGCTCTTGGCTAGAGTCTTTTAAATATTTTTGGTCTTCTCCCATGCTCAAGCCACTTGGTCTTGGATTCATACGTTCTTTCAACCCTACCACCCTGAGTTCTTTCATTGGCTGATGGCTTTGTTTAGAGATTTCAGTTCTTGGCCTTCTTATATTGAGTCTCTCTGGCATTTTATTTAGATAATGCATTCTCTGTCAAATTTGGAAATCTTGTACTATTTATATCTTCTAGAATGATCAATATGTCACTTTATTTTCCACTAATGATAAAGTGGCTATTTTTTCTTCTGTGCGCATTCAGATTCAAGCTAAAGCCAAAAACGTTACTATGGAATTTTCTCACCTACAATAATTGATCTCACATTGGGGGAGTGCTCCTTTCACGATAAGTTGGGTCCCTCATGACCCTTTCTCTGTTACCTTAGCCCTCTTCGCCACACCAGCCCACGTCCACAAGAACCACGTCACATAAGCCACTCTCACAACAATCACTCTACCTCTCTCTGGGGTCACCCTTTAGCTTCGTCCTCTTCAAGGCTAATTTGGAGTCCTCCTCTGTGGGGAAAGGTCGTGGTTAATTCTCCAAGATGATCCTCTCTTCCACATCGAGCTCAAGTATTTGCTAGCTATTCATCCCCCGATTTGGGCATAATTTACCATTCTTGAGTTCTATTTCACCTATCATTTCAAAACTCAACACTTGTTGGGGTATTCAATTTTCCGTGACTACTTGGCTTTGTCGGCTTTCCCAACCATCTGTTTGAACCTAAAGTCAACTGTTTTATTTTGTTCCTTAGTAATCAGGGTCTTCATGTTGGTAAATGTCTCTGTCATAGAGTCTTTTAAACATTTTTTTCTTGCTCCCATTCTCAAGCCACTTGGTCATGGGTTAATTTGTTGTTTCAACCCTACCACCCTCCTTGAGGGTCAATATGAAGGACCAATAATAGACATCCCTTGAGGTGGTGGTAGGATTTAGTGTCCTCGCTAAAGAGGTGGGGTAGAAAAGTGTCAACAAATAGGGGAGGAAAACTCGTTTCACAATTCACATGTCTATTATAAGTGGAAAGTCATGAAGGGACCGAGATAAGATGATATAGAAAAAAAAATCATGTTGTAAGAGGAACTCCCAAGATATTTAAATGCTTTGGTGTAAATCCTAAAACTTTATCGATCTACTTTCTTTACTTGTTCTTGAATATGTAAATAGAGAAAAAGTTGACAATGATTTCCTCATTTACGAAAAACTACTCAAACAAAATCATAACAAAAAATGGTATCCTTTACGTTTTTCTATAATTGAAATAGAATTATAGCTCTAAAAGTGTGAAATGAAAACTATATATGTTGGCTAGTGGGAGTATTATCCAAAAAAGGTCATTTTCCACATGAAAAAGGTTAGGATGGAAATTCTTTAATGGGGACTAAACATAATTCCAAGTGCATCTAACATGAGGGAAATTATAAAAATGATATTTAAGAATCATTAATCTAGCACAAGCAATATATTTGGGACTAGAAATACTAATTTACTCAAGCCTTTTGGCTAGATAGAGACCTTGATAAATAAATCACTATAGAAAATACATAATTTAATTCTCAATTATAGAATTCCAAAATCAATTGAGGTGTGAGAGAAAAAAATATAGTCTATAAAAAGGAAAAATCTAACAAGAATTCTATTTATAGAGAGCATGGGAGAAAGATCTCATGATAAGGTAAAGTAAACTAGTAGAATATACTTTTAAAGCAATGTCAACATTCCATATCTAGTATCCCCACAACATGTTATTGATTTAACAAATATTGAATTCGTAAAAACCCTAGATATTTTAGAGTCACATATGAAAATAAAAATGCTAAAGTATAGATCGACACAAGCAATAAGCAAATGCAAACTAAAACCCTAAGTGCAATAGAAGTAATAGAAGGCGTATTTGATTTCACAATAAATCCCAATGTGTGTTGTCTTGAAAACTTGGTAAACAAGAGGAGAATATTGTCTTAACCACACCCAAAAACATTTGTAGCTTCCGAATAAGCCTTGACTAGGGCACCTAGACCGGTCAGCGCGCTTGGGTCTTTGGTGACCTCTTTTGGGAACCCATGACTACAAAAATGGTAAAAAACTAATTCTTCTTTTGTCACAAGATAAGTCGCTAACCTTCATTATTGGTCTCATGTATGTCGATGGATGATGGCGAGTTTTCATGCAACCTATAAAAATGATATCCTACAAAACCCCAAAACACATCAAATCCTAAAAAAGAAAGATGCAACAGTGGATTTGGACTGACCTTGTAGGCACCTAAAAAAGTGAACTTAGGACCGAGTGTTGTACTACATCTCAGACTCCATGTAGTTCATGTGCGTGTGTGTAGAAATTGTGTCTTAGGAAGATCTTATGCAAGATGCATTTGATAGTGTGCGATAACTATATGTGAGAATGCCAATAGATGTGTTGATGAAAAAATGAACTTCCCCTCCTATGTGTGTATGTAAAAATTGCAGTCCCTTGTCCCTTGAGTGAGTGTTATATGGATGCTTTGATGCTCTTATAATTCCTTTGGATACAACCTTAGGTGATGATAATAGATGTTTAGAGCTTGGTCCTTTATTATGGTCACATAGATTTATATTTACATGGTTCCCTTAGTTAAATTTCGTAATTGACAACTAAAATTTTGACCCATAGGAAAACAAGATGCCCAAAAGATAAAAGAGAACCAAAAGAGGTGAGTAAGATACAAAGAGGTTGGGGGCATCCAGAGGGGATGAGGGTTCATGGGCACTGGCATCCAGAGTATGTCAATTACTATTTTTATCGCTTAGGAATCATATGAATAGTAGTATGTGATTAGGACCTAGAAATATACCCAAGTGCGTGATTTTTATCTACATCTATAGGAGGATGAAGGCCTTGCTTGTACACCATGCCATCTAGTAGAAGTTAAAATATCTTCATACTAGAAGGAATATTTAAAATGATAAGTTTAAACTTTGAATTGAGCTTAGGCCATGAAATCCAATCCTAAAATAGAACAAGGTCCTAGATAATAGTTGTTCCCTTCTAATACAACTAAATGATTTGATGCTAGGTGTTTTTGTGAAAGCTATGAGTTCTTCATCATTACAAATGACCACTAGATGTTATGACTATTGTAATAGGGTTGTATTTTTAAACCATCACCAAACCATCTCAAATAAGGCTTATTGACCTTATACAATGGCCATATATTTGTAATTAAAAGAAGACTTCAATTTCAACTAGCACATAAGTGATAAGTAAAGTACATAGGCTATTAATTTACAAGAAATTTTCTATAAGGTAATCTAGCAAAAATGCAATAAATCTTAAAAGAGTTCTTGAAGCCTCAATATGTTCGATTCCTTTAAATCTCATTTGGCACATAAGTCAATGTTATGTTTGTGAATATCAATTATTCCCTGTCATGTTTCCTAAGGAATTTATTAGACATCCCAAAAAAATTGTAGAAGATTGGATATTTTGGAATTGGTCTAAAGAAAGTCACAAAGAGACTTGACCATCTTGTCGTAAGAAGCATTAGAAATATCCCAAACATGATGAGAAGTATAAATCAATACAATGAGAATATCACTACAAATATGGTATTTCCTACAAGGGTGAGAGGTCTAGATATATAAAAAGAGATATCCTTCTGAACTATATAGAGAACATACTACCAAAACTCATAAGTTGTGCTATCAATGGAAAAATGAATACCTAATAGTTTAAATTTTTTATCCTCACTAGATCCACTTCTAAAGAAAATATATAATCTGATCTCATCATGGGATACATGTTTTACGTATAACAAAGAGTCCTGAAGTAGGATTCATTTTTATAAATGATGAGTAATCATCTATAAAGTGACTATTGCTCTTATTTTTAGATCAATAAAGAAAGAATATACCCTATATCAACCCATATTTAGTTTTGTGATTCCAATGGTATCATGGTTTCAGACATCCATAATCTCACCAAGGGATTTTATCTCTTTTCATTTCACGAGCCTTCTCAAGTCCAATTCCTCCTTCTTAAGGTTGCCTATTGGTATTTAGGTAAAACACTTTTGGTGATTTCCCATTGGACTCCCAACTTTATCCCCTCCAACCAAGTTTCTTGAAAAATATCAGTTTAGATTGAACTTCCAAAACTCGTTGTTCATATGTGATCTTTCCTTCCGAGATATTTAAACCCATTGGTAGGGTTATATGTCATGATCGGGATCATTTTTATGCCTGACCTAATAAATGGGTTTGTGTCAAATTTGAGGTTGCAAAAGATCTGCAAGACCACCTAGATATTCAAGAAGGGTCCTTGCATATCTCTTAGAAGGTGGTTTATTTTAACCTCCCCAACACATTTTTTCATTTTCAAGACCCGAACCATCGTATTTGGGACTGTCCCTAGCTCGCTCTAAGTCCAAAGGGGATCCTTGGCTGATTGTTTGACTACGATCAAGAATAATAAGGCTTCGTACAAAATTCACTTCCATGGTGACACATTCTCCTTCTCCTTCCCCTCTGTCAAATGATAATTTCGGTCTAGTTCCTTCCCCCTCATCATTTTCCATTCCTTCCAAGCCCCTGAAAAGCCAAGTTTTGTCTTTGCAAATAGATTTTTTAGGAATTCAGCTTCAACATCTCTATCTTTGAATCACTCATGCAGTCCACCCTAAGAGTTTACCCATAGATTGCGGGGAGAAAATGGGGTCAAATTTTTCTCCAATCATGTTGATATTTCTAATTCAAACCAAATCCCACTTACTAATAATTTTGCAATCCTTGGCTCGGAGGATGGTGTTCCCGATGGTCAAGGGGAGCTTGACATGTCTAAATTTTCATGAATTTCATTTCTTGGAATGTTAGGGGTCTCATAGATCTCTCTCAAAAACACTTTTATCCATTATCATGTCAGCATTTCAGTAGCTTGGATATTATTTGTTTATAGGAAATTAAAATATATGGTTTTGTCTTTATAATACGCTAACTTGTATTACTCCTAATTTTTCACATTTTCATACTTTACATATTGATGGCAAAGGTGGTGAAATATTTCCATTGCCTTGAAATTTTTGGCCTTAATCATCTCCTCAAGCCACAATCCTTAAAATCAAGTCTTGTGGGTGATTATGGGGATTAATGATCTATATTTTGTTATTCTTAATGTTTATGCTCCTAATGATGGCACAACAAGAACGAAGTTATGGAAATTTTTAGGTGATAAATTTCCTCTTTCCTATTGGTTGGTTTGTGGTGACTTTGATATGATTAAACATCCTGATGAAAATCTCGACATCCTCCCTATGTATTGGTTTTTTGGTGAGAGTGTGGCTTGGAATTACTTTAAAATTCATTGTGGGCTTTCCTATCCTTTTCTCCGACGATAGTAGGAATTTAAGTCTCAATCTTGGTATACTTGGACCAATCTTTGAGAAGGATGTGATCAGTTATTCAAAAGGATTGATAATGTACTTCTCTCTTAGTAGCATATATTTGATTTTGACATGCAAGGCCTCTCCTCACATCAAGGTGTCATCAAATGTGCTTTTATCAAATCGTGTCTAATCTCTTCTAATATTAGTGGAGTAGGTCCCTTTTCAAAGTCTTGCCAAATTAATTATTTCTTAATGTATCCTTGTTGAGTCACTCGGGAGTGGTCCCTATTATTCCTAAAATTTGGAACATGGTGCCACATTTTCCTTTTTCTACTAGCTAGATTGAGTGGTGGGAAGTGGAGATTCACGAGACCACCCGATTCCTCCGCCAATTTAGTAAACAAGTTTCTCGGTGCATAAGCAAGAGGACTCAACTCTGTAAAAATAATTCATGATGGTTTATGTTCTCCTTGAATCCAATCCATGTAAAAAACCCTTCATCTACAAGTTAACGATATTCATCGAAGGCTCAAGCTCATGGAATCTCACTTAGCCCATGGCACTCAAATTTGGTGGAGGCCGCATTAGGTCAAGGTGGGAGTCAAATCTTCTAAGGTTTTTTTCAAATCCCTCTATGCCAAAAATTCTTGTGAACAAATTAAATATATTCTATTTTCTCGAGTCATCTCACGATTTTCTCAAAATCACTAACAATTTTTTAACACTATCGCTTAGTATTCCAAGTGCAAGAATTAACTAATGAGCCAGTGCCACAATGCAGCAATATATTGAGGTGGTTGCATGCGATAGAAAAGTGACATACGAGCATGAGAATCTACAAGTAGCTCTTCTTCGTACGACCTCCTGAGGTCATGTCGAGACAACTAGTGGAAATGGAATATATGTGGATATAGACAAACTAGTTGGGCAATCTTATATCCTCAACACACAATAATGGGATCTGATGAATCTAAGGCAAAGAAAGCTCTCCTAACCTGAATTGATGTAATGGATCATTTAGATATAATAGCTGCTTGGAGGCTCCAATCAATGTCGAGCTCTACCAAGATCCTATCTATTAGCTGTTGGATACGTGAAAAATGACATGTAGGTGCTTCATGTATATTTCCGCAGGACAATGTCATGGAAAACGGTAATGAGAGTGGGATTTTAGAAATTATGGGTGGTTTTCTGGTCTAGCCCAGAAAAATGTTGGATTGATTGGCTTCTATATTTAATATGGAAAATTGTGTTATGATATCTCGGGAGTGGTGAGGATCTAAATACCAACGTGTGTAAACCGGTGTCAATACTTAACTGACTAGTAGGCCCGTTGGGTTGTGGGACCTGGGGATCACAACCATGAGTTCGTGGTTGTTGTGGACCTGTTATGGTCATGTGAAGAATCAATCTCTTCTTCTGACTATCTAATGGTCATAAGCCTTTTCAACTTCTATATTTAGTATCAGGAGTTGTGTGATCTTCTCAGAATACCTTACGGGTGTTTTGGCAACTTGTATACGCAACCCTGTGTCTATGTCGATGAGAAGGTCTCATGTGTCTGCTCTGAGAACTAATGGATCATAGCCAAATATTTGTTCTCTTTCGGGTTCTTGTATGGTCATGCGGATATCCTATCAAGGCAATCTACACACTTGGGTTGACTTGACCGAATGTGTATGTTGTATTGTTTTCAATATTCAATTGTCTCAATTGTTCACTAATTTCTTGTTGGTTTGTTATCATTTGAAAAACCTAAATCCTAATCCCTTGATCTATATCTATTAATATTGTGAAGAGATTCAGCTGAGGTACTATCGGTTTGAATGCGTAATCCACGGCTCTCTCGGTCCCGTAATTGTCATGCAAGAGATAATCAAATTTTAATCAAACAAGTAAAATAACTATGAAAGATATATCTACACTATACTTATATTTATCTTATTTTTGTATTTTTAATGATGTGTATTATAATGAAATTAAAAGGGAAGCTATTCTAATATATTAAGATAATGGACAGTTAATATAATAACAGAATTAAAACAAGTTAGCCTAGTATAGCTATTTTCCTATGCACTTGTGAATTTATCCTAAATATTTAAATAACTAACTAGTTTAATTGAAAGACTTCCAATCTTACCTCAGAAGTGAAGAATGAATCATAGTTTCTTAGAAACTATCATTCCCCACAGCTTCCCTGGCAATATTGAAAGCGAGATTTAACTGAAATAAAATGATTTGCTACTCTATTTGATATATTGTAACTACAACTTTGATAGCTCAAACCTGGAGTTTACAAAATAGTGGTAAATCCAGTTGTGTCATGACTTGTCCCCTTAGTGTGATCTCCTCATTCCTTCGTGTTCTTGTGAATCCAGAAAAGTATGAATGTGATAGTGTCAACAGAAGAAGATACTCGAACAATGGCAGCTTTGGATATAAACCGAATACAATGCAAGTAAGAGAGGGATACTCATATAATGGCATCTTTGGATATTTCTCTTTATTGGAGAGGATATTCATTGTTGTTTATTTGTCTACAATGATACTTGGACGGATCTATAGGCTTGTTTGATATATATTGTTTTTTTATAGTTTAAGTGCTCAAATTTTGAGTTGTAGACACAAAATCACGCATTTGTGTACATTTATAGGTCCTAAAAAAATACTTGCATTCATATGATTCCTAAGTGAGAAAACTAGTAATTGACAACTATCTTTGGCATCTTTGCTTTGTTTCTAGTCTTCTTTACGGTTGTACACACCCTATAGCCAACTTGGTATTTCATTTACTTGTATTTTATGAATCTAGACACCAGCATCCAAATAGGACATCAATGCTTAGGCACACTTTTCCTTCTGGGTGCCCCTAGCCCTTTTTATCTTACTCACTTTTTTTGATATATTTTATCATTTGAACATCTTATTTTCTTATGGGTCTTCCTTCCAGTTGTCAATTGCAAAATTCAATCTAGGGAATCATATAAATATAAATATATGTTACCAAAATAAAGGACCAAAGCTCTAAACATCTATTATCATCACCTAAGGTTCCATCCAAAGGAATCTAAGGCATCAAAGGCATCCATCTAGCACTCAAGCAAGGGAAAAGGGACTGCATTTTCTACATATACTTCATAGGAAGGGGAAGTTCATTTTTGCATTCATACATCTATTTACATTGGTACATCTAGCTATTTCTCATTATCACGTGTATTTGCACAAGGGCTTTCTAGGGAACAATTTTATCACACACGCACAAGAACTACATGGATTATGAGATGTAGTGTAGCGCTCAATTGTAAGCTCACTCATTCAGGTGACCACTTTGAAATAGTTTGCAAGAATCATATCGAAAATTGTGCACCACGATGAAGTTGCACTCTAAAGGAAATGTAATAGCTCTAGCGTAATCACAAGGAGGAATCGATCAATCAATGGAAGAACTTGCATAACAGAACAAAGCTTGCACATATAGAGAAAGATAGCGGAGTGTCTTGGCATACTCATAAATGTCAAATGAAGGGATACATATAGGGTGCTGAGTAACCCTAGTGCATGACACACAAGAAAACCCTAAACCTAACCCTAACCTAACCCATGTGAGATGACCCTCCATATGTGAGTGGAGGACACATAGGATCCCACACACCAACACCCCCCCTTCATCGAAGCTGGGGTAGCGGCTATGATGAGTCAGACAGAACAAGAAGACACTCCTAAACAACTAAGAAAGATGTGTCAATGGGGCCCAACAACTAAAGGCCTGATAAGGTGCCCATGTAAAAACAAAATATTCCTAGAGAATAAGAAGAAGAGAAGGACTATATAGCCCGAAGAATATGAGCAATTGCATAAGACCTCACCCCAAGAAGAGACTGCAAGTGAAGAAACTTCACCTCAGTGAAGGGCTTGGTGAATATATCTACAATCTGATCAGCTGTCTGAATGTACTGAATGTCGATGATACCATCATGAATAAGCTCTCATATGAAGTGTATATGGATCTCAATGTGCTTCGTTCACTGATGTTGAACTGGATTTCTACAAATTGAGATAGTGCTCGTGTTATCATAATAGATAATGTTAAGCCACTTTGAAATTAGATGCCAAACTCTATCGAGAATACCACAGCAGCCAAACAACCTCTGTGGAAGTGTTAACTACTCCTCTGTATTCTACCTTTGTAGAAAATATCACAATTGCATTCTGCTTCTTGCTATGCCAACTAATAGGTTCTCAAACCAAGAGATAAACTATAGCCGGGTGGATTTTTGATGATGTACGTCACCAACCCAATCAGAATCATGTGAACCTTATCAAGTTAATATCCACCCCTCCATAATAGTGAATGCCATCAGTATAGGTGCCACGAACATAATGAAAGATCCACTTAGTTTCTTTCATGTGGCTCCTACATGAATCTGGACATGATCCCAACAACATAAGATAAATCTTTTCAAGTGTGAGTCAATTAAATCAAGCTCCCCACCAACTATTGATAAAGGGTACCATCAACCAAGGGAGTAGAGCAATCAGAAACCAACTTAACCATGGAAATAAAAGGAGTAGGATAATACTTTCAATCAGACATCTGAAAATGAGTAAGCAAGTCAAGAGCATACTTAGGCTGCGAAATCAAAATTCCTGAGTCAGATTGTGAAATATGGATCCCAAGAAAGTAATGAAGTAGACCTAAGTCAGTCATGGAAAACCTGTTGGCCAAGGAAATCTTCACAAAATCAATGATAGAGGAAGAGTTGCCTGTGATCAACAAGTCATCAACATAGAGAACAAGAATGAGTATGGAGTCATCTTGCTATAGAATATAAACATTTGGATCAGAATGACACCTAGTAAACCCTGATGTAAGTAAAAAGGAGTCCATCTTGGCATACCAATCCTGAGGGGCTTGTTTAAGGCCATAAAGAAACTTCTTTAGCTTACAAAGAAGGGACGGATGATGGATATAACTCGAGTTTGTTCCATGTAGATCTCATCCTCTAGGTCACCATGAAAGAAGGCACTCTTAACATCCATTTGATGAACTTTCCATCTATTTGTTGTGACAATGGAAAGGGTTGGTCGAATAGAATTCATATTCACAACTGGAGCAAAGGTTTCAGTATAATCAACCCAAGCTATCTGGGAGAAACCCTTAGCTACTAATCGCGCTTTAAACTTTTCGACATCTCCATCTACTCCATACTTTGTTCGAACACCCACTTACACCGAACGATTTTTCTTCCTTTCGAAAGAGGGGTGAGATCCCAAGTATCATTCTTCATGAGAGAGGAATACTCCTCATCCATGGTAGAATCCCACTCAGGAATACCAAAATCCTCCTAAAAATATTGTGGATAAGAAGTAGAGGTAAAGAAATAGTGGGGTCCAAAAATTTGAGCGAGTACGTATCATATATGAAGTATCTCCAACTAAATCTCAAACACTTTGTAAAGTTTGCCTAGCCCAAAGAGGACCAGGAGGATCAATCTCCGAGCTAGAAGATTCATCAGATTGAGTGAGAAGGGATATAGTCCTCATCATCACTACTATCGAATTGGAAAACTCAAAGGTCCGATGGTGGGAGGATTAGCAAGAGGAGCACGCTCAACATCATCATCATCTGATAAGTCAAAATCTGAATCACCAAGCTAAAGAACCTCGATAAGTAGAGAAGTAGAATTCAAAGAAGACTCATCAAAATTAACACTTCTCTCAATATAAATCTCATGAAAAGTATGATTCAACAATAGATATCCCTTCACACCATCAGGATACCCTATAAATATACAAGTCTTAGATTTTGGTTACAATGCCTTACGTTTCTTCTTAGGAATCTGAACCATAGCCTTGGATCTGAAGACTCGAAAGTGCTCAACATCAGTCTTGTGTCCAAACTAGGCTTCAAAGGGTGTCATCCCTCTTACTTCCTTGTGTGGAACATGGTTCAATGTAATTAGCACAATTCACTACTTCAGCCCAATATTATGGAGGAAGAGACTTTGAGTGAATCATACAAGTGGCCATCTCCTTAAGAGTATGGTTCTTTCTTTCTACTAATCCATTATGTGAAGGGCTATAAGCAATTTTATGTTGCAAGGAGATCCCTTTAGAAGTATAGAAATCCATGAACCTATTATTTACATATTCACCTCCATTGTTGGTTTGAAGAACCTTAATAGACCGTTTCCTGTTTCTCAGCAAGAGCCTTAAAGTCCTGAAAATGTTCAAAGACTTCAGACTTAAGCTTAAGAAAATATACCCAAGTATATCACAAATAGTCATCAATGAAGGTGAGCACATAAAGAGCTCTAGTAAAAGAAGGAGATGGAAATGGACCAGAAATATCGTTGTGAACAAGATCCAAAGGATGAGTAGCTCTCTAGGATTTTCCTTTGTCAAATTTATTTTCAAGATGCTTTCCAAGGGTACAACCCTCACAAAGACCCTTAGAAAAATTGACGTGGGGTAACCCGTTGACCATTTCATTTTGGATCAATTATTCAAAGTAGTGATAATTTAGATGTCTGAAATGCTCATGCCATAGCTTATTAACCTCTTTTGCATGAGTGAGCAAGGAAGTGGGTGTAGAATCATAAGTAAATTGGTAAAAGGTATACAACCATGAATGGTGATCCACCTTTCCCTTAGCCACTTTGTAGTTTTATCTTTAAGCTCATGAATAATCACCGAGTTAGGACCAAATTCCACTAGCATTCCTTCACCAAGGTGAGTAGTTTGGTAAACCGGTAGGAGATTGGTAGAGAGATCAAGAACACTCAACACTCAACATGTGAAGAAGCCATGTAGTGCAAGGCACTGAAATCTATAATCCACATCGATGAAGGAGAAACTTTGGCTATAAGGGCCTTTCCTTTCTTCTTATCAAATTTATAACCTTTTGCAGTAGAAGACTTGGCCTTCGAAGCATTTTTTTTTATAGACTCAGGAACACCTATTTGATTTTTCTCAAGTAAATGGGTAAGGTGATCAATTTATTTTCTCATACACATATGATCTTTATGACTAGGTTTCTTGCAATAGGAACACAAATACTTGTCTTTCTATGCTCTAAGCTCAGAAGTGGAAGCATTTGTGTTAAATTTAGTTTTGGTCTTGGTTTCCTTCTTAGGTTGGTCCTTTCTTTCTTTCTTCTTTTCTTACTAGTACTTGCTACAAGGGCATGTGACTTGGACTTGAGAGACCCCATTTGAATGAGTTTGTCCTGTTCTCGAATGAGTTGGGATGAAAAATAGTCAAAGGAGGGCATATTCTAATCCTTGCCCAAGGTAGCTTTTGTAGCGTAAAAAGTTGACACAAAGACAGAATATTCAGGACCTAACTTAGAGAGAATCGATAAGATCAGTTGAGAATCTTTCTTCTCTACTTGACATTCCTTTAACAAAAATCTAGTGTGGACAAACTTAGAGAAGAATGCTTGTAGGTTTTTAAAATCACTAGGATTTAACCCTAGTATTTTTTTCCAACTCATGTGCTCTCATGTCATCTTGTTGTCCAAACATTCCATCTAACATTTTCCACGCAGAATTAGGTGTTTCAGACGACTCAATGTGGAAGAGAAAGTCAAGAGAAACAGACATGCAAAGAAGACCTAAAGCTTCATCACTACGGTTTAACCACTTAGATTTTTTAGGGTCATCATCTGGTTCAGTCTCAGTTCCCATGGTGATGTGGAATAACCCTTTACCCCTTAGTTTCATAATTATTTTTGATCTCCATTCGAAGAAGTTGAATGGTGTAAGAAAAGGAATTGAAAGTGCATCCATAGTGAAGAGAGAGAAAGAATGTAGAAAAGAAACACAAGAATCACAACCACCTAGGATAATATAATAACCCCCTACTTTCAGCACTTTATAGTTTAGTGCGTTGAATACAATTAGGTCCGAGCGTGTATCTTGAAACAGTTGGTAACTCACCTTGCAATCAACATAATAACGCATAAGAGAGGAGACCAAAATTGTGTTTCGTGGAGCGCAGACAAAAGTGACACCGTATACAAGCACAACTTGCAAAAAACTAGGAAGGAGGTGAAATCAAATCCTAGTTGTGAGAAAAAGCATCTCATGTCGCAATGGATACCCCCTTACTGCAAACTGTGGTGGATGTGCTCACTAGTCGCAAGCAATAATAAGGGTAAATACAAGTTTTAAACGAACTCAAGATGAGTCTTGATGATCTTCAGCACCGGAAAGGCACGCGGAAGACAAATAGGTGCTCAAAGTGTCACTACACACTTGAGCGCACAATTAGTAAAAAAATTGACAATAACACCTAAAAATTATCACTTTGAAACGCCTAATTTAGCTAATTTTAAAGCTATGGGAGTTTTTAAAAATGATAATTAACGTTAATTTAAAAGATGATTTAAATTATTACTAATCGTAAATGAGATTCGTAATTAATAGGAATAGATTTAATATAATTAAATCTAATTAATTATGAAAAAATAATTAAGATCTATTAAAAATATTAAATCCTAATTAAAAATCAAATACTTTCCCTTTTAAAAGAAATTCCCACCTTATAAAAAGAAACCTCAAATTTGAAATGTTACATAAAAAAACCGAATTTTTTTAAAAACTCACCAAATATATCTTACCAAAAAAAAGGCACTTAGCTCGGTGGAAACGGTTCAGGTGGATCCAAGTTGGGTGGAAAAAGGCCGGGAAATCCATTTGGAGGCTGAGCTTTGTGGAGACCGTTCAAGGATCCTTCGTTGGGTGGATCCCGAGTTGGGGAAAAATGAGATCACGGCCGAGTTTTACGGTTTATAGCCATTGGAGAGTGGGTTGAGGTGTAGATGGGCTTGGGGCTTGAGGCACGTGTAGAGCGGGGCACACGGGAATGCGAGGTGGGCGGGGTTAAATCCTAAGGTGGGAGTGGGAACTAGGGATAGAGCAAGGATTACCCTAGCCGAACATGAAACCACAAGGAGCTCAAGACGCAGTCTAGGAGTCAAGCACGAGTTTGAGGAGCTCGACCTTGGAGCAAGGTCATGACCCAAAACAAAATGTGACTCATGGCTCACATGGTTGTGGGTTGAGCAAGGTAGGTGAAGAAAAGGGCAAGCTAGGGCTGAGGGGAGGAGGACCAAAGTCGGTCGAGAGGAAAATGAGCACGGGAAAGAACACAAGCGGTGTCGAACATGGGATAACTCATGAAGTCGATTAGAACTTAGACATAAAACAACGCACTTTCACACCACAAAAATTGAGAGAATGGCTCGGTTTAGAGCCGAAAAAAGTCGAATGGAGCTCGTAGAGGTACAACCGACTTAGCCCGGGTAGGACAAGGAACTTGGTAGGAAAGGAAAACAAGCTGGGTAGGTGAGCTCGGTTTGAAGAGGAGATGGATTGGTGGAGAGAGCTCGAGGCTGAGCATAAAAAACCAAAACTTCAAACTGAATTTTTTGACCTGAATCCCTACAAAAAATACCATGCAAACAAAGAAAAGACCCAAAAAAATAGAGATCTAAAAACAATTCTAGGTTAATATTTTTTAAAAAACTAGAAAACAACCTCTTATTTTAACTGATCTACTAGATTTAGCTACAGTTAGCTAAATGTAGCTGTAAAACCCCTAAATGCAAGGAGATATGCACATGCACGAAGAACACATCAAAACTGAAACAAATTTCCAAGAATAGCTTGTTAAAAATGTTAGCAAGATTCCAAAATCTAATGATAAAAAAATCTTGCACGAGGAGTAAAAAATAATGAAACCAAGAGTAATCACAACTCAAATGACGAATGCACATTTACCTGATCTCATCTCTGATACCATTAAATATTTTTGAGAATCGTATCAAAAACTATGCACCATGATGAAGTTACACTCTAAAGGAAACGTAATAGCTCCAACATAATCACAAGAGGAATCGATCAATCAATGGAAGAACTTGCATAACAGAACAAATTTTGCACATATAGAGAAAGATAGCGGAGTGTCTTGGCATACTCATAAATGTTAAATGAATGGATACATATAGGGTGATTAGTAACCCTAGTGCATGACACAGAAGCAAACCCTAAACCTAACCCATGTGAAATGATCCTCCATATGTGAGTGGAGGACACAGAGGATCCCACACACCAACAACCACCGAGGTCATCGACTCCCCATATTGCATATTTTCTTATTGGTATTTGATGTAGTTTGATATTTTTCATGTCATCATATCTTTGTAGGTTACTGATAAAATTATGCGATCACAATGCAACATACATGCAACCAAAAGTGACTATCAAAGTGA